>CM077307.1:171121653-171721653 GCA_039655065.1 Glossophaga mutica | reverse complement strand
TCTCTCTGTGAAGGTCACGTGAGGCGCCACCTGCAGGTACAGCACTGAACACTGGGCCTGTCACATGGCACCATTGTTGTTGTAACAACAGCAGTAGCAGCATCCTCGACATGCCTGGCAGGCTCTACGGTGAGTCTGGGAGGTCAAAGCCACAGCATGTGTTCCTGCCCGGGCCAAGGGGGCGGGCAGGAGACCACGGGAAGGTCCCAGCCCTAGAGCAATGCCTGACCTGTACCCTGTCCAGCAGCACACAGCTCGGAACTCAGCTGAACGCTAGCATTCACGTCGGCATGAACAACCAACGTTTACGGGGCACTTTGTGTGTTCCGGGCCCCAAAGCAACTGCTTTCCTTAGCGCCCCTCGGCTGGTTCCTCCCGATGGCACTGGAGGACGGCCCCCCACAGTGGGGGGATGCCTGTGAGGCCGAGAGCCTCGTTCCATCTCCCTCTGAGCCCGACAGGGCCTGTGGTATCAGCACTCCCGCTTCACACACGAGGCAACATGGCGCGAGGGGCGTCGAGTGGCTTGCGTCCGATCACGGGCCCAGCAAGGGTCGGGGCGGCACACGGGCTCCAAGTGCTGCTGCACGCTGCCTCCCCAGGGGACAAATGACAAAGCAAAGTTGTGTGCACCCTGGGGGGCGATGGGAGGGGCACGCACATTCGGCTGTTAAAGGATTTCACCTTAGTGCAAAGGGGGGCCAGGAACGGGCCCACTGCATTTACGTCTGGGGGGACCTTCAGCTGCCCGGACACACGCCAACGAGACGAAGTCAGGACGGCAGTGCCAGCGCGCTCAGAGGCTGGGGGACCCTGGCCTGCCCCGTGACCCTCTCATCACAGCGGTCGTACCCTGAACACGGCGTCGGGGACTCCGACATCTGGATGGGGGGAGACTTGACCGGGCTCTCCTGAGACGTGTCGAACATAAGGTACAAAGCCGGTTTCTTCGGGGCGTCATCGTCCTGCTGTAGGGGTCAAAGGCACACGTCAGCTCGGCTGCCGCTGGCCCGCACATGCTGCAGAGACGTCAACCAGCGCGCTTTCAGTAGGAACACAGCTCAACAGGAAGGCTCACCAGAGAAAAGCCTTCGTTTTTCTGAAGCCACCCAGAAGAGGGGGGCCAACCAGCGCGGGGCGGGAGAGAGGAGGGCAGGCCCGGAGGGAAGGAGGGAGGCGGACAGAGAGCAACCGCGTGCGGCTGGGAACGTTTTCGAGGGGAGAAGGGTTTGCACAGCATCGTTGGCCATGTTCTCTGCAGGGTGGGGTGGGGTGGGGTGGGGTGGGAACGGTGCTGGCCACGGAGGATACACGGAGGGGCAGGCCAAAGCACAGTCTGGGCGTTGCACACAGTTGCAAAGGGGGCGGAGCATGATGACCCAGCGTGATGAGTGCCGCTATTGTGGCTGGCTGACCTCCAACTACGGTTTAGAGGTGGCACCCCAGCATTGACAACCACGCAAGAAAGACGAAGAGTGACATACGCGGGCCACTCGGTGTCCCGGCACCTCCAGACCTCTGAGGGCATCGCTGGCAGCGGCACAGTGCAGAGGTCATGCTCAGGACCAAACGCTCTGTGGCAACTGATACGAGGCCAAGAGACAGCTGCCCATCATAATCACTTAAAATGCCAAGGGAGGGGGGTGTTGAAAACCAACTGTTTAAAAGAAATCTCTGACTCGTTCTTTGTCAGGTTAGGAAAGTCATTCTGTAGGAAGTCTAACTGGGTTCTACCATTTTCTCCCTGAAAATGTCATCTGAGGTGGCCTGGGTACAACCCTCAGACCCCCAGCCCCAGTCCACCCTCGCGATGCCCCCAGGACGCGGCAGGCACCAGGCGCCCTGGATTTGAGGTCTGAGTTTCCAGCGATGCTCCGCACACAGGAGGCGGCCCCTGCTGTGTTTTCGCGACACAGGACATGGCGGGAAAGCAAGTGCCCTGACTGGCTGGAAGGAGGAAAACTTACAGGTAAGGAGGAGCCAATTTTCTCCATATATTCAATTTCATAGGAGTTTCTGTAATCCAGCTCTGCGGAAGGAACAAAAGGAGAGATGTCAGTGCCAGAGAAAAACATGGAAAGCTTTGAGCTGGGCAGGGTGGGGCCTGGAACAAGAGTCTCGGCTTTCTGCGAATGTCCGTGGACTAGCGATTTCCAACACAGTCAAAGGGGAGGCTCAACCTGGCTACCTTCGGACAACTGGTAAACCTCTTCCTAGAAAGGGTCTCCTGCCACTTGAGAGAATTCCAAGGGAATTAAATGTCATGACCAAGCCCTGGTTTGATGGGGATGAATGTGAGCACCGTGCACCAAGTTCTCGGATCAGAGTGAACGCACTTGGGGTGTTAGTTTTCTCTCTAAGCCTCGCATGCAGCACTTGGGATCTTCCCATGTCCCAGTGACATCTTAGAATGGGACCCACAGCCGTTCCGCTCTGAGAACTCAGCGCGAGCCACACCCTGAAGCAAGGGAAGACCAGATGTGCTTCCTTCAGGTGGCTTGTCAGAGAAGCTTTGAAAGTCACCTAGAGTATCACCCAAAGTTCTGCCGGTGCCCACAGGGCTGGTCCAGACCAAATTTCCAGGTCCAAAGACTTTACAAGTCCAAGCCTATGGAGAAGTGACCTGTTTCAAATTGACTGGAGACTTCAGGCTGCAAAGAAAGTCGCAGACACGCACACAGGAGACTAGAAACACGCCACCTGCCTCTGTGTCCACGTGGAAACCCAGCTCTGCTACTCAACTGAGCCCCCGTCTAATAAGTGGAGTCTGGGCACCTGCGATGTGCTTCAAACGGTGCTGGGCCCAGCGGGTGCAGTGGGGAACAAGACCCAAAGGGACTCTCCTCATAGAAGCCACCGTCTGCAGCTACTAGGTGGCTTTTGCTCCTTAAAAAGAAAGCCGAGAGGTGACATGTGATCTGCTCAGAAACCAGCTGGACAAGAGTATCAGCGGCAATGCCTCAACTCTAAGGCCTTCATATATGTATATGTGTGTGTGTGTGTGTGTGTGTGTGTGTGTGTGTACACACACACACACACATTTTTTTGCATAAAAAAGGTCACTTGCGAAGATCAGAGACCAGAGCCCAAGCACATGCTCTGGGCGGGAGCTCGGTGTCTGTGACTGTGACGTCAACCCGACCGAAGACACGGAGCATTCCTTCATGAAGACGGGTGCGCCCCCTCCACGAGGAAGTAGGCGGGGGGCAGTGAGGGACAGAGGATTTCTAAGGCCCCTCCAGACCCATCACTTTCTGTGTGGAGGTCCCCAGGGCTATCATTTTATTGTCCCATTGATGACTGTTTAAGTTAAGAAAACAACTGGGAACCAGCTGCCTCCTCCAAAGTAGCAGTGCCATCGCCAAGGCCTGAGTTAACCCTGAACCACTGAACAGACGCCCTGAGCAGGCTCCGTCTTGGCACAGAGCACTGAGGATGCACCAGACACTTTCTGGGACCTGTGGCCTTGGGTCGGTGGCCAGCTCGGGTGACCAGCCCGCCACTGTGAAGCACCTCACCCAGAATCTTCGCTTGTTTCCTGGCAGCTGATCTGGGTGTGTTTCTGGGCACGGAGCTCACTGACCTGCCTTCTTTCCTACCTGCCAGGAGGGTCTCCCTCCCCACTGCCCAGTGCCCCCTGCTCCTCTCGTTAGGGGCAGCACCTGAAAGGACAATAGTGAGGGTCCTCTGATACCCCAGAGCAACGTCTGCATCTGCAGCATGCGTGGTTACAGGGGGTCCATGCCCTCCCTGGGGTCATCAAGCCTGGTGAGCGAGGGACTCTGGGAGGTGTTCCTGAACGTGACCAAACACTTCCCATCATTTATGATTTACAAAATGGCCTGGATAGCATGCGAAAAAAACAACACACCTCTTCTTCTCAACAAGGTGATCAGGTGTATTTTGAAAAAAACATCTGACTGCATTTGGTTTTCAAAAATCTCACTCATCTGCCCTGGCTGGTGTAGCTCAGTGGATTGAGCGCGGGCCTTCGAACCGAAGGATCGCGGTTCGATTCCCAGTCAGGGCACATGCCTGGGTTGCCAGGCCAGTTCCCGGCAGGGGACATACAAGAGGCAACCGCACATTGATGTTTCTCTCCCTCTCTCCTTCCCTTCCTCTCTAAAGATAAATAAATAAAATCTAAAAAAAAGGAAAAAAAAAAGTACTTAAAAAAAATCTAAAAAAAAAAAAAAAGAACAGGTACTTCAGAAAAAAAAAAAAAAAATCTCACTCATCTGCTTTAAGCGCTAGGCCTCCCAGGTGGGGCGCCAAGGAGCGGGGCGCCAGGGAGCGGGGAGCCAGGTGCACTTTTAGCCGCACTCGCACCACACGCCACGGCAGGCCAGGCAGGGTGGCGACAGCCCCACCGCACGGCACTGCGCCCCCACCTCTGAGAGAAGCGGCCCGGAGCGATCACTAATGGGCCCTGTCCCGGCCGAGGGCTGTTTCAAAGGGTCATTATTTTTCCTGGGGCGATGCACAGTGGAGGCTGGGCTCCCGCTTCCATCTGACTCAGGTCACTAGAGCTTGGCCGGGGGACTGGACCGAGTCCCGGGCAGAGGCCGGAAGGGTGCCGCCGGGTCCAGGTGGCCATTCTCAGGACCCGGCAAGCCCCCTGACGTGTCTGCAAAGTGGGGCTCGAACAGCTTGCGTGAAATGAAACCAGCGTAGGACAAAAGTAAGCATACAGTTGTTTAAATGGAAAATAACACGGCAATCAGTAAAATAGTAAAACGAGAATAAACTCTGTGTTTCGTGTACTCACAGGGGTATGCATTTTCCATACGAGCAACTGTAGACCCACTTTTTACCCGCTCTGTAATGTACGGTAAAAGCCCTACTGTGGGTTATACAAGTGTAATGGATTAGGATGAGGTATATTATTGCTCATTGCTAACTTCCTGGAAATTTTATTTAATTTTTAAAACTATTTTATTTATTTTCTTTTAGAGACAGGGGAAAGGAGAAAGGGAAGGAGAAAAATATCAACGTGGGAGAGAAACATCCATCGGCTGCCTCTCGTATGCACCCTGACTGGGGACCGAACCACAACCCAGGCACGTGTCCTGACCGGGAATTGAACCTGTGACCTTTCCCTTTGCGGGATGATGCCCAACCCACTGAGCCAGACTGGCCAGGGCTGTTCCTGGAAATTTCCACCTAAGTGACGAAGAAAAGAGCTCCCTGAAAGGGGAAGAGGATGCTACTCCCAACCCCCTCACCATCACCCTGAACCTCTGCAGTGGGACGGCTAGGGTGCCTACCCCTCTCGGAGGCAGGAAGGAGGGGCTGGCAGCTGGGTGTTAAGGGAGACAGGGCGACCGAGTGTCCATCCAAGGCCACCCAGACTTGCGAACCTGAAACAATTTCTCTCACCAGACCTCCTGGACCGGAGCGAGGGGAGGTCTCGGAGGCACCCCGAGGGGCCCCAGGGACTGGGCTTCCTGCACGTTTCAAAAGACTGCACTGGAAAAGGGCGCTCACTGAGCGAGCGCTCAGAGAAAACTGTTTGCAAGTGCCCATCTGAGCTTTTAATCAGCGGGAGACTGTCTGTTCCCACAGTGAGCTGATGTAATTACAGCCCAAACATGCAATCTTAATTCGCCGGGCATCCTTCTCAACTGGTTGCACTCAGATTTTTCAAAATATTAAGCCAACGTGAAGCTCTCGTGGACCCAGGAAGGGACGTGCCCATCAGCTCAACACCCTCACTCTACACACGACAAGGGGGAGCCCGTACAAGGCTCGAATCAGGACTGGGGGCACAGGGCGGGGCCCGCCACGTCAGCAGGCCTGGCTCTCCACAGGGCAGCCCCGTGGCACATCGCACTGCTAAGATCGCCTGGGTCTTAGCGGCTCAGAGGCCTGCTTCCTCGCTCTCAGGTGGGGAACTCGAGAAGCCCCCTCCCCGGAGCTGGCAGGGCGGAATGAAGCTATGCCGTGTGCAAGGCTCCAAGGGGCTCGCAGTGAGCGCTGCGGGCCAGCCCCTGCCTCGCACCGCGGCCCAGAGGGCTCCTGCAGCCCCGATTATGCGGCCGAAGGACAGTTATTGTTTCCAAGGGTTTTCCTGTGGTTTGCAACTTCAGTGTAAGTGCCCCAGCCCAGCGCAGCCCTGGCCGGGCTCCTCCTCAGTGTCACAGCAGCACCCTCGAGGGCGTGTCGGCGGGTGCTGGCCTCGACCTCGTCCAGGTACAGGAAGGACGATCCAGTAAGAGGAGACCCTGGGTCCTGGGCCTCTACGGTCAGGTGAGAGTGAGATGGTCACCGTGAAGCCTCCCAACCGCATCTGGTTGCTGGAGGGACCCAGGTGTACCAGCAAGGTGAATGCGGGGTCGGCACCTCCCGAGTGGGCTGGAGCTCTGTGTCCATAGAGCACAGGTTTCCACTGGCCTGCCGTCCGTCAGTATGGTTGGGACTTCCCAGATTCAATGAAGTTTCATTCCAGACTTGCAGATTTACCTATTTGTTGAATCTTTGCAGAAAACAATTACTAAGCTGGGAGTTGTCTGTTTCAGTTCAATGTTAATGATGAAGGAACTGATGTGATTGCGGAAGGAGGCGCCTACCTGTTAGCTTGAAAGGTACTATAAGCATCACTGTATTTCCTAGGAAAATAATGTACGTATTTGATCCCTGAAGATACAACCAAATGTGCACACTCCCCCCAGATCATACCTTTTGAGTCTTATCTACAATGGCGAACCCAGGTTGGTTTCCAAACAGCTCTCTGACCTACAGAAGTTCCTTATCAAGCTTTAAGAGACGTGAACCAGCAGGAAACCACGGGTGCTACCAAAACGGCCAGGTCCACGCCTGGGGCCTCAGCACACCTGTGCTTCTGGGACGTCAACCCCGACCCGGCCCCAGATCCCCCTCCCATCGAGGACGCCCACTGCAAAGACTAAACGGAGCGTGTTACCACTAAGCTGCTTCCCTGCCTGGCCTTGCAGTTCCTTTCTCTGACAAAGCCGCCTCCAGCCCCTACCGTGTTCAGGAAGCGGCGGGGACACACAGACAGACCGGGTGGCATGCTTGCCTTCAGGAAACACACAATCTAGCCAGAAAGCAAGAGAGGCAGGTGCATCGCCATCAGGGCGCCAAGTGCCCTCAGAACGGCACACACGAGGCTGAAGGGCAGGCAGAGCGCAGGTGGTGTCCAGGGAGAGGCTGGGAGGGGGCAAGACTAGCGCGGGAGGCAGGGAAGGGGGCATTCCAGCCCGGGGCCAGCGGCACAGGCAACTGAGTGGGGGTGCCTCCCCCCGGGGGACAGGGATGGGGCTCACGGCCCAGGTGTGTGTGCAGAAGAAATCCAGGAGCGGAGAGAGGCCGAGGCCAGGTGCCGCTGCCCCAGCTCTGGGGTCAGGTGGCGGTGAGAGGGTCCCTGTTAAGCTTCCCAGACCCTAAACCGGAAGGCCAATCCGAGAGCTGACCGAAAGACTCTGGTCTGCAGAAAATACAGCGCCCCAAACCCCGAGGACTCCTAACTTGGATCGTCTTTTCATCTTCGCGCTTAGAAGTACAGGTTTCCACGTCCGATCGTCCGCACACGGACATCTACTCAATTTCTTAAACTCGTTAGACATCACCATCTTGGAAGGGGAACCATCAGGACAGTTCAGAGGGCTGGAACTGGGGCCCCGTACTGGGCTCCAAGGCCTCACAGGGTCGCAGGGTTGGGGGTGGAGGACCACCAGATCGGGAAATGATTAACCCTTCAGACGAAAGGCTCTAGTTACTCCCCCATCCCCCTTCCTGACAAGAAAGGAGGTGTGGAAGGCCATATACAGAGTGAGGGAAATCAGTGTTAGTGGAGTAAGTAGATTTTTAAAAATGATGCACCAAAGCATGTTGCTCTGACTTAGGACGGATGAATTTTTCCAGCCAAAGAATCAGGCAGAAGGCTGCCAGTGCGTTCACATGAGAGGAAGGAAGGGATGAGTAAGATCAGCAGTGTGTCTGGGGGCCTTGTTCGGAGCTGGCAAGCTGGGGTGAACCTCTGGTCCGGGGCCCGGGCAGAAGGCGCAGCCGCACTCTGGACCTCCCCGTGCGGCCGATGCACAGTGGTGGCACCGGCGGGCGCAGGTAAGTTGACTGACACTGACCATTTGCCTTGAATGATGCTCCCTAGAGCTGCGTGTGTTTCAAAGTCACCGCGGGACCGTAGCCGTATAGCCGCACGTGAGCAAAGCCTGGTGAGCTCAGGACGGGGATGAGAGAGGGAGCCGAGGGGGCCCCAAGCAGGGGTCTCGGGTCACAGCACCGCTGCTCTCAGGCCTCAGGCTCCTTCAAAACGCAGCCTTAGCGGGCAGTGCGCAGGGAGACTGCAGCCGACGGCACGGTTACCTGGCTTAGGAGTGTCCTTCCTGGCTCTTTGCTCCCTAGGGGCGGTAGTCTCCGAGGCGGGGTGGGGGTCCGGCTGGCCGCCCGGGCGCTTACCCTCCGCGGGCGAACTGAACTTGGTCTCGTTCACAAAGGTGGACAGGTCCGAGGGCTGCGGGTAGTCCTGTTTGTCAGACTCCAGGTCCATCGTCATGCACGTCCACTTCTGGTTGGTGACTGCCAGCTTCTCCTCATCGGTCGCGTGGACCACGGCAGAGATCACCGGCGGCGTTTCTGGTGTCGCCGCTGGAGTGGGGTCCTGTGAAGAAAAGGGGAGCGGTCTCTCCTCTCATCCAGGGTCTGTGTCCAAAACTGCTCCTGCCCACGCATCTGGGACTCCCGCTCCCGGCTAGGGCAGGTCCCTGTCCAAACCCCCCTGCATACCCTCGCACTCTGCTCAAAATGGTCCCAAGGAAGTAAATCCTTCCCTCTACGAATCTCCTTTGCCAGTGGCTTGTTCCAGTGGGTGCCCATGGCTTTTAAAAAACTGGGATTTTGTGCCTTGGGTACTGGAGATGCTCCTGCTTGTTCACTTGGGGAAAAATAAGGGAACGTTCATCTCTGGCAGCGCTGTCACTACGACGACTGTGTTACGGCCACACAGCGAGCGCTTCAGGCCTGCACATCACTACCGTCTGACCACCCTGTCGCTGGGGACGGAGAAAGGGGGTCTTATCTCCACCTGCACAGAGGGCGTGCACCTGAGCAAGGTGGGGTGGGAGCCCAGAAGCATCAGAGCAGAGCTGGCTCTGTGACCCAAGACCCCGTCCTGGGGCTGGCTGGCCGGGGCTGTGCTGGCTCAGATTGGGGGTGGGGGGTTTGTTTTGTGACCTGGAACGGCCGGGCATACACGCCAGAGGACAGTCTTCCCTGGTTGTAGACAGGGCAGAAGACCTGGGTTCTGTCTGGTAGAGGAACGAGGAAGCAGGGGCTGGGGACGCGGAGGAGGGAAGACGGGCTTCCTGATTTGGATCTCACAGCCCAGTGCTCTTCACACGGACTCAGCTTGTCTCCCCACGTCGTCCTTTACCTCCACACACCTCCTCAACGGGATACTCACACACATTTCGGAACCCCAACTGGCCAGAAGGGACTGGTACGTTTCCTGCAGAGCCCTCTGCAAAGCCTCACTGGCATTTTTGCTGAACAGCCTTCTACTCTCGGGACACCTACCGACCTCCCCCCAAAGGGAAGGGGTCAAATGGTGTCTTGCGAACACCAAGAAGCGCTCCACGGAGGAGGCAAGGGGAAGGCGCCGGCAGCGCGGCCACACGGGTGGGGAACGGACACGTGCGCCTCAACGCCCGCGTGCGCGGTAAAGTCACAAATACCAAGGGAACGTTATACCTGAGAAGGTGGATCAGAGAGAGGAGACCGTTTTGGCGACTTTTTCACCCTAAATGTGTCACTGGAAACAAAATGGAAAATGTGAACACAACACAGAGCTACGGAACATTCCAGAGCGCACAGAGCAGACCGAAGCCACCGCCTCTGCTGCCTGCCCGCCCAGCCCGCCCTGCCTCCCACACCGCGCCCACGCCGACCAGACGTGCGCGCCGGCGGTTCGTCGGGGTCTCTGGCAGACACTGTTGTTGCCCTCACGGAAAGATTCGCCAAGCTGGAAACCTTTCCAAGGATGCCATTTTGGAGAGCTGACCCAGATAATGAAGCTAAATTTAACCAGACGTTCTCATTGTGTTTATTTTAAAAAGCAAATCGTGGGTGAGCAGATTAACGTATCCTGGAGTTCATCCAGGACTGTCAGAACCACCCACTGTGGAGGGAAGGGACAGAGGTGCCTACGCAATTAACAGGATCCAATTTACAGACGGCCGAGCTGACACATCACTTAATAAACAGCTCTCGGAGCCGTGCGGAGAGCGGCAGAATGTTCTGGGTCTTCAGGGAGAGCTGGCAGATTCCTTCCTGCACACAGGAACCCTGAGCTGGGTGGAATTCTGTGCCTCTGAGCTTCTAGGCGGGGTTCGGACTACAGGCAGGGGCTGGAGGTGAGATGATTTTCTTAAATTTTGGTAAAAAAAAATACATATAACACAAAATGTACCATCTTAAATATTTTTAACTGTTCAGTTCAGCAGGTGTTAAGTACATTCCCATGGCTGACAAACTCCAGACTCTTTTCAGGGATAAGATGAATTTTAAAAAATTCTTTCTTAAAACGTCTTTTCCTAACCATAGACAATTCAGGACTGTTTTCTCCCTCTCCTTCCTTTGTAGAGAGAGTTGGAGACCAGACTCCCAAGGGCTCAGGAGGAAGGGCCTTTTAGCATGGATGGTTCCGTATAGCCCACTGGGAGGTCAGGGGTCATCTCCAAGGTGAGAAGGCAGGCTTCTGCACCTGCATGCTGGCCCCTGCCACCTGGTCTCAGGCCCCTCTGTGGCACGGTCCCGCCCCCAGCAGCGACCAGGGCCTGGGCCGGGGGAGCCCCTGCGCTTAGACCCCTCTCCCCTCCGCTGCTCTGAACATGAACTGAAGGACAGAACAATGTGGCGCTCAAGTTCCTTCCCGTGGTCTCTCAAATAAATGCTCCAACAATGGCATTCCTGGAAAAAAAATACTACGATGGCTTTTTACACCATTTATGGCATTTGCCACATGAACAGTGCAATCTCAGCTTGAAGCATGTATTTATACATGCATATAAATATATCAACTACATACTTTTGATGTTGCTAAATGGCTCTAAAAATACTGAACCCCCCTGGGCCAAAGAGAGCCCTAGAGACTCAACCCTCTCCTGGGGCCACTGGGGGCTCGGGACCAGCCAGCTTCCCTTGGAAGCACAGGGAGGCAGAGAAGTCGCCTGTCCTTGGGCCCCCAGGAGCTGCCCACAGGACCCCTCCCGGCCTGGGAGACAAAGCAGCAGAGGCACAGAGGTGGTCTGCTCTGCCCCCACCGACGCCCAGCAGGACGACGACCCACAGGCGGCACGCCGATACCCAGCCCGGTCCTGAGCGGCCCAGGTCGCAGGCCCAGAGCGGCCTGGACACGGCTCTCACGGGCGTGCGCTCCCCTCCGAGCCTCCTCCGATCTCGGGGGGTCCCGCAGGCCTCAATTTGGAACAGCCCAAACATTTCCGCTTCACCTGTCAGCAAGGACAAGCACCAGCCGCCGCTGCCTGGGGTCGACAGGATGGTCATTTCCATGCAAAGCCACAGTGCTTCGAAAGCAATCACCCACCGGTTCCATTTAAAGTGAAAGAATGAAATGAGAGTGGGGGGAAAAGAAATCCAGAAACGTATGTATGAGATTCAGATGAAGGCATCCAATAGGTAAGGGGAAAAAAGGTCCATTCCTGATAGGCAGGCAGATGCCGCGCAAAGCCGTTTGCACAGCCAAGCACTTCACGCACGCTGATCGCTACGGAGCAAAGCAAGCTGCGCTCCCGGGCAGCCCCATGCCGCGTCGCGCCCAGGCCCGCCGCAGCGACGCCGTGGAGAGGGGAGGAAACAGGCTCGGAAGCGATGACAAAGGCAGGACAGAGCACCTTTAGCGGGAGAGGCGGTCCCATGAAATTTACTTACAACAGAGAGCACACAGACATCACATCTTCAACCACCCTAAGACACGGAGACAGAGAAAAAGAGAGGCAGACAGAAGGCACTGACAAAAGAGATAAATCTGCAGACAACTGGTTAGCGACGGGCGAGGGTGCAGCAGCCATTCGCGCGGGGGTTCTGCTTGGGAGGGGCGGGCACTTTCTGCAGGGGGCTCTGGGGGAACGCCTTCCTCCAACCGCCCCACAAAGCGCGGGTGTCCAGAGAGCTTTGGCCCCCAGTGTAGGACTCCAAGCCACCTGCGCTAGAGGTGAGACCACTCGATGGGCTGGCTTCCCTGAGCCCAGCTGGCTCTGATGACAGAACGGGGCGCAGCCACGCTGGCTGTGGGGGAAGGAGGTGGCACCATAAAGCCGGTCTCCTTCCAAAGAAGGGAGAACGAGGCTGTGCATTCGAAGCACGTCGGACTTCCCTTGTTTGGGGCTTAAAGTAAAGCTTCTATCACAGATTCTATGGCGTCTCCAGCAGAAGTCCGGCTGGGTCACCGGACTGAAAGTCCCCACCGGGGCCCAGGATTGCCTCCCACCCACCCCCAGACAGCTGCAGGGTGATCCAAGGCCAACGCCTGCTGAGAACACCTCTTCTGCGGAAGCCCCGGGCTCCTCGCAAAGGCTGGATGCTCGAGAGAGCCCAGGACGGGAGGTCGCCCTGTCTTGACCTGCACAGTGCCAAGCAGACTGGATTCGATTCGGGGCCAGCAGCGGAGGTCTGTTCTGCCCGTCTCCACAGCCTTGTTAAGTTCTGGATGGCACTTCACACGGGAGCCAAGGCTCCCCGTCCCAAACCACACCCCGCTCGGACCGCAGTCCTCAAAATGGGCCTGCAGCCGTCCGAGGTCGGGCTGGGTCCTGCAGTGGGTTCTGGAGGCGTGGACACGCAGCGTTCGAGGACAACAGACCTAATTATTAATGGCCTCCTGGGGACCGTGGGGGCAGCTTTTCCCTTTCAGGTCCCACTGAACACTTCCGGACCCATGGGACCTTCGGACTCTTGTCTGCAAAAGGGGGCCAGGGAGACAATGGGTCTTTCTCCAGGGCCAGCTGGGGTGCGGGGAGGGGCCCAGGCCTCTTGGAGCTTGCTACTGTCTTGGCCTCCTGGGCTACTCTCCTTAATGGACAAACACTACAAATTTTAACACTATTTTAGAAGGCACATCTCCTGGCTTCGAGGCCACTCCAAAAAGCAATCCACACGCCAAATGGAAAAGGCCATCAGGGAGGCTGACCGGGTCTCCACTGGACTCTTCCCTTCCTGGGGGATCCCCAACACTGTGCCCTGGAGTCAAATGTCGGGTCTTCCACTCAGAGTAAAGCCGCAGACCGCTGACACATGAGGGCAAAAGGATCAAGGACTCTAGACCCGAAGGGGTAGGTGTGGGGTCCGGCCGCAGGCAAGGCGCCATCCTGGCAGGGGTGGGAGCGGTGAGGAGGGCGCAGGCTTACCCAGGCGGGTGGCCAAGCATGACGCCCCTTGGGCGGCCCGCCTGCTCCCCTGAACTTACGTCTTCAGCGGCGTCTTCTTCTTCTTGGCAGGCTTGGTCAGCCCATCCCCGTCCGCCCCGTTGGCTTCCACGGAACCGGCTGGGATCTCAAAGGAGGCTGGGGATTTAGAGGGTGAGCTGGGGGTCTTAGAGGACGTCTTAAAGGGGTCAATGGACTCCTCGCAGGCGTCCGGGTCAAAGCTGTATGATTGTTGGGGCAGTTTGGGAGACTCCTGCATTTTTGAGGTGGAAGAAAAGGGGTTAAAATTGGGGTCATCCCACTTGTCAATGTCAAAGGTGTAGGTACCTTTGGCGATAGGGATGTCATTGGGTTCAGCGGGGGACCTGGTGGGCGAGGCAGGAGTGTTGTCCAGTTTCTCGGGCGCTTTTTTCATCTTTGGCCTCCTTAGGGGCATTTTGGCAACTGGCTTTTTGCCTATCTTTTTGGTAGGAGGGGCGTTTTCCTGCTGGCTATCCCAGCTACCCTTGTCCTCGGAATAGTCAAACTCCAGCCTCACGGAGAGCCCTTTGGCTGGGGAGTCCTCTTGCCCCCCGCTATCTGATGGGGTCACCTCCACCGCCTCCAGGGCTGTGGCAAGAGGCACCGTTTTCCTCCCAACAGGGGGTGAGTTCTGCACTCTGCCACCTCCAGAAGCTGGGGGGGCAGCCCCTTCTGCACCCTCTGAGTCCAGAGGGCAGGCAGCCTTGGGCACGGCAGCAGGGTCCAGCGGTGCCTCTTGGGTTAAGGCTGGTCTGGAACCTTCCAGCTGGGCTGATTCCGCTTTGGAATCGGATGCTCGATTCTCCTCACTGGGGACAGGACTCTCCTCAGCTGGCTCCTGCTGGGTTTCTCTCACTGGGGGGGTTTCCGAGGGTTTCTTTGTGATCTGTTTTTTTTTTAAGGAAGGTGGCCTTGGTTTCTTAGTTCGCTTAAGGGTACTGGAATCGCTGCTCGAACCCGCGCCGCATGCATCGGGGGCCAGGGCCACGGCCTCAGGGTTGCCTGGGCAAGAAGCACCATCAAAGTCACTGGCCTGCAGGCTGAGAGAGCGGGACAGTGTGGACTTAGAGGCGGGGACAGAGTCCGTGGACTTCCTGCGCGCGCTCACTTTGCTTTCCTGATTCTTGGCGTCCAAGGAGCGAGGCTCCAAGGCCTGGAAAGTGTCGACCAGCTCGATGCTGTCGAAGTCCAGATTGTAAGTCCCGCTGCTGGCTATCGGCTTGTCCTCGTCGAAGACGGCGGAGAAGGACTGGGCTGGAGGCCGGAAAGGGCTGCCTTCCACCGAGGCACTCCGCGGGCCATCGGGGACGGAGGCCAACTCAGCGCTGCACCCTGAGGAAACCAGACGAGGCAGTCGCGTAAGGACACAGGACACCTAGGAGCATCTCTCATCTCGCGCCGGACGAGCGCCCTCCGAGCAGAGCCCCCCCCCCCCCCGGCCGACCTGGCCCGTCACGTGGGCACAAACCCTGCTCTGCCCCAGCAGCAGCTCCAGACCCGGCTCGGGCCCCCCGCAGTGAGGCAGGGCTCAGACCGTTCAGCCATCAGAGACGAGTGCCCACGTTGGCAAATGCTGCGACCAGGCACCGTTCCGGGGCTGGGGACTCAACATGAACAAAACCGACAACTTCCTTGTGCTCCTGAAGTTACGCTCTTCAGGGAGAAGGGAGTCAAGAAGCAAATCAATAAGGAAAGTGTCCAGACTATGAGATGTGTGTGCTATGGAGAAAAATAAAGCCAGGGTAGGGACACAGCAATTTTAAACTAAGGCAGTCAGGCACAGCCCTCCGTGGAGGAGACGCTGAAACAAAGAGGGGGTACAGGGCAGAGGGGTGAACCAGGAGGCCATCCTGTGGGAAGCATCCTAGGCAAAGGGAAGCAAGTGCAAAGGCCCTGGGACGGAGAAACATCGCAGGCCAGCAGGGTCGCAGCCAGGGCCAGAGGAGCAGGTGAGGCGGCACAGGAAGCCTTTCATCAATACCAGCGGCTACTGCCATTGAGCCTGTGCTTGCTAATCAGAGCCACCGAGAGGAACAGACAGCCTTTCCGCAGAGGCCCCCGGGCCACCGCAGCGGGACCCAGCGTGCCCCATCTGCTGCCTGTCCCTACTCCAGGCATGCCCTGTAACCTCTCCCTCCGACGCTGCCCCCCATTCTCTCTCCTCCCTTTGCCGCTTCCGCTGGCCAAGGAGGCTGCTCCCGTTTTCCAGTGAGACGCTGGCCAAGAGATGCTCCGTTCCCGCTCCCCCACCTCCAGCCCCCGCCCCACGGGGAACTGGCCAGCCTGGCCTTGGCTTAGCTACTCCGGGCTCTGCTTGTACCAGGTGGCGCCTTTCATGCATCTGTGGGTTCTTAGCTGTCCTGGGCAGTCAAGGACGCCAGACGATGATTGGCCAGAAAACCAAAAACGTGTCCCTAGACAAAGGAGGGCGAACGTGGCAAAGTGGTCTGTGGAAGAGGAGATCAAAGGCTTGGCACACACAGGCCTGGGGATGGCATGCGTTCCCAGAGTGTTTCACTGGCGAGAGTTCTGCCCCCAGCACCCGCCCCGCCCCCTGCTGGTACACTTGCTGGATAACATACAGGATGTCTGGTTAAATCTGAGTCTCAGATAAATGAACGAGATTTTTAGTATAAATGTGTGCCGTGTCCCACTTCTTTGTTGTTTATCTGAGATCAGAATTTAACGGGGCACCCTTTGTTGTTATTTGCTAAATCTGGCAGCCCCAGCTCTCAGCCCAACACACCAACAAGGTTTGGGAAATGCTCATTTAACCCTGAACCGGCTTCACGCTGTCGATGTTGCTCAGCGCAGTTCGTGCTCACGACCGCAAATTCCAGGCAGGGAGTACTTTGCGTGGTGACTACCCAGCTTCGCTCACAAGCAAATCTCCCCTGGGAGCACCTGGCAGAGCACCCAGACGATGAGGTGCTGCCTGAGAGACGACAACACAAGGAGACCCCTGCGTTCAGGGGCTGGTCTGATTGTCTACCCCCGCCCCTCCTCTGGAAGGCTCAGTAAGAGCCTCTGGACTGGGGAGCAACTTCCAGAAGCTTCAGCCAGATGTGGTTTCAAACCTTCCCCTCCTTTCTGCACCTGATGCCACCCCAGGCCCCACGCGGAGCAGATGTCCTAGAAGATGGAGCGCTGGACGGAAGCCCCTCAGCCCCGCTCTGTTGGCCAAATGCCTCCCCCCACCATCCTGCAACACTCCCACCTCCTGCCCTTCTCACAAAAGGGGGCGCTCCACCCTCCTCCATTCCAAAGTCAACTCCCTCCCTACTTCCTCCCGGCACCCCGTTCTCCCGTCGTCATTGCCTGGTCTTCCTGCCCCGGTCACACAGGATGGAGGAAACAGGAGAACAGGAGACCCAGGGGACTGGGTGCTTCCAGGTGGGGCTCAGCCCACCCCATCATTCCCAAACACGGCCCGCAGCCGCCCCCTGCTCCCTCTCAGGCCGCCACGCAGGCCCCCGCAGCCCGAGGAGGAAGCCTCCCGAGGCTCTTCAGATGCCAGTGGTTCTGCCCGAATCACACAACGGTGAGCAGAGTCAGCGCGTCCATCTGCTCACTGTTTTCCCCAGAAGGAAAGCTCCCGGTCTGCTTAACACCGCTTTCCTGCCTAGAACTGACATTCTCTAATTAAATCATCATGGCCCGGGAAACCTAACCTTACTGCGGGGTTCTCACCCTGGGCCCGGAGCCACTTCCGTCATCTGCGTCGTGGGGGCTGTGCTGTGCATCGGAGGGTGTTCAGGGGCATCCTTGGCCCCACCCACTCGACGCCAGTAGCACCCCACCCCGGTTGTGACCACTCAGATTGTCTGTAGAAATTTCCAAACGTCCCCTTGGAGGGCAAAGCTGTCCCTGGTTGAGAACGACTGTCTTACTGTGTGGTGACTAGAGTGGGCCACTCATCACAGGCCTTACACGCCTTCTTCAGAGGGAGCCTTAGACAGGACAAAGGTCGCCCAACGGGCTCTGCAGGGCACCCCCGGGTTTCTGGAGCCCACACAGCGCTCTCTGCGTGGGGACTGTTCATTCGTTCACCACTGTACAAGCCATCTGGGTGCCCGTCTGTCAGCCACCACGGGCCGCTGTGGACAGAGGGAGGAAGCACAGGACCCCAGGTGCATCGGTCCACGTGACCATGCCCTCCACCTCGTGTCCCCAACAGGGTCGACCTGGGCCGGGCCCAGCTGATGATGCAATCGGCATCCTTGGTTCATCAGTGGCAAAGGCCCCCAGAAGGTCCCCAGCTGTACCAGCCTGTATGGCCCAGCACAACGAAGTACCCCAGACGGCGGCTGAAACGACAGACACCGGCCCTCCCAGTGCTGGCGGCCGGACGTCCAAGACCTGGGGTCTCCTGAGGCCCCTCTGCTTGGCTTGCAGGCGGCCGTCTTCTCCCTGGGTCCTCGCACGACCTTTCCTCTGCGTGAGCACATCCCTGGTGACCCCTCCTCTCCTCTTCTTACAGCGACACCAGTGCTGTGGAATGAGGGCCCTCCCCTTCCGACCCCTTTTGATCTTAAGCACCTCCTTCAGGGCCCCATGGACTACAGCCCCCCCGAGGAGGGAGCAGGCCTTCAGCCTGTGATTACCGGGAAGTGCAGTGCTGTCCCCAACACCAGGGCTGGGCAGCAAAGTCCCCACGCCAGCAAGAAACCGATGTGCTCAGGAATAAGAGGGGCTTTCGTGGAAACAGAACGCCTGTAAGAGGCACCTAAGGCCACACAGTGGATGTCACCGTACTGCCTCCAAAGGCCACGCCTCTCAGCCTGGCTGGGCCGTTTCCAACTGGAGCACTCACTGGCAGCTGCGTTGGGGCTCCTCTTCCCTGCCCCCTGCTCGCCCCCTTTCTCTCTGTGAGCTCGCTCTGATCAGGGAGCTGGGGGCCCAGAGGACCAAAGGGGTCAGCCGTGATCCCCCAGCGCTCACAGACCACAGACTCTTACCCTAAACCAGTACTTTGAGGGCAGCAGGTCTTCCACACCAGGGAGCTTAGCTTTCATCTTCCGAGTGCAGGAGGACGACCGCAGTTCACAACATCTACTCTCTTATCTGAGCTGGAGATGGAACATGCACAGAACGCAGCGCGGGCCTGGCACACGGCAGAGGCTGCAACGGGAGCTGTTACTTCATTATGTGACACTTAATTAGGTCCCTCGGTGGCCAGTCTGAGTTCTAACCACGCAGGCACTGTAAGGTGGCCAAGCGTTCTGTTCAGGGGACCATGGACGGTGCGGAGGGAAGCATCTTAGGGGACTTGAGGGTCGCCCTCTTCACTTGAAAGGTAAGAAAACTGGTCTCGGATAAACTGCATCCTGGCCCGGCCCAGGCCAGGCGGAGACGCAAGGGGAACCTGGCGAGGCTCCTACAAAGCCCACATTTGCTGATGGGACCCAAGATAAGGTGATTGTTTGTTTGGTAAAACGTAACTCTCCAGGAGGAAAAATCGTGGCTTTATTCACTGCCAGAAGTCTCGTCTATTGTTTCTTAGGGGTTTTTCTCGGACCCTTTAGCAATGTCCCGGGCACTCTGCAGAGGAAACCCAAACAATAGCTTTTCCTCCCCCGCCCTGCGTTTCCCATGGTTCTCAGAAGGCAGCTTTCTCCTCCGGCGCCTCCACAAGCAAGCGCGCTGCCTTCTCACGCCTGGGTCGCGGCCCCAGGCCGTCTGTAGACCGGACCAGCAGACTTCCTAACACGGGCAGCGAACCCAGTGGATCTCTGTGCAGCCCGAGCCAGGGGGGCTTTAAGTGCTCACAACCCCAACTGGAAGGGTCCTTATTGTGTAATCCGCATACGCTCAGCCTCACTGCAGGTTCCCAAGGAGAAGGGCAAAGGCCCTGTCCAAAGACCCCACCCCGGTGTAATTAAAGTTCCAGCAGAAGCTGCGAGGGATTAATGGCTGCAACCCCTTCCGGGTGGGGCCTCTCTCCCACGCCTCTGTAACGCTCATTCTTTTAGAAACTGCCGTCTAACAAAGAGGTGGGTGCTATGCGAGTGTGTGTTTTGAAGAATGGAAATTGTTTTGCTCCATTGAAAAGGAAGCCGGGGCAGACAGAATAAGGACAGGCGGAGGAAGAAGAGAACAGACGTGGCAACCCTTCCCCAGGAGCGGTCGGGCTGGGTGGCTGGAAACCCTGGTGGGTGCACGGGCGCCCACAGCGATGACCTCTCTCTGCACACTCCCCGGCGCTTGCGAGGGGACCCTACGCGCGCCACGCGCCGTCCTTTCTCTCAATTCTTTCTGGAAGCACTCCGCACGTTTACAGGCGTGCACGCGTTACACCCACAAAAAAGGATGGTTTATTCTTAATCACATGTTTGACCTAGGGATTCCAATCTGTCGTCCACTTTCCATTTAACTTAAGGGTGATCTTAAAAATAATGTTATAGGAAACGAAATTGTTTTATATACTTTAGTACATACAAGAAAGTGGGGATGTAAAACACTCTCAGGAACGTAAGCAGCCCGCCCGGTTTCTTTCCCGGAAAATCAAACACATTCCAACAATTCCACCCTCAGAGCCCAGCACTTCGACTGGCTGTGCAGAATCAGACACTAGTAGCTGAGGAGCTGCCTAAAAGGGGGAACGTGAAAAAACTGCATTTATCAGACACCAGCGAAGACATCCGCTCTCCCTGAAAACGGCCTCACCCCTGTCCCCCGAGCCCCAGGGAGCATCGTTGGTGAGCAGCAGAGCCCAGGTGGCCCTACCTTTTCCGAAACAACAGCCCACATGAACCCAGGGCAGGTAAAAAGAACCGCACCCATTTCTTTCCAAAACCGACGTCAAAGTCAAAATGTTATTTGATTTTACAGCCCCCCGCCCCGGCTCCCGGTCAGGGCACGAGCACAAACACAGGCCTGGCCCTTAGCCTGCCCCTTCTTCTCCCTTCCAAGCTCCGTCCCTCACCTGGGGCAGCCTGAGCCCAGGGGTGTGGGGGCTGTACCTTCCAGCCCCCACCCCCGTTACTCCTTGGCTGAGGAGGTGCACCCACAGACGGAGTTGGCCCTGGAAGACAGTCTGGGAGAAGGGAGCTGGTGGGCCCAGGCAGTAGCTGCTCCCAGGTGTCACAGCATGGTCCGGAAGGAGTGTGGCCCCACAGGCCCCTCCCACAGGGAGGGCTGTGGCCCGAGGAAATGGAGTCCTCCAAAGTGCAGGCCAGAGCGGGCGGTCCAGGTGTAAGGATCGGCCTGCCTGGCTCCCTGGCCAGCCTGTAGGGACTGTTTTTGACAGCCCCCATTTCCTGCCGGGCCTCACATTAAACTTTCACGCCCATGGTGGTCCCCATCCCTGCTAGTGTAACCAGAGGATGCAGGCAGAGGACCCCAGCCAGGTGCGCAGGCTGGTGGTGGAGAAATGAGATCTGTCCCACCCCCTTGCTATCGCCCCATCTCGAAGGCACAGAAGGGCCTGCAGGAGGGAAGAAAGGATGCGGGAAAGGGATAAGAAATCGGGAAACTCGAGGCTGATGAGAAAGAAACGAGCCACGCATGACGTCGGCTACCTGTCCCTTTCTCCCCCCCCCCCCCCCCCCCCCCCGCGTACTCCTGCGGACTGTCTTCACTCCCCAAGTCCTTGGAGCCAGGGGCCAAATGTGAGAGTCCCAAATGGCACCGGAAACTCCCCAGGCCCACCTGCTTCACTCAAACCCAGTTCTGGGTGCCAGGGGAGAGGCAGCCAGAGCTAAATGAGTGGTTTCCCCAGAAGCCTCTGCGAACCTCCTACAAAGTAACCACAGAAGAATCTGCAGTATCTGCTCCCCCTCAGCTTTCGCTCACATAAAACACAGCCTGGAGCCCAGAGGGCCCGGCAACTGCGGTCCAAGGAGCTCTAGTGACTGCCCCGGGGGGTGGGCGCCCTGGGGCAGCCTTGCCCCAGGAGGAGTCGCTGTGTCTCCCCAGGGGCGGCTGACTCTTGTTACCTGGTTCTTCCGGGGAAAGTGGCACGCTGACCTCCGGCTCTGGAATGACTTCTGGGGGTGGCGGGGGTGGGGCCGGTGGAGCTTTGACAGGGGTCGTTGACTCTGGGGTCTCAAATGCTTCTTCAGAGTCAGAACTCCTAATGGAGAGAGCGGGGGAGACACACAAAGTTAGAGAGGGGCCGGGGCTGGGGCTGCTGAGCAGCACGCGGCGTCCTGACCCTCCAGCAGAACCAGGCTCGCTGCCCAATTAAACTGTCGGAGATCGGATGCACGGAAAGTCATTTTGAAGGGTGAATCCCCAAGGGTGAATCTCATTCTCATCAGCTCTGTGCCCAAATGATACATTCTTTGAGCTCGGCTCTACTCGAAATGTGTATTGCTGGCCTCAGTGGCAAACCCAAACGCAGCGGGAGCTTCCGATCAACTCTTGACACAGGTCAGCTGGCGTCCGGTCCAACTGACACGGAGGAGTTCCAAAGAGCGCTTTTCAATGCCACGGTTCCAACACCCCGCAGGACCCCATCCGCCAGTCTCAGCGGCATTCAGCCTCTCCCCCCCGCCCCGCCCTGCTCGCCCACACTTGTCATCACTCGTTACTACGGATTTATTCTCTCTAATCAAGTTAATTATCTTTCTCCTCTACTGAGCTGAAAAGGTCATGAGGGCAGCCGGGGGAATCCCAGCTTCCCCCGAGCCTAAACCAGGAGACAGTGAAGAGACATCTGTTGAATGAATGAGTGAATGAATGAATGAATGAATGAGTGAATGAATGAATGCCAGCAGCCGGTCAGCTGGAGGATGTGCCAGACCAAGACACAGAGCCCAGCCTGCTGACCCCGACGGTGTGGAAATGGCCTTCACCGGTCTGCAGGAAAGTCTGCTCTCGGGGGAGATCCTTCACGCAGAAAAATGGACCAAAATTCCACCCGGAGGCCGCCCCACCCGGTAACAAGGAGAGGCCACTCACCACATTAAAGCTTCA
Source organism: Glossophaga mutica (assembly GCA_039655065.1). Classification (NCBI taxonomy): domain Eukaryota; kingdom Metazoa; phylum Chordata; class Mammalia; order Chiroptera; family Phyllostomidae; genus Glossophaga; species Glossophaga mutica. The sequence continues at coordinate 171,699,292 of CM077307.1, read as the reverse complement.
CCCTGGGCTCTGGAAGACCGAGGGCAGGCAGCCCTTCTCTACTGCCCTTTTTCTGCTGGGGTCTCAATGTTAAGCCAGAGAGAAGGAGGCCTCCCCAGATCAGAGCCAGGCCCGTGTCCTCCAGCTGGAGGGCAGCCCCTCACTCGCTGAAGAGGCCCAGCAGTGCCCGGTCCTGGCCCCACCTCGCCCTGAGCAGACCAGAGCGCAAGAAGCATCTCCTGGGCTGATCCTCATCCCTCAGGATCTTTCAACTAGACCCAAACTGCCACTTGTTCATTTGCAACAAGGCAGGTCATTGTCGGGAGGGCAGACCCTTAGGACGGCTGCCGGCACAGGCGACCCGACAGGCAATTCTGGGTGAGGATGCGCAATCGGGGTGACGCGTCAGCGAAGATGGGACATCAAATACTCAAGCTGCCCCGCTCCCACAAAGGTCAAAGGACAGTGACCTCAGCAGAGCTCAGCATCTTCTAAAGCCCATCTGCCAGCCGGCACAGAGACCAGGAACCAACCAATCCCTGCGTGGTCAGCCAGGACGGAACAAGGGAGCCATTTGGTGAGTTCGCCTTCGGAAAATCTATGTCGATGCTGTTTTTGCAATTTGTTTGTTGGTGACTCACTTTATCGGAGCCAAAGACCCCCGCCCCACCCCTCCAAGGTCCCTGGCTCTTCCGACCAGCCTCAAATCCCTCCAGGGACCCCAAAAGATGAACAAAAACATCAGAGCTGTTTTTGATGGGATCCCAAGAGCTAAAGGCTGCAAACTATCAAATTTCATGAGTAAAGGCTTAATTCATGCAAAACCGACAGGGGCCATACTGACTCGCAGACAGACGCTACCATTACAGGGCTCAGCTTTCGTCTAGAGGGAGACTTTAAATCCATGCTCGGACAACAACCGATTCAAGTACCCGAAGCTTTGCAGAGTCCGCTTACCAGGAAGAAAAACACAAGGACTGTTACGCAACTGAGCATCAAAGAAGAGCAAGAGTTTGGATCTGCCTGGTGGGCCCTGGGTGTCGCCCTGACCCCCAGGGCACTGCAGGCATCAGGGACGATACTGACAAAAAGCACACGTAGCTAACTTCCCTCCTGTTTTGAAAACTGTTTATCTATTTATTTTAGAGAAAGGGGAAGGGAGGGAGAAAGAGAGGGGGAGAAACACCGATGTGAGAGAGAAACATCGATCGGTGGGTTACCTGGCTCGCCGTCCAGGCACGTGCCCTGACCAGGAATTGAACTGGCAACGTTTCGGTTTGCAAGACAACACCCAACCCACTGAACCACACCAGGCAGGGCTAACTTGCCTCTTTGCAGGGCTTCCTTGAAGGACCAACAGACTGGAGTCCCCACTGCTGGTCACCGCCGTCCACATCCACCGAGCCCATTCCACTGGGGGCCACATCCTCCAGGAGGCAAAAGCCATCTCCGCTGAAGTACCGCCTCTGTCCCCCAGATGCCCCTTCTAGTTCCCTTGCTGGGATCTCTGGGCTCTAAACCTCTTCAAGATGCCACCAAAAAGTCAGCTGCACGGATGCCGTGAGCTCTTCCAGCGTCCAGCAGAGATCCAGAGAGAGAGACTCCTGCGGCTTCTGCATCCCTGGGCCCTGGTGAAGTGTGGCTTCGGAGCACAAAGGACCCCTGCTCTTTCCCAGCAGCACAAGCAAGCGACAGGGAGGGCCGGATGCTCTTGGGTTCGAGCTGCTGAATTCCAATGAGGCCTCCCTGCTGCAGCTGCCCGGCCTGCACACCTGCTTTGAAGGGACCCCCACGCAGCTCCGCCCTGCACAGGAGGCAGTGCGTGGGGAGGGAGAGGGGGCTCCAAGCCCCTTTGCGGCTCCTTGCCTGTTTACGATGAACTATTCATTCTGCACGAAAACACCACGGGCTACCATGGACCCCTGGAATGGCATTCGCTTCCGACGCCGCCTGTGTTGTTTTCCGATTTCCACACCCTCTCCCAGGAGCGGAGAGCAAGTTAATTAGAGGAGGCGGATGGCAGCTTTTTAAATTAGCCCTTTCTTTCCCTCTTCACTTTCCCAGTGGGCTCCGCAAACATTTCCAAGAGCAGGGGTTTCTGCGGTCCACCCACAAAGAGCCCGTACATAAAAATAAAGCAGCATTTTACAGTCCCGATGCGTAAAACTGGTTCCCAACGGCTGTTCGGTTTTCTCCCACGACAAAAAAGCTGAAGTGCAAGAAAGGATTCTGTTAAGGCTCCGCACACTTTCCAAATGAAAGAAAAGGAAATTAATTTAATTTGTGATGAAGATGTATCAGAAAGAAAAATGTGCCACTCTGGTATGCTAAAACGTCTCTACAAATTACAGGAAAATATATTCACCAGGATATGGACAACTAAGTTCTCTGTATAAGTAAGTATGCAAATAAAATATATGTGTTACACACACACACACACACACACACACACACACAGTGGAAAGAGGCTGCTCTCGATGGCCAGTCGTGAAATACAGTGACCGCAATGCCCAGCATGAAAAGCACTGTGGCAGCTATCGTGTGTAAACCTTCTGTTCTGCACCAGGCACTGGAGTGGGCCCACCGACTCGCGTCTTTGTAATCTTCCGAAACAGCCCGCCTGCTAGGGAGCAGGCCCACCTCACGGATGACACAACCATGGCCTTGAGAGGCCCGTTGCTTTGCCCGAGGCCATCTTGTCAGCAGGCAGGGCTCAAACCTAACACCGTCTGCCTCTGACATCTGTGCCCACTTCACAACATCAGTGGCTTCCAAACGTTTTTAGCGATGGGACTCTTTTCCCAAAGGCTCTCACTCCATTCATTCCATAAGCTCGGTTCACAGCCTGTTCCTATTAGAAAGCCCATCGCTGACGACAGCTAAGCTGCTCTGACGAACTCACAGACCTGACGCGAAGGGTGGCAGTGTGATCCCTGATGACGCCTCCCCGGGTCACCAGGACACAGTCCTGACACAGGCCACTGAGTTAACGCCTGTGTTTCCGAGGCTGGGGCTCTGATCCTGGGCTATGATTCTTTAATGAGGCAGACGGGGCAGGAGAGCCACGCAGCCGTGCGAAACCACGTGAACCCCCCAGCACAGGGCAGCGTGCTGGTGGTGCCGCCACGCCGCAGGCTGTAGGGAAGCGGGGAGAGGGCGAAGTGCGGCGCCAGCGTGCACGGAGGCTGCGCGGCCCCTGCAGCCCCGGCTCCCCAGCTGTGTGCTGGTCCAGTTTGAGATACTTTTTCCAACTGCCTGCTTGGATTTCAGAGACTCTGTACAGGGCTCTGGAATCCCAGCGAGCATACTCTGAAAACCTCTGCCCCACACGAAGAGGAACGCGGGCCCTGCGTTAGATGACGCTGTGCCCAGACGGGGCGCTTCGTGGAAACTGTCCCTGGAACCCACGGGCCTGTTAGCCTGTATTTGTGCTTTGGTTCGTGTTTTGCTTCTATAAACTACAACGACAAAATAGTGGAAGATCAGCACCCACACACAGAGACATTATTGTATAATCAGTATACTACATAATATAGAAAAGCTGGCATGATGCAGTATCGTATAATATTAGAATGGCATAAAATGTATTAGTGTAATATGGTAAAGTTAGGGTAAGAATATACACACACAGACACACAAATGTACGTGTAGATGTGCATATATAAGTAAAACACGGGTGTCTTTTAATAGAGATGCTATAAATACAGTTTGCCAGCATATCATTAAATGGTTACATCTGCTCAAGTTTTACTGGAGATAATTCAAGGGCTTAAGAGTAAGAAATTTCAGAAACCATAGATTCTTCCACCTTTGAAGCGGGAGGAAAATGTAAAGATCAACTTTCTATTCCAACACACTCCTCCAATCTTTTCACACAGGTGAGAAAAACAGAGTCCAGAGAGCAGAAGTGACACTTTCCAAGGTCACGGCCCACGCACAGGCCTGCCTTCCTTAAACACTGCCTCCAAATAAGAGCCTGAGTTCCAAACGCAATGCCCCCCGCTAGCCCTGGGAATCCCAAGGCACCTGTACTTAAATGTTACCTGATTATCAAGAAATATCTGTCCTTGCCCTGACCGATGTGGCTCAGCTGGGCACCATTTTGCAAGGCGAAAGGTCACCAGGCACATGCTTGCGTTGCAAGTTTGGTCTCCGGTCAGGGCACATGTGAGAGGCAACCGGTCAATGATTTTCTCACACATTAATGTTTCTCTTCCTCCCTTCCCCTCTCTCTAAAATTAAATAAATAAAATCTTAAAAAAAAAGAAATATCTGTTCTTAAGCAGTGCTAAAGGGGTGGGGATAATTCCATGTGCGTATCTATTTCTAGATCTATTCCTCAGAACTGCAGTTGGCAGCTTCCAACATGACAGTATCTGGGGATGGAGGGTCTCGAGACCACCTACAAAGACTGAAGACACAGTTCAGACCCTCCAGAGGTGGGGGCTGCCCATGACATCAGCCCCACCCTCAGACTTCCTGGAGGAGGGTACCACCTGAGCAAGAAGAGCAAGTGAGCTACCCAATGGGAATGGAGGCCCTCCTAACGCCTCCCTCCCCTCAAGGACACAACCCAGGGAAAGGTGCCAGTGCTGACCCAAAGTGGTGCTGACCCGAAGCCCCGCGTCAGGCCGAGGACCGTCTGTCTGCTGTCCCTGAAGAGAGGGAGGCCGTTCGGAAAGGACACTGAGCTCTTGGCGGATCGCACTGTCTCATTCATCCCTTCGGCTCACGTGAGTGAGGGTTTGATGGGTTTGTGTGAGAGAGGATATTTCTGAAACTGCTGTGCGCTAAATTATATTCATCAAAATATTCTGCCTCAGGCAGCCTTGTCAATAAAAGCTGTCCCTGCACACACACACACACACACACACACACTCACTCACTCTCACTCTCTCTCTCTCTCTCTCTCGCACACGCGCACACGCACACGCACACCCCTCCTACCTGAAACAGAAACTGACCAGACAGGTAATTTTTTCCGGCTGACTGCAAAGTGTCTTTTCCTGTCCCCCGCTCACCCTGCATCTAGAAATGGAATTTTCTCTGCAATATCGCTCCTCTGTGTTTAGGTGAAGCGAGAGCGTGGTTTCAACACAACCAAAGGCTAAGACGCTTCCTGGACGGTCAGGTGACAGTGCAGCCCAGGGCCAGGTGCTGCCTTCCATACACACAAAGCCAGCACTGGCAAGCCGGGCTGCTAGAGTGTCCCAGACTGACACTCTGGGGACAAGCCAAGCAGAGGATGTCACATGATCACAAGATTCCTCGTGCCTGTCAGGTTGACAAGGCAGGCCCCATTTGCAGATTCAAGTCTTTGTCACATGGTGGCCATGCTGAAATGTCAGCAGGGGACGCTGGCCACGCCAGGTGAGGCTGCACCCCCACCGAGGGAGGTGGCATGGTGAAGGCAAAAGAGCACACAGCCCGAGGTGACCTCAGCTGCCCACGGAACACAACCACGAGACACAGGAACTACCTCTGGGTGGCTGCAGCAAACGTGGAATTAACAGAAAGGCGAGGGCGGCTGAGGAATCGGATTCAAAGAGACAGAGGGCTCTAACGGGGTCACCTTGAGTTGCACGCCTGTCCACGGTAGGACGGACGGGGAAGACAGAACTGCCCCCAAAGCCAATCAGGAGGTGGGACGGATGGCAGGGAATCCACAAACAAGTATCTGCCACAGAGTTCCTCCCCGCTGCGTCCCTCACGGCAACTGTGTGGCCTCAGACAAGTCACTTGACCTCCCAGGCCCTCGACTGTTTCTCTCGTACGCAGGGATGATGTTTAAACTTGGGTGCCTGTTTGCCTTGGTACGGGGAGGATGCAGGCTCGAACAGGACAGAGCCCAGCCCCACTGCTGGGAGCACCGGGGCTCTTCCCAGGTCCGCTCAGCCTGTTCCCCCAAACCTCAACTTGGTCCAGGGCCCAAGGAATGGACGAAGCTGGGATCCGATCAGCCGGGTTTTGTCCAGGGCAACTCGGCATAGGGGAAGAAGCTGACAAGGAGTCTGGAAAAAGCAAGGCAGCTGGAACCCGGCCCTGCCCCTCTGCGGAGCCCAGGGCAGACACGCCTGTGGGGGCTGCTCGCTCCAGGGTCCACCCATAGGCTGCAGAGGGGCCACCCTCCAGATGCCCCCTAGCCAGCGAGAAGCATCCATCCTGCATCTGAGGCTCACCTTCCACACCTATCGAGCATCCTTCTGATTTCAAGGTGCCTTCCCAGCTAGGTACCTGGGTACCAGGCTAGGGGTGCCCCAACCAGGAACTGTGAACCCCACGGCTGTTCGCTTCAGCTGACATCTTACACTAAGTACCCCAGAGCTTCCTCATCCATCCATCCTCCGGTCTGATCCTCACAACAGGTGACGCACCTGGGTATTGTTCCATGCCAATTTCAGCAGAACCTGCCACGTGCTGGGCACCTGGGCAGCTGAGTCAGATCAGCTGCCCACTCTGAAGAAGCCTGTGTCCTCCTGGGCCCTGAGCATGAGAACCCAGAGCCAAGGGCTCAGAGCCATGCAGGGGCAGCGCCAAGACGAGACACCACCCGCCCTCTGTGCCTGGTGGTAACCTAAGTGCCTTTCCTTGCGTCCTAGAGGTCGGCAGGCTGGACTCCTCGCTTGCGATCAGTCTCTAGTGCGTTTGGGTTTCCAGAGCGTCCTCACCTCCAGAGAAAGGATCAAACGGAGCTTCGGCCTGTGGATCTGGGACCACCCCGCAAGCAGGCACCAGGCAGGTGCCAGGCCAGCGCGGGTCTCCTGCTGTGCCCCCCTCCCACTCCCCCTTTCTTCCAGCCATACTGTGACCCCCTCCCTCATTTAACCCAGTGGGTGTCTCCGTGTCGGCCACGCCATCCCAACCACGACAGCTTGAGGTTCCCGGAACCTAAGGGAGTGATGAGGGGAGGAAGTGGGCCACCCAGACCTCGGGCTGGCCACATGCCTTCTGCAGAGGCATCCGATCGGCCCATAAATCCTGTCTCCATCAGTAACCCCGAGCAAAGGGTGACACCATCAGAGGGTCAAGGGAGGCTGGACACTGCTGCGCCTCAGGCAGACTCTGCTGGAGGCCACAGGACTCGGCTCGGCAGGGAGCAGGGCCGCCCCAGCCGAGGAGTCTTGGCTCCTGAGATCTTTATCGTGTCCTCACCAGGGCGTCTGTCTGTCTGTCTCTGCGTCTGTCTCCATGTGCCTCTGAATCTGCCTCGGCCTCCATTTGTCTGGGTATTTGCCTCACTCTGCTCTCCGTGTGTGCGCATGTGTGTGCATGTGCCCACGCGTGCATGTGCCCACGCGTGAATCCCAGCCCCTTGCTTCTCAGTTCCTCCATCTCCCCCTCTGGTCCACATGAGAAAGGCCCATTTGGAGGCTGCTCAGCTAATCTGAATCCTGCTCCATCCATAATTAAAGCTCATGTGTTTTGACTTCCTAATTCATCATTTATAATTTTGCCTTTAAATTGGTCTTTTGAAGCCTTGCAAATTATTATTAATAACAGCGATCAGGAAAGGATTTGAAGGCTCTTACGGTGTCGGACACTAGTATCGCTGGGATATATTCACCATCTTGCCATGTTCCACTCGTGTAAATGGACCACTGAGGCGCACCGAGGAGTCCCGGTTTTAACAAACGCACACGCACCTTACGCATGGATTCCCACCAGCTCGCTGAAACTCAGCATTGGGAGGATCTTGTGAGATCATCGCAGTCTCTCGCCCTCCTGCTGACCTTCAGCGAGGCCTTGGGAGACCCTGACGCTCTGCCCGATCGCGAGGGAATGTGCTTCTGCGTGGGTTTATTTTTGTTGTATTTCCCCTACCTGAAAACTGGTAATACTCGGCGCCCTGCCCCGAGTCCCAGCTGCACGGGTGCCTACGACAGCCACTCCCACTAACCAAAGACGAACGCTCCCGAAAGCTTTCCCCGCTCTGCTGAAGAAGCTCTCAACAAGTCTCGGCTGTGACTTGGCACGTAGAGATAAAATGCACAACCCTGGACTTGGCTGGGGTGGCTAGAACACTGTAGTAAAAAGTCCGAAATTTAGGAGGCTTCAAAAGCTCCCTTTCTACCACTGTCTGCACACAGTGCTTTCGTACAATGAGGAAGGTGGTCCTGAAGCTTCTGTTCCTTTCCCTCCGATCTCTTCACAGGAGAAGAAGGAAGAGTGGCTTGTAAACAGTATCCCGATGGCGGGGGGGCGGGGGTCGGGGGTGTTAAGTACCGTCCCACACCCTGCAAAGGTGCCTTTCTCCCAGGCGCCGCCTGCCCCGGGGTAAGTTCACACCTCTCTTTCACACCTAACACAGCCCGGTCTTCGACCCACTTATGAAAAAGTCTGAACTGGTTGAGTCTGAACTAAAGCACCTTCAGGTATCATATAGGAATTAGACGGCTGCGCTAGTCTCACCAAACCCAGAAATGAGCGCCCACGCATCTGGTCCCCAAATGCCTGCTCCGCCGCCTGGTGAGACAGGCCCCTCTGGGCGGGTCTCATAGCATCCCCGGGCCTGACTGCCCTCGTCTGTGCCACCGGTGGGGACCGGAGGTGGCAGCACCGCCGCAGCACGGGCTTGCTCTGAGAACGCAGTCGATGCCTCTAGAGTCACCTGCACGGGGCCTGGCATTTACGAGGCATCTTCACTGTCGCCAGTCCTCAGAGCGTTAAAACCCCACGACGAAGACGGTTGTGCCCTTCACGTGGCCACAGCAGAGCGTGGCCATGCTTTCTTCAGAGCCCCCCCCCCCCCCACCCCGTGGCCCGGAGACAGCTGTACCAGCGGTTCATGAGTTTACAGACCGGTGAGAAAAGAACGTGATTTTCTCCTCCCCACACCCCCGATACCCCCTGCGCGCGCGCGCACACACACACACACACACTCGCGCTGCCACCACGGCTGCGGGCGAGGCACTGTAAAGTGAAGCAACACACTTCCCTCGACTATTTACTGAAGGAATTCGCAGCCGCTCAGAGAGACACGGTCACCAGCACAGCCGCAGTGCTGACAGGCAGGGTCCGCTGGTCCACCTGCAGTTTCTCTCCCGAGCTCCCGAGAAGAAAGGCCTCTCTCGGAGGGAAGAGGGCCGCCAGCCATCACACAGCCGGGGAGAGAAGGTTCCAGGCGGAGAGAAGCTCAGAGGAAGAGCCCTGGGGTGGGTGGGGGGAGCTTGCTGAGCCCGAGCAATGCAGGCAGGCCCCAGGGCGGAGTGAGCGCACAAGGAGGAGAATGTCCGAAGCAGGAGTCGGGGCGCCTCCCATGGTGGGGAGGACTCAGCCTGATTTCTGTCGCTCCAGCTCACTGCGCCCCTCTGAGAACAGTGGCAGGGGTGGGAGGGGGCGGCGGTGGCACGTCCTCCATCGGCGAGGACACATTCGAGTCCGGAAGAAAGAAGACGGAGCCTCAGACCGGAACAGCAGCCACCCCGAAGGCACGGCGTGGCCGGAGCGGAGACACGCGTGGGAGGCTGAGGAGACAGGTGAGGGCAGGGAGCGAGCGGAGAGCTCAGGTGTGCTTTCTCCAAGGTTTGCCCCCAACAAGCATTTCTTTTCACTTGCGCTACAACTGACACAAGGAGGAAAGTAATTTTTCTCGACGCCAAGAGACTGGCTCATCTTACGCCGGAGGGGTGAATAATCACACGAATATTGGAGCCCTCGCGGTGGTGCCGACAGGCCGAGGCTGCTGGGCACCCTCGGCTTCGGTCACGTGACAAAGCCCTGCTGGGCAGACACCATGCCCCGCCCCCCCCCCCCCCCCCCCCCCGGTCAAACAGGCAAACCGCCTTGAGTTACGGCACCTGTGACGACAGACTCTCAGAGCTTACTTCTTACCAACAAACTGCCCAGTTTTACGATAAAAAGAACAGACTACAGTACAGGCCAGACAACAGCCACCTGGCTATTTCTATTGGTCAAGCCCTCTGGCGTATAAACATCCTGCAGCCTTCTCTCCTGTTTGGGGGGCAAGATGCAAAGGGCCAGCCTTGGGCGTTGCTGCTCCAAGCTCTTGCACCAGACGCCCAGCGCTTTCCCTCTATCGCAAGGCTCCTGCTATTTAAAAGCTGTGCTTCTCGTTTCAGCTGGAATCTTCACGTGCGTTGAATTAAACAATTGGGGGCTTATCTTCTCTTTATTTGTCACAGGACGTGTTACTGGACTGAACGTTAGAAATAAGACAAGGAAGGAATCAAGGATTTCACCTAAGTTTTGGATTACACACCTGAGTGAAGGGTGGGATTGCTATCTATACACTCGTGCTTCAGCCTGAGTGGAGAAGCCAATGAATTTGGCCCAAAATTAAAACGGGAAAGCGCTGACTCTTGACCATTGCCGCATCACCCTTGCTTCTAAAGCTACGAGGGCACAAAATGTCTAGGAAACAAATCTGTTTTTTTTTTGTCTACACGTACAACGAGATATTAAGTAAAATGGCACTGTATTCTCCGTGTAGGACGAGCTGTGGGCGCTGGGCACATGTCACTCTGTCCCCCGCGGAGCAGCCCCGCCCAATCCAGACAACTCCCCCTGGTGAGCAGCCCCATACGCGCCAAACCATCACCTGTATATGGGGTGAAGGAGACGAAGCTCTTTATTAACCAGACAGGGTGCAAGGGAAAACTTCAGGAAAGCCAAATTTCCAAACAGCACTCAAACTAGAAGCCAAGCTCTCAGTTCAAAAGCGGATCCAACGCACAGAGCCAGGCCGCCCCATCTCTGAGGCTGCAAACCTGGAAACCCAGAACGAGAGAAACTCAATTATGTGCCACGGAGTGAGACAGAAAGAAGCAAAGAACAAAGGTGGGCTTTTTCTCCTTCTTTGTCCCCTGAGCACGACTCAGATCTGATCACAAGGCTCCCTTTATAACTCCATCAAAGCTCCCGGCCCCCCTCCACCACCGTTTAAACTGCTTCACGGGCGCCTCTCGAGGTTTTGCCCCCGCCGCTCCTCTCTGGTTGCAGCCCCCACGCCCGCGCCCTGTGCACCCCGTGCAAGGCCAAGCCGCACACCCTCCCGGCCCCTCCCGGCCCCTCCTCACTTGCTCTTGCCGCTCCCTCCACCTGCTGTGCCTTCCTGCCCTGCAGACACCTGCTTCCCTTTCTAGGGTCAGCAGAAGTGCCACTTCCTCCATGCCGCCCTCCTGTCCTGCTCTCCCCATTGCTTCGCCCCCACTGGAGGCTGAGGCCTCATCCCAGCGCTTACAGCAGCCACGTGAACAGCACGGGTGCCCGGCACCGCCTCCCCCAGCAGACCGGAAGCTCACGTCTCCGCTGTGTCACGTTCCTGCCCAGTATCTCACGGGCGGCCGTCGCTCTGCCACTTTGGCCCAGTCTATCGGACAGCTCGGCTGCTCCAAGTTCATCTAATACTCGTTGTGAATAAAAGAGTACATCTGGGAATGGGGGAGATACTTTCCAGGACCCCTGAGATTTGGGCAACTCCGACCGACTCCAGGAAAGTCTGCACCCAATCACGTCCACACCTCGGGTTCCCCTCCACACACCGTGCCAGGCTCTTCAACCCCGAGTCTTAGGGGACGGGGGTCACATTTAGAGAGGTGGGAATAAGACTGTACCCGAGAAATTCCTGGTATCATGTGACAGAAATACCCGAGCACAGATGGGAGATGTACTGTGTAAGCCCAGGAGGGCGAGCGCAAGGAGCAGAAACTGCGTCACTGAAGGAGCCCCATCTGAGCAGGCTAGCTTCTGAGGTTTAGCACCTTCTGTTCCACTTCTCAGGCACTAAGGGGCTTTCTTGATGGAAACAGCTGAGATGAGTGAGGCTAATTATCCTCTTGCTAATATATCAGCATTTGAGGATTTTCTTCACCAGCATAATCTGGGAATTATGCTATATTTAAAAAAAAAAAAAAAAAAAAACACAACAAACGCCAGGCATTTCTTCTCCAGAGTCCCCAAACACCAGCAACATGAATCCTCCTGCAGCAGCGGGTGTGCACCTACCTCACGGATGTCATGACAGAGGCTTGGGAAGCTGGTGGTTCCGAGTGCAGAGTGAGTGGCAGTGCCACGCGCCCAGAAACCCGGGGCAGGTTTGCACTGAGCTGGCGCCATGGTCCACCAGTGTTTTTTACGGTGTATACGTCACCTCAGCACCACCCTTCACAGTGGAGGCGGGCTGGTTACTGCTGACCAGAGCACACTCTCGCCTCTTCATCGCGGGGGCGGCTGGCCCAGTGCATCAGACACCCCCCGCCCCAGCCTCAATGCCGCCTGCCTCTCTGGTCCACGTAAAACACACACGGATCCACTTCACCAGTCGGAAAGACAACAAGGGCTTCCGGTCAGGAGGAAGCACCCAAGCACGGTCCACTGAGCCCATGGGCAGGACCCTGGACCCACTCGCGGGGCGAGGGCAGACGTGAGGGAGAAATGCAGGAGGTAGAAGGCTCTGCCGACCGCAGCCCCCGACCCCTGTCCTGGCTCCAGGGCCAGGCGCCTGGTGACCACAGTGCCTGAACTCAATCCCACAGTGGCCTTGGAGCCTGGAGGCAGCCCCAGGAATGGGCAGTGGCGCCGAGTGGTAAGAGCTACGGCTGGGAGAGACGTGTCCACAGGGCTGGCTCGCACCCTCTTCCTGCCTCTGTTACTGGAACAGCTGGGCACGAGGGATGTCGAGAACGAACACGTCTCTCCTTCGAAAGTCCTGCTTCCCCCGCTCCTCACTGACAGCACCTGGAGGCACCCCCTCCGCCAGGTGACACCTCTACCTTCTCACCTGGAGCTCTGCCCCATGGACCCCACCTCTGTCCAGGGTCCAGAACCGTCAGCCACAGGGCTCCCGGGCAAACACTGCCAGAGGCTTCCAGCCGTGCGTGACGCCTCCTGCTCCTTGCCATCCCTGTGTCTCAGGTCGGCCAGCTCTGCCTTGGTCCCTACAAATGCTGCAGGTGCCACAACACCCAAGGGTTGTGCCAGGAGCAGGCTTCCCCCCACAACACCCCAGCTAGGGCAGACGACGCAGGCAGGGTTACTGAAAGGCAGTTCACTACCAACCAAGGAGCAGGGCCCAGAGCACCAGTGCTCCTCTCGGTCCCCTCACCTCCCCAGCTTGGCTCTAGGTCGGTGCAGACGCCTCAGAGGCTGCTCATGGGACTCCCCCAGTGGCTAGCCACCCCTGGAGGCAGGAAGTCAGAGAGGGGCAGCCCCAGGAAGCCAGGGTGCAAGTCACCTGTCTCAGATCAAAGAAGATGATTCTATCAAAGCCACAAACTCTGATGCTTCAGGTTTTTCAGGGTTTTCTTCCCCTAGCTTTCTCTTCAAGGGAGGGCCCCCTTTTTCTAAAGTCATCCTGACCATTACCCCTAGGAAACCCCTGTTACTCATAGGAGATAGATTCCCTCTTTTCTTTAAGTCCGTTTGAATGGTCCCCCCACCCCTCACTGGAGACATAAGGTGCCCAGCTAGGGCCACAGACAAGGCTCTTGAGAGAAGAGACGACTCAGGCTGCAATGACACAGGGTTAGTGTTAGGGACACTTCTGATCCCACCCCTACAGCCCCCTTCCCTCCCCCCACCACACATACCAGCTGCCTCCCTTGAGGCAATTCTGCCCCTCCCTTCTTCCCCAAGAGTAGAGTCGCTTGGAGACCGATGCTTTGAGGTGGCCCTCACCCCCCGAGCAGCCCTGCCCGCCAGGACGTGCCTGCAGGGTCATTTTCGCCTCCCTGAGCATTAAAGTAAAGAAAACGACCAGCCACCAGAGCCTCTTCTGAACGAGGAGGGGCCAGGGAAACTGCACGCCTGACCTGCACGTGTGCAGATGGTGTCCCCAAAGCAGAGCCAGCCTCTCCTGCCTTCCTCCTGGAGGGAGAATACTTCAGGACACCCCAGGAGTGCCCCTTTAATGTAGAACAAGGAGCCATCAGCACCTCCACAAGGGTAAGGCCTCTGGAGCCCTTCTGGAGGCACACTGCTTCTGAAGTTCCACAGGGGCCCGGGTCTGACCCCCATTAAAGCTGCAGGAAGCACCCGCCCCCTGGGGTGGGTGGCCACAAACTGGGCGGCAACCGTCACCGTGAGATCCTCCTCCCCCAGCGAGGACCAGGAGCAGCCCAGTCTTGAACACTCAAGGGAAAGCCTACACCCAAGACCTGCCATTGGTCATTTTTATCCTCAAATGAACTGCCCACCACATTTCCTCGGGGGAGAGAGAATTTGCAGCCTAAGCTATTTCACTGCCCCGGAGGGGTGCCTTTGATTTCGGCCTACCAAAGGATATACAGTCCATCTAAAAATACACTTCCCAGCAAACTGAAAGTTAAAGCGAAGAGATAAAATGACTACCTGACTCACTTTGAATAATGACTGGCTGGACAGGCCTGAGTGAGATTTGACAAATGACGTGCTTGCGGGATTGAAAACAACTTTCTGTCAAGAAAAAGCCCTCTGCGCTGTCTAAGGCCTCGACGTGTCCAGCCGGGCAATTCTCAGGCTCTGAAACCCCAGACACCTTGGCGTCACTGATGCTGGGATGCTGCTGGCAAAAATGGCCCCACAGGGGGCCTGAGCTGTCAGCCTCCTAAGGACACAGAGCTACTATCATCTTCCTGGAGCAAACCAAGCCCAGGGCAGGGCTGCTGCTGCTTCCCTTCAAGGAGACAGCAGAGAAGGTGAAAGTGGCAGAGCTGGAAAACCAGCTCTTGTCGGGCAGGTACGGGACCTGAGGGAAGGCCACCCCCCCACCCACCCCCGCACGGCCACCTGTCTGGTGCCCTGAGCAGGAACAAAGGTAATTCACTGCTCACGTCCCACCCAGCCCCCTCACTAGCACCTGGAGCACCTGTAGATGCCTCAGCCACCCAGCCAGGAGCAGCTGAGTGGGGTGGAAGCAATGCAGGCAGGGTGAGACCAGCCAAGAGAGGGACAGAGGACGAGCTCAGGGGAGGGGCGGGGTCTGAGCGCAGAGGTTTGGGAGAAAGCGGACAGCTAAGAAGAGCAGAGCATCCAGGAAAGATGAGGCGAGGGGGAGGGGGAGGGGAGGGCTGTGTGGCATGTGAGAGGGGACAGGCCCCCACTGCTGCATCCTCTCCTGGGATGTTCACAAGAGCACAGGCGGGGTCACACTCCTTTAACCAGGGGCACCAGCAGGATCCTGTGACGCCGCACGGCGACAACAGGCAGGCAGAGTGCTGAACCGGCAGTCCTTGTGGCCGTGGGGAAGGCCCCCACGCCAGGCCCACAGAAACTGAATGCCGGGGGTCCCGCTGAGCCTCTCCCTCCAAGCCCCTCCAAGCCCCTCCAAGCCCCCAGCTGCAGGGCCCCTTGGTGCGGCTCAGCGTGCAGCAGGCGCCCGTGACTCTTTGCTAGTTAGACATTCATTCACCTGCTCATGCACTCGCTCATTTAACACGTTATTTCCTGGGAACCCACTGCGCACCAGGCACTGTGCTAGGAGCTGTGATACAAGCATGAGCAAGCGGAACGCACTCACGAGGCTGACATCCTGGTGAGAGCCGTTAAAAGAGACCAGGCCAAGCCCCGCAAATGGTGGTGCGCATCACGAAGAACTCGGACGAGAACGTGCAGAGCTGCAACGTCCCATAAAACCATCACTTACCATGTACAGCAACTCGACTAAAATTCAGTAGAATCCAAAACTCGGTTGCTTGGGTGCACTGCTCCCATTTCGAGAGCTCCACAGGCACACACGGTAGCGGGCTGCCACGCGGACGGTGCAGACTACAGAACCTCACGTCCTTACAGAAGCTTCCATCGGACAGCGCTGGAGAAGGCGCCGGCACGGGCAGCATGCTCTCTGACGGCGGACGGCGCGAGCAAAGGCTCTGAGGCAGGCGAGCGTTGCTTGTTCAAAGAACTGACAAGTGACCGGTGTAGCCAGAGAACAGCAGGCAAGCGGCGGGGGCACGGGGGCCAGACCTGCAGGCCCGTAGGCCCCCACAGCAGGGTGGATTTCAGACTAAACAGCAACGGAAGCAGAATCAGGGAAGGAGCATGGTTTTTAGGAAGACGGAAGGTGAGGGGAAAGAAGAATATTTGACCGGCAGGTTTCTGACTGGTGCGGCTGGGTGGATGAAGTGCCGTGTGCCGAGGTGGGCGCTGACCTAGTTCGCACGAGTTATTTTGTTTTGAGAGGAGGGAGGCCATCGGTTCTACTTTGGACACGTGCAGCCTGAGCTCCCCTTGGGAACCCCAGAAGAGGAAGTAAGCAGCTGCGTAAGTGCAGCGCTTGGAGGAAAGGGACGGGTACAGGCTGGGGTATTCTGCACGACACATTACAGCGTTAAACCCACGAGCGCAGATGAGCCGCCTGGAGAAAGAGAACAGAGAAACACAGCAGGTGGCCTCAGCCAGACGCTGGAGGACCACGGATGGATAAGCGGGCCTGAGGTCGTGACGGCAGGGGACACGGGTCCTCACCAGCCAGCTGTGTGACCAGGGCGCAGCCAGCGACAACCCCCTCCCGCGTTGGTGAATGACGCTGCGCCGGAACACCGGTTTTCTAATTGTCCGTGGCTGCTTTCACGAGCTCACGGCAGAGCTGGGGTGTTGCAACACAGACCACGTGACCTCCAAAGTCGAAAATACTGGCTCTCTGGCCCTTTACAGAGAAAGTTTGCTGACCCCTTGATTTAAGCCCCCAGAGGCCTCGGGTTCCAACCAAAAATTGGGGTCACAGTGCCTGCGTCGTAGGGCTAGTGGATACACTGTTTCTACGACAGACAACACCGGAGGCTGCTCCACAAGGCTGGGAGAAAGAGCTCCGCTCCCTCGGCTCGGCCGCGGCGGCGCCCAGCCCTGTCTGCGCGGTTGGTGATGCACAGAACACACACCTGCCCTGCGGAAACCGCCGCTGCAGTGAGTCTGTGAACGTAAACAGGACCAGTGTCACCTGAACCACCGCTCCCGACGCGGGATGGGCGTGTGGGAGCGGTCTGACCCAGTCCGTTCCTCCTGGCCACGCAGTGCACCCTAGACTCCCCTCCAGCCCAAACAAAAGCATGAGTCCATGAACAGCTGGCTTTCACGGGACCACTGTTTACAACGCCTGGGTCCTCATCATTCATCTTAGGGGCAAAGGATGGAGTTGTTCAACATTTTTTTGCTAACCCTGGTATGCTGCCCTGACTCAGGCAATCCATCTGTCAGGAACAGCCAATCACATTTCAGGCTAGAGTGGTTCCTAGGCAACCAAAACTACAGCCACAGAAATAGGCCCTAGCAGTAGAAAGAAACACAGGGATGGGGGCAGAAGGGCCAATGGGGAGAGACTGGCCCAGAATCCAATGACCTGGATGCAAAACTTGTTCACAGTCACTCAGTCGGCACCCCAGGCCTGGTGACCTGCCCACCAGCACCCTAGCAGAACAGGGTGGTGTGACCCCTCGGGCAGCTGATGACACCTGAAGGGCCTCGGAGTGTTCTTGCCATCAGATGACCTTAGAGAACACCTGCAGCCAAGTCCCGCAGAGAAGGCGGTGAAGGGCCAGGACCCTCTGCATACGGGCACCTGACCACAGGGGCTGTGCTGGACACCCCTACGCCCGACAGCCAAGGAAAAAGCACCTGCTATGAACTCCATGCTTGTGTTCGCCCCAAATCTGTATGCTGAAACCCTAACCCCTGCTGTGGTTAGACCATGATGAGATCAGTGCCCTGATGAGAAGAGACACAGGGAACTCACTTTTCTCTCCCCCGCCCCCTTCTCTGACACGTGAGGACACGAGACGGTCCTCTGAAAACCAGGGAGCGAGCCCTCACCAGACGCTGGAACTGCTGGCACCCTGACCCTGGATTTCCCGGCCTCCGGAACTGCAAGAGACCGACATCTGCTGTTGAAGCCACATGAAGGCCGAGGCATTCCCGTTACAGCAGCCTCAACTGAGACGGCCCCCGGGAGGCTCCACGGGGGCTTGGGCAACGCCCGCTCCACGGAGCCCTTTGCAGCTTGTTCAGTTTTAGGGAGGGGGAAACTACGCATTTTGTCCAACAATAATATCCAGAGGGAAATCTGCTTCCAGGAACTGAGGCACTGTCCCTGGCCCACAGGGGGGACATGAAATGTCACTCATTTAAGCTGAATGACAGCCAAGGGTCACCTCCAGAAAGCAGGCTTGGCAAGAGGCCCCACGAGGCCTAAGAGAGACTCCTGCCAGGAGCCCCAGCAGCCCCTTCTGGCCTCTGGGTGACTTCAGCGCTGGTGGTTTTCAGGCCCCCAGTGTCCCCACTTCTGCAGCCGGGTGATGCTTTTGTCCTCTCGATCTTTACCCACGTGGCACTGTACCGCTGAGAAACCCTGAGGCCAGTGGGACCCAATCAGTCCCTGGAACCACACGAGGAAGGAAGGGACCAAGTCTCCACTTTCTCGAGTGTGACCACAGATGGGTGGGGCCCCCACCCTCCTACTGGAACCACTGGACCCCACCTGCCTCTCAGGTCCCAGCCCAAATTCATCAACTTTCCTCCAGCCACGCTCCCTGCCCAGGTTTCTCGTCTTGGCAAATCCACATCCTTGTCTTAGTCATCCGAGCCGAAAACCGCTGTCCGATCTTCCTGCTCCCACCTCATCAATCACCAGGCCTGTGCCGTCATCCCTCCTCAGGTCCCTCCATCCATCCTGGCCCTTCCATCTTGATCCTCACGGGCCCACAGCCATGGGTTTTCCCATTTGTGATTGGTTGTGCAGAGCTCAGACATGGTGGAGTCACAGTCGAAGCAGGCTGAGCTTGCCAATGGAATCATCCCTGGTCCTTGCAGATGACAATGGCCCCCAGCTGTGCCCTGGTGGCTAGGGTGTGAGAATTTGCAGGTAGCTGAGGGAGCCCCTGGAACGAGGGTCCCCAACTACACAAAGGGCAAAGGACCCAATGCTGCTTGCTTAGCAGAAGCCGAGCCACAAGGCGCTGCCTCGGAAGGAAGGTGTGAAGAGTGGGTCTCACCGATAGATGCAGACCCCACTCGCCGGAGTACTTCCTGTCCCTTTCCTGTGCGTTCCCCGCCCATCCTGCTGAGTGAGAAGTGTTTCTGCAGCGGCATTCTCCTCTCCCTGCTACCCCTCCTCGGTTTGGAAACAATGGAGACCGCTGCTACCAGAACTTCTTTCCCAGACAGTAAAGAGGCAGCTAGAGAAGTGGCCAGGGGTTTCACGTGGACCAGGACGGAGAGACTTAACTCGCTCAGGGCTTCTCAAACTTCCTTGCCTATAAATCACATGGCCATCTTTACCAATCGGCTGGTGTGGGGTGGGGCAGGAGAGTCTCCATTTCTAACCAGCCCCCAGGGGAGACTGTGGCCCGCCCTGCCTGTCTCCAGGGGCTAATCAGTGCTTGCACCTCCACACCCCAGCCTCAACCTCCAACCCCACAGCCTTCCTGCTGCTCTTCCCTGCAGAGGAGACGCTGGACTCCCAATCTTCCTCCCTCCTCATCCTACTGTACCCTGTACAGAATGCAGCTCTCAGCCGGGCCACCAAAGCTGTCCCAGAGGGACCCCAAACCTGAAGTCTGAAGGAAAAAAAATCCTAAAACTAAAAAAAAAAAAGAGAGAGAGAGAAAACATCCTGTAAGCACCGCCAAATCATCTCCATCGCTTCTGTCCTCTGGTTTCTCTAAGACCCGAGACCGGACCCTCCTCAAGCCGATCATTTGCAGGGAACCACTGGAGGAAAAGGGAAACATTCCCTCTAGATGCCAGTTGTCGCGGACTGTGCCACAGGGCAGTGCACCATCTCACCGTGGAAGCTTCTTCCGGGCCGCAGGCCACGCGCTGTCCTGTCTGGCGCGCTTACAATTCTGTGCACGCGTTCTCGGGTGCGTGGAAACACCCAGTCCCATGAAAGACTTGGGCCTGTGCAGAAAAGGGGTGCTCTCTTAATACACTTTTTAAAGCCTCTAGACTGGAAATGAGCAAATCTGTCATAGAAAAGCCAGCCCTGGTTACTCAGAGTGGAGATGGAATTTTAGAGAATGGTTGCTAGGAAGGGCACCAGTCCCAAACATTTCCTCTCTCTCCGTTTCAAGAAACAAAAATGTTAGGGGAGAGGAGGTGGGATGCTGTGAATGAGTAAACATACTATGGCAGAGATCTGTATTTACAGACAAAGTAGCAGCTCCGGGGAGAGATGCCTCAGGCTGGTGCGTAAGGACCAGCTCCACCACTACGCACAGTTGCTGCTAAGCAGCTTCCATTACAATGTGGCAACCCAACCTGGGGCTTTATTTAAACACCACTATCCCCGCAGGGCAGAAGCTTAGGGGACTTTATCCAAAAAGGCAGTGTATCTAACAGAATCTCCCAAAGCTCAGACCTCAGCGGAACACTGGTCATTCATTAACTGCACTGGGAAAGCGAGCAGGGAGGCTAGGGCTGGTGGGCTCAATTCCCAGTGGCTGAGAAGCCTATTTTCTCAAACCTACAGTCACATTATTTTCTCCGAGTCTCACTCCCTCTGACAGGTCTGAGCTCTGATAGCTAGCTCGGGCTCAACAGACTGATTTCCAGCGTGGAGACTTTTTTACAAAGAGGTTGAAATGGTCCTTTTCTGCTCAGGCTTGACTCCTTCACGGTAGTCTGTATTTCCATGCCTCTAACAATACTCCACGTGGATGAAAACCAGGGCAACGATAGGCTCACGACGCTAAAATAAATAAATAAATGAATGAATCCTCCAACCTGATCTGCCTCCATTGTAAGATGATGCTCTCTGGAGCTACAGGGATGAAGACAAATGAGCACACACCTGCTCCTAAGTGAGGTTCGCTGGAAATGCATGAGGCTCAGCCTAGCATTACATCACCGTGAGGAGCTCCTCATTGAAACCCAGGCGTGGGGACGCAGGAGGAAGCCCCATATGGCAGCCTGGCCCCACTGCAACACACAGCCCAGTCCCTGCTATCTTTTCGTCTACACAAGGGCTCTCATGAAACAATCGCTTCACCACCCCCCCACCCCCAGAACCCGGAGGAAACGTTCTTCTCTTCGGGAAAGGACAGTGGGTCCGGCTGAACCGTGGAGGCTCGCTTTGCAGACAAGCCTGACCTGCCGAAGAAATACAGCCCGGCAGCCGGATCGCCAGATCAATTCAACACGCCCCATCCTCCACACACGCCTGGGTCGGGAATGGAAACAGCCACACAAAAATGGCAATTCTCATCAACACCCATCCAGCAGAAAGGCCACTTTCGGAGCACATTAGCGCTGTGGTGGGGAGAGAAGATCGGATTCCTGGATCGATGCACCGTCAAATCCTGCCTCTACTAATGGACCAATGACAAGACAGTTCCGCTGGCTTTACTAAGAATAGCAGGCGGCCTTGTCCTCGACAGTGCTCCCCACAGAGTGAGCATGTGGGTGCTCAGGCTAACCCGATGCATGTCCACCGCGATGCTCCATGCCGTCTGCCCGACCATGCGAGTGGACGCCCCTAAACTGGTTTGTCTCGTGGGCACCCGGCTGCCACACTCAAGGATTCTTCCCAAGAGGCCCCAGTTGATGCCTGGCTGTTCCCTTGCAGGAAATATCACGGTGCCGGGGATGCAGAGCTAAGATGTTGATGGCAGGAGAAACCCCCCACCACGCACTGAACCACTGAACAACAAGAACAATTCCAGCGGGTCATTTCTACCCCTGGGGCAGTATGCTGGGGCTGCCAGGTGCTCATTCCAGAGCAGGCACCAAATGCCAGAAGCAGGTAAAGCCACGCGAGGCTGCCCAGATCCTAGGGCCAGGCTCAGATCCAGGCTGCACAGGCGTTAGGGGAGGAGACACTTAACAAAGCCCAGGCAGCCTTTCCTGGGGGAGAGGGGCTTCCAGGCGGCCAGGGGAGCACTTACATTGCCTCGGAAGCCTCCAGGTTCAGGTCGCAGGCTGGGACT
Organism: Glossophaga mutica; assembly: GCA_039655065.1. Taxonomy (NCBI): domain Eukaryota; kingdom Metazoa; phylum Chordata; class Mammalia; order Chiroptera; family Phyllostomidae; genus Glossophaga; species Glossophaga mutica. The sequence continues at coordinate 171,677,459 of CM077307.1, read as the reverse complement.
GGCTGCAGGGACTGCGACCCTCCCATCCTCGCTGCGCCCCGGCAAGCAGGCTAGCCACGAGCAGGGCCAGCGTCCTGGCGCGCTTCCTCCAGCCGGGAGCCCAGGGCGGGCCGGCCAGGGGCCGGGGCTGGTGCACTGCAGAGGGGAGCAGCTGCTGGCATCCGTGACGGCGGCGGCAGCAGGGAGCTGCGGTTCGGGCCGATCCGGAGCCCAGGGAGCGATCGCCGCGGAAGTGTGCGCGCGAGGGCGGCCAGCGCGCGCCTAAGTGCGTGCGCGAGTGTGGCCGGCACGCAGCTCCGCTCGGGTGCGCGACTCTCAGCTTGAGTGCCGGTGTGGTCGGGTCCGACAGGATCCGCTCTTAAACCCCCAGCAGCAGGGCTCCTGTGTGTGACACGGTGATGTCATCATCCCCCAGCAGCCCCAACAACAGCATCTTCACAAAGCTCCATCGCTGACTCCTCCGGAAACGGGGCCAGGGGGAGGGAGGGCGAAGACCCTCCCTCCGTACCTACACCGCCTTCCGCAGCCGCCCTCTACCGCTCGTATTGTGTGGCTTTGAAATGCAAATGTACTGCGGGCAGGGGAGGCTGGGGACGCCGAGGAGGCTGGGGCTCTGGAGGGGCGTGGTGGTCCGCCTGCTGACCACAGAGAAGTGGGGGGTATTCTCCACCAGGCTGGCTCATCCCTCCAGGAGGAAGGAAATGGACTCTCCCGCCCCAGTGCGGAGGGTGGCTGGAGGAGCAGGTAAACAGGGTGGCCCCAGGAGAGGTTAACTTGTTCGAGGACTCCACTGCAGCCTCTGCCTCCCTCCTCAGGTAGCCAGGAGGCTGTGGAGGCACTGAGGCTTGAACAAGAGAGGGGTGAATGCCTGGCTCCCCCCACCCACCCAGTGAGCCCAGGTGGGACTTCCGAAGACACCTTTGCTCCCACAACTGGGGAGGTGGAGGGGGTGCTGGGGCAAGCTGGGGAGAAAGAGGCACAGAGCCCGCTTCAGGGTCTGCAACCCCACGTTGGGCCACTAGATGAGTTCTCCCCGGAGACAGAGGCTAGGCAAGCCCAGAGGCCCCGTCAGGCCCCTAATGCTACAAGGAGGGTGTGCAGGGAAAAGGCAGCTTGCAGTGCTGTGCAATCGAAGGGCCCTTCTCTGTGATGCTAACACAGGCTGAGCCTGCAGGAGTGGCTATGAAGCTCCGTCACAGCACCCCAGCACCCACCCCATGCTCCAGCTGGGCCAGCCAAGCGCAGCTAGCCAGGTCCCCGCACCCAGCTTCTGGATGGTCCCCAAACCCTCCAGTCCTGGGCTCCCAGGCCTTCTCACAAAGGCCAGAGAGGAGCTTCCTCCCCTTCTAGATTCCGGAGGTGCAGGGCACACAGGGGAACCTGACCGTTCTCTCCTGCCCACCCTCAGTGCAGCTCTGCTCCGCTCCCCAAACCCAGATTCACAGACTAATGAACAGGGATCCTACTCAGGTTCCCCTGCAACCGCCCCCCACCCCCTGCCAGGAAACCTAAGTGTATGTAAGTTGTAGCCAAAAGAAAATTAAATGTAAACAAAAATGCTCAAAATATTTTAAAATTCTTCCAACACACCGAGTGTTTGCTCAACGGTGGCCAAGGATGCATGGACCCGTACATTGGAGGTTAGGCTCATGATGTCAGTATAGTTCCAGAGCTTCGTGGTGGGCCGACTCTCCTCTACTCGTATTTAAGATCAGTGTCAACAAAAACCCAGAAAAATCAAAATTGTTACCTAGGATGCAACAACATGAAATCCCCGGGAAACACTGAGGTTTATGCGAAAATAGCTCAGTCTCGCAGGGAAGCTGACTAATGTCAGGAGGTGGCCCGAGGAGCCCTGCTCTGGAAGGCATCGCTCACTGTCAGGGCTGGGTGTCATCGGTGGCAGGGGTCCTGCAACTTGTGCATCCTCAGCACCCTGCAGGGTGTGTTTCTCCGTAGGAAAACAACTCTCAAAAACAACTCTCGGGCCCCACACATAGTTGCGAGTCCAAAAAATGTTACCACATGGAGCTGCAAATTTCATAAGCGCTAACACGGACTTAATTGTTTGGGGAAGTGGCTCCTTCCCTGGGCACCAAGGGTATGGCCTTCAGCCAGGCTTGTTACTAGGAAAAGTATGTGGGGGGGGAAATGAGGGACCACAACTAGAACTCATCTGCTTGCTTTTTTTCCCATGCGAAAGCACAGAACCCCCAGGTACCCTTATCCTTAGCAGTGAGGCATTTGTTACAATAAGAGAGGGCTTTGAAATGAGATGGGAGTTCAAATCCTGACTTCTCACTCATTTGCTGTGTGGCCTGGGGCCCATTGCTGAACCGTACAGAGGCCCTGCTTCCTGGCAAAAGAGAGTAAGCATCTCTTTTGCAGGGCATTGGAATACATTAACGAAATCCCCAGGAAACACTGAGGTTTATATGAACATAGCTAATGAGCACGTCCGTCTCGCAGGGAAGGTAACTAACGTCATACGTGAACGAAGGAAAGCCCGTGACCGGGACCCTAGCTGGTGCTGAGGCGGTGCTAATTTCCTTGTCTTCTCTGTAAGAAACCGTTTCCCCCAAGTATATACCACACAGGAAATGAGGGGGCATCAGAAGTGCAGCACTTCTGTTTAGAATCCCTCCAACCAAGAAGTAACGGTGTAGAGGCAGGTCACGTGGTAGGCTGACCCGTGCCCCAGACATCAAAAACAGGACCGAGACCCAGGGGAGAAGCAAATACAAGGTGGGTGCCAGACTCCAGGCACCTGCAACCACATGTCGCTTGGTTGTGGGAAGTCCTGGTGGAAGAGCTAGCTTCTCAAGCTCTCTTTGAAGACCTTCGGATGCTTCCTTGACACATAATTTAAAACAAGTGGTTATCTCCTAATTGAGCCTATTGTAAAACTGGGGGCAGGGGGAGGGGAGGGAGAGTGATCGGTAAGGAAAAGGCCGCGCTGGGGACTGAAAGTCTGCGTCCCTGCACAATTCTTAGGTGGGAAACTCGAACCTCCAACGCAAAGGGACTTCTAGGTGGGGCCTCTGGGAGGTAATCAGGGTTAGATTAAGTCACCAGGGGCCTCTTGTGATGAGATTAATGCCCTTTCAAAAATATATTCTCCTCCTGACCCCCTCCACATGAGGACACAGTGGGAAGGCGGCCGTCTGCAAGCTGGGAAGAGGGCCCTTCCCCAGACACCAAGCCGCCCCGCCGAGCTGGCAGCCTGATCTAGAACACACGGACTCCAGAACCGTGGGAAAGAAGTGTTTCTGTGTAAGCCGCCCAGGCCGTGTTGTTTTTGTTACAGCAGCCCAAGCTGACTGAGACGGGCTACTTAAAACCCACTGATAGGACCAAGAAAAACAGCGAACAGAAAGGGAACAGAGAGACAAACTACTACAGTGCGATCAAGGCAACGCAAAGGAACAGCCGCCGGCCCCCCTCCCCGCCCCCGGGGTTCCGATTAGCCCCAAGAATGGCTCCAGATGCAGAGACCACCCCTGCACAGCACGCCACCTCCTCCTCCCTCTCCCCCGCACCTCAAATCATTCCTCAAAGTTTAAGTCATGGGGACGTACGATCAAAACACAGATTCCATTTAAAGTTATTAAACTGCATGCGGCTAGCACTCCAGTCACTCTTTCCTTCATGTCTTCAGACTGAGCGCCCATTTGGGTCAGGCCGTGAACTGGAGCCGGGACCCCGGACTGTCCCAGACCCCGGACCCCGCTCACTCCCCGAGACCCTCCTTCCAGGAGGCGCTGCCGTCACATGCCCAGCTGCTCCTCCCTCCCTTACTGCTTCTTCATTCCCAGGCCAACCTCCAGGCTCCACCCAGTTTGCCTGGTGAGGGCCAGAGGCCCGGCATTTCCTTTCTAGATCAACCAGTGAAGCCCGGTGCTTCTGATCACGGCCCCAGTGAGACCCTGAACTCAGCCCCTCTGGGACCTGTGGACCGCAGCACGCATGTTCCAGCACCCTCAACACAGGCTCAGTCCACTGCCCACCTGCCTACTGCCACCCCCCAGACAGCCTGGAAACCGGGGCGCCTCAAGGAACGCACCCGTCACATCTAAAACAGCTGGCGATTCAACACACGTGAATGCACTTACCATGTGCCTGGCCGATAAATACAGAATAGGCTGAGTTTACTCCCAAGTTATTTACTGACACATACCAGAAGGATCAGCAAACCTGCCAAGTCCCTGTAACCAAGCGATAAACTATGTGCTGCAGATGCTTACATCCCACTGAGGTCCAAGAGACCGAGCCAGTTGAGAAGGGCGAGCCCTTAGAAGCACCTCTGCCAGCCCCCGAGAAACAAACTTGAGCGGCCCTGGCTCTGCCTCTGGCCTCCGGGAGCCTCCAGTTGCCATAGCAGCGATGCTCTCCAAACACCACCAGTGGACCCCGCACTGCTAATTCGCCCAGGCACACGCAGGCTAGAGGAAAGTAGGTCAGGTCGCAAAAAAGCCCATCTGGAGAGTGCTAGGAACGTAAACACAGATGGAGAACAGACCTGGGCCAGGCCCTGCCGCTGCCAGTCGATGGCCTTGGCCAAGAGACGCCGGTGTGGAGCGTGGGGAGGGTGCACCGAACCGCATGGAGCCGCCCCTTGGGATCCAACCTTGGGAGGGGCTCCGCACTCGGGCGAGGCCGTCACTGCCCTCTCGCAACTTTCCCTCCATCTGAGGCCCCGAAAGCCCAGCAACTCTGCGCTGAGTGCGTCCCAAACCCGTAAGCCCTGTGAGGGGCCTGCTCACACCTTTCCTACGACCCTAAGAGCTGGGAGCTGTTTGAGTTCAGGCCTCCTGTGGCCCGGGTTCAGCAACCGCGGGTAAATACGAGCCCGAGACCAGCAGAGCCGCCCAGGGAACTGGACTGGGTTGCAGGTCAGGGACAGCGCATCGCTGGCACTTTCTCTGCCCGGGTCTGACAGCTCTGGGACCCTCCTATAGGGCTTTCATGTCACTCAGACTTGCTCCAAGAGTTGTCACCACGTTCAGGGGAAAGCCCCAGTTCCATGTCCTGGCCTGGATCCTGTCTCTTGCTCCATCCTGCCTTAGAGCTAGCCCAGGGTCCTTGCTGTGACCTCACTGCTGAGGAGGCACCCCTTCCCCCAACTTCCCCAGCTGTCTCAATGCCTCCCCGGCACCCAGTCCCAGCTCCAGGAGGGGTGGGTCTCGCCCAGCCCTGCGCAGACCTTCCCATTCTCTCAGCCTCTAGCAGATTTAAGCCTCGGTGCTTCCTCGCCTCGTCAGTCTCACTGCAGCTGTGTGCCTGTGTCTGATGTCGCCACTCTCCAGCCCTGCCATCCACCCTATGTACAGAGTCAGACACGTGCACATAAAACCTCAGAGGGGGTCCTGACCAGGTAGCTCAGGTGGCTAGAGCATCGTCCCCCCAGTCATCGAGCATTGCGGTTCGATCCCCAGTCAGGACGCATACAAGAAACATCCAATGAATGCATCGGTACAAGTGGAACAACAATTGATGTTTCTCTCTCCATGCCTCTCTTTCCCTCCCTTCCCCTCTCTCTTTAAAATCAATTAAAAAAAAAAACACCCCAAACCCTCAGAGGACACAAGAAGGAGCCCAGTGAGTCCTCAGTTTCACGAGGAACAGAGAGAAGGCAGGAGGTTGCCGGGTGGCTCCTGTCCAGGGCCACAGGCGTTCGGTTCATCTCACGCCCCAACATTACAGATTCCGTGCTTCTCCCCCGGGGGTGTCGTGGTTTTCGTGGGCTGAAATTCAAGCTCAGATAAAACCCCGTCTTCTCCAGAAGGTTCTCTTGCTCGCTCCTTGAAAAGGGCTGATCTATTGTGTGTCTCCCTCCCTGCCTTCCCCGTCCAGGGCGGAGCAAAATCGGGTGTGCAGCTGTGAGTACTCGAAGCACACAGCGTATTCTCGCGTTCATGTTTGTTAATTATTGTATTAGTTTCCACAGGAACAACTTCAAACCCACTTTCACCCCACCCTGTGTTCACAGAGGAGGGAGGGTGGGGGGCACTGGGAAAACCTCAGGGCTTGTGCGAAGGGCAAATGAACTCGGAGAGGTCTCATCCATATGAACAACCTTCTTTCGTTACCAAATCCATTCATCTTTTTTGAGGTGGAAATAATAGGAGATATTCCTGAGATACATTTTCAAACAAATAATGCTCTACGTAATTTCGGGAAAAAAAATTTTTTTTTAAAAAAGGACTTAAGCTTGCAATTCAGGACGGCGGAGAAGGAAGCCGGGTGAACAGTGGGAGAAAGTCAGGGCGGGCGAGGCCAGGCCAGAGACACTGACCCGAGCCCTCGGGGTGGCTGCAGGTCTGGCTGTAAGTGACCAGCGGCCAAAGCCAAAGAGGAAACATCGTCAGTCATACAATCCAGAAAACCCAGCCGACTGAAAAGAAGTGAATAAATAAAGGTCATTCCCTGGGTGAGCAGACGTTTTTGTGACAGCGGTCCCACCAGGCACGGTCCTCCACCAGCGGACGGTGCACGTGGCGGACGAGCCCCGCAGCAGTGCCCTTCCGCCGACACGGCCTGCGCGCTCACGTGGCTTCTTCAGCGGGCGTGTCGGCAGCTACTCGGCTCCCCCCGCCATCGGTACAGGCATGAAACCAGGAAGTCCCCAGAGGACACATTTCTGGCTGCCCCATCCTGCAGGGAGGGGCCCGCCATCCACGTTCCCACAGCAACAAGGTCCCGCAGGGGAAGCAAAGGTCCACGCAAAGAAGATGCTGCCCAACAAAGCAGACCCAGGCCTCCCCCAGGCACTCCTTCCGGCTCCCCAAGTCCTTGCCAGCTGCCTCCTGTCGCTCCTTGGGCCAGACGTACCATGCCACCAACCGCACACGACACACCTCGCTGCAAACGCAGGACACCACGGAGCCGGTGGGGTGGACCCTGGGGAACTTCCGGAAAGCCAGCGGAAGCCACTGAGCAACGGGAGTCTGCACACCTGCGGAAGGGAGGTTCGCCAGGATGGGGGGTGGGGGGGAAGGTGGCTTCAGAGAGAGGACCCGAGGTTGAAGAATGAGAAAAAAACCTTCAGGAAACGGTTTGAGTCCTTACGTATTTGTGGAAAAGTGACTCTGCGTGGGCCAGGAGGGTCCGATGTGAGGTGGAGAATACGCAGCCCTGAAAATAGGGCAGAAAAATTCGGCCAGAAATCTTTGCTCATTCGAAGCATTAACGTATGGTTATCATTGAAGTCTACACCTTGTTAAGTATAAAGCAAATCCTCTTCATAATTCTGTTTTTTTTTTTCAAGGTAGAGTTCCAGTTAAACATTTGCCCCACTATAATTCATCACTGAGTGGGTTCATTTTAAGTGGCCTTTCCCAGGTAACAACTTACTGTAGATAATCCAGACACCTTCAGGTAACTACTTTGATAAACTAGGTTTAAGATCACAGGGGAAAAAACCCACAGGTGACCCACAGTAGACATGTGGCCAAATAAAACTCTAACCTCCAAAGTTAAAGCTCACACTTAGAAATACAAGTTTCGTTCAAAACTGGGAAGAGAAAACTCGGTGACTTGCTTGGGCCAGGTAATTGCTCTGTTTGGGCTCAAAAACGTAACCAGTTTTATTTATCTTTCTTCTCGGGGAACGAGTTCCAAGAAGAACAGAAAACTCCACCAGCACTGTAAGGATGCTTCGGTCCTGTTAAAGGAGCTTAAATATCGTGTTTGGTTTGAATGTTGATGTGTTAATCCGCTGAGTTTTTCCAGAGCTTCAGCTTACTGGTTTTAGAGTCTACAGGGTAGGAGGGAAAAGAGGCCTTTTAAGGAAAACATTCAGGTGTAAACAGAGATGAGATCTCTCAGCTGCCAAAAAATATGAGTGCGGAGCTGACTTCTGGAAAAACAGGTTGAGAAATGTAGGTCTCGCCCACCTGCAGTGGAAGCTGGTTCCCCTCGGCGGCCCCAGAGGCTGCTCCGGGTGCAATTGCTTCCAGGATGAAAATGCAAACTGGCTCACTTGGAGGCGCCAAACCCCCAGGCCCTTCCTTCGTTGTAAGCAGGGAGTAATTAGTTTCCACGCTTAAGTAGCAGGGACAGGGAGCCTGACATCGGGCTGCACTACTTGCAAGCGGAGCGGAGCGGCGAAAACCAGGAGCCAAGGACCAGAACTGCTGAGTCAGGGCTCCGGGATGGACAGAAATCCAGAACAGCTGGGCCGGAAATAGCACCCGTGAGCATCTACTGAGAGCACAATTAGCATAAAGTGAGGGCAGAGTGTGAAGGAGTGTGCATGTGTGGGTGTGCACGTGCTTTTGTAGGCGTGCGTGTGTGTGTGTGTGTGTGTGCGCACTTTTACACCACCAAGCCCTAAAACTATTCTTCTCGCCCTGGCTGGTGTGGCTCAGTGGATTAAGTGCCAGCCTGTGAATCAAAGGGTCGCTGGTTCGATTCCCAGTCAGGGCACATGTCTGGGTTGCGGGACAGGTCCCCAGTAGGGGGCGCACAAGAGGCACCCACACACTGATGTTTCTCTCCCTCACTTTCTCCCTCCCTTCCCCTCTCTCTAAAAATAAATAAAACAAAATCTTAAAAAAAGATAAAAATAAATAAAACTCTCCTTTTCTTCCATAACCAACCCAAGGGACCCTGACTGTGTATATTCCCTCTGCTCGCTCCTCCTGGGCCTCGTGCTCTCAGCTCTGCTGGAAAGTCTCTCACATCTCAGCACGCTGTGTCCACTTCCGGGCAGCCATCCTGTTTCCTCACCCCAGCACCCCTGGCACTGCTGGCCGTTGAAGGGAGCCAACGTTGACTAAGTGCCTCCCACCGCTCAAGCACCGAGCTATGTTCTTCCAGTTTCCTCCAATGACCTACCAGCCCCATTTTAAAGATGGGTACATGAAGGCCCGGAGTGGTCCCTGCCCAGTCACACAGCTCATAAGTGGCCCAGGGGCAGGTCTCTCCAACTTGACGCTCCTCCCCCAGCATCACATCACACCTGGGGCGTGGCTCAGAACCAACCCAGGCCACGCCCACCAAGCGGACGGGCAGACAGCTACAAGAATGGACAGACTGGTGAACACAAAGCGGGGTGCGCACCAGGAGACCCACTCCGAGCACTCAGCACTTCCTGCTGCCGACAGCACCAGCCGGGGGCCTCACCGCCAAAGGACAGCAACCCTGGGCAGGGGGGTGCCCGGAGCCGGGAGTGTTTTGACCGGAAGCCCCCCTCCCACCCTATGTCGTTGGGCCCTGTCTCTGTCCCCACTTGTCCCTAGGTTTGGGGGTCCATTTCTCCATCTGATCCTGGCACCTCTGCTTCCACACCTCTAGCCGGGTCCAAGGGCTCAGAGGCAAGCCCTTGGTTTGGAAGAAAAGCAACCTCCTGCAGCACAGACCCTGGAGTTACAGGATGGCAGCTGGGAATGGAGGGCAGGCCCCTGGGCCTCAGCTGCCCCAGAACCTCCCACCCACTCAGAGCTGCGCTGGGCACTTCCAGCCACGCCTTTGCTGGCTCCTCAAAGCTCCACTGTTCTGTTTCCTCACTGAACCCCATTTCAGGTTGGATTCCCTTCCCGGCTGCCCTAGGGGCCCAGGACTCCCACCCAGATGGGGTCCCAAGCTGAAGCCCTGTAGCTCCTCCTAGCTGTGCCCTAGTGAGCAGGGCTAGAGTGGCCCCGCTGGCAGCCCCCCTCCACTGCAGGGCTGGGGTCATCAGGGGTCCCGCCTTGTCCACACCTGCTCCTCCTGGACCAAGGAGGCCGTCTTCCGGCGGACTCCTTTGGAGAGTGAAGTAACAGCCTCCCTCTGCCCATGCTGCTCCCACCAAAGCCAGCAAGATGGAGCTTCCGGGCACGCCCAGCCAGCCAACACTGGGACGCTGGGCAGCTGGTTCCCATTCACAGACTGAGACCCAGGTCAGTGGCCTCTGCTTATCCGACTAGGAAGCTAACACCATACCCTGGCCCGGGTGGCCCTGCGGGAAGTGGGTGTTACAGGCGGGAGAAAGACTGAAGTGAAACATGGTTTAAGTAAACGAGGAACAAGGCCGGATGGGACCCATCTGCTCAGGGCAGAATCTTGTCACGAGGCAGCATCAGCATCTACAACCTCATGAAAACAGAAAGGACGGTCCCCACCCCGCCTACAGCCTTAGCCGCTGAGCTGTGAGCAGCCCAGGAGCTGGCTCTAAGGGTGAGGTTGTGCAAGGGTTGGGAGAGGGTCCCGCCCTCAGAGGGGCCAGAGAGAAGGGCCCTGCACTCCTTTTCCTGCCTGGGAAAGGCTCTTGAGTCTGGGAGAAGTATTGATAAAGAGATGGGAGCAGTTGAGGGCTGCCCACAGCGGGTAGGGGCTGGGGACGCTCACCAGAGCCCCTGGTGAGCCGAGGCCACCTGCCTCCACCCCTCCCCCCATGTTGCATTCAGGACACCTTTTTAGGTCCCCTGGCCTCCAGCTTCAGCACCACGGAACCATCTTCCTCCCAGCGGATACTTGGCTGCCTGTCCTCCATCTCATTTTCCCCTGGTCTTAGCCAGGTTTCCAAGTTACTGATTCCTAAGGGGCCACTGTCCCCTGCAGGCAGAGTGGGAGGTCGGCTCTGAACAGGGATGATGTTTGCTCAGGTTAACGCTCTGCCCGGCCCATGAGGCAGCACACCCTGTCCTGCTCCCAGAGTCCAGAACCCCGTGGTCAGCCGTGGCTGCCTTGGCCTGAGTGAAGGCTGTCGGCTTGCATTCCTGGAAATTCTGTATCAAGATTCCCAGCCTGGCTTCGGCCTCTCGGAGCTCACTTAATCCCTGCATGATGCTCTCCCAGAAGTTCTGGTCGGCCAGGGAGGGGTGGAGAGGCGCAGGAAGGGAGGGCCCGTGGGAAGCTTGGCCACGGCAGTGGACAGCGTCCCTCCCAGGAGAAGCTCTTTCCTTCGGGCAGGGCTGGCAAGCAGAGAAAGGAAGCGCTCCCTGCTCCCCATGGCCTCTCTCGGTCACATCTGTTCTCCCCACGGCTAACGGTTACCAGTGGACATGGGGGCGGGGGCGGGGCGGGGAAACGCCAGGAGAAAAGCCATTTGTCCTGGGGTTGTGTCACTTCCACAGCAGCACTAGAGGCAGGAGGAGGCAGCAGGAAGTCGGCCAGCACATTCGCAAGAACAGAACATCTGTCAGTCGGCAGTACGACGTTGCCCCCGGCTTTCTCTGTCGAGACACCAGGTCTCGCTGCCCTGCTGCTCCCCTCCCTCCAAGGCCCAGATGTGACGGGGACTGCAGTCACGTGTGCACGGGGGAAACACGCAGGAGGTGTGCCGGCTCCAACGAGAGCACCGTGGCTGGAAACGGGAACGGGTAGAGGATGCATCTCTAAATCACGAGAGCAACAGACAGCTCAGACGCGGCCCAGGCCTGGTGACAGCGGCTTCCGCTTCAGCAAAAGGACTCGTCATCCGTGCATTTTCGAAACTGGCTTTGAAAACCTCCAGGGAACCACCAGAGGGGAAAAGACCAGATTTACTGGGATCCCTGGATCCAGGCCACGGAGAGTGGAGTTGGCAACACTGGGGAGGTGCAGTGGAGGGTGTACTCAAGGCAATGGAATCACAGCCATTCTGGTCCCTGTCCCTGTTCTGTCCTGTGCCACCGAGCCAGACCACAGGGCTTGGTTACAGGGAGCGCTTGCCAACAAAGGAAGACGTCTGATCAGCTACAGCCCAAATGATCACAGATGTGGCATCGCGGGTGCAAACTGCCCACGCCTTGTTGGCACCGTGCCAAATTCAGCTCGCCCCGAGGTCTAGGGGTGGAGAGCACCAGGGGTAGTGGCTGTGAAGGCAGAGGGCTCTGTACCCTACCTGGTCAAGTCCTTGGCCAGACCCTGGCAGGAGGCAGTGGGGGCTTCTACTCCATCACCCGCCGAGGCGGGAGGCGGAGCTGCGTGCTCTGAGGCCTGGGGACAGGGACCCACACGGGCAGCAGCCGGGGAGGTGCTAGGACACAAAGGGAGGATTATTCCCAGTGGAACTCTGCTCCTCAATGGCGCATTCATCGGGCCTGCACACCCCACCCGACCCGCCCGCCCACCCACCCGCAGGGGATGGGCTATTTAAAGACCCAGCCCACTGCTCCCTGGGGCTCCCCGCCCGGTTCCTGGGCCAGCTGAGACACCCTGGAGGTGCGCCTTCCCGTGCAGCAGCCCCCAGGCCGGGCCACGGGTTCCTTCCTCCTGGGCTCTGGCAGAACCTGGGGTGTCTTCAGTGGAGGCCGCTTGGCCGTTCAGGACACCGCGTGTGAGTTGTCTTGTTTGATTTTTGTTTGGGGGAGAGGGCTTTTGTATGCCCATTTCTAATAGTTCTTTTATACGCCACGTGAGTTGGGAACCAAAATATAACTCTGTAAACTCCCTGAGATTTGCCCCCAAAATCCAAGGGTAAGAAATGTCAAGGCAAAAGGCTGATGGATAATCAAGAAACCTTGTTCCTGGTGGATTTCCACAGCAGAGCAATGCCCCTCGTTCAGTGGGTGAGTGCCCCCTGCTGGACAGCCAGGGAAATGGTTAGAGTGCAGGGAGACACTGGGGATAGAAGGACAGCCACCCTCAAGCACCCCATCAGAGGACAAAAGTCACTGTGTCTGGAGCTCATAACAGGTTGATTTTCCCCTTCGGCAAAAAGCAAGGCCAGCAACACCGGCCACAGACTAAAGCCTGGAGCAATTTTCAGGGTGGGGGGTTGGTGCTCCAGGTGTCCACAGGGGAGGTGGCAGGCTGCAGTGGCTGAGCAGTAGTTACATGACTCAGCACCGAAAGCCTGACACCGAGCCTGACATCCAGCTGGGCCCGGAGGCCTCACAGCCCCGGGGGTGGCGGCTCCTTCCTTCCCTCTGGGCGAGAACACCTGCAGGAAGCCCTGTAGGTCTGCGGACCTGCCAGACACTTGGGTTCCTGGGTCAACAATGCCCTGTTAACTTCCATCTCCTCCAGCTCCACCTGCAAGGCTGGCTCCCAGCCTGGAGGACAGCTGCCAAGGGTGGCCCACACCAACCCACTAAAAGAATTCTCGGTCTTGCCCCAAATCCCCGACACAGCTTAGCAGGCCTTGCAGCCGGGCCTCTGCCTCAGCCCCACATCCACTGCCCACGCCCTGCCCCACTCGGCTCCGCTCCAACTGGCCGGGCCCCCTCGGCACCCACAACCCTGCCTCCCGGGTTTGCGACCCTCTCCCCGAGCCAGGCCAGCAAGCCCTCAGCGGCGTCCATGCCTCCGCCTGGGCATCTGCAGTCAACAGCGACAGAAACAGCGGCAGCTCATCCTCACGGGGTGCCCGGCCGGGGTGCGTTGTGCTGGTGCCCAGTCCTGCATGCCCAGTGCGGGATGCCTGGCCCTGTGCTAAGTGCTTCACCTAGGGGACCTCCCACCAACGCTTTGAGACAGCTGTCATCACGCTCACTTAACAGAGAAGGGAACTGAGGCTCTGAGAGGTGAGGTCACTCAGCCAAGGTCACATGGCTAGTAAAGGGTGGAGCCAGGACACGAACCCAGGCAGCAAATCCTTAACCACCTCCATGGCCCCTTGCATTTTTTTTGTCTCTGTGTTGTATCTTACTGTTTATGCTATTGTAGCTGTCCCCGCTTTTTCATGTCCACTTTCTAAAAGAGTCCCTCAATATATATACCTGGGAGCCCCCAGGCTCCTCCTTGGTGACGGATCACCAAGGACTTGAGGGCTACTAGGGAGACTGGACTGTGAGCTCCCTGGGGACAGGGCTGCATCTGTCATATTCACCCGTGTCCCCACATCCTGCCAGGCTGCAGAGGGTGGGCCAGGGTGTCCCAAGGGGCTATGACCAAGCGGGGTGTCAGGAAGAGACGCAGGGCTGGAACCCACGAGGCGAGGAGCGGAGAGCAATGGCCCCGAGGAAGGGAGCCCAGCACAGAAGTGCAGAGTGGACTCCCAGACGGAGCGACGCCGAGCTTGTTCAAACTGCCCACTGCAGCAACCCGGACAGGGGCTAAAATAACGCATGTCGTAAAGGAATGACTCCAATGATACAAACTACTGGGGCTTTTAAGCTCTTTAAGAGCCATTTTCATAATTTGGAAGCCTGTATTTATTCATATTCATAAACAGTAAATAGGCCACTTACGAACCCAAATTTAGCTTCTGAAAGAAATCGCACGGGCCAAGCTCCGGGCTCTGCACAGCCCACGACGGCTTCAACTCACTGAACCCAAACTGAGGAACGGCGTCCGGTCTGCAGTTCCGTTCCGTTAAGGGTGTTCTGTCCACGTGCAGGGAAAGATTTCCGTCTCTGAACAGCCCGACAGAGGGGCGGGCAGACTGCCTTGGACCTGTGCCCTCAGAACTGGGCCCCCTCTGCCGGGTGACACACGGGGGCAAGCACGCTGCTCTGCCGAGGTTGCCGCACGCTGCACGCAGCCCCCACCCCTGCAAACGCCCTGGGCTCCACTGGGCTCTGCGGCCCCTCCCAGCCTACAGACCGGGCGCCTTCCCTCGGCCGGCCCCAACCAGCAGGGCCCCACCCTTCCTGCCCGGGCCTGCTCCCATCAGCCCAAAGCCCCAAATGACTCCACAGCTCGTTCCAGGAATGTCGCCTTCCCCGCCTTGAGGCCTCCAGCCTGCTGTTGGCCCGGGGAGGTCAGTCTCCAGCGGCGAAATGCTCGGTGACTCACAACCGAAGCTCTGACGCATGGCCCCCACGGACACCTCCCAGCCCCAACGGGACTCGTTCTCTTCCCTCCTAACTCCCCTGAATCTCCCCAGCTCAGTAAGCGGCACCCCCGGCCAGCCAGGCCCTGGCACCAGAAGCCGGGATGGTCCTCAACCCTTCCGGGTCTCTCACCCTCATCCCCCATCATCACCTCCTCTTCCTGCTGAGTCATCTCCCTTCTCCTTCCGGAAGCCTCTCTGTCCAGGCCACCTCTGCAGGTCCCGGCCTGAGCCTCTCAGAGCAGGGCTCCTCCTGCACACCCCTCCCTCCTTGGGTCCCTGCATATCTAGGTCCTTCCCTTGCCTAACACCGCGCCCCCCCCAACACCCCTCTCCTGCCTCCGAAGGCAGATGAGATTCCCCAGGCCCCAGCCCCCGCATTCCACCTCTGCCCCTCCTCGGTCTGTCCTCTCCCTCCTCTAACCCACTGCGCCGGCCCCACAGTGCTCCTGGCCAGTTCTTGCCTCTGTGTCTTCGCTCAAGCAGACCCTGCCCTGAATGCCCCCCTGCCTCTCTCAGACCTGCTCCTAGCCCAGCCCACAATCACCCTGAGGTGCCACCCAAGCCTTGCCCACCCTGCTCTGCCATGCTGGGCTGGGTCCATCCTCTGAGCGTCTGTTTTCTGCTAACATGCCCTTTTCTCCTACTGGAGTCTCCGCCATCCCGGTCTGAATCACTCAGCACAGCGCAGCCCCTTCCCTCCCACCAACAGGCCACCAACAGTGGGACAACTGTCCTATCTTTTTGGAATCTCAACCCTCTGAGGCAGGACCAGCAATACAATCTGGAGGCCAAATGGAATGCGAGTGACAACGTGAGCCCCCGGTTTTGGAAGTGTTAGAATTTCCAAGACGGCAACATCAGAGCACTGAACCAAGCCCAGGTGGTGCACCTGCGAAGCCAGCCCCGGTTCCGGACCCCGACTAGGAGCTTCCGAAGGTGCCCTCTGAGCCCCCTGGGCTGCCAGAGCGCCCTGTGGCCGGAGCAGAGGCAAGAAGCAGGGAGGACCGCTCCTGTTTCCAACCAAGTCTCCCATGAGCAGCAGTGACTTCTCTTAAAGACAGTATATTCTCTGGGAGGGAGTGGGGCCCTTCCCAATATCCAGTACCACTCCGGCCCTCGGGGAACTCCTGACAGCTGCCAGTCCCTCCCCGCCAGGGACAGGAACAGCACGGAGGTGGGGGTCTGCATCTCTGTTCGCCTTTGACCTCTGCAGGGCATTTACACTCTTTTCCTGGGTCTCCTCCTCTGGAGAGTGGGCTGGGGGCAGGGTAGGATGACTTTCTCATTGTAAAAGTCCAGATCCCTTTCCCCACTTAAGGAGTTAATCAATTTTTTCCCACACCTCATTGGAATAACAGAAAGTTGAATTCAAATTCACATAGAGTGTCTCTGTTTTTGGAAGATGAAGGGAATGATTTCATGTGTGCATGTTATTTTCCTTTAAGGGAAGAGTTGACAAAGAAGGCACACAAACCACCATCCTTTTCGCAGACAGACATGACTTATTGATCAAAGCATTCTCTCTGCGTGGGCCCAGCTGGACAAGACCCCAAGCATCTTCCCAACCCAGATCCTAGGGGACCGCCACTAATGGGTTGGAGAGTGCCCTCCCCGAGTCTGTGCCTCGCCAAGGCCCGGGCGCAGCGTCCACCCACACAGGGCCGGGGAAACGCAGGGATGTCCCTTCGGGGCCTGCATCCAGCCTGCCCGCCTGACGAGTCCAGCCACAGAGAGTTGCTATCAGCAACTGCTGCCTTTGGATTCTCCGTTCAGAGCTTTTGAGTCCTTCTTGGCAGACCCCGCACTGAGCTGATAGCAAATTTCATTTCAGAGATCAGCTAGAGTTGCCAAATTAAGCCCTTGTCCGGGGACAAACACCAAAGTGACCCTGGCTGTCACGGAAGGGTGATAACTGCCCCCAAGATACAGGCTGAACATATCAGGTCCTGTCAGGCCAGATGGGCGGACAGGGTCTTATCTCCCACTTCGCATCACCATCTGGAAGGTATTAGCACAATGGCCTCCCTCACGGGCCTCTTGGTTTTTTTCTTCTTGAAATCCCCAAGCGCACACGATCACGTAACAGGGCGAGAGCCGAGGCCAGAGACAGCTCAGATGGAGAGTGAGATGCAGGCTACAGAAAGGAAAGTGCTGTGAGATTGTTGGTTTGGGGAGCTAAGCCTGGTAGGCTGGAGCACGGGACAGGCAGCCCAGCAGAGCCCGGGATTTGATAACGCGCGTCTAGCGACGGCAGATAGAGCACGCACCTCGGAGACGCAGCCGCTGAACAGCAACAGAGGCAAAATGAGAAGGCGCCCGAGAGGCTCGCAAATTGGCTGGCAACTCCGAGGCAGACCCACTGAGCTATTTTGAGTGGCTGGAGAGATAAGCCGGCATGTGAACCCCAGCCCACGTGAGAACAAGAACAGCTCCCGACTCCGCCGATGGGCAGCCGTGGGCGGCTGCGCACAGTTAACCCTGAACTGGTGAGGCGGTTCCTTCCCAGCACCTT
The DNA here is from genome assembly GCA_039655065.1 of Glossophaga mutica. NCBI lineage: Eukaryota > Metazoa > Chordata > Mammalia > Chiroptera > Phyllostomidae > Glossophaga > Glossophaga mutica. The sequence continues at coordinate 171,660,264 of CM077307.1, read as the reverse complement.
CTTGCCCCCCTCCCCTCACACAGCGAGTCTGTGCTCAGAAGCCAGAACTTACTGTTGAGCTTGGCTCAAGGGGAACTGAATTAGGAAGGAAATATTAACTAAGGAAAAGTCATAAACAACATCCCAAACTATACAAAAGGCTTTCTTTCATCTGGGTTGGATGGTCCAGGTCATTAATTCCCACCGCCCTGACCTCAGCTCCCTGGGTCCTCTTTCCAGGTACAAGATGTGCCCTGATGTGCCCTGGTTACAGGGAACACAGAGATAGGGGACAGATGACAGAGGAAACTGACCTCGGACAGACAAGACTCAACTATTCAGAAAGTCGCAATCTACCTACACGGATAAAGCAGTTCACGAAACCATGACAAAAGCAAACAGCAAAACCTTGTGTTAGTGTGAATCATATGAAACTGTCAATATTTGACAATTGCCAAAATGGTGATTGGTATTCAACAACATAGCCAGCTGGACCTTGGAAAGTCAAAAGCTCTGAACAAATACGTAGGCACACCCCAATTTGCTCAGTGTACTGGGTACTGGTTACATAAATCTGTTTCCTGAACTTCTTTTAAATGGCACAAAGGAATTCTGCTATTTGGAGAAGACTTTTAGGCGATCGTTTTTCTAAATTAAGAAAACAATGCCTCAATTTTATGCAGTTTTTGATAGGTATTTGCTCGAACCAAGGTTCGGCTCACCTCTGTGAGGTAGCTGAACCCACCCGTGCACCCCCACAGCTGACGGACAGAAAAATCTGCTGTGCCAACACATGAAACCAGAATAAACCACGTGCTTTGGACCGAGAGAAAAAACAGAAGCTGTAGGTCGGTACGAATTCCTTGTGCTTTCAACTGCGAGAAGTTCTGAACATCTCCGTACACTCTCTGGCTCTGACGCTCAGCAGGCGCTGCCTGTGCTCCTGGCTCTCTGAGCAGAAGGCAGAGATCGGACACTCAGCCACCAGCGGCTGGGACGGGTGTCCCCGATCCTGGGGAGCTGTGAACAGCCGGGCAGGTAAGGACGGGACTGCGGTTCCCGAGGGCAGACCCCAGACCAGCAGCGGCAGCAGCCTCACCGGGTGCCTTGGCGGAGACACAAAGTCTCGGGCCTGTCCCCAGGCCCCTGAAGCAGAAACTGGGGTGAGGCAGCAACCTGAGCTGTGTGTGACCCGGTTATTCTGATGTTTGCTGAGGTGCGACTCCCACGGGCATGAGTCAGGGGAGTGGTGTCCCGGCTGCGCCCGAGGGAGCCGGCCAGGTCTTCAGAGACCCCGTTGCCCGGGTTCCCGAAGGCGGGGAGAGCGGAGGTTCCGGACCCAACCGGAATGCCCCGTTCCGCTGTTTAATAAATGGGGATACAGCCGGAAGGTTCCATTTGGGAAACAATTCTGCTGCTTTAAAAAGCTGTTTTTGGAAATTCTGAACAGATGGGGCCCTGGCTGGCGTGGCTCAGTGGATTGAGTGCTGACCGGTGAACCAAAGCGTCACCAGTTCGAGTCCCAGTCAGGGCACAGGCCTGGGTTGCGGGCCAGGTCCCCAGTAGGGGGCACTCGAGAGGCAACCACACATTGACGTTTCTCTCCCTCTCTTTCTCCCTCCCTTCCCAACTCTAAAATAAATAAATAAAATCTTAAAAAAAGAAAAGAAAAGAAAATTCTGAACAGGTGGGAATACAAGTGCCCACAGGCAATCTAGTCCTTTGCAGAATGTTCTCGGAGGTCTGGGCCCGTTTCCAGTGCCGTCTGGGGAAGCCGCAAGCACAGTGGGAGCTTGACCACTTTAAGTGGGTTCAGGGCTCTTCCCTGAGGAGGGGGCGAGTTTTGATGTCCTCCAGGGCTTTGGGAAAGGGAAGGGCTGGTCAAAACCCCTTCCCTTCTGCCGGAGAGCTGCCTCCGAGATGGGGTGCCTCCGCCCCGCTCCCCTGTGCAGAAGGAAGAGCTCCGCGCAGGGAAGGAGACAGCCCCGGAGACTCAGCGGGCAGAGCGGGGCAGGAAGGGAGGGGCCTGCTCTGTTTCTCTCTGGGGGCTTAAAGCCAGTGCTCCAGCCCCCTTTTTAACATGATGCTTTTTAAAACATATTCTTACAATTTTAACTGCAATTTATATGTTTTACGTGAAGGACCAGCCCTGCTTCTGCGGGGAGGCCAGCCTCCCGTCCACCCCAAGCGGGAATCACAGTCTCCAAGGTGAGGTGACACGGTCACGAGGGCGGGGCCTGAGTTGAGGCCGCGCGCGCACGGCGCGCAGGGGGAACCACGGTGGGTGCCGGGGCTGCGGGGCATGATGCACACGCAGGGCGAGTGAGGGCAGACTGGCGGGAGACGGGGCAGGAGAAGCCACCCCAGCCCAGGCCCGACTGCCCGGCGAGGGTGCCAGGACCGGGTCCCTCCCCGTGCTGCGCTGCCGACTCCTCTTCTCCGACCACCACCCAGACGAAGAACAGGCAGCGAACCAGCTGGTGCCCGGGAAGCCAGAAAGCAGCCAACTAAGTCCCTCCCTGGAAAGGTGTAAATAGCACGCTGTCTCTGGAGGACCCCTGTTGTGAACAGAGGTGCCCGGAGAGAGCAAGGGGACAAATCTCTGCAGTGGCCTTTGTCGGGGGAGGGCTCCTGGTGTCTCCTCAGATCCCTCCTAAGGCCCCAGCCCTGTGCAGGAGGCACACAGACCCTGTGCCCGGGTGCGACTGCCTGGGAGAAGGTGGGGGAGGGGATGGGACGGCCTCAGGGATTGGGCCCAGCCCCCACCATACCTCTGGGCTGTCCGGTCCGTGGACACCTGGCCGACGACAACACCGGGGTGGGAAGAGGCAGCTAAGAGTTGGTGTCCCAGGTCTTCACGGGCAGCTGGCTGGGTGACATCATCTGCTACAGGCGAACTGGGGAGAGAAGAAGACGCCAAGGCTCAGAAATGTTCTTTGAAGTTTCATCTGGACCCTAAGCAGGGCCTCAGTTTCCCCTTCTGTAAGTGAAGGGTCAAGTGCTGGTCCAGGTGGGTCTGTCATCACTCCGTGATGAGACAGCACAAAGACCTGGAGTGACAGCTGGGAAGCTTTAGAGCAATTTGATAGAGTAATTTTCGGCTGCTGAATGAGTGATACAAGTCAGGGCTTGTGCAGGCTTTGATCTGTGTTCTCGGCCAGGGGCAATTCTCGCCTCCGGGGGCATCCGGCAAAGCCCAGGACAGTTTCTGGTTGTCACAACTGGCGGGGGAGGTGCTACTGTCATCTAGTGGGCAGAGGCCGAGGATGCTACTGAACACCCCACAATGCACAGGGTGGCCCCGCAGCAAAAAACTATCTGGTCCAAAATGCCAGTAGTGCCAGGGTCGAGAAATCCCGGCTTTGCGTTTTGCGCCATTTTCTAGTAACCCTCCAGACTGAACCGCATTTTCAAAAGTCCTGCTCTGCGCTATGGCAGGGGGAAAAAACAGCACAGGCCCTCACCAGCTGAGAAGGTCCGCTCTATGCAACCTACAAGAGCTGGCTGCCTTTGCAAGTTGGAGAGACACGGGTCACAGGGCCCTGTCGCCTGTCCCCCACGTCAGCTCGTCCTGCAGCAAACCCCTCTCGTACGCAGTTAGGTCTCGTTCGTTCATCGGAGGCGCTGAGGGCCATGCTTTCCGACCAACTCGGCCCTTCAGCAATAAGCAAAGGGACGGTGTCCCCACCCCGGAGCCAAGAGGGACCGGGGAGCAGCTCCATGCTGGGAACAAGGACGAGGGGGTCCCTGCCTTCGAGGAGCTCGGTCTCAGGCAGGACTCAGCCATTTTTACCTATTTATTTTAAATTGTACTTATTTATTTTTAGAGAGAGGGGAAGAGAGGGAGAGAAACATCGATTGGTTGCCTCTCACAGGCCACCAACGTGGGACCCGCCCCACAACCCAGACATGTGCCCTGACTAGGAAAAGAACAGGTGGCCTTTCAGCTCGCAGGCCAGTGCTCAACCCACTGAGCCACACCATCCGGGGCAGGAGACAGACATTTTTTAAAATTTGGTAACCATGGTAGTAACCGCTCAGAAGGAAAGGCACAGATGGCTATGAGGGCACGGATTATCACCATACTTGATCCTCGCAGCACCCTGTGAGGTGGGTGCTATCATTATTCCAATTTTACAGACAAGGAAAGTAAGGCACAGAGAGGCTGAGTAACTTGTCCAAAGTTGCACAGCAGAACAGAGACAGAACCAGGACACATACCCAAGTCTGACTCCAGGAGCCAAGCTCTTAACCAGCACACCAGGCTCTGTCCCAAGAGGTTGAAGAGTAAGAAAAGGGGAGCGTGCCCTCTGGTGCGGGGAGCCACATAGCTGCAAGCCCCGGGTCGGGACGGGGTTTGGCATGCTGGAGAAAGGCAAAAAGGGCGCTGTGGCTACACTCCACACAAAGAAGTCTAGGCAGGGGAGAGCTGAGAGGGAGGCAGATCACAAGGCCAGGTCCAGGGACTGGGACGTGATTAGCTGAAGAACCAGCCGGAGGCTTCAATCCAATGCTCAGCCACGAAGAGCGACCCTTGACATTGAGATGAACAAGAGGCGGGGAAGCCCAGGTGAATTTCCCAAACTAGGTTCTCAATGCAATCAGACGGGCACACGCGTGTGCCACCCTCTATGTTTATTCCCCTGGTCTTCTGACGTTTCCTCCTCCCTCCGTGGCTCCCACCCCCCACCCCAAATCCCCCAGAACCCGATCCTGCAGCCCGAAGGCCATGCCCCAGGAGTCAGCCAGAGGGCGGGGCGAGGGCAGATGACAGAAGGAGAGAGGGTGGCAGGGACCCCGGCTGCCTTTTCTGGATCACGATTCGGAGACTCCTAACCTACAGGCAGTATCGACTTTCCGAAGCCATAAAACCTGAGTGGAAAAACATCACCCGGGAGTTCTGGCAACACACGTTGAAAGCCATAAAAGACGCCGTTTTGTCTGACACAGCCGTTCGTCCAAGAATTTACTCCGAGGACATGATTAAGGGCGTGAGCAAGGAGGCTGATCACAGCTGTGACTGGAATAGCAAAACAAAGACGCCCGACAGTAGCAGAGAGTTCATGAAATTAAGGCGCAGACACAGAAAGGACTCGTTGGCGGCTGTTTAAGAAAATAAGGTAGCTCTCCATGTATCTAGAGGCAAACGTGTCCATTAGGACCTCAAAAATAGGCTTAAAAACTATTGACACCATGATCCAGCTTTTCTGTGCACATGTGATTGATATGTCTGGGTGCGTGTGTACATGTATGTATGAACACACGCAGAAGGAGAGCAACAGAGTGAAGGGCACCCGGCTGCATGGAAGAACACATGCCAGGGTGTTCATGGAGTGGAATGATGCGTGCTTTCTTCACCTTCACTGAATTTACCTCTATTTTCCAGCTCTATGTGGAACACGTACTGGTTTTATAAGCAAAATAAATAAGAAAACGTATGCACGGAATATCTGAAGTGCCAGGGGACACCTTCGGTCCACAGCTCAGTGACAGTGCGTAAGAGATGGGACAGTCGGGAGAAACACTGTCCTGCCCCACCTCTGCCTTCAGACTTTCCGCTGTGCGGACCCCGACTGGTCAGCCGCGCCTCCCTCATCGGGCACCAGCAGGGACAATGAAGGTCCTCGGGGAGAGTGTTCTGGGCGACAGACACCTGTCCGCACACTCCGTGGGATGGCATTGTTTGATTGGAACTCTTTGGGACAGGGATATTTTTCATAGCATACTGGACATGTCCCTGATTTTTTGAACAGAGAATCTGTGCACATAATTAAAATGTTCTCCATCACGTGTGATCAGCATCTTGAGCAGCTGGGATGTGAGTGAGGAAGGATGCTACGGCACGAAAAAGACCATTTACAAGTCAAGTCAAGAGGCCTGGATGCTAGAGCAGCCCCGCCATGGGGTCTCAGCGGGGCGACTTCCCATCTGAGCAAGTCAGGGCGCTGGACTCCTGACCGCTGAGGGCTCTTCCCAGCCAGTCTGGTCCCTCCCTCGAAGGCTGGCAGCCAGGCTCCTGCTTACCAGCCCATCTGACCGCGACTTTGCCTTCCAGTTTCCTGCTGCTAATGTGCTACAGACTGACATGGCTGAGGGGTCAGAACAGTGTGTGAGTCAAGAATTAATGAGCTCTGATAAAGGTTCACAAACCTCCCATACAGCGTAATTATAACAGCTTTAAAATAAACATGGATGCGTGTATATACAGATACATTAGATTGAAGTACATGAAATTGCTTAAAAAAAAAAAAGAAAAAGCTGTGAATTTCACATTGTACCATCAGCCTGGGGCCTTTCAGTCTTCCTTGCTGGGGATCTGGTTATGCCCCGGGGTGAAGGACCGGGAGAGAGCCGACTTGGGGGGACGCAAAGGGACGCGTAGAGCTGCCCTCCCCGGACCAACTGGAAGAGGCTATAAATGGCTTCTAAATGCTAGCTAGCAGGGCTGGTGCTGGGACTACAGGGACTGAACTGTTTCTCAGAGGGAAAAAGAATCCGTCAGCGATCTAACCCCCAGCTGCTGCCACCAGCTGCTGGGGCCAGCCCACTATACATTTAGGCAGGCCAGCAAAGGGTTGATTTCCCACTGGAATGTCAAGGTGGAAGCTTGCATCAAGTGCTTCCCCAAAGGGCTATGAGTCACCCGCCACCCCTCCTTGGAGATGGAGGCGGACAGGGCTCTGCTTCTAAGAGGAAGACGTCTGCATTCCAGTCTACAAGGCCAACACGTTCAGTCCTACCCGCGGGACCAGGCCCACAGGAAGAGCTCCTGGCAAGTCCCAGGACGAACGGAATGGGGTCAAAAGTAGTAGTAGTAATGATAATGATAATAATACATGGGCAGGAGGAAACTTTGGGAGGTGATGGAAATAGTATGGCCTTGAAGGTGATGGTGGTTTCACAGGTATAGACTTGTCCCCAAACTTACTTAAGTGACAAAAATTGTGTACAGCTTTTATATGTTGATCATACTCAATAAGAAGATTTTTTTTTTTTAATACATAGATTTTTTATTTTATTTTTTTTAAATATTTTATTTATTTATTTATTTTTATTTATTTATTTATCTTTAGAGGGGAAGGGAAGGAGAGAGGGAGAGAAACATCAATGTGCGGTTGCCTCTTGTATGTCCCCTGCCGGGAACTGGCCTGGCAACCCAGGCATGTGCCCTGACTGGGAATCGAACCGCGATACTTTGGTTCGCAGGCCCGCGCTCAATCCACTGAGCTACACCAGCCAGGGCAATATAAGAAGATTTTTTAAAAGATCTTATTTACTTATTTTTGGAAAGAGGGAAATGGAGGGAGAAAGAGAGGGAGAGAAACATCAATGTGTGGCTGCCTCTCACACACCCCCTACTAGGGACCTGATGTGCCCCAACGGGGAATTGAACCAGCGACTCTTCGGTTCATAGGCTGGCACACAATCCACTGAGCTACACCAGCTAGGGCAGAAGATTTTTTTTAAATGGGGATCTCACATTCCAGGGTTGGCTGACCAAGAGCAAGGCAAGTTCAGAGTCTAAAGCACGGAGAACCGTGAAGGGTGGTAACCAAACAAACTGTCATAGGGAAATGGGCTTCTTTCAGACTGGGGTGAGCTGGGAAGGTCCTGGAGGGACAGAGCCAAGCCAGGTCCTTCAGCTGGCAGACATGCACGCAAGGGCTTTCCAGAAAAACAAAGAGAAAAGCTTCTCCCTCCTTCCCCCTGCTGGTTCCGTGGAAAGCCACCAGCTCGGCTTCCCCTCCCTCCCCTTGGGCACAGCAAGGAAGGTGCACAGGAGAAGGGACAGGTTCTGCAGCGGCAGGGAGGGGACTGGAGTCTTAAGGAAATCATTACCCACAGGAAGATTAGCAGAAAAACAGCACATCGAGGGTACTGGGAGCCAGGTTCTCCTGGCAGAGACGGATCTGCTGGCACGAAAGCTGAGTCAGCTCTGCAGAGCTCTCAGGGCTGGGGTGCAATCACAGGCACCCGGGAGACACAGAACTAGATGTAGAGGGGTGTGCGAGTGTGCACGCGTGTGGACACGTGCAGACACCTGTTTCCCAGCTCTGTCTGCGGAGGGGGGTACGTCAAAAGGACATGAGCCACATCAATGAGCCTGCCACTGGCCAAATCCGAATCTGGGAATAATTTAGCATAAAAAATACAGATGCTAATGGATCACAACCCATCCAGAAACATAATAATCCAAGAGTTCATGTAAATATAAAGACATGAGCAAAGGCATATATAAGGGAGAAGGGAACGCTCCTCCTCCCAGTGCAGTGCCAACCAGCAGATGCAGGGAGGGGCATGAAAACAGAGAATCGCCATGACGTTCCCCCAGGGTGGTGGTCAGGGCGGCAGGAGCCCCCGGAGGAGGCCGAGCAGGGCGATGGAACAGGTGTGAGGAAGTGAAGGGCACCAGCGCGGAGTACCTTCCCGGCACACACGGGCGGGTCACAAGGGGCGGGTCACAAGGGGCGAGTGGTGACTTCAGGGTGGAGAAACCTGGGGAGCACCGGGTAGTCCCAGTGTTGCCCAGCTTACCGTCCCCAGGGGTGGGACGGTCCTCACCCTGCGCTCCAGGACGTGATCCACCCCCCCCCCCCCCGCCCCGGGAAGAGCACAGCCTCACTTCTGTGGGATCCCTGACCAAAGAGGACAGCCAGACACCTTCATGAGGAAACTGGGCGGGCACAGGCTGAGGGCCACTTCCGGACTGAAAGGGCCGTACTCCGCCAGGTCGTGAAAGGCAGGGAGAGACGGAGACCTTGTTCCAGACTGAAGAAGGGGCGTCTGCCGGCGCACAGAGTGCGGCGCGGGCTCTTGCGCTGGATCCCCGATCAGATGGGAAGGGGGCGGTGCTGGTGAATCGGAATGGGCTCCGCAGACCCAACGGTGCAGCGACACAGTGATTTCCGGATGGACGGCTGTCCTGGTGTTGTCCTGGACAGTGTCCTTGTTTGGAGGAAATGAGCTCTGGAGGGTTTCGTTTTCTTTTGTTTTGTTTGGAGGGGGCCAGCTTCATGTCTGCGCCTTGCTCTCAAATGACTCAGAAAACAAGTAATGATGATGGACATATATCCCTAAATCTATCCACCCATAAGCATATCCATGTAAAGAGGGCGTGGCAGAGCATGTAGTCAGTTGTGAACAATTGAGGGATCTGGGCAGAGAGAATAGGGAATTCTTTGTACTGCTCTTGTAACTTTTCTGTAAGTTGGAAATTATTTCAGAAACAAACAGGAAACCTCCTGAGCAAAGGCCCGCAGGCACCTGCAGACCTCGATTCGGGTTCTAGAGGACAAAGGGGCTGGGGCCAGTCATGCAGGAGGCTTCGTGCCGTCCACCCAACACCGGGTGCGGGAGGCAGGGACGCGAGGAACCATCGAGGGTGACCCAGGGTTTGCGTGCATCCCAGGCTGGAGAGCCCCGTTACGAGCCCCGTTACGAGCCCCGTGCCTCACACACAGCACCTTGATCCTCCCGTGCTATTATGTGCTTAATACCTATCTTTCAGTGAAGTCAGGTGTTCAATTTAAAGGAATTTACATCATTCTAAGTAATACCACCTGTGAGTCTGTGGTTTCGGTGCGCTGCGTCTATTTTTTTTCTGATACCAAGTAATACCATATCCCTCTTACCGTGACCGGGCGGCCTCCAAGCTCAGGCCAAGGCCCCCAGGAGCCGCACGCCACACTTTACAAACACCGCCTTCACTCCCACCGACACAGCAGAAAGACAGCCCCGCACCGCTCCCATCTGCTCACTCCTTTTTTTAAGAAAACAAAGGCCAGGCCTGCCACGAATCAGCAAAATAAAGTCTTCTGAGATCTCGCATCTTTGGGAGCTGCTGGCCAGTGACGAGCGGGACCTGCCCCAGCTGGCGAAGGCGAGAAGCCGTGGCAAAGGCACGTTGCACGTGGAGCACACGTGTGGGCTGTTTTCAGCTCGCCCTGCTCCGATATAAAACCTCCGTGCCGGCACGAGGAGCGGACGGATACCCCCGGGCTCACTCCTGCTGCTGCCTGTGAAGGTGTGCTCAGTGGGTACCAGCTCCGGGGCCCTGGCACCTCCCTATGGAGAGCAACTCGTCCTTTCTCCATCTGGCAAATGATGAGTGGGGCAAGTGTGCCTGGCATCCCCGCGGGCCAGGGGCGGGGCTGGGCCGGGAGGATCAGCAGATTCCTAAGCACAGAGAGCCCCACTGTTCCTGGGAGCAGAGGTGAGTGGAGAGGCCGGGCACGTGGCGTGGCAGGACCAGGGTCTCCAACGTGTTGGCCTTTGTGGCTGATGGTAGAATTCTAACATATCCTAAATACTGGGACAAACGTAAATAACGACAACGAGAGTTCTAGCGCTAACAATGAATGCCAGTCTCGAGCAGCTAGCGTTGGTGGGTGCGCGTGTCTGCCAGGCACTGCACACCCTCCCTGCCAACGCACCCCCCGCCCCGCCCCGGCTCATCCAGCCCTTGGAGAGGGGTGGAGGGCAGCAGAGTTAGAAGCCAGGTCCAAGAGCCCAGGCCCTGTGTGCCCTGGGCCTGGCTGGAGCTGGGATGGCTCCCACAGGACCCTGGAAAGACGCTTGTCTGAGAGCTCTGAGTCAGGGGGAAGAGAGAAAGATTTTCCACTCCCAGATTAAAAAAAAAAAAAAAAAGTCCACAATGTAAAGATTTAGCCTTCAGTTAAAAAAAAAAAGTAATGAAAAAAATTCACAACTACTTGTATTAGTACATCATCTCAGAGCTTTGCCAAATGTTGCCTTTGATGTTCTTCACTCCCCTCCCCCATGTAGATGGCAGACAACTTATTTTATGGACTAGGAGACTGAGACTGAAGGGACTAAGAACCTTGGCAAAGAAACACAAGGGCGAGAACCAGGCCTTGGCCCAGACTTGGTCCTCATTACGGGGGCCAGGCTGTCTCCCTGGGCCTCTCAGCCAGGAAACTGTGGGCCCCGCGGCAGGAGAGGGACCCTCCGCTTTGCTCCTGGCTGTATTCGCAGCCCACAGTCAGCAAGGCAAACATTCCCGGGGACGGGTGAACTGGAAGAGGCAAAGCCACAGGGTGGCAAGCTGGTGGCATCATCAATGAGGTCACCGAGTTGCAACGAGGAGGTTGGTATGTGATATTTTATAAACACTTAAAATTGAACATTAGTCCGTTTCAATTATGAGCTATGCTTTTCATACTTGAAACCACATTCTTTAGACCTCATCATGCAAGGAGCAGGGGCTCGTGCCTGCAGTTCCAGAGGTCCCCAGAAGGGACAGCTGGGAATGCCACCCGCCAAGCATGGCACCAGGCACGAGGCTGCCGGGAGAAATGAGGCAGGGTCTCATCGGCCCTCAAGGAGAGTGCCTGGCACCTGGCTGACCACAAGACGACCCAGGAGCTGTCAAATGCAGGCTCCAGGGCTGGGTAACTCACAGGTGAGCTGGCTTCGGTCAAGGTGCGTAAGAGAACATGGGACCTTTTCCTGTTTCATGCGAACCAGGCAGCCACGGGGAGGCCGAGGGTTGGAGGTCATGCTGGATTCCAATATGACCCAACTCTTTCCACCCCTTCTTGCTTTGGAACGTGCCCCCCTAACTGTCACGAGGTGAAAGCAACCCCGCACCCTCAGGATGTCAGACCCAAGAATGCTGGCCGGGAGCCATCCACTCTGAATGACGCAGCCCCCAGGACAGCTCTGGGGCCTCAAGGACCCACGTGGACACGGCTGTACAGTGAGCAGAATGAGAGGGGCTGGACGTGGGCAAACCCGCACAGGAGGCAGTAAAGAAACTGCTTTTGCCTTCTAGGTTATTCCCCAGACTTGTTCTCTGGGGGCAGAACTGCCCTGAGCTTCCGATCCGTTTACGTTTGTTTACTTGTTTCCCGGGTAAAGTGTAAATGACCAACTAAAAGGGACAGTGACCAAACAAGGAAGGGTGGCCATAAAGTAAGCCTCCACGGCCAGCTTCCAAAGAAAAGAGAACTACATTGACTAGCGAGCTCTGTTTCCATTTAAAAATAACAACAATAAAAATAAACCCTCGGAGGTGTCAGGAAATCTACCTCCCCTAAACAAATCCCTTTAATCGTAACGAGGAGGAAAATATTGACACGACTTCCCATTTGCACAGGTCCTCACAGTTTGCCAAGTATTTCCATCACATGATTGCACTCTCCTTCCCTGCCCCCAGAAGCTTGGGCAGCGTTAAGTGTCTCCACCATTAATGACAGGAGGAAGTCCTGACTCAGAGATGGTTAGTGACTTGCTCAAGGTCACACAGGTGCTTAAGGGTGGGGCAGGGATTCTAAAGCAGGATCTTTGTCTCTAAACTTGAAGCTTTTTCTACACGGCCTCTCCCTGCCCCAGGGAAAATCAGTCTTGGAAACTTGGCTTTCTTTTCATCGGCAGCACCGAACACACTTGCTAAACGACAGGCTGAAACCATAGACCGGAGTGAACCAGAGGGAAGGGAAGCGGGCGCAGCTGAATCTCCGTGTCTCTGAAATGCAGCCTCCATTAGGGTAAGTGCTCGGTGGTCCCTGGGGTACGTCTTACCCTCCTCCATGTGCAAAGGCACTTCCCTGCCAACTCGCGCTCCCCAGCCGCCTTCTCCATGCCTTTCCTTTCCGCCATACGATTTCACAATCCCCGGGCTGTTCTGCCATCACAGGGAGCTGCTGTGGCAATGATTATTGAGGTTATAAGCAAAGGACCGTGACCACAACAGGGGAGAGGCAGACAAAACCCAGCCACCAAGACAGATTTCACAAGCCTCAGTCACAGGCCATGGGCAGGAGAGAACAGGGCACCGGCCTCTCCTCCGCAGGATTGCTCCCACCAGCAGAACTCATCTGTGACTCCATCGCCAGCGTCCTGAACTTTCTCCTGATGGTCTGCACAAAAGGTGCCAGACTGCTGAACCCAAACCACAGCTCACCAAGAGTTTGCTTTTGGTTGTAGAGCCGGGTCCCAGCAGAATAAACACACACACACACACACACACACACACACACACGCCCACACACACCAGCTCTGGACCCAGCCTCACCCACACCGGTGGCCGGGGACCCAGCAAGCCCATAGACCCCCGTCTCTCATCTTCCCTGCTAGAACTGGTCTCTGCCAGGTCCTCAAACCCTTCCTGTGTCTTCTAAGTGGGTTCTCTGGGCATCTGGGGGTGAAGCACTTCGTGGTCGTGCGGGACTGTCCCTTGCTCAGCACCCCTGGCGCTCTAGCTAGATGACAGTAGTGCTCTCTCTGGTCACTGGACAGCCACAAGACCCCCTACCGGGGTGTTCTCCTCACCATAAAAGCTGACCAAGGTGTGCATGCTCAGTTATGTCTCTCTCACACACACTCACACACACATGTGTGCTCTCACACACGCATGCACATACCTCCTTGAAAGCAGGAGCTGTGGCTTATTCACGTCAACCACCATCCCCCCACCATGACACTCCTGTGGAGTGGTATTGAAACCCAGACTGGTCCTCCAGGGTCTGTCTCCATAGAAACAACAAATATAAATAACCACCATACAGAGCAGGATGGAACCAAAGAGGCCACTTAGTCTCAAGACTCAGCTGAGAGAACACCAGGCAGGCCAGATGTCTGCGGTCCCAGGTGTGAGTCCCACTTTCCCGTGTGACCGTGGCCAAGACCCTGGACGTCTCCGTCTCCCCTACCACCGGGAAATGAAACCTCACGTTGCCTTTCAGCTACCACAATTCCAAGCACCCAAGCCTAGAGGACGAAAGGGAAGGACAGAAGAGAGGGCCCAGAGGCTAGCTCTGAGCAGGTTCCCCACAGCGGGTACTTGGCCCCGTGGACTTCTACAGGCAGGAAAGCCTGAGTGTGCCGTTCCCCATGGCACACTCCTGATGCGTGACTAGTGACCAGGAAGGAGCAGAGGCTCTGGAGGGCTGAGAGGTGCCCGCGGTGTCCTATTTCCCGCTCCAAGGCTGCCCGCTCCCGGCCGGTGGGTGGAGCCTGTGAGAAGGAGCCCCGGGGGACTCCACTCTCTTGCACTCACCTGCCCAGCACAGCTGGCCCCATTCTCCGGAGTAGCTCCTAGCCTGACCTCAGAGGGGGAAGGCCAGCCACTCTGGGGGGCCACGGACTCCACAAAGCCCAACAAAATCCTTCCTCCGAGTTCTATCAGCTGTCAGAATGGGCCCCTATGAAATACATGGAGCGTCTGAATGGATGAAACCCACTGATGAAACCAGCCTCAGGACGTGGGTCCAGACCTTCCCACGGTCATCCCCAAATGCAAAGAAAACAGCTTTTGAAAGGTGACCTCAACAGGGGACCCCAGAGAACCTAGAACAGAGTTCTCCACCTTAAACAAAGCTCACCTTCCCCTGGCGGAGAACAGATGGGAAGCTGCAGGAGGAGCCTTGATTTTCCCATGCACTGTGACAGCGGGGACCTGGGACAGTGCCGTGTACACACACGCACCCGGACGAGGAGGTGCCCAGGCACTAACCCAGCCCCCGGCTGCCCTTCCCTGAGCCTTCCCTATAGCCACCTTCCCTGAGCCTTCCCTATAGCCGCCTTCCCGGGCCTCCAAGGCCTCCCAGGCTTGGGAGGCACACTTCTCTGCTTCAGTCCTGTGTTAACCGGCTACCACACTTTTCTGTCCTAAATCTGACAGAGGCACGGGACAACACTGATACGACCAGGATGCCAGTTTAAGGAAAGACACCTACTGAGGAGCACGACAGTCGCCGCAAGGGCACCATGCAACAGCTTGCTGCACAAGGGGCTCTGGGCTGCGCCATGAATCACAGTCCTTTGGAAGTCGCATGACCAGAACGGTCCAAAGGCAGAGGAAGACTCTGGAGCCAAGGACGCCGAGGGGAAGCGCCACCGGGTCACGTGCTGAGCCAGAGCCCTGAAGTGCGCCCGGCCCCGCTGACGTAACTATTCGAGAATTTAAAAGTCCTGATCTCAGAGGAAATCCAGCGCAGTTTTACGGCGCGTCCACGCACCCTCTGCTGTGGCCCACCCGGGGTGTGTGGTGGGACCGCAGGAACTCGGAGTGAGCCCAGCACGGATGGTGCGGAGCCAATCCATGGGGACGTACCCAAATCACGGGGGGAGCCCCCAGCCACAGCACAGACCCCGACTGTGGGCGGGGACCTCAACCACGAGCAGGCATCCCAGCCGTAGGCGTGCACCGCGACCAAGGGTGCGCATCCCGACCCACCGACCGACCGATAGATATCATCGCCCCAAAGGAGGGGCCTCCGGAGCAGACGCGCCTGGCCCCGCCGGCTCCCCGGCAGACACACTCCTCTGCCAGCAAGGGAAACTACTGTGTGTTTAGCCACTTTCCTCCCCTTAACCAGTCCCTGTTGGGGAAAGAGAGAATGAGCCTTGGCTTCCACCTCTAGCACACCTTCGGTGGCCAAGGTCCTGGGGGGGCGCGCCAGTCCCGTACTCGGCCCTGGGTGCCCGCCCTCCCGCCCGAGCATGGCCGCAGCGCACTTACCGGCCTTGGGGCTATCGGGCATGGCCAGTGCAGAGCCGCCTTCCTTTGGGGACGCAGCTGCCAAAAAGCCCCGAGCGACTGAGTTTTCAGAGCCGGACAGCAGCGCGCACAGTCTCCACAGCAGACCCCAAGAGGGGACGCAAACTTTCCCGGGGCAACGGCGCGGGGGCGGGGACGGGGGACGCGAGGCGCCCCGACGGGCTCGGGCAAAGTTGCAGCACAAAGGCCAATGCCTGGGAGCGCGGCGGCAGCCGGGCCAGGCTCCTCCCCCAGCTCCCGGCGCTCCTAGCCCGGCAGCGCAGCCAGCTGCTGCAGCAGGGCGCCCGTGGCGCTCTCCTCCCGGCCCAGGAATGTGCGGGCCGGCCCGCGGCGCGCCCAGGCGCACCCAGGGGCCCAGGCGGCCGCAGGGCGAGCAGGGGACAGTCAGACAGACTGCTGCTGCTCCCGAATGCGCTGCAGGCTTCTTCCAGGAGTCTTTGAGTCATGACAACTTGTTACAGTTCCTAGTTTTTCCACGGTGCTTTCCACTACGCATGGCAACGTGGGGAAGGTGCTGGCGGGTGAGATGACCGAGAAGGCCAAATCCGGGCGGGCTGCCCCGATTCTGCGGTCCAAGGCAGGGGGAGGACGGGGTGCTGGCCCCGGAAAGAGGCCGGGGATGAAACGATGCCTCGCTGGTTCCTGGAACCAAACTCTTCACCTGTGGAGACCCAGTGCTGCTTAACCACAGATCTTCAAGTGCATGCACTTGGCTGTGCCGTTTCCAAACGTGTGGCCTGCCTTCTCCAGAGCTGTCCCACCCTTTGAAGTAGGGAGAGACTGATTGCAAGCCACTTCCCGCTGCCACATTTCTAGCCAGCATGCCTGTTTCTATTTGTGAGACGTGGTTTGGTTTTTTTGTTTTTTGTTTTTTTTTTTTTTTTTACCTTGCATAGCCCCAAATCAATTCCTTGGCTAACATCAACCTCACACCCAGAAGTGACACTTACCTGCCCACACCACTGTAACATGTCACCTTTTCTCTGGAAATTTCCGTAGCCAGGCCGCCATCCAGAAGAGCCTGTGGCTATCTGTAGAGGCCAGGCTCCCTACTTTAAGTTCAGTGTCAAGAAAGCATTGCTATACTTTATATAGATGGGGAGCAAAGGGCAAGAGACTCACAAATGACTCAATGCTTCCTTTCCTCCTCTTAAAGAAACAGACGCCCAAGGCTTGATTGCCCCCCAAAAGAATTCTCTGTAGACTAAAGAAGTAGGCTTTCATTGCCTTCTGTTAAAGTATTATTTTTTTTAAATCACCATGCTTCTAAGAATCACATGTCTGGTGGCAGTTTAAATAGATCCCTTGTTCACATGGTCTTAATGTACCCATTGCACAAATGTGGTAACTGAGACTCAAACAGGCTAATTTGTTTAAATGGGTACCAACAGCTGTTGTAAAAAACATACCCCATTCACCAGCTTGCAAAAGCACAAGCACGCCAACCAGGCAAAGGGCTAAGATGCATGTGGGGTGCCACCCCTTTCCCCCGAAAGAGCCCCTCCCTGGCGGCTGGACACCTCTCCTTCATGACACCAGCCGGCACCACTGGCTTTGAAACCTGTTGGTGTGGCCAGCAGAATGAAGCCCCCCACCCCGGGACGTCCACATCTTAATCCTGAGGTCTGTGAATACATTAATTTACATGGCGTGGGGGAATTAAGGTTATAGATGGAATTTAGGTTGCTGCCGTATTTTCTTGTGTATAATGTGCACTTTTTTTGCCCAAATTTTTGAGGGAAAATAAGGCTGTGCATTATGCCTGGAGAGTACCTGAAATACCTTGTATCTGTTCTTGTGTTTTATAATTATTTGTTAACCTAAAATTTTTTGTGCTATAATATGTTCGAAAAGAAATGCTAAAATTCCTTTATGACACAAAAACAAGTATCTAAATAGAAATAGTTGAATTAAAAAAATTAAATGAAACTTTTTTTCCTTGAAAGTTTGAGTCAGAAACATGGGCGTGCATTATACACAGCAAAATACAGTAATCATCTGACTTTCAAATTGGGAGATTATCCTCGATTACCCAGGGGGACCCAAGGGAATCACGAGAGTCCTCGGAAGCGAGAGGGAGGAAGGAGAGAGAGAACGAGGAGGGACAATGGATGCGGAGTCAGAGGGAGATTACGATGCTGTGTTGCTGGCTTTGATGATGGAGGAAGGAGCCACGAGCCAACGCCACCTGTGGGCAGCCCCCAGAAGCTGGGAAAGCAAGGATTCGGGTGTTTCCCTGGGGCTTCTGGAAAGGAACACAGCCCTGTGCCTGGATCTTAGCCCAGCGAGACCCATGCCGGGCGTTCCACCTACAGCCCTGTAAGGAAATGACTTTGCATGGTCTTAAGCCACTGATTGTGTGGTCATGCGTTACAACAGCCACAGGAAACTAAGGCAGTAGGTATCTGGGTATGACTGTGACTTAATCTCCTCTTTGAAAGACTTTATGAAAATATCTCGGAGTTCATGAAGTCTCCGGAGTCTAAGGCCATTCACTTTCTCACCCAGAGTGTTGCTGCAGAAATGCTCTGGCTGAGAAAGGCTTAACCCCAGCCTCTTGCCAAAGTATCTCCAAGCTTCAAGAGCCCGAAGATGCTGGGCAGCCAGCATTCGGACAGAGCCATGCATGGTCCAGGTAGGACATACTCATTAGGAGATGCCGTCAAGAGCTCCCAAACCTCACAATACGACAGCGATACATCCACACTGGAAAGTCTTGGGCCACCCGCACAGCCCTGGTCCGGGCCACAGCCAGCACTGCCGCCCAGACAGGAAGCCTGAAGCTCTAGTGAGTCTGCATGGCCCTCCTCCTCCTGCTCCAGGTCAGGGTAACGACAGAATGCTGGTACAGAGGAAGACG
Source organism: Glossophaga mutica (assembly GCA_039655065.1). Classification (NCBI taxonomy): domain Eukaryota; kingdom Metazoa; phylum Chordata; class Mammalia; order Chiroptera; family Phyllostomidae; genus Glossophaga; species Glossophaga mutica. Next base: position 171,641,902 of record CM077307.1, on the reverse strand, counting down.
GACAGATGTACGTTTGTGCCTTCCCTCTTGGGATACCTAGAATATCTGCAAGGAAAAGCCAGGGCGGGGTGGCGGGGAGCTTGAATCACAGGGAGGAAGGATGTACCTTAGTAATTGCATCCATGGCTGAACCTTTACATCTTAAGGACTTCTTAAGTACAAGGCCAAGGTCTCTGCAGAAATGTAGTCTGTGTGAGTGTTTTTAGCAATGCCCTAGGCAACAACTGTTAGACTGTCTTCTCCTGAGTCCTACGGTTTCTGAAGTCATCTTAAAGGCTGCCTGGGAGGCCCCCAGAGCGCCTGCAACCAGAGCTGTTCCGCTCTCATCTGTCCTGCCTTTGGGTTCCACGTCAGATTTTATTTGGAGAAAAGGTTCATCTGGAGAGAGAGGCAAAGAAGAAAATGCACCAACGCTGCCTGGCAGAAAAGAGTTTGTGTTGTAGGAACCCCAGAATCCAGCTAAGACCCAAAGAAGGAGAGTGAAACACTGAATAAGGATTCAAAGGCTGCGTAGTGGCGGGAGGTGTCTTAGAAGGAGAATTTTAAAAAGCTTAAGTAGAGAGAACAGTGTAATGAGCGTTATGTAAGTTACTCGGTTTCGGTATTACCACGTTGTGGCCAATTGTGTTTTATGTACATGCTCGATTCCCTCTGCTACCCAGATTATTTTGAAGCAAGTCCCAGATATCCTTACTGCATCAGCTGATAAATCTGTTTGACTCTCCAAAAGGCAAGCACTGGGAAGGGAATTTTGAAGTCTAGCTCCTTATTCCTCTTCCTTTATGCCTCAAGAGGACCCGTGCAGCTGAAGGGTCATCTAAGTACTAGTCAGCATCACAGACACCAGAGTGCACAGGAAACGCCCTCAGCCCCGCCCCCCAAGCTGTGCTGTGCTGCGCGCTTGCAGCTTTCTTTCCTCCTCTGTGGCGGCAACAGTATTTTGCTTTGGCTAAGAAGTAACAAGCCACGTGAAAATGGGAAGCCAGGCTACAAAAGGCTACGAACTCGTGTCCAAGTTTGCCTGACACATAAATAACGAGGAACTTATCAAACATTCAGCGAGCACCCGCAATCCCTGCTCCAAGGGGCCATGGCAGTAGGAGCGTGGATGAGACAGGGCCCTGCCTGGGCAGACAGACTCCTGCTGGAGGCAGAGGCAGGAGTACGGAAGCGAGGCCACCAGCAGACACCGGGGCAGTCGGCGTTCACGGCAAAAAGAACCAGAGGGTCCGGCGTTAGTTATTTCGGGAGACTGAAAGGAACCCCCCGTTCTCTCTGATTCCATCCATGCTGTCTATTCGACCTCCTCCACCCCAGTGGTCCTCGGGCCCCTCCCTGCCAATGCCACTGTCTGACACACGGAGAAATCCGGGCAACAAGGCCAGCCCCGGCAAACGTGTGAGGCCGGCTGGCGAACGGACAGGGAGTGGGTGGGGCTGCGGGACCGAGGCCGAACTCTCTCCGGACAAAGAGCACACGAGCTCCTCGTTGGGGGATGGAGGGGGTCGGAATGGAAGGAGTCTCCGACCTGTTGACGGGCACTCGGGTGGCAGCTGAGGGACACTGGGGCCCTGAATTATGGCACGTTGTCCTCAGAGAATCATAGGGCATCCAGTTAGGGCACCCACACGTGGCCAGACGACATGGCTTCTCCTAGGCTCAAGGGGTGACACACAGTCGCTCAGATCCACGTACTGCGGACCTGCTATGACCCTGGCGCCGAGCAAAGTGAGACGCCTCGGGGTCCCTGTGCTCGCTGCTGTAGCTGCCTGAGGAGGCGGCCACCACATGGCAGGCAGAAAAGGACTGTTTCATCAGCCCTGGAAGAGGTGGGGGAGAATTTCCAGAGGAGGGAATACTTCAGCTGAGTTTTAGAGACTAAGAAGGTGTTACCATATTAAGGTTTCTTACAATAGGGTACTTTAATAGGTATGTATTTAAAGCATATTAGGAAAGAAGACAGGACTTGCACAGCAAACCTGTAACCTCACAGACACTACCTAGGACAAAACTAAAGTAACATTGAAACACAAAGGAAGCGACATCAAGAAAAATAGTTAAGTAGATAACACAAGTGACGCATGGATACGGTCAAAGGTGTGTGAGTAACAGGCATCAGTAAAACACTGAGCTAATGAGAAACAGAAGTGGACGGGGGGAAGAGAGGCAGCATGCTCCAGGTAGCGGGGGTCAACTCTCTGCCTGAACACACTTAGTAACATGTTGCGAGAAGGAAGTATACAGTTAAGTCATTCAACAGGTATTTTCTTGAGCACTGACAATGCATTAGGTGCTTCTACGTGCTGGGAGACGGGAGTGAACAGAAGAGACAAAATCCATGCTTCCTGGAGAGTTCCTTCTAGGTAAGTCCTGGTGGCCGCCTCCATTAACTACCAAATGAGGGGCAAAGGTAATGAGGGCCGCAGATGTCTGGATCTTTCGATGCCTGTGCGCTGTGTCTGGAACCGGGTGCGGTCTCCTCCAGGGCAGAAAGCCAAGCCTTGCCCGGTGCCCAGCCAGCAGCCATGTGGCCCGAGTCTCTGCTGACTCTCAGCCCAGTGCTCACACGGCCCACCTCTGCCCTCCTCCCCCGGGGCCAGCTTCCACCCGCCGAACCTTCTGCTCTGGACCTCAGGGCTCCTCGAGGCCCTTTTCTCTGGCAAGGCAGCACCTCGGGGCTTCACCCAACCACCAGACACCCAAACTGAAAGGGCGTGTCCCCCTAGAAGATGATCTTGTCATCTGCCACCTTCGAAGGCCGGCAAGATACCACCCCGCACGACAGCGCGCGCTCTGCCTTCCCCATTTAATAACCTGGCTTTAAAAAAACCCAAAAGGCAACTGAAACACCTTTTCAAATGACCACGCTAATCGGGAACATCTGTGAGCACTCGCTGCCCAGCTGGCATCGGCTGAGTGGCCTACGTCTCCTCTTTCCCCTAAACGCCGTCTGGGCCCATGTGCCGGGCACTGCCCCGTCCTCTGCTGCCAAAGCGGGGAACAGGCTTGGAGTGTCGGTGACGTCTGTGACCCGGGGTCACACCACGCAGAGCCAGGTTCACGTACAGGCCGCGTGTTGGCAGAGCAAACCCCTGGCCAGCCCACAGGGACGAAGGGCTCCACTCCGGGATACTTTTATGGGCTCTGACCGTGTCCACCGAGGAGGATGTCAGGAGGGGCCCAGCTCTCGCCTGCGAGTGCAGCCCTCACACCAATACTATAAGAAGCACTTCACTAGTGAAATCTGGGGAAGGTATTTTTTTTTCCCTAGAAGAAATCACTGACTTGGGCTTCTGAGTCCATGCTTCGAGGTACGTTCCTGAACGACAACTCAGCAAAACTTAGTTGTAAGGGCAACTAAGAGAACCATGTAGGCCGGATCCAGGCCTTCAAAATATTCAGCCATTACCTCCACCCACACAAAAGCGAAATATCATCTTGAACCCAAAATACACACAGGAAATGTGTGGGGGCAGCTTTCCCGTGACTGCTCAGCCCCATCCAGGGTTTCTAGACATGACCTTGGGATTTTCCCTGAGTGCACACAGCCCTACCTCACGCACAGACCTGCTGGGCCTGTATTGGAACTTGGCTTTAGTCCTACTTTTCAGCAAGTCTTTGGCCATATCAAAGGACACTGGATACTTGGGGGTGGCGTCCCCTGAGGACTGGGAGGGTGGAGAAAGCTCCACAGGCACCACATTTGCCTGAGTCTGTACAGTCTCCTGAAGAGGAATGTGGCCTCTGTGGGGGGAGGGCGGAGGGTCCGCCTGGGAGCCGGGCGCGGAGTCTGGCCAGCAGCTCTCGGCCACGCTGAGGTTCCTGCCTCTGAGGTCTTCACACAAAGTCTGGAGCTGCGTCTGCACGTACACCCTTCTGCGCATTTTCACCTCGAAGGAAAGGGCATTTAGAGGAGAAGACCCAGATGCCCTTGATGAGATGTGGAGAGTCGGTGACTTTTCGGGCCGGCCAGGACGGAACCAGAAGGCATAACGTCCCTCCTGTTTGGGCCGGTTATCGTCCCCAAATGCCCAATGCAAAGGGAGCTCCGAAAAGAACCCCCGGCCCCCGTGTGGGCCATTTCCACAGAAAAGTTCCTTTCCACTGAAGATAAAACATGAACCAAATAAGAGCTATAAACATAGTTCAACAGGGAACCTGGTGGTTTTTAACAGATAAACTTGCCATCTTCACGCAAAAAAAACAAACAAAACCAAAACTAAACTAATGCCTGCAATGATCGTTAAGCGTATTTTATCGCCCAAGGGTTCAGGGTCTAACTGTTTGTAAAGTAACTTGAAACAGACTGTTGTGCCCTCGGAGAGCGTCCTCGATAAATTGCTCACACAGACTCCCTCCCTAGACGATGAAACTCAAGATTCAGCCGGACTTTCTCCTGCATTCACTCTCATCCGAGACTGTCCTCCCCCCATCAGCATCCTCGCACCCCCCCGCCCCCCCGCCGCCCAAGTTCTGGGGAATCTGAGACTCTGCTTGTCCAGCTGCTCCTCATAGAGTTTTCCCTGCAGTCCTCTTGCAAATGCTATCGGCCACAAGGGAAGCAAGCGGGGCCTGTGCGCACACAGGGGCGGCCGGTTAACTCACTTGGCAAAGGGAGCGGAGCAGGCCTGCACGGGCAGCTTCCCCAGACCTGACCCAAGGATGAGGTTACTTTTCACCACGACCAGCACCCGCTGGGAAATAATCCATAACATCGATTCCCACCAGGCTTACCTGGGGTGCTGGCTGCGCACAGCCAAGGTGAGGCTGGGTCACTCCCCAGAGCACCAGGGGCCCTGCTGGAAAGGACACTGGGCCCTGAGGACGGAGGAAATGCATTCACCATGACTCGGACCGGTGGCCCCTGATGCGCTGAGTGGCGTTAAGGTAGTTGCACAGCCTCTCTGGGTCTCAGGTTTCTCCTCTGTAAGATGAGGATGCTGGAGGTCCTGCTGGTCCTTCTGGTTCTAATGTCTCACGAGCCAGGGAGGAGGTGGGGCACCCCTCCTCAAAGGGTGGGCACCCCTCCTCAAAGGGTGGGCACCCCTCCTCAAAGGGTGAGCACCCCTGCTACCGGGCCTCAGGAACCAGCGGAGTTTCCGCCCCAGACATCCTCCATCGGTGGCCCCAGAAAGGCAGTCCAGCCTCAGCCGAGACTTGAAGCTCAGGCCTGGCGTTCTCCTCTCCCCTAAATTCTTCTTACTTTCTGCCAGCTCTCACCATGCACATCTAAATACCAGCTGCTCGGTCACCTGCCAGGAAGGGTCTCCTCCTCCAGCTATTGTGCTGTGGTGTCTGGCCGGCAGGCAGGGCCAGATGACTGGCAACAATACTACCCCTCCCCGCAGGGTTGAGCTTTGGGATGGCCTAGCAGCTCAAAACGAAACGTCGTGCCAAGATAGTCAGGGCAATTTGTCCCAGAAAACGCGCTCAGAACTTGCGCTCCTCGGGTGCAGCCCAGCCAGACTCACCCACACAGGCGCTCCCGCCCTCCCACAAATGCTAGGTTTCAGCCTCTTTGCGGCCACCCTTGGCAAGAGGTTAACCCCAAAGCCCTAGTTTCCCCACGGGGGAGAATGCGTTCCCCATGTGTGCCGGATGGCTTGACCTTGCATCAAATACAATATTGCAACACTGAGGCCACCCCCATGGGGAGGCTGGTGGCTACGGGATGGGAGGGATGGGAGGTAGCTTTCCAGGGTAGTGACATTCCAAAGAACCCAGGGCAGATGCAAATGAACTTCAGCAAACTTCAGCAAGTTCATGTGTCAGAGCACAAGTGCTTACCAGTAACCCACCTTAATCATAGTATGAATATCATTCAAATGATGGTAGCAGGGATAATAAAGATAGCAATAATAAAAGCAGTTACCCCTAATATTTAAGTGCTTACTGCGTGCCAGATGGGCATGAAGCTAAGCTTTTACTCGTATTGTTTTTATATAATCTCCATAGTAACTCCATGTGGTGGCCTTGGATAGACAAGCAACCAGGCTCGGAGTGGCTGAGGAATGTGCTCGAAGGTTCAGCGTCATGGCAGAGTCTGAAATTAGACCAGGCCATCTGCCTCCAAGGTCCTGCCCAACCTGGTTTTCTAGGACAGGAAGCCTCCCATTCACCCGATAGCAAGTTGGGTTGAATTATTCAGCGAGCGTGTGTGGAGCGCCCACTGGGCACCACGTAGGGTATCGGGTGCTGGGTAACCAGGAGCCGCGTCTGCAAGCCCGACATTCCCCAGGGAACAACGTCGCGACGTTCTCTTGGCCAGAGGCCGAGGCCCGCTCACTCTGCTGAGGTGACCACCGACAGACATCTGAGCAAACATCTCTAGACAGAGAATCTGAAATCCTGACTCCCAACTCCTGATGCTGGACACTGACGTCCAGGCAGGGAGAGGAAGGGCAGCCCCCGGAGGAGACGCACAGCGAGGAGACGGGAGCCAGCAAGCCGCCTGCTCCCTCTGGACTGTGTGCGCGCTGGCCTGCGCACAGAGTCAACAGACCACGTGCGTTCCTCGCTCACCGGCGGCGTGTCACCGCACCTGCCTGCCCACCTTCCCATTTACCCCACCCCTCTCTCCAGCGGAGAGGTCTGCGCTCAGCGTGTCCAGAGCACCCACCTCAGCTCCTCCCTAAAGGAGACACCTTGGCTTCCCGCCCAAGCACCCAGCCTGGGTGCTCACTTGCTATGGTGTCGCGGGGATGGAGTTGCCCGGAGACTCCCCACAGCTCAGGGACCTTGTCCGTGGGCTAAGAGCTGACAGCCACTGGCTACTGAACGCTGGCTTTGCACAGAGTACACTGTATCTTGCCTCCTCTAACCTCCCTTAAATCCCAGGGAACGCTGGTGGCTTCGTTTGCCTGTGAAGAAGCTGAGGCTGGGAGGAGCTGCATGGCCATCCAACTTGGCCCCTGGAGTTGGGGTCGGGATACGAATTCCTAACTTGCTCTCCCTCCAACCTGACTGCAGCCCCACTCCGGTCCTTCCTCTTCTGGTTCTCCTCTCTTACCTGGGGCAGCTTCAGGGGCTCTGCTCCCCTCCACCTTCGGGGGCTCCAGGCCTGAGAACTCAGTGCTGACTCAAGTCCCCTCGCACTGTGGTCCTTGGTCCTCCCTGGGCCCACCCTGCTCTGCTTGCTCCCAGGGTGCAGATGTACCCTTCCCCCGAGATGCCTCCTCCCAACACTCCCTGGATGCCCAGCAAAAGGAGAGGTCATTTAAAGTACCAGTAATCAGATCTGTTCCAGTACCTTCCCGGGAAACAGAGAAACACTTTCACAGCCTAGTCTGAATCAGAAGGCTGCTAAAATAGCTAACAAGGACTTCGCAGGCTGTGCACATGGAACCTCACAGCTGACAGCAACTGTGAACCTCCTACACGCATGTGAAGAAACCGTCTTTGAGTTGGGCTGTCCCATGCAGAAGCCACTAGCCCCACGTGGCAATTTCAATCGTAGTAAATGAGAGTCAAATGAAATTCACAATTCAGTTGCTCAGTGGCCCTGAAACGGACCCTGGATTTTTAAGTGGCCTCATCTCAGGTGCTCAGTAGCCACATGTGGCTAGTGGCTGCCACGGCGGACACAGAAACAGACTCGTTCTGTTGTTGTAGAAAGTCCTGGTGGACAACAGTGTCTTAGTGAGGAACCGCCTGCTAATGTGTTAATGATCGGGGACCTAAACATGGATTTGGTGTCTGAACACCTTTCCAGCAGAGGGTTCTAGAGCCAGCTCTAACTCTTATTAGCTTCTGACCTTGAACAAGCCACGTCACCGGTCTGAGCCTCCCCTTCCCTCCTCTGCAAACGGTACCTATTAGAGGAGGTGAGGCTGAAATAGTGTACTGGATATGGGGGTGCTGTGGCCCAGAAGTGGAAGAAGTGGAAGAGGACTAAAAACGAGTCCCTAGTTTGTGTCAGGTGCTCAAACTCAAGTGCCCTTTAATCCTAGGTACCATGTGCCCCATTTTACAGGTGAGTAAGCAGGGTCAGAGGGTCACACCCCCAAGGTCACAGAGGTGGAACTTGAGGCCTGTCAACTTCGAGGCCTGTGCTTGTTCCTCAAAAGAACTCAGAATTGTATGGTCTTCTCTCAAAAGCCTAGACGCAGGTTGTGTGTGTGTGTGTGTGTGTGTGCGCGCACGCGCGCGCGTGGGAGTCTCAGGGCGGCTCAGGCATCAGGGGGACATACGCCACTGGGGCCATCAGGGGGTGTCAGGGCCAGTTAGTTCCCCCACCTCTTCTCACTTCTGAGCCTCGTCAAGAATGCCCCACACTTCCTTCCTCTCAAATCAAAAATATCCATTTCTCCAACGTTGCTGCTGAAACAAACCTGAATTCCGGTCTAAGGCAGCAGCTCCCGCCAGCGCAGTAATGAGAGGTTCCAGGAAGAGAAGGCCGGTCAGTTTGGACACATTCATTTGGAAAATCACCACCTTGCCCTGCAGCTGACCCTTGGGTCCAGGTGCGATGTGACAGGGACCGTGGGCAGAGGGCTCGGCAGCTCAGTGGAGCTGGGAGCCATGGCTATGTGTTCCCATGGAAGGTACCTGGTGGCAGAGACTCGGCCCCCTGCCCCTGAAGGGACTGCCACCCTCAGTGTGGCTGCCTCATCCACCAGCTTGCCAAAGTGATTTGGCACTTTGCCAAGGGACAGGTGCACCGTTAAGAAAATTGCTTTTAATTATGGAACACAAAAGCTCCATAACATAAAGGCTATCCATTGTAAAAGCTCTTCTGACCTTTACAGTGACTGAAGCTGTTGATAATAATGCACATCCAAGTCGTTTACAGAGTCTTCAGTTCCTATATACCTTTGAACCCCGTAACAAGCTCCTTGTGAGCCAAGCGGCATTAGCGAATCCCCTGATGACAGAAGACATCCGCACAGAGAGGGCCAACTGCTGGGAACCGGCTCGCGTCCTGTCTCACGGTGCCCTGTTCCCACAGGGTCTGTGAGCACTTCCTTTGAGCCTTGGGCATTTTCTCCTTTTGCTTACCAGATGATTTTGAGTCAATACATGTAAAATAATAGTAGTTACCATTTTTATTATGCCCTTACCATACACCAGGCTTTATGCTAGATGCTTCAGAAACTTTCCAGTTTTATTCTAACTTCAATCCCAATTATTCTTCCCATTTTATAAACATGGAAACTTAGGTTTGGAAAGTCACATGGCTTGTCCAAGGTAGCACAGCCAGCAAGAAGCCTCTGGGATAGGAATGGGCCCATCGTCTCAACTGCATGGCCTCCCACTGGGGAGGAAAATCCCTCCAAGTGAAAGGAGTATCAGAGCTGTAGCCCAGTGATAGCCCCGTATTTCTCAGAAGAAAGGTTAAAAATAATGGGAGCAATGTACTATAAAATCAAACCTTGAGGGCTCTTGAGGGGGCAGGCAGATCTGTTGTCCTAGCTTTATCTGCTCAGAGAACTACACTTGAATGTTTTTTTTTCCTTTTCGTTAATTTATGCAGCCGTGACCATCCTCAAAACCTTATTCTTAAACTCGAAAACATGGTGTCACAGCTGGTAATTTTAGAAGGAGGCGGAGGAGAGAAGGAAGAAGCAGAGACCTAGTGGGAAGGCAGCGTGGGAGGAAGGGTGAGGAGAGGCCCGGGTTGATTTCAGGTCCCGCCAGGGCTGCCTCGGCCAAATGCCAGCGGCTCCTCTCTGTTTCCCCTCCCCCGCTCCCCCCCCAACTTTTCAACCCAGCTGCCCTGCATGAGTTAGCCTAGGTCTCTGCGCAAAGACCCTAAGCATCTGGGAATCATTTAGTTCTCTCAAAATGCACTAATACTTGAGAAGGGTATTTTTCCAACTATTTTCCCACATGGGAAAGAAAAACCTCTTTTAAATAAATATCCAGTGAAAAACCAGCTCGGCGATGCCCAAGATGGACCCAGAACGACATGTCTGACCACCAGTGGTGTGGAGCACAATGCTGCCTTCTAAACTTCCCACCCACACGGAAGAGTCGTATGCACCCCAAGGCCACAGCAGTTCAAACGCCTTCTGTAGAACACTCTAAAAATCAAGCGAGCCTCTTCATCGGTCCCAGACTCCCACAGGGAGGGACCACATGATGTACAGAAATCCACGGAGCCACCTGTCAACCCTGCTTCTCAGAATGGGGTGCCCACATACCCCTCACGCGTGGGGTGGCGGCAGGAGGTAAACGAGGCCACAGGACACCTGTGGCGCACCCGCCAGCAGGCCAATTTCACTCCCAAAGTGGGGAAATACACAGTAAACATATCTGTGCTCCCCGCATCCACATGCGTAGGAGATCGAGTTATCAACTGTCCTGTCACCAAGACAGAAAAGACACATGTTTAGACATTGAGACTGATCTGAGGTGTCAGCTCTGTGCAAGCCAGCAGAGTCCCCAAAATTCCAGGGTCAACAGAGGCCTGCCACCCGATCTCTAATGATAGAGGAAATTTGGTTTTGATTTGCTCTGCTCTGCTCTGCTCTTCTCGTGGCAACTCAAAATATTATTTTTATGTTGAAATATAGCATACTACAACACACAGTAAAAGATACATGTAAGGTTTTGGAATAAAACACAATCTCAAAACCTTTTAACTGGAAACAGATTGCTATGGGCTACACAATAGAGGATAAGAAAGAATTCACTCTCCTCAGCTATTAATATGTTTTAGCCGATAGCCCTGGCCAGTGTGGCTCAGTTGGTTGGAGCATCATCCACTATACCAACAGGTTAGGGGTTCGATTCCTGGCCAGGGCACATGCCTTGGTTGTAGGTTCAATCCCAGGTCAGGGTACATATGGGAAGCAACCAAATGATGTTTCTCTCTCACATTTATGTCTGTCTGTCTGTCTCTCTCCCCAACCGCTCCCCTCTCTTTAAAATCAATAAACTTAAAAAAAAAAAAAAGATTATTTTAGCAAAGAACTCAGTACTGGAGAAGAACAATGGCCAGGCTGGAACCTCAGCCCCAGGAGAACAAGCTCCACCTGAAGACGGACGGCGCCGGTCAGTTCACTGCACGGGAAAGGCCCACCCCACAGAACCCTAATAGGGACCTAACACCCACCAAGCCCCAGAACCTGCGGGCATTGCATTTGAATCAGTTATCTCAGACCTCACGGCAACTGGATGAGGCAGGCACAGACATGCCCATTCTATAGCTGGGCAAACTGAGGCCATGCATGTAGCCAGTAAGGGGCAGAGCTGGGGTGGGAATCCAGAGCCCCTGCACGAATTTCACCATCACCAGGCCCTGGCAGCATCCACTGAAGTGTGGCCACCCAGCGTCTCCCAGACTGCTACTAGACTTCACCTGTACATGCAACCAGCTGCTCCCAGGTCACGCACGCCCTGGCCTTGACCAGACTTTCTCTGAGACCTGCCCAGGTCCCTGGCACAGCTCCTCGTAGTGAACAGGTTCACCAGAGGTACTAAAGCCTCCTCTCCAGGGCAAAGAAGCATTCCCAATGTTTTTGCTAAACTTTTAGGATTGCGGGACTGTGGGGATCCCACGGGAAGGCTTGTCGAAGCTGTCACAACACTTTGGGGGGCTAAGGTGTACAGGATGGCAGCCACTGGCCACTCACAGCTGCTGAGTGCTGGGAATGTGGCTGGTCCACACTGAGGTGTGCTGTGAGCATGAGATGCACACCGGATTTCAAAGACTTACTATGAAAATAAGAATGGAGACTATCACCTGAATAATTTTTATATCAATGACATGTTGAAATGAAAACACTTGTGATATGCTGGTTAAATAAAATATATTATCAAAGTGAATTTGGTAATTACTAAATTATATATTATAATTATATATTTATAATCAAAATTTGTTTAATTTTTAACATGGCTCCTAGAAAATTCAAGATTACAGCTGTGGTTCATGTCATATTTCTACCAGGCGGAGCTGGTCTGGACCCTTCCAGAGACCTTTGACTGTCTACTAAGTATAAGCTGGAATCTGTTGCAGCCTGTTTGTTCAGATGTTGATGCCTCTTTAATTCCCCTTAAGCAAGGGGAGCCCAGAGGTCACCTCACCTGGCAGGCTGGCAGGGAGTGTCCAGTGAGAATTCCTCCCAGAAATCCTCAACCAATGAGAGAGTGGGAGAGCAAGTTCCCAAGAGCCCAAAGCACAGGAAAGGCCAGCCCTCTTCATCCTTATTTCCTTCAGGCAGCAGGGCAAAGCAGGCTATGGAAGCAAATGATCTAAGCAGAAATAGACCTTGAACCACAAACACAAGCTATGTACTCAAAAGCCACATGTGGGATTTCAAAATTTGGGGGTAGCCACAATTAAAACAAGAAAAAAAAGTGAAATTAATTTAATAATATAGTTTAACCCGATACATTCAAAATATTATTTTAACCTATAACCATTCTATTCAAATAGTTGAATAGAAATTATTAATGATACATATGGTTTTTTCATACTAAATCTTCAACGCCAGGGGTGTATTTACACATGTAGCACAACACTCACACCTGATGAGCGCAGACATGCTGGTCGGCCCAGCTCTAGAGAGTCTCAAAGTCTCTGACTCGAAGGACACTGAGCACAGTGAGCAGGAAGCATCAGTCCCAACCTTAACACCCACTGCTCGGGAACCTGGGATAAGGGTTGCAACTTCAACCACTACAGTTTGTTTGCAAAGAGTTCCGATCGGGGGGTGTGGTGGATTCAGTCTCTGAATACTTACACAGAAAGAAACAGTGGGAGAAGATACACTGAAACAATAAACAACTGTAATCATTAGGTGGTATGGTTGTGAATCCTTCTCTTTCCTGTTATACTTTGCTGGATCTTACAAATTCTTTAATATTAATTTAGAAACTATAATTCTAAAACTCAAAGTGATTAAAATGATGAACCATAAAATATTCATTAAACATGTTTGGTCCTGAGTCCTCCAAGAAGGGGATAAAACATCCGGGGACATTGAAAAAGAAGCTAATACATCACTCGTGGGGAGAGGGAGGGTGGATATTTTTCCTGCTTGGATATTTTGCCTGCACTTTAACTGGGAATGTCAAACTACATACCAGTGAGAGCTGCAGGGAATTCCGTGCTCGGTCAGCAGCAGAAGCGAGTGTCCGATGCAGACTGAACCTGCATCTGTCTCGGCCGAAGCGCCTGCATCCCTCGGCCCAGTTATGACAAGAGCTGCCCTTGTGGGGCAGGGAGGCAGCTGGGCGTGGGTGGGTGGGTATGCTCAGACTCGAAAAAACAGGTGACCGCACATTCTTTCAGCGTGTGCGCAATGTGAGTCAAACCATTTATAAAACGCCTGCAGCTGTTTGGGAGAACACAATGGCCAGTCACAGGTACCAATGTAAAGGCCAGCCCCGCCCTGCTCGCGCGTGCGTGCACGCACGCATGTGCACGCACGCACGCATGCGCACACAGTGTCAGACAGCCCCAGGTCCAAGGATGCTGTAAAGCCTGTTCACGACGTACCTACCCACAATACCTCCATTTCCCCAAAAGGATGAAACTTCCCAGAAGCAAATCTTGCACAACCGGAGGGAGCATTTCATTTAGGGAAGAGGAGGCGGGTGCCCTGCAAGTGCCAAGGACGGGGATTCTGTTACCTCTGCCATTTGTCCCCCTCTATCCTCATGATCTCTATGGAGCAACAGTTATTGGCGATCAGAGAGTCCTGCTCCAGAGAGTAAATCAATGTTGAGCCCATTTGCCTCAAAAGGCAATAAACTAGATCAGTGGTTGTCTAGGGCTCAGGGGGTGGAGAGTTGAGGTGTGATGTCTAAGGGGTGCAGGATTTTTTGGGGGGCTGACAATGATCTAAAATTGTAGTGATGATCACATAACTCTGATTATACTAAAAGCCATTGAATGGTATACTTTAAATGAGCAAATTACACAGTATGTGAATTACATCTCAATAAATCTGGCTATTTAAAAAGAAATAATAAGCTCAGGTAAGAAAGCAATTTGCTCAGTCCCTTTTACAACCATGGAGCTTTCAGTGACCTCAGGAGCTCCTTCACCTGTGTGAAGAAGGGGGTGGCTCTTTGCTTTTTTCCTGTGCAAGGGCTTGTGCCTAAGCAGTGCCCCAATTTGTAAAACACCCAGTGTGCCTCCGCCAAAGGCAGGCACCATGGCGCTCCAAAGGCTCGTACCTTTTCACTGACCTTTCTGCTCCTCCCGCACTGCTGGCCTCCTTGGAAATGACCTCACCCGTGACATCTGGAGCATCCCTCTCAGGAACCGAAGAGGATGGGCCAGGCCCCGGGCTCTTTCTGGGACAACGTTAAGAAAGCAACAGTTGGTAAGAAGGACACTGGTCCTCACGTCCTGTTGAAAATGACTACTATGCCAAAAGCCCTAGGACAAAAAATAGTTTGGGGCAGTCCCTGGGTTTGAGATGCTTTTGGATCATTGAGGCATCTCTGCATAAATAAATGCAGATTCCCAAGCAGATGTATCCGGACGCCGGATAAACAGTGATTGACTATAACCTACGAGCCAGCAGCGCGCTGGCAGCCAGCAAACAGCTCATGCTTTGGAAACAGTTTAAGCAGGATGAATTAACACAAGGAAAGGCATAAGACTTGTTCAACAAACAGCTCCCACGCCTCCACCCATTACGCTCACAATTTCCGTCATCTCAGCATATCCAGAAATGGACTGTAAGCAGGTAAAATGTAAACAATTAAATATGGAAAACTTAGCTTCTTAATAGCGACCCACCTATTTGACTGACTTACAGAAATCAGGGTGAGAACCACTTGTGAAGCGGACCCCACATTCCCATGGGAATTTATTCTTTTGAGTACCTTTCAGCGTGGAATGCTTCTGGAGCCAGGCTTTGCAGTTTAGGGTCCCGAGTTTCTTCAGGTTCTGGAGGTGAGGAGACACGTGCCTTCCCGTCCCCAGCAGGAGTCGGAGGCTCAGCCTGCTGGTGCCCAGCTGGGCTGTCCGTGCGCTGGGCGTCTGCAGCCTCCATCCCTGGAGCTCCCTGGGAGCAGCCTGGGTCCCCACAGCTCCCTGGCGGTACGGAGGCAGGAGGCACTCCAGAGAACATCCTCGTCGTACCTGTTTCCGGCAGGTCACCAGGCACACATGCCCCGATCTCAGCTGTGCTCAAAGTGACGTCACCCTCTGCTTTCCTAGCAGCCCCTGCCACCACGCCGGGCTCCGGGGGAGGGTCTGTTACTGCTACTGGCTCATGGGCACTCTGGCTGCCCAGGGCACTTTCTTTTTCTGAGGTCCCAGCAGCCCCTCCATGCCCCCTCTCTCCCCCCGGTGTGTCAGGGTTCCGGGGCTCACTGACGGCCTCGGCCGTGACAGGCACATCCCCATGGGGGTCAGATGCTCCCAGGCCAGAAGTGGACGCCGGCATGTCACTTGGAGCTCCGGTGTGACCAAAGCCACAGGCACCATCTTCTCCAGGTTTACTGTTATCGGTGGATGTGTCCTGGTGCTGCTTCCCAGAAGGAATCCTGTCATCTGGAACCGAGTCCCCTTCCCTGTGGCTCTGAGGAGCCACCGGCAAGTCTGCACCTTTCTCCGCAGGAGTCTCTGGAGAAGCAGCTTGTGAAGAAGGACCCGAAGCTGATTGCTGCCAGCCGCTTCGCTGCCCTGAGCGGGCCTGGCCTCCCAGGCCTGGCCCGGCTTCTCCGGCCCCCTCCACCTCCTCACTTTCCTTCCGCATCAGTGGGACACCAGTCATTTCCTTCCCCATGCTGGCACCTGGCAGGGTCTGCCCTGCCAGCCCCAGCAGCTTCTCTGGAGCTGTATCCTGGGGAACCCCATGGGAAATCTCAGCCTCGACAGCCAGCTCTTGCTTCTGCATCTTTGCGTCCACCCAGAGTCCAGCAGGAGGGGCAGGGAGAGGGGCTACAGCTTCTACTTGAGTCCCATCTGGAAGCTTCTCTGGGCTTAATGGCACATTGAGGTCCTTGCCCCCGACACTCCAGCCAGCTCCTGCCTTTTCTCCTGCTGTGCGCTGAGGCCGATCGGCAGTCAGAGCTCCAAGCACGGATTTCTCAAAGATCTTGGTGATATGCTCCCTGAAGTCAGGGAACCCGGCAATCATGCCGGTCTGCTTGGAGCTTGCGTCCACACCACTGGATGCGCCCTTCCTCGTGTCCTGGGAAGGTTCTACCATCCTCTCCGCGCCCCCCTCACTGGCAGGGCATGCAGGAATTTCCCGGGGCTGAGTGCCTGCGCCAGGAGCTCTGACCGCTCTCTCCTCTGCTGTTGTCTGCTTACCACTGCCCGGAAGAAGCATCCTGTCCAGGTAAGGCACAGGGTCCGTAGGTCCTTCAGAGTTCCTGGCTTTGGGGCTTCCACTGCTGGCTTGCACCGCAGAGATGTCCCCGCCTGCAGCTCCTGGTTGGCAGAGGGAAGCAAGGGGGCCAGCAGCCGGCTTCCTGGAGGTGGTGTTTTCCAAGGCACACAGGGGCTCCTGTGTGGGACAGGGGCTTTCACCAAGACCTCTGGGACCATGTTCTGCCCCTTTCCTGGCAGCAATGTCAATATGCAGGTAAGGAGTGTCAGGAGCGGCCTCTTCTGGTGGCCCCGATGGTAGGAGCTTCTTCAGGTCGGGGACAGCCTGGGCTGCGGGACTCCCCACCATGCTCCTGGGAGTCCCACCCAGCTCTCCTGCTGGCGGCAAGGCGTCCTGACAGCTGGCCGAGGGCTGCCCAGGATGGCCAGCTTCACCTTGGGCAGGGGTGGGAGCTTGCTCCCCAGGGGCGGGGCGCTGCTCCGTCTGCAGGAAGCCGCCACTCGGAGCACCTTCTCCTGGCTCCTCTGGAGCCTGCGGCCTCCTCAGGTCTCCTTTGTCAACATCCCCACCAACCTCAGCAGCAGCCCCTGCCTCACCTCGCTGCTCCTCGGCTGGTGGGAAACTTCCAGAAAGCTTCCGGGCCTCTGCATCCGAGGTGGTAGGATGCTCCATTTCCTTCTGCGGGGCCAGCCCTGGTTGCTGCCTGCCTTGCTGGGTTTCATCACATGCCTCGCTCTCTGGGGCATCCTGAGTGGGTGTGACGCCGGGGCTGGCGGGCGCTGGGCCTGGCGGGCCCTGAGCTGCATGCAGCAGAGCTACTGAGTCAGGCCGGCAGGGCAGGGCCCCCGCAGTGTTTCCACTTGCCTCCTTTGTCTCGCCCAAGCCCTGGAGTGGGGGCCGGGCGTCAGCTGCTTCAGAAGCACCTGTGTCCCTGAGACATGCTTCTTCATGCTGGCTGCTGGCTTTCAGCACACCGACCAGCTCCTGCTGGGACTTGTTCGGCCCCTGCCCAGCGCAACCTTCGTTCCTGCTCAAGCTCCCTGTGAGGGAAGAGTCTGGTGAGGTGTCCACTGCAGGAAGCAAGATGCTGCAGGAATTGCTGCCACTGCGTACCTCCCCTTGCCCGTCCTCCCCAAGTGCAGGCAACTCGGGTCTCACCGGGGCTGGCAGCTCCAACTGCTCTGGCACAGGGCTCCCCGGAGCGGTGTCCCTGGGAGCTGAACATGGAGCATCAGACAGACTGACTTTGGGGAGCTCACTTCGAAGTTCTGATCTGGAAGCCTGCTCTTCTCCTCCGTGAGCAGACAAGGTCACATCCTCCCGAGGTTCCATGGGTACGGGGGTTTGGGGAGAATCCTCACCTGGGTCCTTAAAACCTGGATCACCTGGAGAAGTCTTGGCTTCATTTTCACACTCTTGTGCCTTCTCCCCGAGCATGTCAAAGACAGCTCCTTCTGGGCCTGGCTGGGATGGCTGGCGATGGTTCTCAGAAGAGCCTGAGGGTTCCTCAGGTGCAGCTACTTGTATTTGGTGTTCTGGGCAGGACAGATTTCCCTGCTGATCTTGCTCCAGAATGAGCGTCGGGAGCCCACAGTCCACTACCAAGCTCTCCCCCTCAGCGGGATGTGGCCCATCGGCTTGGACTTCCTGTCCAGCTGCATCATGCCCCAGCCCATGGCGTTGAGGGGACGTCAGCAAGCCCTCCCCATCACAGCTGCCGGACTTCTGCACAGATGGGTGGCCCATGGTCTTTATTTCTGATGAGCTCTCCACTTCCCTGGCTTTGGGGACGACCTCTGCCGCAGAAATCGACAGGAAGTCTGATTTCTCAGATTCTAAAGCAGGAAGAGAGTCCATTCTTCCCAGTGCCCCCACGTCCTGAAGGCTGTCAGGACATTTGGTCTGCCCTACTGGCCCCTCCTGGACAGCGTCTTTGGGAATGACGCATTCGCCAGCTCCATCTGGCCCAGGGGGTGTGATGGGGCCCTGCGCATGCAGTAAGCCAGGTGCACGGACCACGGGGACCTCTCCCAGATCCCCACAGGCCACCGCGCTGCGAGCCGCAGCCTCTGACGGAGACCCGGGCCTGTCCATGTGCTCAGGACCCTCCTCCCTGCGGGGCTGCGCTAAGGCCGTGCTCAGAAGGACTTCGCTCTCCACGTCACTGGTTCGCTTTGACACCTCCTCTTTCTCCGTCTCTGGGTCAGGCTTGCAGCCGAGGGCCTGGGGGTGCTCGCCCCACAGGTTCCCAGGATCTGCACTGCCAGATGGTTCTGGGGCTTCTTCCTGTCCTGTAGGAGTGGCCCCAGATTGTCTGCTTTCCCCCTTAGCCACGCATGGGCTGTCAGGGGCCTTGGCTCCATCCGCTGGCCCCGGCAACCTTCTGGCACTTTCGTCTGGTGTGCTGGGAGGAGCGGGCAGCACCCCTTGCTGGGCTTCATGGCTTTGCTCCCTGCTGCCGATCTCCCTGCTCTCCTTCTGGGGCACATGGGCAGGACCGTCTCCCTCACCTTGGAGATCTGGCGTGGGCATCTCCTGCCCCGCCAACCCTGCCTCTGCTGGCTCCTTGGCTGGATCTGTAAGAACAGGCACCTCAGGCCC
This sequence comes from Glossophaga mutica, assembly GCA_039655065.1. Lineage (NCBI taxonomy): Eukaryota > Metazoa > Chordata > Mammalia > Chiroptera > Phyllostomidae > Glossophaga > Glossophaga mutica. The sequence continues at coordinate 171,623,060 of CM077307.1, read as the reverse complement.
AGAAACCATCTCCGTGGTCAGCCCGCTGGGTTCTTCTGCGACAGCCGAGGCCTGAGCACCGGGCTGGGAAGTGAGGCCTGAAGCTGGATGTGGTTCCTCAGCACTCACAAGCAAAGCTGCTTTGGGTTGGTCCCCTGCGGCCACACAGGCGGCTTTACTGGGCTCGGTTCCTGGCATCCCTGTCTTTGAGTGACGCTGAGCATCACTGGCATCTGGAGTCTCCATCCGAGAGCCCCCGGCCCCCGCCGCCAGGGCAGGATGTGGCAGATCGCAGGGTGGCCCCGTGCATGGCAGTTGTGCCCCCATTTGCTGCTGGCCGCTTTCCTGGGGAGAAGCAGTGGCCTCGGCTTCTGGAGCAGTCCCTGAATTGCTCCCCGTGGGACAGCAGGCCCCGAGGGAAACTGAGTCAGCGACTGAATCCTGCAGTGGCATCTCTGCTTGGTAACTTCCTCTGTCTGAGGCTCTGGGAGGTGGCGCTTCTGGGGCCGGAGTCTGGGGCATTGGGGGGCCCTCCTCCAGGGCAGCTGAGCTCTTCTTGCCTGACAGGGCTGCAGAAGGGCTCATGGGGGCCACTTGTACTCCAGACACTGGTGGAGCGAGGCCGCCTGCAGCCTCTTTCCTTTGGGAGTCGAAGCCACCAGGCTGGCCTGCCTCTCCAGCCAGCTGTCCCTCTGCTGGCTCTCTGGGAGGTGCTGGTGAAATTCCTGGCAACTGATCAGTGGAAGCTGATTTCCGCCCCTCTTCCTTTAGGTCGTTCTGTCTTCCAGCACTGGGGACAATGGCAGCTGCACCGGGCTGAGTAGGGATGTCCCCGTGAGGGGCAGGTGCTGCCAGGGTGTACCCCTGGACATTTGGGAGAGATTTCCTCCTGGGGTGCTGAGCGGGGGGCCGGATGGGGGGCCAGCCTTCAGGTGCAGCTGGTGGGCTTGCCAAGCAAGCTTCAGGGGGACTCTCGGCGAAGGGCATGTGTCCCTCTTCCTTTAGGTCGTTCTGTCTTCCAGCCCTGGGGATAATGGCAGCCGCACTGTGCTGAGTAGGGCTGTCCCCGTGAGGGGCAGGTGCTGCCAGGGTGTACCCCTGGATATTCGGGGAAGATTTCCTCCTGGGGTGCTGAGCGGGGGGTCGGATGGGGGGCCAGCCTTCAGGTGCAGCTGGAGGGCTTGCCGAGCATGCTGCAGGGGGCCCCTCGACAAAGGACATGGAGCCTGAGGGGCTCTCCTGCTCCCAGGGCGCTGGTGGGCTGGGCAGTGGAGAGCCTTCCGGGCCGCTGGCTTTCTGTGGGTACTTCCTTGGTTCAGTCTCCTCTGGGGACGCGGTGCCTGGATCTGAGCGGGCAGCACCTTCAGGAGCAGAGCGGGAGTCTCCGTGTGCGATGCTGTCAACAACGAGAACATTTACTGTGTCATTGGCTCTCAGGGACGCCAAGGACAGAGCCACAGCACAGGCAGAATCTCCCCCATGCTCCCCCGCCAAAGGCCACAAACCACACCGTCCCCTGCAGCTCTGTCCTCCACGTGAGACACGCCCCCAATCCCACCCCTCCCGGAACCATTACACGTGGTGTCACTTTCTCCAAAAATCAACACCGGGAATGGCAAACGCTCAGTCTGGGCCTTTCCGGGCTGGTCAGCACTGAATGGGGAAATAGGGAAACCAACTCATCATAGCCTAAAATGCAGGAAACTCGGAAAGTTTTTAAATAAGTTTGGTGTAATAGAGGGTTTGAACCGTTCTGTGTGGTTTACCAGGAGGTCCCAGACACGCCCGGGGATCCTTAGATGTCCGGGGAAAAGGCACAAGTGAGCACGGCTGTGCTTTGAGGTACACATAATAGTTAGCTTGATTCTTCGCATTCAACAGGTGTTACTGTGAGAGACCCAATGCCAAAGGCAGTCCTACTTAGCTTTGGAATTTCCGCATGCGCCCTATGTATAGCTCCTGGGAGCCGAGTCGCCTTACGCCCATATTTGTGTTGGACACACTTAGCTGGGCAACGTGGGCAGAGAAACTATGACACAGGCGGGAACCCTGAGGGAGCTGGGCTCGAAATTACAGACTTGCTGTAAGTAACTTCCCAGGTACTCTACAACAGCTGATCTCCTGCCCTACGTGGGCCATGTTGCTCAATTCTGCATAGTTTTAATTAAGTGCATTTTAAGAATTTAAAAAGAATATTTTGCCAATACAAAATTTTGAAAATGTAGAAGGGTAACAGAAGTATGGTGTTTTTAAAGGCTTTTTAGCATTTTCTGTAGAGTTATCACAGTTATCACAAAATTGCAAAGGAAAATGTACAGAATCTCCTTGAAACTGTCGCATCCACACAGACCCGCAGTGTTTTCAATGTGACCGACAAAAAAACATTCTACTCTACATGTTTGCCACCCAGATTCTAGCTTTCCACACAAGGCAATGCGTGTATTCACACAGGAGGGACACATTCAGTGGCAAGGTGAAGTACGTTCCTGTTAAAATTTAGAACTATGTGCAATGGACTGAGTCGTGTCCCCCACGAAATCCATATGTTGAAGTCCTCACACTCAGTACGACTGCATTGGAGACAGGGCCTTTAAGGAGGTGACTGAGGTTGAAGGAAGTCCCGTGGATAGAGTCCTGATTCAATGTGGGTAGCGTGCTTTTAAGAGGAGGAGACACCACAGATGCCCTCTTCCATGAAAGGACACAGCAAGAAGCTGCCATCTACAAGCCAAAAAAAAAAAGGTCTCTCCAGAAACCAACCCTGCCCACACCCTGACCTTGGACTTCCAGTCTCCAGAACTGCGAGAAAATAAATTTCTGTTGTTGAAGCTACTCGGTCTGCGGCGTTGTTATGGCAGCCTGAGCAGGCTGATACAATAGGCACAAGGAGATTTATTGTGCTGCCTTTCCACATTTTTGAGGTTTCTGATTTCCCAAAATGAAAAGGTGGGAAAATAATAAAGGATGAATTCCGTTAGACAGCAAGGCTTTGCACAGGTTGCCTCATTTAATCCTGCTGATCACCGTGTGAGGGGGCGATTATGACCACTGTTTTGCAGATGAGAAACACTGAGAACAGAGAGGTGAAGCTCGGATCTGATCGGCCGCCCTCTTATTCCCTCTGTGCTGCTTCCAGGAACAAAACCTTCCAAGGAGGGCAGCTGAATGCTTGTGTTTGCAAATTCCTATGGTGAAACCTAATCCCAAGGCAATGATATTAGGAGGTGGGGCCTTTGGGAGGTGATTAGGCCATGAGGCTGGAGCCCTCACAAACCAGATTAGTGTCCTTATTAAAGGGACCTCCCAGAGCTCCCTGGCCCCTCCCACCATGTGAGGACACAGGTGAAGATGTCTAGGGACTAGAGGGCTGGTTCTCACCAGACGTGGAATTTGTGGCTACCTTGATCTTGGACCTCCAGCCTCCGGAAGTGGGAGAAATAATGTCCGTTGTCTGAGTCCCAGTCTATGGCATTTCTGTGACAGCAGGCTGAACCAGCTGAGAGAGAGGGGAGGAGGCTCTTGACCCGCCTGCATCCCAGCCTCCCGCCAAGCCCCTCACCTATGCAATGCCTGTGACGTCAGACGACACCCTGGTAGGAGGAGGTGTGTGCACATTGTAGCTACACTGGTCACCTATTTAACGACGTGAGAATGGTGTGCCTGGGGCACTGGAAAGATTTCAGGTGGACCCAAGAGAGAGTTGGCTAGTGTCTCAACCAGATTATCATTTTCTGACCCAAAAGCAGAGCTGACGAGGGCAAAAGGGAGAGAACTCAGAGGGGAAGTTCTATGCAACTCTCCAATTCCCAAATGGTCACGAGAACAGAAGTCCCCGCGGAGAGCCCTGGCCCAGTGCTGGCTGGTACCAGGGAAAGCCCCCGGGGTGGGGTAAGGAGCCAGGCCCGGCCATCTGGAAAGCATGAAGTTCAAGAGGGTCATAAGCTGTGAGGCCGTTGGCTCACTGGACTTTTCTAGAACCAACACTTGAACTTGGTTGTGTCTGGGCCATTAGCTAGGGGTCAAACGACTTAGTAGTTGGGGAGATGAATGGTGTGTCATTCCAAGATGGAGGCCTCCTAGTTACATCTGTTTGCTCGAAGAGCACAGAACACCGCCCGGTAATAAAACAGACAAAGCTGCTTCCTTGTCCCCACCTCGGGCAGGACCTGCCATTTTAGGGGGAGTGTGTCTTCACCATCCGAAGACAAGATAATAAACTCACTCATTTGGACACCTTGAAAACTTGGGGGTCTCATCACAGAGCACCCAGGACCAGACATCCCGTTGAGTGTGAGGCACTCTCTCCCCATGAACACGCACCAGCCTTTGGTTTATTTAGTGTAAGCTGAGCAGCACCAGCTCCTTTGATTACCCATTGGGGAAGCCACTTGCAGGAGTCGATTTGCCTCAGGGCAGGAAAAGTTCTAAGGACGGATCTGTTCAGGGCTCCTCATTAATCAAAGCTTACATAATGTCCTTTTATGCTTCAAGATTGAGTCAGAATGTGTGGGATGCGGGTTCTGTTCAGAATTCAAAGGCGACCTCTCGTGGGCTGGGCTCTCAATGGAAGGCTTTCAAACCCCAAGGGGGCGCTGCCTTTGTCTTGAGGTCAGGAGGGCACCCCGATGGCAGCCGCCTTGGTGCTGGGCGGAGGCCCCCAGCCCAACAAAGGGGAGGCACGGGGTGCAGACCTGGGAAGGGGGGTGATTTGCTGCAGCAAAGTTCCGAGCACACACGGGGAAGCAGAAAAGGCCCTGCCCACTGCCCTCGCGGGAGACAGTCCCATCCAGAGGGGACCCTAAGTGTGTAGTCCTGAACACAACACGCCAGCAGACTAGGGACGCTCAAAGGGAGGAGGGAGGCCAGCTGAGGGAAATAAAACAAGCATGGCCCCGCACCGCCAGGCTTGGAGATCAACAAATGCAGAATGCACCGTTGTCAAGATGGAGAGTTCCTGCATACCAAACATTTACTAAGGTCGGGTCCACGCAAAGCATGTTTCAGTTATGCTTGCATTTAATCCACACAGTTCCCCCCAGAGAGAGGACGTCCCTCCTCTTGCACACACGAAGAACTATTTCTAGAGCAGTTCAAGACCAGACCTGGGCTCGCAGAGGCGCTTTGCCATGCAAGATTGAGCCCCAGGCTGCCCACTCCAGGGCCCCACCACCGCGCACTTCCCTGCACTTGCTGCCCGTGGCTCTGCTGGACAGCTGCGGCGGCCCCAGTCTCCCATCCACCCCAGCCCCCTTCACTCTGGTCTCCAGATGGCCGCGGAGCAATGGCTGAGAAACCAAAGCCCGATTCCGTTCCCCATGGGGCAGGGGGAGCAGAACTCTCCGGTGGCCTCACCTCGTTAGGTAGACGTTGTGGCCGGCAGCCTACCTTTCCTGCTTCGGCCAGCACAGAGCTCCCACCCTGCCTCTGCCTGGAGCCTGGGGTCTTCCCCCATCCGCAGCACATCTCAGCCCCAATCTCCACCTCTCAGCTAAGCTCCCTGACCTGGCTTCTCGGATCCGAGCTCCTTTCACAGGCCCACCTGGGGATGACGCTAGTCACGGCTGCCATCGCCACGGGTGGACGAGCACTTTCCCCGCTGGGTCTTGTCGTATGTCCCAGTGCCCGGCAGAGAGCAAACACGGACTGCGCGAATGTCTGATTGGACAGAGTGCTTGTCGGGGTCCTGCACTGGGGGAGGCGTCCCCTATTCCAGGGACCTTGGAAAAGCAATGTACGTTCTGAACGACCCATGCAGAGGAAGGAATTCTCCGGTTAATAAGGAGATGGAAGCTGCCACGATTTCTCAGCCTTAAGATGGTATTTCACGTAGAAAGGCACCTCCCTCAGACTCTGTTTGGCGAGCCTCGCAGATTGGGTCCTGTCCACGTGCGTGGTTCTAACAAGTCCACGCAACGCTCCCTGCATGATGCCAGGGGGCCCACTGACCACAGCAGCCCTGCCAGACTCAGCTTTGTGTTTTCCATCCAGTTTTAACTCTTTTTTTCTGTGCTCATTCTGTAATAGGAAACAAAACAACAACAACAACAACAAAACAAAGACCACAATGCTTGAGCAACCTGAGCAATAGAGAAAAAGAAAATATTGGTAGGTTCTAAAGAGCTCCTGGGGCCCTGGCTGGTGTGGCTCAGTGGGTTGAGTGCCAGCCTGTGAAACAAAAGGCCACCAGTTCGATTCATAGTCAGGGCCCATGCCTGGGTTGCAGGCTGGGTCCCCAGTAGGGGGCACAAGAGGCAACCAACCAAGGTATCTCTCACACATTGATGTTGCTCTCCCTCTCTTTCTCCCTCCCTTCCCCTCTCTCTAAAAAGTAAAGAAATAAAACCTTTATTAAAAAAATAAAGAATTACTGGGAAGAAAGTTGTGGGGCGGAATAGTGCATGAAGCACCAAAGTATCCTTAATATTCAGCCTATACTTTGCCACAAGAACTTTTATATGACTTCAAGGTCAAGGTGTCAGTCCATACATGAGAATCTGTCATTCAACATAGTGGAGGACTGAAATCCAAAAAAAATATTTCACAACTGTCTTCTCGAACGTTTTTTGCAGCCCTCTCATGGGGTCCTGAGAGGCAGCAGAAAAATTCAGTTTTGTGGTTCCCAGGCCGGCGGCTGGCAGGGGCTGCTGGGCCATTGTGCATGAGGGCTCCCCACAGCCAGCACGAGCTCTGCCTCTCGCGGTGTCTCACCCCCGCCTGTCATTGTCCTCCAAAGGCACTGAGACCACCCATCACAATGAAACACCAGTTCATTTAAACGTGTTTCTCACATAATTACTTCTGATCATTGGGATGCTTCTTAATAATCGAATACCAAATGTAAACCTACCATCCCATTAGAGGAGAAATCCATTTTTACTCACATGAAAAAAAAAAAAACTTTCAAAGTCTCATAAGCTCAAATTAAGGAATTTGATAGAACATTTACCTGAGTATTAATATTTCCTTAATTTTAAGTTAAATCCCACTAGCTGTCTGTGGAAAAATGCAAACAAGAGTTTTGCTTGTGTGCTTGGAATATGAGGACATTTTTCTTTTCTTTTGACACCAAGAAAGAAGAAATAGTGGTAAACATATACTTCTTATATTCCTTCTTGATAGGACTTCCAACGTGTATTAAAATCATTTTCCTGCCTTAGTCAACACAGTACAAAGCAGGGAACATAGTGAAATTCCCTTCATGACTAAAACAATCTTTCAGAACTCTGGCTGGTGTGGCTCAGTGGACTGAGTGCTGGCCCATGAACCAAAAGTTCACTGGTTCGATTCCTGGTCAGGGCACATGCCTTGGTTGCGGGCCAGGTCCCCAGTTGGGGGCGTGCAAGAGGCAGCTGATCGAGGTCTCTCTTGCACATGGATGTTTCTCTCCCTCTCTTTATCCCTCCCTTCCCTGCTCTCTAAAAATAAATAAATAAAACAATAAAAAAAAAGAAATTGAAAAAAATCTTTCAGAGAATTCGGGCCACTCACCGAATGATAAGATGTTACCTGTGTTACCTGTGAGACTGAGTTCATGTGGACTGAGCTCAAAAATGTGGCTAAGGGTGTCTTAAATGTGGCTGTGCGGTTAGAACAAGTGCCAGTCACCAGCCTATTCCATCGAGATCTGCCTCTGTAACCCACTGACCTAAATGAGGGGGTGGAGAGGGGAGGAGTCAGTAAGTCACCGGGAGCGAAGCTGATTCAATGGCAAAGGCACAGAAACCGTTCCAGGCTCCTCCCAGCAGTCACACAGCCGCAGCGAAGAATTTGGGAAAGTTAACCGCCATCTCGGAGAGCATCTGAGCTCACAAAAGACAAGAGACTGCAACCGTGTGAGACAAGCTGCTTTTGATGAGAAAGAAAAACAATTCTCACCCATGGCATCTTTTCTCTTATTATTTTTTTCTAGAAGGGTCTCCTCACCTCTCCCAAAATAAATGCCAGGTGATTTGCTGCATTTCCATTTAATACCAGAGGACGAAATTTGATACGATGGTTTTTTGATGTTTCCAGAGAGCCTGGATGGAAAAGCATCATCTAAGAAATCGTGAAGTCCAACAGGAGACCCGGGAAGTGAAAGCCAGTGGCCCCAGCAAGGGAAGCAGCAGAGTAAGCCCTGCCGTTGCTCCGAGTAAGGCCTGGGGGGAGTGGCCCGGGGAGGCAAGGCCCAGCCGGAACCTGACAGTCTCCCTGACTTGTGCAAGAGACAGAGCTGGGCATCCAGGGAGACCCAGGCAGCTGGAGGTCCCAAGGGACCCAACCAGGGAAAAGAAACCCAGACGAAGAGAGGATGCCCGAGACGTGCAAAGTATCAGTCAGTGCACACACGTGCAGAAACCACCGAGTCTAGGAGTGAACCGCCCGGAAGGCTTATAGGGAAGAATTCTTGAAGCTCACAAAGGGCTGGGAATAGTTCCCGCTGCCACCAGCCAGCCTGGAAAACCTCCTAAGCCTTGGGACACTTGGTACAGCACTAAGGAGAGTCTGGCCTCCGTTGAGACCATTAACTAAGCACTGCTATGGTGCCACCTAACAAAGCTTAAAAGCAAAAACCCAAAAGAATTCGGCAGTTCCAAATAACTGCAGCCCAGAGCAAAGTTCAAAAATATTTATAGAAATACAGAAATATCCAGAATCCAAAAGCATAAACTCCACAGTGTCTGGCATGCAAAGAAGCAGGAAAATATGACCCATAATGAAAAGAAAACTCAGGGAATTGAAGCCAAGCCAGAAATTACGCAGATGAGAGAATCAGTACGCGAGCCCCTCTTAAAAACGGCTGTAACTGTATTCCATCTGTGCAGGAGGATGGAGGAAAGATTGAGCATGTTAGGTACTGACAGGGAAGGCATATAAAAGACCCAAATCAAAGTCTAGAGATGAGAACTGCGGTGTCTAAAATGAAAAACATTCTGGGTGGGATTAATAACAGATCAGTCATTACAGAGAAAGAGACTAGTGAACTTAAAGACCTAGCAACAGAAATGCTCCAAAATGAAACAGAGAGAAAAAGACTGGAAAACTTTAAATGTCATCAGTGATCTGTGGGCCAAGGTCAAGCAGCTGAATATTGTAATTAACATCCCCAAAGGAGAAGGGATTTTAAAAACTCTATGAAAAAATAATGGCTGAAAGTTTTCCAAATGTGATGTAAACTAGAAGCCCACAGATCCAAGAATGTAACTCCAAGTACTAGAAACAAAAAGAAACATACACCAAATCATATCATAAACCAAAATGTTTAAAACCAATAAAAGGTCAAAAGCAGCCAGACGAGAAAAGACCAAAGAACAAAAGTAAGGGTGAAATCAGATTTCTTTTGGTTGGAAACAATGCAAGCTAGAACGCAGTGGGGCGGTATCTTTAAAGCAATAAAAGGAAAACAAAACCTGCTTGTCTAGAACTCTTTGCCCAGTGAGAATGTCTTTCTGAAACCCAGGTGCAATGAAGACTCTTTCCAGCTACAAAGAAAGAATTAATCACCAGCAGACTTACAGTTCAAGAAATGTGGAAGGAAATCCTTCAAGCCAAAAGAAAAGAATAACCGATGGCAATTGGGATTGACATAAAAAACACCAGAAATGGTAATTATGCAGGTAAACATAAAGTCTTTTCCCTTATTATTGAAATCTTTTTAAAAGATAATTGGCTATCTAAAGCAAAACTAACAGAAACTGGATTTGTACCTCACGGAGAAAATAAAATGTGTGACAGCTGCTCGAAGGCCGTGGAGGGGCTCGGTGGTACGGCTTCTTTATCACACACGACACGATACAGTGTCACGTGACAGCGGAGTGTGACACTTCGCAGACGCAAATTACAGATCCCAAAGCAGCCACCTCCAATAGCACAGGTAGTTCTAATAATAAGTCAAAAGGGAGATAAAATAGAATCATAAAAATGATGATCCCCCAAAAAAAGGCGCAGAAAGAGGAAGTTAGGAACAAAAAAGAGATGGACGGAAAAAATAAACAACAAGTTGTAGATTAAACAACCGTAGTAATAATCACAGTAAATGTAGATGTTGTGAACACTCCAGTGAAAAGGCAGAGACACTCACAGTGGATTAAAGATGCAAGCTCCGACCTCATGCTTTGAAGCACCTACAAGAAGGGTGCTTTGAATTTTGCTTAGAAGGCACGGATAGGTTAAAAGTAACAAATCAGAAAGAAGATAAACATGACAACACTGATCAGCAGAAACCCGTAGTGTCCGGATCGTATCAGACAAAGCCGGTTTTGGAGCAAAGACTAGGACCAGGCACACAGAGGGTCACATGGCGAGAAAGGGTTCGGTTCATCACAGGGACATAGACGCCCTGAAAGTTTTTCTAAGAGCAGAGTCGCAAAGTCACTGAAGCAAAATGGATTAAAGGAGAGGTGGACAAACCCACACTTACAACCTGGTAGTTCCACATCCCCTTTTCAACGGTCGATGGGCGAGGGATAGAAAATCAGCGCAGACACGGAGGATCTGAATACCACTCTCCACCAACACGCCCTAACCGGCGTGCAGTAACCGCTACCCCACAGGGCGGAATGGCGTCCTTTTCAAGTGCGGATGGAAGGCTTACAAAACAGGCCGTAGTCCACGCGTAAAAATGACTCGCTAAATTCAAAAAGACTTAAATCATTCAAAGTGTATTTTATCAGGTTACGATGGGATTACATTAGAAATCAATAACAGAAAACTGTCTGGAAAATCTCCAGCCATTTGGAAACTAAATAACATACTTCTAAGGAGCCCATGAGCCAAAGAAGAAATTAAAAGGAAAATTGGAAAGTATGTGAACCAAATTAAAATGAAAACACAAATGTCAAAGTGTGTCAGATGCAGGGCTTAGAATCACTTTCAATAAACTAAAACATTCATGTTAGAAAAGAAGGTCTCGCCCTGGCTGGTGTGGCTCAGTGGACTGAGTGCAGGCCTGTGAACCAAAGGGTTGCTGGTTCGATTCCCAGTCAGGGTACCTGCCTGAGTTGCGGGCCAGGTCTGCAGTACAGAGTGTGTGAGAGGCAACCACACATCGATGTTTCTCTCCCTCTCTTCCCTCTTCTCTAAAAATAAGTAAATAAAATATTTAAAAACAAAAAAGAAGGTCTCAAATCAATGACCACAGCTCCTCCCTTAAGAAACTATGGAAACGTTCGTTGTTCAACTCGAATGTACTTAACACTGCTGGATTGTGCTGAGAGTTAGTCGAGATGGTAAACATTATGCTATGCAATTCTTTATCACAAGAAAAATAATTTTTAAAAAATCTACAAGTGGCAGTAGATCAAAGGAACTGGAATATATACTGTTTAATCCCATGTATACGAAGTTCGAGAACTGGCAGCCCTAGTCAGCGGCGGCGGTGAGAGAAACAGTTGTGACCCCCGGGGGAGGGCCCTGCTTCGGAGCCGGGTGTGATCGCGCAGGTGTGTGGGGTGGGAACCCTCATTGAGATTCTCGGGTTCGTACTCCAACAGTCTGTATTTTATACCGATAAAAAAAGATAGTAGAAAAAAAAAAAAAGCACGGAGGCTGTGAAAAGATCAGCGTTGCCAGGGGCGACGGGGGGATGCGGAGAGGGGGCACACAGGGGTTTTTAGGACGATGAGACTGTCCCGTCTGACACTGTCATGGCAGATACGGGGGCCATGCATTTGTCACCCGCAGAACGCACACCATGAAGAGCGAACCTTAGGGGCCACTGCAGATTTCAGTTGATACACCCATGTTGGTTCGTTCACTGTAACAAATGTGCCACACCAATGCAAGTGTTCATAACGCAGAAAACTGTGCCCCGAGGAGGGGGAGGGATACGGGGACCCTCTGTACGGCCCGATTTTCCCGTAAACCTGAAACTGCTCTAGAAATAGTCTATTCGTTACTTAATTATATATTTGTATATATAATGTAACATATTTTACTTTAATGTGTCTTATATTGAAGGATATATAAGTGGGTATATACACACAAAGTTATCTTACAATCATTAAAGAACGAGGAAAAAAGAGCCACGTTTGAGGAAAACACTAACGTTTTAAGAACAGTTTTCCGTAAGTGGTGGGAGACTTGGTGATTTGCTCCCTCTCCTTCCCACTTGTGTCTATGTTTCCAGTTGTCACGATAAATGGGCATTGCCTCCGAATGGAAAAATACTCCTCTTTTCTTAAACGTTCTGTTGAAACCGGATGAGCAGAAAGCAGACACACACCTGATTCAGCACCGGACCCTCTTTTCCAGCCAGTGTCAAGGTTGGGCCCGCGCTCCGTCCCTGCCTGCCTCCCGCTGTCCTCTCTGGTGTTTACTTCCAGCCCGAGACAAATACCGAGTCAGAAGCAGGGCAGGAGGCGGAGGCTGCACCCAGCTCTGCGGGACACGCCCTGCCTTGGCCGAAGCGTGCCAAAAGGCCGGCCGTCCCAGAAGTTTGTTTGGAAGGGACAGATGCTACTGCTTAGGACACAGGGCTCGGTCACGAAGAGCTGGCCCCAGTGCTGCTCACGAAACACGTCAGATCTTTTGGGTTTTTATTTCTTTATCCTCACCTGAGGACATTTTCTTAAAAAGTTTTGTTTAGATTTCTTTTTTTTTTTAGAGAGGGGGGAAGGGAGGGAGAAAGAGAGGGAGAGAAACATCAAGGTGTGGTTGCCTCTCACGCACCCCACACTGGGGACCTGGCCGGCAAACCAGGCATTTGTCCTGACCGGGAATCGAACTGGTAACGCTTTGGTTCGAAGGCTGGCACTCAATCCACTGAGCCACACCAGCCAAAGCCTGAGGGCATGTTTTCATCGCTTTTAGAGAGAGAGGAAGGGGAGAGGGAGGAAGGGGGTAAGAGAGAGAGAGACCTCGATTGGTTGCCTTCCATATGTGCCCCAACTGGGGTTTGAACCCATAACCTTTTGGTCTATGGGACGATGCTCCAAATAACTGAGCCACACCAGCCAGACCAGCACTTCTTTTTGATTTTTCTTTTTTTCTGGGTCTGAGAACTGACCTTGTTCAGAGGGAAATTAAACTTTAAGGACAGACTGCAGTTTGCTTTCTAATTATGAGACCACAACACAAATATTTTCAGACACCTCTGACAGCTCAAGAAGCTAACTGTAGCCGGCGCCTCGGGTGGCTTCAGACCAAGCCGGGTTCCACTCTGCGTGACCTGGGGCAGGCTCCTTAACCTCTCTGACCCTGGGTTTCCACGTATAGCCCCTCTGGTCACCCACACCCATCTACTCTGAGCTTCTCTGTGAGGTGATGGGCTGAGGCCCTGGGTCCAGAGCCCAATATTAGGTAGATTTAGTCCACAAATGACCGGGGGGCGGGGGGTGGGGGTTGCAGGGGAGTGTGGGGCGGGGGGGCAGGCCCACTACTTCATTATTTTCAAACCATTTTTCTCCCTTCCCTAATCTGCTGGTACCCACGCACCATGGAATTTTCATTCTAAATTCGTCTTTTTAAAAGGCCAAGAGGTTGAGCTTAATAAATATGCTATATCATCTATTTCCCCAATTTAAAGAAGTGCTGACATTTCCTAGTTGAGAGGCTAGTGAGTCTAGTCCTTCCCAAACGCCGCTTCCTGTAGCTCTGCGACAATCACAGTGGTCCCCTCTGCCTGGAGCCACCTTCTCTCCTCCACAACCCCTGACTTTGAGTCTGGGAGCCCGTCTTCCCTCAGCACGGCCAGGCCCTCCCTTGCCCCTGCGCACCCCAGAGACTGCCTACAGTGTTTGGCTTACTCTAGAGTTACTTGTTTATATGCCTCTCTCTATACCGGATCAACATCGCCTGCTCATCGCTGTGCCTCTGGCCTCGGGCCCAGACCTTGGCTGCGAGTGCATATTTGTTGAATGGACTGAGAAACCTGCCCCCCACCCCGCCCCCAGAGGATGAGGTACGTTTGGGTGTCTGGGGTGTTAGGTGTATAGCAGGAAACAAGCGGTCCCCGAAGCACCAAGGGCACCCTGCTTGTCTCTCAAAGAGAAGAGGGTCCCTCTCCTCGAGACCCCCAGGATGGGACTGGGTTTGTGACAGTCAGCACTCCGTCTGGCCTGAGTCACCTGGTTCCCACAGGATTTCCTCCCGGACACTGCATTTGTCGCCACGGGCTCAGCAGACAGACCTTCTTCGGCCCATGTTCCCCGGCTCAGCGAGTGGTCCCGTCTACTCAATGGCTCACGCCAAAATTTCAGGAGTCTTCCTTGAGTCCTCTCTCTCTCCTTTTAAATTCATTCAGCAGCAAGTCCTGGCATCTCTAGCTCCGAATGCCCCAAATACGCAGAGCTACACTCGCTTCTCCGCCATCACTGTCTCTCCCTGTGCCATCACCGAAGACTGGCTCTCGAGATGTGAGAATTCTTAGCTATGACAGTGGGAATATCTGGTCCGAAGACCACAATACGTAAGCATGTGCTGTGTATCGATGGTAATGACATTGCTTGGGGAGGGGTGGGCAATTAGTAATAAAATGTCTACAAAGGTTCCTGGGGTGGGAGAGGGAGGCAGGGGGGAGAGATCATGAAAATAAGGCTGAGAAAGCCTGCCCTGGGTCCAGGCTCCTCTCCGTCCCGCCAGGGTCCTGCGGTGGCCTCTTCCCTGACCTCCTGGCCTCCAGTCTTGCCCCCTTACCTTGTCCCCCAGCAACCAGGGAGGTCCTGTTAGAACACATATCGGTACATGTCACCTGAACCCGAATTTCTCTCCACCCTCCTCCGCACCTCCCCCTACATCATCAGTCTCCCTGTGTCAACACCAAGTTCACTCCCACCTCAAGCCCTCTGCCCTGCTTATCCCCAAGCTGATCTTCCCACGCCCGCCTCCTTATTATCATTCCAAACTCAGTTCAAATATCTGCTCCTTCCCTGAGCATCTCACCCAGAGGCATCAGAGTCCCTGGAGGGCTCGTGAAAACACAGATGGCTGCTGCCACATCCCAGGGTTTCTGATGCAGAGAGTCTGGGGTGGGGCGCAAGACTTGCGGTTCCAATAAGTTCCCAGCTGATGCTGAGCTTGCCCGTGAATCGAGAAATCTCCCTTTGAGAACCACTAACCTGTTCTGAACTAGCCACTCCCTTCTCTGTCACCGTCTCTCACAAGACCCACTGGGTGTCTGTCGGAGCCCTGATATTACCTGAAAGTGTCTCCTCTTTCGTTTCCTTGTTCCAAGTCTGACTTCCTCCCTACAACCTACTTATCCACTGCAGCGGAGTCCCTAAGGCTCTTGCTGGGGGCCGTGTACCCCGCAGCCAGCACGGCATCGGGCCCAGAACAGATGCCCAATGGATATTTGTCGAAAGCAGAAATGGAGGGCAGAAGGGTGAGGATAGGGGTTTGATGGATGTTAATTATCCCCAAGTTTGGAGACATTTTAAAGTTCACAGAAATACAAATCAAAGTCAGCTATCATTATTGACCTGACGGTAATCTGGGCCCATGTCTCCCAAACTTTTCATAAGAATCACGTGGGCTTTTTATTAAAAACAGATTTTTGGTCTCACCCCAAATCCACTGGATCATACGCTTGAACCTTGGCCACAGGGTATGGTAGCTGGCGATAAGGTAGACCTGGCAACAGATCAGAATTTCACTAGTTTCCCTGCTCATCAGGATCGCCGAGGGTGCTTATTGAAAACACAGTTTCCAAGCTCCACGCCTAACGATTCTGACTCAGAAGGGCTAGGATGGGGCCTAGGCATTTGTATCTATAACTAACATCCAGGCAAATCTCATGATTTGGAGAGAGTAGAAAATCCTGCCCTGTCTGATCTCATGTGCTATCCTTCACCCCAACCCTGATCTGTTCCCAGGCTCTCAACAGAGTTTTGAAGTCACAGATACAAGAACACTGCAATGAACCGACTATCTGAGAATAGCTTGTGCAAATGATTGGAACTCACCCCGTTCTGCAGGTTCTACCTGGAAATTATCTCTGGACCACCATCCTTACGGCCCTTCCAGCCTCCCCCTTCAGTGCACCAATTGGAGCCCCTGAATTCATGTTCTGGGTGATTTCCTTGCATGCATAAACCCTTGTTTAAATACAGACCAACCAACCACAGAGCACTTGCCCACTTCCGGGTACCGGCAGGATACATCTCAGCCTCTAACCTGACCTCCAAGTGCTCCTCCACCTGGCTCACTTCCCCAGTTTTGTTTGTAGTAAGCACCCACCACTCTGGCCCAGGCTCACTTCCCGCTCAGCCACGGAGTTCCAGTTCAGGAATTCTGCCCCTGCCCGGACTGCCTCCGGAGCAGTCAGTCCCCTTTAGTTCTAGTTCCCCAGGCCTGCCAAGAGAGTCTCCTTGTCCAGGCCAGCCCTCACAGAAGGCCCCTTCTTCTAATCTCCCATGCCGCTGAGCCTGTGTCCCTCATGCAGCAGTTCTCAAACATGGTCCCTGGATCAGCAGCACCTGCGTCACCTGGGAACTTGTTATAAATGCTCATTCTCAGGCCCCACCCCAGCCCTACCAACTCAGAATCTCTGGAGGAGAGCTATTTTAACCCACCTGGTAGGTGAAGAACCAGGGATGACAGCTAAGGCTCTAGGCTGTTGAGTTTCTACTCCTCCTTCTTCAGTGACAAAGTTGCCAGAAATTCACCGGAAAAGTCATAATCTCTGAAGTATTGCCTACAGCTTTCCTTGGACCAACGAGCAAGCTCACTGTTGCAGCACAGGAGTGGCTACTACCCAGAAATCTGTTACCTAATTCCCTCTGGGGTAACCTAACAGCTCCATCGCCTGCAAAAAGTTTGCATGGCTTATAAGATCTGTTGTGTTTTGAGGGTTTAAGAGGGCAGGGCTGCCCATCCCTGGTTGTTGGTACCCCAGGAGCAAAAGGGATCTCCACAGGATGGTGGGCGGTGGACCTGGAACCAGTCTGGATGCAGGTATCCAGGGCTGCGGCCCTCAGGAGTGGACACTGCTGGGCAGTAAGAGGTGCAACCTGGGGTTAAGCTTGGTCCTAGGCGGGCCAGGAGGTCCGCCCAGCCTCTGCTGGGGTTTGGCCCATGTAGGGCTAAGTTACCACAGCGACACCATGTGGCAATTAGGAGGCAAGGCAGTTGAACTGATGGGGCTCTGTAATCAGAACAAAGATTCACCCCTTTGAGGATGCATCAAGTTCTAGTGTCGTTCAGAGGGAGGAAGAGCCTGTGGGGGAAACAATGGACTTTCTACGGCTAGGGCATAAATAACACAGAGCTCCAAGCCTCAGTTTCCCCATCCGTAGAGTGGAGATCTCGCCTGTGCAGAGGGACGATCCTGGGCAGTACTGACGTCAGCCTTTCTCTCTGTTCGTTCCTGGCCTCTAGCTCCAGCAGAAGCCACTGTGCTTTCTCTCTGGAGATTTTGCAAGTAGGAAGTGGAAACTGTTTGAGGTCAAGGCTCCTCCCACTTTTTCTCCCACTTTTTGTCCAAACCTATAACACATCCTTTGTACAGAAAATGCTGGTGGTTTGATGAGCAAAGGGAGGAAACGGATGCATTTGAGCACAATGGAGAGAGAGCAGGGAAAGGTCTTAGAAAGTGGGCAACGTCTGACTGCGTTCTCAGGCTTGTGAGGCTGGATACGCACTGAGGGCCTAAGGGAATGGCCACGGCGTCCCGGCCTCACCAAAGGGTCCCATGGGCCAAGCGTGGCATGAAAACAGTGCAGTCATAGGGCGTGATGGGCAGGGTGGCCTGGACCAGCGGGCATCTCAGTGGTGATGGGGTGGGGAGCAGACGGATGACAGCCTCAATATACCAGGTTGGGGTGGGGGGGCTCAACAATAGCTAACGTGGCATTCCCAGCCGCCTGGCTGAGTAAGCACAGACAGTCAGAAATGAACTGATTAAATGAAAAGAAGTTTTTTACTTTGTTCATATAGAGCATTTGGCATAATACTTGGTGTCCATCTGCAAAGTGACAAGTGCTGTTTTTATCGTTACCTTAGATGCAAGGGTGGCCCGCCCCACTAGAGCTGCACCAGGAGCCCGTGCTCATCCCCTCTTCCTCCAGACACCCTGACCTCCCCACCCCCACCCCGCCCCCCCGCAAACACCAGACCCTGGAGAGTCAGAGCCCTGCTAGCGAGCCCAGGCCCTGCAGCACAGACATTCCGACACGTGCGGAGGAGAATCGTGTTTGTGACTGGGAACAGCAAGTCGCTTCTTTGGGCTGGCTTTTAGAAGGCACCGCTCCTATGCTCAGTTTGCACGTCCGCGAGGGGCGGTTCTTCAAGGGGACAATCCTAATTGACTAAAGCTGAGCAAGGAACAGGGCACAAAGGACCTCTGCGGGGCTGACAGTCCTCAGTCCAGCTGTGGTACAGGCCCAGACAATTTCCAAGCCTCTTATCCCAGAGCCTCCCAAAGATGGCCAGCTGTGACTTCGCTTGTGCAGATTTCCAGACAAGAGCTATCCCCCCATTAATTTCATGACCGCTCGGAGCCAGTAGAGACCAGTCGACTGGTCTTGTGAGAACCAAATATTAAAACCTTCTGTCCGGTACCCTGATAAAAAGTTTGTGAAAGTAGAATGGAAGTCACAGGTGTTGCTCAAGGCATACTCTCTGATTCTGCCCCATCTGATCACCTGTGCCCTAGAGAGCTCAAATGTTCAGGCCAAGAGGTTCAAAGCGCCCCCTCTAGGAACCCCATCCAGAAAATACAAGCCAGGCACAAAAATTCCTGCCACCAGGGGTCACTCTCACTCACCCATGACCATCCACAGTGGGAAGCCAAAGCAACAAATGGGGCTTAAACTCTTAAGCTAAAAAGCTACTGCAAAGCATTCGTGATCCAAGGTCTCACTGTCCATTATCGATAGCAGGGGCAGTGGGGGGGCCTAGGACTCCGTTTTTCACATTTGTTCCTTGGAGCTCCTAGTCACTTGTTCATTTAAGGCTTGTAATTACAGCCTCCCCGCAGCTGGGCTTCAATCGTTCGGGAGGGTTTTCCTAATCAGGTCATGTGTTCAACCCACTGGCCATTGTTAATGGCCTCTGGTGTCCCTGGCCCGTGTCCTTTCTGGGGACCGAACATTCATGTCTGTTGGCCCTCTGCTGTGAAGGCCCCCAAAACTGTGGGTGCTGCACACCGCCTGGGAGGAGTCTATTGGACTTCTTCCCAATAGCCAGGACCTGCCTGTGGGTCAGCGAGGAGCCATGGACCCATGGGCCCCGCCTGCCCTGGCCGAGTTCCGCTGCAACCACGCTGCCGTGCTGGTTTCTGGAATGCATCCGCCCGCCGCCCCGGGACTGAGGACACCGGTCACTGTAGCAACACACCTGTGAACCCTCCGTCTCGCCATCTGGTGCCTGCAGTGGAGGGGTTTGGGGCAGTCCTCCCCAAGATGAGCCACTTCGGCATGAGGATTATTTTGAGCTAAAGACCATCGAGACCCTGCGGGCTCAAGAGAAACTTCTGCTCCCCTCACCCCACTTAACAATCTAGAAGAATTTAAATTAAGGGCTTTGCCTGTCATAAGAGTTGTAACCAGAGATAACTCGTTAGGCCCTAGCTATATGGCAGGGTAAACATATAACTACTGAATATCTGCTTTCGTTATCGTCCTGCAATGACCTTCCTCCCCTCTGAAGCCCCGGGGCTCTTATCTTAGCTCAGGATGCCCTGTAGACCTCACTTTACCCTTCTGTCTCTGAACCTCTCTTGTGTGTGTGTGTCGGAGGGGGGGGGTCTCTGACTCTTTCCTTTCGTGTGTGGGGTTCCCGTACATATGCATGTAATTAAATTTGGTTGATTTAATTGGACCAGAAGAGAGAACCCAGGAGGGTAAAGTTTCTTCCTCCCCCACAGCCAACCCCAGCGCCGCCACAGATCTGATGCCCCGAGAAGCCCCTCGGAACAGCTTCCGCCTTTTTTATTTTAAGTTCTGACCATGACCACGAACAACCTGCAGCGTTGCTGGAATGGGAGCCCGTAATTACTCATTTCATTCTGGGTCAGAAAAACATTAACTTTAAAACTAATTTTCCAATCATGCCGGTCTGGGCTACCACAAAAAGGTCTGCAAACCACTGTTTCAAACATCTCGCCACGGAGGGACACATCTTGGGTTGCAGGGCGAGTTTTTCAAAGCAAAGGCTGAGCAGGCGGTGAGCTGGCTGCCCCGCGGGCTGGGTCAGTCCTCCGGACCCGGCTCCTACCTGGGCAAGTCTCCAGGGTCGGCGCTTCTGGGCTTCTCCTCCGGCTTCCCTTTTGTATTCTGACTCTTCCCAGGTGGCTGTGGGGATCCCGGACTCGGAGCGGACGAAGTCCTCTGGGCCAGAAGAAAGAGAGATGGGAAAAGAAGTCAAGTAGGAATCTCTGAAAACACAAAAGCAGCTGTCGGTGGGCCTCTGACCGCTGCATTCAAGGCCCGGACGGTCTGTGTGCTTTACCCTCCACCTGAGCGTGACCGCGTGCTGGCACAGGGCTGGGCTCGGGGGCAAACGGTGGGCAGAGCAAACGTGACCCCTGCTCTCCTCCTCCGGAGCAGAGACACAGTTAACCAAGTGACTCCCGGTGGGGAGGGTTACTGTTTTAGCAAGAAACCAAGACTGGGGACTCCTTCCTTTGGGGGGCGTCTCTGGTCCCTGGAGAAAGTAGGGATATTTAACCTAAGATCGCAAAGTATCCAGTTTGTTTGGGTCACCAGCTACATGAAGGCACATGTTCCTCCCCCTGCCCCCAACCATGGCTTTTCACACCCAGAATCACCTGGAAACTGGGGCGGTGGGGGGGGGGGTTGGGAAATGGGGGAAGGAAATGATGGGCCCTTGGAAACATATGGCCACCCCTTTGAGGTCCTAACTACTCCAAGAATTGGTCACCTTTTTTTTTAAACCCCCACAACATGCTTGTCTGTGGTTTAGTTGATTTTTAAAACCAAGATGCAAAAAATAAAGCACAGTCAAAACTTCAAATCACAGGATGGAAAGAGATGAGACGTTTAAAAGCCTCAATTGAAGTGATGCTCATCCAAGCACAATCTAAACATCAGAAATGAGGAAAGGGCCTTTATAAACCCAAGCAGTATTTTCCAAAGCAGGGGCCATCCTTTATTTTGTCTTCCTTGATGAAGGCACTGACCTCGGAAGGCCCCTCCCTGAAACAACACACACCCATGGACTGGATCTGCCTGTTCTACAGAACTCTTCCACCCATACCCTCTGTTGTCATGGAAACGCCAATCCGTGGTACCCTACACCCCTGCCCATCAGGGTGTGCACAAGACTTAGGTCAAGCCGGGTCCTCCCGGGACACGCTGAAGAGCCAGAGGGTGGAGAATCTGGTGGCGGGTTCTGTGGCCTCTGACTGCAGAGAGGCTGGCCGCCTGTTCCTAGCCATTGCAGGTAGACAGAGTGGCTGGCAGGTAGAGAAAAGCCCGGATGAGATGGATCCCTGTCTGGTACATTTTTCCAAGTGGTTGGCAGCTTATATCCATGCAATTGTGCCTGAAGGTAAAATATAAAAGATGCCCCAACTCTCAGGGGTCCATACATTCCAGTGCCAACACGACACTGCAATTAGAAAAGCTTCATCCACCTTTGCTAGAACAGGATATGTTTACTGAGCACTTACTAAGTGCCAGGCGCTGCTCCAGGATCTTGCCAAGAACCGTGTCATTGAGTCCTCACAACAGTCTTATGAGGAAGATGCTAATCATGTCCCTCTTTAGCGCTGTGAGAGGTTGAGTATTTGGCCACGATCACACAGCAGGAGAGTTTGGATGGGCCCATTTCTCTCTGACTGCAGAGCCAGGAAAAGGCACCTGTGTTCGATCCCTTCGACAGGAAAGTGTAGAAGGGGGCAGGGAGGGCCGAGGCCGATTCCGCACCTAAGAGGGGACTGCTGACCCCGGGTGGCTTGGCCTCCCTGCTGGCTGAACCGCTCCCTGTAATGACAGCCCCTGCCATGTCCTCAGGGACGCAGTCTCCTGGTCTGTGTCCAGGGTGACAATCATCCCTATAGGACAGTATCAAGATGGTATGAACTTTATTGTTTTTAAAAAGATTTGTTATTTATTTTGAGAGAGATGGGAAGGGAGGGAGAAAGAGAGGGAGAGAAATATTGATGAGTAAGAGATGTATCCAGTGGTTGCCTCTCGCACATCCCCAACCAGGGACCTGGCCATGACCCAGGCATGTGCCCTGACGGGGAACTAAGCCAGTGACACTTTGGTTCGCAGGCCGGCTCTCAATCAATCCACTGAGCCACACCAGCCAGGGCAAAAAGGTACAAACTCAAAATCACCGAATGCGAACTCCAAAGTATCCCTGACTCTTGCTCTGAAGGTTCTTCATCTATAAGATATTACTCCTTTGGATGCATGATTTCAAATGTTTCCTACAATAACTCAAGAATCACAATCCAGAGTGAATGGCATGTTCCTATCAAGGCCCTGAATGTTTAAAACTGCGACCTAATTCCTGCTTGTCCAACTGCCACGCAGGCCTCAGCCCTCAACACCTTTGGCAGCCAGGCTTCCCTTCCCACCGCCGCCTTATCTGCAGTGAATTATTCCTCAAATAATTTAATGGATAAATCTCCTGCCCTTTATTCCATGATCAAGGCTACTTTAAAGTAATTCTGAAAAGACACTGACACATCTCACAGCCAGACAGATGCGAACTACAGATGGAACAGGAGGCGGGTCTTTACTCAGACTGAAGGGGGAGGGGCCACGTGCCAAACTTCCTCAGTCCACGGAGATGGGACGTGGGCTTGGATTGGCCTTGGAATGGGAAAGAAGTGTAGGCCTTTCTCCCTTTTCCACCCTACCCCTCCTCCGAATAGAAAGCTATTCTGGAAGAATACCAGCTCCCTCCAACACAAAGGTTATCTAACTCGCCTGGATGCGTCAGAAGAAAGCAATAGCATTATGTACGGGAATGGCACATTGCACTTTTCAAAGTTTAGTAAAAATCACTGTGAGCTAACCAGGGGATAAGATAATGTTTTCCATTCTCCAGCTGGGAAATGGAGCACGAGGTGGCTTGGCCACGTCACCTGCCTTGAAGTCCATGGCCCTTTCCACAACAGCAGTAACATCCCAACACCTCCTGGCATTTTTTCTGCTGTAACAACAATAGCAAACTTAAGATTATAAACAATTTCTGTGGGCTAAGTACTCTGTAGTGCTTCCCATGTTTACACTCATTCAATCCTTACAACAACCCTATTTTACAGACAAGATCCCTGAGCACAGAGAGGTCAGGGCAGTTGCCTAGGGTCACACAGCTTGGACGTGGCAGAAACAGAACTTGAACCCAGATGGTCTGGGTCTGGAGCCTGTGCCCTTGACCTCCACCTTGTGCTGCCTCACCAGACCGTGGCAATAGCGGCCTGTGGTCCCTGCCATCTCCCTGCCACACTCCATGTAACTAAAACAGCTGGACGTTTATGAATGATGAGGTGCGGGAGCCCAGAGTCAACACCCAGAATAGCACCTGGCACAGGGAGGCACTTCATAAATATTTGTTGAAAGTATGAAAAATAGATCATTCCCCTTTCATCTGGTAGCCACTTCCGCAAATCGGGAGAAGCACACTCAGCCCTCAGAGCCCTCGCTTAGCCCATGTCTGCCAGGGCCTTTGCCTCCCCCCACCCACTTTCCCCATCCTAGCAACGGTACTAAGCCCTGTTGCTAAGAGGGCTGATTCCAAGGGGTCTGTTGTGTCAACAGGCATCACTGCAGAACAGCATGCGCTTCAAAAGTCTCCCCTTACACTCCCAGACAGCAGGCTGGGCAGAAACTTGGCAACCCTCCACATGACAAGCGGCCTTGTCAAGATGCTCCTTCAAATCTTTCCAGGGCGGCCGCTGCTGGAGTAAACAAACGACCCTGCTTTGGCTCCAGAGCACCCCGAACCCTGCATCTGTGTCTGTCGTAAAGCAGCCCTCCGACCGTCACCGCAACTTTCCAGTCCTGAAAAATCTGCTTTCCCAAGAGCCCAAGGGTTTCACCATTTGAAAAAAATTCCCCGATCTTACCTCTTAAATGAATGTCACCACTCTAGACCAGGGCTGCCTGCCCACGCCGACCGAGAGGCTTCGTCGACAGGGTGAGACCATGACCAGAGCGTCTTGCCAACTCGCCCACCCTTTGAACGAGCTTCTTGGGAGCAGCGAGGGCAGGTGAATGCTGGGAAGTGGACCAAAGGTCATCCTCCTGGCATTAGGAATCGGATTTCAGAAGCAACTGCCAGGCCCCCAAATAGGGAGTTGGAACGCATGCTCTGTGCAGGCGCCCCTCTTCCCTGTCCCCGGAGGGCAAAGAGGTTCAGACCACTGGTTCCGCTAGGCTGTCCTGAACACTTCTTCACCTCCAAGGCAAAAACGACAGATGGAAGCAGCTCACCCACGGTGGCAGCCGGGCACACCCCAGCCTCAAGTCACCCCTGGCAGGCACCCGGTCGGGCCAAAAAGGAGGAGTCCCTGAGGGTGGAATTTTAGGCTTCCCCAAAGACAATGGTTTCTGATGGGACATGGTAGAGAAATGAACAAGCTCCGGAGCCAGAGAGAGCGGGGTGTGAATGAATCGCCGCTGTTCCCTTAAAAGAGGGAGAGAGTAAGAGAACTCGGTTTGCAGTGGGATTTGATCATTCTGCCTCGTGTCCAGGAAGGGCTGAGTCCCGGTCCCAGGTGAACATGGAAGAGTTGAAAAAGACGGGGTGTGAGGTATCGGATTCGGGGAAAGCTCAACTCAGCCTAAGTGGGAGTTTTCTGTGCTATCTGCGCAACTTTTCTGTGAACCTGAAAATATTCCCAAATAAAAAAATAGACAAGAAAGACGGTTCCTACCCTCCTGGGGCTTCCAGTTTAGTGAGTGATTGACAGATACACATTCAAGAAACGATACCTGCTCTCCCTGCCTCCCTAGCACCTGGGTAGGAGGGTAGGAGTTGCCCTGAAAGGACCCAGGGGCCCCACAGAGGCCAGAGTTTAGCTGGTCTGACCTCCTTACTCTATAGGGAAAGCAAAACCTTTGAGACTTGAAACACAGGGCTCAATATTAATGTATGTTTAAGGTTTTAGGAGCCATGTAATTTACAGAGGGCTGGGCCAGCTCGGAAAACCCAAATCCCTTCACTTCTTGGAGCCCCTTTCTCCAGCTAATGGGAACCACAATCCCTGGCCTGCCTGCCTCGGCAGGCAATGGGAATGCCTTGTCAGCATGGAAAAAAACTGCGCAAATAGAGAAGAGAGTCTCTTTATATAAAGAGTTGAGTTTGTCAGGATGGCCCATCATGTCCTGTGATTCGTACTCGATTATGTTGCCAGTGCAGACATAAACCTTATTTTGTGCCCCTCTAGAATTCCCACATCCACTCATTTTCATGCTAGAACATCATGAGGCTTGATTCAAGAAGGAGAGCGCAGGAAGCCCCGGGTAGTGGTTAAAAGCTGAGCGTTGCCACTTATTTAGCTGTAAGCCTTTGTCTGAGCTCTAGCCTCCAGTGCTGTATCCAGAAAATGGGGACCATAATCACAGGGATGCTTTCAAGGTCAAATAAAACACTACACGAGAAACACTTTGCACAAGGCTAGACCACAGTGGACACTCAGCAATGCCAGTTATTATTATTACAAAGAAGAAACTGACTCAAAACTCATTAACTAAGAGCCCCAGTGGCAACCTCCACTTAGAGCTAAGGCAGTTAATCAGATTCTTCAGAAGATGTTCCTGGCCACCGGGACCCACGCAGGTTCACAAACTGCCGTAATTGTTCCAGTGAAAAGTAGCACCAGCCTTCTGGGCTGGGCAACTAGACGTGACAATAAAGCAGCTCCCTGTTGTCATGAACATGGAGCTTCTGCTGTTTTACGGCCTCTTCCCTCAATTTCTTTCTCATTAAGTGCAGGGAAATCACCCCAGATGCCCACGCACTGCCAGGAGGAGCTGAGAAGATGCTGGCTTTTGCACCGCTAGCCTAACGTGCTGTCGTGATGTTGGGTTCCTTGGGTTCCCGGGAACTGGAGAAACTGCCCCCAAGTTAAACGGGGGGCCCAAGCATTTGAACAACACAGGCACATGCTTATGGCTGTTTACCTATCCAGCAAAATAATGGTCACACAGTGCCTGAGCCACGGCTAGCCTCGGGCCTGCAAACACAAGCACAGGCACCCTCTTGGGGGACCCGGATCCCAGGGACGGCTCACGGAGCACCAGTTCTCGGGTCCTCCCGGCCCTCCTTCCTTGGCTGTCAGCGGATTCCACTGCCTGAGGCCCCTGTGCTGAGGTTGCCATCAGGAGTGAACCTCGGGCCCAGGCTCCCTCTTGGACCCTGAGCCAGGAGCAGGGACCTGCCCCTACGAGGCCTGGGGTTGGGGGGGCGGTGTGCACAGCCACCTGCTCTCCATCCTCCCGACCCCATCTCCAGCTCATCCTTCAGCTCTGAGTCCTACAGCAGCCCCCGCCCCCCGGGAGAGCTTTCCCTGACTCCCAGGACAGCTCGGGTGTCCTTGACCTTGTCTCCTTGCTTCACAGCATTGACCTCGGGTTTTTTTATTTTTAGTTGAAAATTATTTTTTTCTGGACTCTAAATACAGAAATATCCAGACAATGGGATTGCTTTTTTAAAGTTTTTTTTCCCACTGATCATATATATAAGTTGAACTTAGAATTACCATACGATGCAGCGATTCCACTTCCAGGTATATGCCGCAAAGAATTGAAAGTAGAGGTGAGGGCTGGTGTGGCTCAGTAGACTGAGTACTAGCCTGTGAATCGAAAGGTCATGGGTTCGATTCCCAGTGTGGGCACAAGCCTGGGTTGCAGGCCAGGTCTCCCGTCAGAGGTGTGTGAGTGGCAACCTATTGATGTATCTCTCTCACGTCAATGTTTCTCTCACTTTCTTTCTCCCTCCCTTCCCCTCTCTCTAAAGAGAAATAAATAAATTCTTTAAAAAAGGGAAAAAAGATAGTAGAGATATGAACAGATACTTATACACCAAAGTTCATACCAGCATCGTTCACAACACTTGAACTCTGGAAGCAACCCAGAAGTCCTTCAACAGCTGAATGGATAAACACACTGTGCTGTAACCGTGCTGTAGCTACACGATGACATTTAGCCATAAAAAGGAAGTACTGATACACACTACAACGTCGTGTTAACTGAAGGAAGACAGACACAAAAGGTCCCATATTGTATAATTTGATTGATGTGAGATCGCTAGAATTAGTCAGTCCACTCAGACCGAAAGCTGATCAGTGGTTGCCGGAGCCTGGGGGCTGAGGGCGATGGGGAGTGTCTGTTTGGTGGGTGAGAGGTTTCCTCTGGGGGCGATGAAAACATTTTAGAACAAGACAGAGGTGGCGGTTGTACATTGTGAATGTACCGAATGCTGCTTAAAGTAGTTATGTTTATTTCATATGAATTTCATCTCAGTAAGAAAACAGAAAAATAGCCCCTACCGAACAAGTTTCATGATGTTAGACTTAGGATGGTTTCTGAGCTATAACACCAAAAGCACAAGCAACAACAACAACAACAACAACAAAATAGGTAACTTGGATTCCATCGAAGTCAACGATGCTGTGCATCCCAGGGACACCATCAAAAGAAGGAAAAGGCAATAATGAAATGAGAGAAAATGTTTGCAAATCATGGATCTGGTAAGGAATTGATTTTCAGAGTATAGAAAGAACTCCTAAAACTGAATGATTACAAAAAAAGAAAAAACAAACCCTCAATTTAAAAATGGACAGCCCTGGCCGGTGTGGCTCAGTCAGTTGGGCATCATCTTGCAAACTGAAAGGTCACGGGTTTATTACCAGTCAGGGCACATGCCTGGGTTATGAGTTCGATCCCCAGTTGAGACATGTGCAGGGGGCAATTGTTCAATGGTTCTCTCTCACACTGATATTTCTCTCCTTCTCTTTCTCCCTCCCTTCCCCTCTCTCTAGAATCAATAAAAAAAAATCATTGTTTTTATTTTTTATTTTTATTTTTTTTTTTAAGATTTTATTTATTTATTTCAGAGAGATGGGGAAGGGAGGGAGAAAGAGAGAGGGTGAAACATCGATGTGTGGTTGCCTCTAGCACACCCCATACTGGGGATCTGGCCTGCAACCCAGGCATGTGCCCTGACTGGGAATCAAACCTGCGATGCTTTGGTTCACAGGCCTGCGCTCAATCCACTGAGCTACACCAGCCAGGGTTCATTGTTTTTAATTTTAAAAAATGGACAAAGGACTAGAATAAACATTTCTTCAAAGATGCACAAATGGCCAATAAACACATGAAAATATGCTCAACATCACAATTTCCCTAATCATTAGGGAAATGCAAATCAAAACGACAATGAGATACCACTTCACATCCATTAGGACGGCTATTATATGAAAAAAATAATAATAACAAGCATTGGCAAAGATGTGGAGAAACTGCTGTTGGAAATGTAAAATAGTGCAGCCCTGCGGAAAATGGTATGGCGATTCATAAAAACGTTAAACGCGGAATTAACATACAAGCAATTCCAATTTTAGATACATCTCCAAAAGGATTCAAAACAGGGGCTCAAGCAAATATTTGCACACCCATGTTCAGAGCACTTCTTACAGTGTCTAAAAGGTGGACACCACCCAAGTGTCCCTCAATGGGTAAATCAATGAGTAAAATGTGGGCTCTACAGTGGAAAGTTGTTGAGCCTCAAAGAGGAAGGCTCACCTGCTGCTGGGACACGGGTGAACTGGAGGACAGTGAGCTAAGTGAAATACGCCAGGTACGAAAGGGCGAGCACTGAATGAGTTCACTCACGGGAGCACCCACCGTAGTCAAACGCGTAGTCAGAGAGCAGAGTGGCGGTTGCCAGGGGCTGGGGGGAGGAGAGAATGGGGGTGGGGGGCGTTCTTGTTTAATGGGTCCTGGGTTGTGGCTGGGGCGACGACGAAGTCCTGAAGATGACGGCGGTGACGGCTGCACGATAATGGGCATGCGCTGAACGCCGCTGGGCACTTAGAAATTGCTAAGACGGTAAGTTTTCCGTTCTGTTTGTCGCGTTACACGAAAAGAAAAAAGAGCCCCCGTCTGCACCGGCAATGTGTGTCTGTGCCTCTCTGCCTGCCAGCTCACTGTCTGTGGCTCCCTATGGGAGGGAAGCTGCACTGGCGCCGATTAAGGCTAAATTACTCACTGCTGGATCTCACACGCTAGACTAGTGCCGGGCGCACAAAAAGCAGGCCTTCCAGTTTCAAATAAAAAGCGTTTTATTTACTTCTTGGTGTGTCTGTTCCCGTGTTTGCTTGCTGACTTCCCACTGGACGCAAGTTCCACAAGCCGGGACCTGGTTTGTTTGGTTCTGCTCTGAGTCCCCAGCACCTGCCCGCCATCGAGGGCTCCGTGACTGTTCACCGAGTGAATGGGAAACCCCCTCAGGACATGCAAGTTCGTCACTGACACCGTGAGCTCTGCCGCCAAGTGCTGTGGGAAGTGCCCAGCTAGACAGCACCACTGGCCCGGCCGCTCTCGAGACCCGCTTGGAGACCAGGGTCTCTGGCTCACCCCTCCACTCACCCAGGTGACACAGGGGATCAGCCTTCCCATCCTGTGCTTATCTAGAAAACAGGAGCGGTGAGCCTGGGCCTGCCTGCCTCCGGGAGCATAGCAAGAATCGGATGGACTCACACGTGCCAAAGGGCTTCTTCACCAGGCTCGGCACAGTTATTTCACAACCTCCGACACGTGTTTGGTGGGACGTGCGGAGACACGAGGGCACCAGGCAGAACTGCCTGGCAGCCGCCCCTGGGGGTGGGAGGGAGCGGCTCTTTTCTTAAAGCAAAGCACGCGTCACTCCAGTGTGATGGGATCGCAGAGCAGGAGGCCTCGCCCTGACCATCCCCCAGGTGTACCTCATACCTCAAGCTCGAAATCCTCTCCAGGGTGAAATGGTTGCGAAGCTCCCAGGTTGCCTTCCTCCCAGTCAATAGCGGAAGCTTGGGGCAGCGCTCAACTAGGGGACTCAGCCAGTTGCGTTAGCGCATACCGACACTGATGAATGGATCGGGAACTCAACCTTTTTTACGACACATCAGTTTGCCTACTGACAAAGGGAGGCCACCACCCCATCCCCAGCCTCACTCCAGGACGAGGGTAATCGAAGTAGAAGGGTCTGGAAGGGTTAGTATTGGCTCCCAGCGTCTGTGTTACATTGAGAACGCAAGCCCCATTCAGCATCTCACCACAAACCAACGGGGCCCATTCCTGGGTGGGCTCGCCAGCATGTCGTTTGCAGAAAACCTGGACACGCATGGCAGACTCAATTATGTCGCATGGCTTATTCAGGGCGGCCAGCAGGAGGCGGTGAGAGGAGGAGAAAAGGTAAAAGGCCACCTAGATGGTGGGGGGCGGCTGGAAAGCAGACCATGCAGAGCACATGCCCCAGTACCTGAGGAGACCCGGGGTTTGGAGGCCACAGGATGACGCTGGGCAAGCCGGGGTCCTGTTGCTGAAAGCAAAGGGGTCTCGCCATTAGGACGGGCACAATGAACAGTATCCCCTGCGGGACCAGAGCGACAGTCTTGGCAGTTTCTACTCCCAGGCCTAACCTGCTGGGTGTGCTCCCCTCCGCCCATGGCTACAGGGGGAACCAGATGACAGAAGGAGAGGAACCCCAACCCGAGGGTACACGAAGAAGGCCAGAGCCAGCACGGGGCAGGCCTGTCCGTCACGCTTTGCTCCCATGACATGGCTGGTCCCCGGTGCCCAGTCCTTAAGCAGCGAATGGAAGACTCCTTCAGACCTCAGCTTCCCTTCCAAGAGCCCATTTGTAAGCCGCACGCAGGGACCTCCAAGTGCATCGCCACAGTGAAGGGGCCTCAGAGAGAGGGTGGGGGCGTGGGGAGGCAGAGGAACCAGTCTGCAGTGTTAGCAAAGATGCAGGTATGAGGTGACAGGGTTGTAAGAGTGAGGGTGGAGAGGAGGAAAATGCTAGAAAACAACAGAACAATGAGTACAGGCTACACGGTTGTAGTGTGAGAACGTGAGTCCAGTGATACGGTGCGTGGTCATCCTCCTGGGCCCACCTTTCCCCGGCAGAGGTGTGTGCGTGACTCAGCCTGGCTCATCCTGCCGCCTGCATTCCAGGGCACAGTGACAGATCCCCGAGAAGGCACAAGCATGACAATCCCAGCCAGTCGAGGTTCCGTAGAGGGGCCGATTGGAGGCTGGCCCGTCAGCGGGAAGGAGCTAGGGAACCTGGAGCTGCCGGCAGGGCCCAGCGTACCTCCCAGAGCCCCAGGCACTGTGGAGGGAAGCAGAATAGCATCCAGAGGGGATGGGTCTCTGGAGTCATCTCTGCAACCTCTGGAGTCAGCAACTACTGCAGCTTAATAACCCCCTCTGCGGACTTCTTAGTCCAATGAGCCAAACAAGCCTTTTCTGCTTCCGCTCACTGCAGATGGGCCCCTGCTTCTGTTTCTCCCAATCAAAGAAAAAGTCCTAATCCAACAAAAATTCGGAAGACTAAATGGTGAGGCCATTAATTACTTTATTACTTACTAAATCAACATAGAGAATGGGAGTGGGCGGAGTCAGAAGCGGCCCCAGGTTTCCGTCATGGAAGACAGGGACATGGCACCCAGGAGGAAAGGACTGGGGAGCACAGCTGAGCTCAGGCTGGAGGAACCTGGGGCCACTGTGCATCTCCAGGTAGAGACACCCAGGAGACAGGGGAAAGGTGGGTCTGGGGCCCCAGCCCCAGGGGGAGCCCTGAGTCCTCAGCCAGACGTACTTCACTCCGCTTGCTTCTCTGGGGAAGGGAAGCCCTGTGCTGACCTTGGAACCCTAAAGGCAGCCCCCTAAGGCCCAACTGGGTCAGGCTGAGGTTGGAGATGTGGAAAGTTGGAGTGCCAGGAAACCACCTCCTGTCTGCTCCTGGGGGGCAGGGACTCGGGATGGAGGAGAGGGGCGGAGTTGGGGGGATGGGTAGAGTGCAGCGAGGGTCCTTAAACTTCCCAGCATTTCCCCTGATCAGCAGAGACTAAAGTATTCGTGGCTTTCAAGGACAGAGTGAGATGGGCTCTCACGCCCTAATAAGAGGAGTGTAAATTGGAGCTACCCTTTGGAAAAGCGTTTTGGCTGCAGCATAGAGATGTAGATGTAGAAACAGAGGGAGAGATACAGAAAAAGACAGAGACAGAGAACAAGAGATACTTACGTTTCCTTTGACGCAAGAATTCCATTCCTGTGAGTCTACCCTACATAATTCTGGGCAGTGTGATTTTAGTACAGATAATGGAGAGAAAAAATGTAAGCTCTTTGAAATGTTGTGTTCAGGCAGAAATTCCTCTTAGGTTAGAGAAGTCCAGCCCCTGGCCCCAGGAATTCTCCTGAAGCAGGTAAAGCAAAGGTTCCACCGTTCCAGGGTGTCTGAACATCAGCACCTTTGACATTTTGGGGTGGGCTGTTCTTTGTGGCGAGGCTTCCCTGTGCAGTGAGAACATTCAGCAGCATTCCTGACCTCTGCCCACTAGGTACCAGTAACATCTCCACCCTGGAGCTGTGACTCCAAAAATGTCTTCGGACATTGCCAAATGTTCCCTGGGGAGCACAAAACCACCCCCCCCCCAGCCCCCGCAGTGAGAAGCACTGCTTGGAGCCAGCAGTGGAAACTGCAGAGCGTTTCGGGCCCAGATCGATCTGGAAGACCCCAGGGAAGCGGTGGAACTCGAGTTGCTTGGCTCATTGGTGAGCAGGACTAAAGGCCAGAATCAAAGCCCGGTGCCCTGCACTGCCTCGGCACCTGGAGGGCCTCCGCCGGTGGCCACGCCCTTCTCCTCTCGCAGATCTGAGACAGAACATTCCTTTTGAGTCCAGATTACACAGTTACGACACGAACCAAACCCAGCCAGCCAGAATTTTTTTTTTTTTTTTGCCCAGAGTGTTGAAAAATAATTGAAATTGGTTGCCAATATTTAAAAAATTGTAAGATTTCTTCACGCAATCTCTCCTAGAAAATAGAAGAGAGAGAATTTCCCATTTTGTGAGACTAGTATCACCCTGATACTAGGACCAGACCCACCCCCCCCCCCCCAGAGAAAACTACAGAGCAATATTTCTCGCAAAGTTAAATGTAAAAATTCTCCAAAAGCTGTGACCAAATCAAATCTAACAATGTTTAAAAATAATTATACACCATGACCAAGTGAGATTTGTTCCAGGTATGCAAGGCCGGTCCAACACTCAGAAATCAGTTAGTGCGAGCTAACATATCAACAGGCCAGAAGAAAGGTCATATCATGACATCAATTGATACAGAAAAAGCATTCGAAAATATCCAATACCCAATCACAATAAACATCCTTAGCAAACTAGGGCTACAGGGGAATTTCCTGAACTTGGTAAACAGAACTTACAAGAAACCTATAGCCAATATCTTCCTTAACAGGGAAAGACGGAATGTTTTCCCCCAGAAGACAGGGAACAAGGCAAAGAGAGCCACTCCGACTATCCTCAGTTAACATGGTTTTGGAATTCCTAGCCACTGTAATTAGGCAAGAAAAAGAAATACATGGCATACGGAATTAAAAAGAAGCAATACAACTCTTTCTATTTGCAAATACCAGAATTGCCTGCGTAGGAAATCCTGAGCAATCTATAAACAACCTTTCAGTCCTAACAAGAGAGTTCGGCAGAGTCACAGGAGACGAGCTCAACATGAAAATCCCGGCACGCTAACAATGAACGTGTGGAAACCAACACTGAAATCACGGTGTCGTGGACAGTCCACCGCAGAGAAAAGAAAATACTTCAGCGTAAACTTAAAACATAAGCAGAATCGGCATGCTGAAAATGATGAAACGGTGATGAAATAAGTCAAAGAAGACCTCAGTACATGGACTGGAAGGCTGAGCATAGTAAAGATGCCAATTCTCCCCAAATGGATCTGCAGTTCTAATGTAATTCTTATCGAGACCCCAGCAAAGAATTGTGTAGACACAGACGAGCTTATCCTGAAATTCACATGGACCGCCGTAGGTCCCGTAATAGCTCAAGCGATTTTGAAAAGCGGTGAGGTGAGAGGAATCACTCTTCCTGATTTCAAGACTTACTGCATAGCAGCAGTAATCAAGACAGCGTGGGATCGGCAGAAGGATCAACGGAGTAAAGGAGAACCCAGAAACAGACCCACGCCAACATAGCCAACCAATTTTTGCATGAAGGTACAAAAGCAGTTCAATGGGAAAAGGAGACTATTCTCCACATACGGTCCTTGAGAGAATGGGCATCCCCAGGCAAAATGAAACAAACCCCGCAAAAATGAGCCTCAACCTCGATCTCACACCTTACCCAAAAATTAACTCACAATGGATGATGGATTGAAACATAAAATTTAAAAGTATAAAATTTTTAGAAAAAAAAAGAAAAATTTTCAGGACGTAAGGCAAGACAAAGAAGTCTTAGGTTTGAACAGAACGTACTATCCATAAAAAGGAAAAACTGATACAAACTTTTGTCCTGTAAAAGTAAAAGACAAGCAAAACTGGGAGAAGATATTCGCGAACCACAATCTGACTCAGGATTAGTATCTAGACTATATAAAGAACTCTCAAAACTCCACAGTAAAAAAAAAAAAAATACAGTTAGAAAATACAGTTAGGGCAAAAACATGAACAGATAGGTCATCGAAGAGGAGAGGATATACAGACGGCAGTAAGCGCATTAAAGATGTTCGACAACATCGTTTAACAGGGAAGCGCAAATCAAAACCACACGTGGTGAGCAATCACAGAGCACACATCAGAACGACAGTACCAAATGCTGACAGCACCAAGTGAGGGTGGAGGGACTGGGGCACTCCCGCACTGCTGGCGGGAACGTCGATTCTAGAAAAAAGGTACAGTCGAGAAAGGGTACGGTTGATTCTAGAAAAACAGTTTGGCGGCTCCATATAAAACAAAACATGCAACTACCATGTGACCCAGCAATTGCACTCTTGGGCATTTAACTTAGAGAAATGAAAACATATGTTTCATACACACGCACACACACACAAACCGTGTACACAAATTTTCATTGCAGCTTTATTTGCAATAGCTCCAAACTGGAAATAACCTGGATGTCCTTCGATGAGTGAAAGCTTCACCCGGCTGCCGCACCTCTGTACCACGAACGCTACTCAGCAGTGAAAAGGAACGGACTAGGACACGTGCAACAACAGGGATGGGTTTGAGGACATTGTGCTGAGTGAAACCAGCCAGTTCCCAAAGGTCCTATACCATGCGATCCCGTCCATCTATATCACGTTCTCAGAGTGTTAGAATTATAGGATAGAGAATAAGTTAGAAGTCGCCGGGGGGTAGAAATGGGGGGTAAGAGGGCAGTGGGTGTGGCTGCAGGGGCAACAGGGGGACCCTTCTGGTGATGCAAATGTTCTACGTGTTGACTTTAGCGATGTCAGTATCTGGGCTGTGATACTATAGTCTTACAAGAAGTAACCCTTTGGTGTTACCTGGTAAAAGGCAAAGCAAAAGTAGGTAAAGGGCACGTGAGACTTCTCTGTATTATTTCTGATAACAGCATGCACACCTATCATCTCAAACTTAAGAGTTTAATTGTAAAATTTTAAAGAGTTCACAGAAAAAAATGTGGGTTCTGACTCCCCTCGAAGAACAGGGAAGATCTTGTACCAGGGGCTCACCTCCCCACATGACACCCATCAGCGGGAGTGGGTGGTGGCTGTCTCCTTTAGACAGCAGGACAGGGACCCTCCTGTTTACCACAGTCCCTACCTCTCCCCATTGTCTCACACCCAGTCATTGAGCACAGTTACTGTTTCTTGCCTGCCCCTGAAGCCTAGAGTTTGCTCATGTTCTTTTAATGATTCTTTGTTTTCCTGCTTAAGAAGAGGGGAACCGAACTGAATAATGCTGGCCCTTACATCCAGTTTTCTTATTCAAAGACCTGAATACCATTAAGCCAAAATTTCCACTGTGTGTGAGATAAATGGAAAAGTGTCTCCTCGATTTCGTTCACCAGGGCATTGATTTCAAAATTTCAAACTTAAGCCCTGACCAGTGTGGCTCAGTTGGTTGGGCATTGTTCTGCAAAGCAAAAGGTTACAGGTTTGATTCCTGGTCAGGGCATCTGCCTGGGTTGAGGGTTTGGTCCCCAGTCAGGGCCCAGTAGGGTCATGCGTGAAAGATAACCAATCAGTGCTACGTTGACGTTTCCCTCCCTTTCCTTCCCCCCTTCCCCCCTCTCTAAAAATAAATAAATAATATCTTTTTTAAAAATTCAAACTTAAAATGGATAACTAAAATCCGACTATGATATCCCAGTTGTCTGCACAATTAAGCAGTCAGAGTCCATTCTTCAGTTGTGAAAACGTTCACTAACCTGGAAACAATAGTTCCCATTTAGTCTGCTCAACACTGATAGATTTAAAAATTGCTTTTTAAGGGCCATAACTCAATTTTGGGGAGGAGTGTGCAAAAGTTTTTATTTTTAACCTTCTCTGCTGCACCCCTGTATGTTGATGGGGGGATGGGGTGGGAACTGGGACACGATCCAGGAAAAATGTGCCAAACTCTCATTATATCAATTTTAAAAGCACAGAATAAAAAGAAAAAACTAGTTTTCAAGGCTTATAAAATGGGGGCTCGTGGGAATTCTGAGAACGAAATGGAAAATGCCCACTTGGATTCGTATACTGTGCCACAAGTGTCTCGAGAGACTGAGTTTCAGCTTGCTCCTTCCTGGGCAGATAGAAGATGCTGGAAAGGAACACCTAGCCGAGGTCAGCGGAGAGGGCCCCGGAGGTTAAGGGAGGCGCTCCCTGGCACCCACCTGGTTATCCGCGGTACTGTTCTCGTTGCCCATGGCGCGTCACGGTGCGCAGCGTCCCTTGGGATCTTATCAGAGGAGACTGGGGGGAAAAGAAAGGACATTCACATCTGGAAAAGGGAAGAAGATCTGAGGCTTCTTCTGTCTGCTTGCGCGTCTCCCCAAACTCAGAAGCCAGACGATGGGAAATGTCTGTCTCTGCGGTCACATCAAGGACAATTGCTTTGGAAGGG
Source organism: Glossophaga mutica (assembly GCA_039655065.1). Classification (NCBI taxonomy): domain Eukaryota; kingdom Metazoa; phylum Chordata; class Mammalia; order Chiroptera; family Phyllostomidae; genus Glossophaga; species Glossophaga mutica. The sequence continues at coordinate 171,586,090 of CM077307.1, read as the reverse complement.
TTTTCTTTTGTGCGGTGCCACCCAAGACTCCTTTCCCAGCGCAGGCTGGTGCGTGGAATCCCCACCCCGCAGTTGGCAGGCACTTCTGAAAAACGGGTTTGCCGCCGCGTCTCTGAGTCGATGCCAACGCACACATGTACGTACATACACAAACAGGGTGACAGGGCGGCCCGTTTGCCAAGGCAGCGTGAGGAGTAGCGCCGCCGCCGCCGCCGGAACCCGTTCTGTTTCTAATTGTGTGCGGTTTGGAAACCCGAGTGTGGCTGGGTTCCCACCGCCGGCGACAGCGCAGCTCCGTGTTGAGCATGGGGAGGCGTGCGCCCCGCTCATCTTCAACAACATATGGTTTTTATATTTTTCACTCTAAACACTTGTTTCATCGAATCAGCTTCACTTCTGCGCGTGTTTTTACGAAGGCAGAACGGCCTTCTCGCCGGGGAAAATGGGTCATGGGTGCAAGACGAGGAAGAAGTGGCCGTGAGGCAGGGCGAGCCGCTGGATGACCAGAGGCGTTTCCTCGGGCGCACGTGGTGACGGTGCTTATGAAGCATCCTCGTAAGGAGGGTGCTTCCCACGGCTCACGGAGGAAGGCATGACCTCTCCCAACGAGACCCAGCTGACTTCTGTGTGACCCCGGAACCTAAGCAGGCTGTCACTTGTTCTAGGTAGAGAAACGAAGTTGCAGAAAACTTTAAAAACCATAGACGTTTACACCTTAGAGACTAGCAGCCCGATGCAGTAAGGAAGCAGGCTGGAGAAGGCAAGGGGCCGGCCCCAGATCCAGTTCTGAGGAAGCCGAAGCTGAAACAGAACGGTCTCCTTCCTCCTAGTTCAAGGCTCTTTCCTTGGCACCAAGGCTGACATCCCAGTGTCCCCTCCGAAAACTTGATGACTGACTGGCAACAAGACCTGCCCGGTGATGCCCTCATCCGCCAAACACGGTGGAGTGGTCACTATGTGCTCTGTTCGCTGAACAGGCACTGGGAAGTAAAATTTAAGTATTCTGAGCTGGCTCAGTTAAAATGCTCCCACACTGAGAAAACTGGGAATGAGGTCCCCATAGGGATCAATTCTTTCACCCCTAAACTTTTCACCAAATGGGTACAATTCCTTAATCCTTTCTTGCCATTTTCTGTTTATAAGGTGGATCCTCCAAAATTATAGGCTCATCTATAGAATGCAAAAATATTCATTTATTTACAACTGCTCACTTCAGGTTATTTTTTTTTAAGTTCATTCGGAAAATGATGCCTCCTTAGCAAATAATGTCGTGCTACAATCTTTACACCCTTCTCAGTGACTGTAACTTCCTTGTACCAACCGGCTTAAACCCCATGCAGCTGGACTTTCACATGGGTCAGTGCAATGCTAATTCGAAACTCCTTCACCAAATTAAACTCAGTAATTGTATTGAAAATTAGAACATACAAACTAGCTTTTTAAAATGGGTCTCGAGATTAAAGAAAACAGCAAAACGACTCCTGCGTCATGTACATTTCAGAACTGCAAAGGGAAGGCCCGGCGGCGTCTGGAACTCTCTCCCGTGGCCTCCAGAGCCGCCACCCCCTCAGGCTGTCAGAGAGCAGAGGACGGATCTGCCAGCTACTTACATTCAGGGAAGGCCTGAGACTTTGCGAAGTTGCTTTCCCAGCAGTGGGACTTTCTCTTCCTCCATTCAGAAGCCAGGGAGGTGTATGCAGAGGCACTCACCCACCTCAGCCACCTGGGCAAACAGCTGGTCTCCACCCTCGGCACCGACACCAACCAGCTGCGCTTCATACCTGGGCAGGGGCAGCCGTGCTGAGCCACGTGATTGCAAAAGCGTGCGTCAGCATTGCCTGGGCCGCTGCCTCCGGGGGCCCTCCACATGGGGGATTTTTGCCGTTGTTGCAGAAGCGGGGGCTCCTTTCAGAAAACGCTGACCCAGGCTAAACCTGGCCACACCCAGGGGAGCAGGACTGTCCTGCCCCGGGAGTGGGGCGCAGTAGAGCGGGGACAAACCTTGCTTTCTAGAAAGGCGTGAAAGGCTCACAGGGCTTCTGTTGGCACCTGGGAAAAGTTGCTGTGAACGATGTGGAGAGACAAAGAAAACTTGTGGAAGTGGGATGACGCCAGCCGTCTGGCACCTGTTTATGGCGTGGGGGGTGCAGGATGTACTTACTGGGGCGTGGCTTGAGTTTCAACTCGTGAAGTCATAAAAGCAGCAGGCTGGCCGGATTGCTGCTAGTCAGACCTGCCCACCCAGGCTGGAGGACTCCCTGGGGCCCGTGGGTGGGACCCAAGGGCAGCCGTCCAGAGACCCTTTGCCCAGCAGGCTCCTACCGCCCAGGATTCCTGCAGGTGTTACCAATCAGCCACGCTTGGGCATGAGTGCAGCCGGTTTGGTTCGGTTTCCGTAGTGGGGGAGACTTTTGTTCAAACGGAAGCTTCTGCAGGAGCCCCTTACTCCTGCCATGAGGCTCAGCCCTTCTGGGACAATAAATTAGCATTTCATCAAGAGTTCAGAGCTGTGTCAGGAGCTCCCTGAGGGGGAAAGCTGGATGTGGGGTGGGGGCCCTCAGTGCCCCACTTCCCGGTCCAACAGAGCAGAAGTGTGTATGTTTCAACAGGTGAATGGATAGCGAATTGTGGTCTAATCGTGCAGTGGAATATTACTCAGCCCTAAAAAGGAATGAAGCTCCGACATACGCTACAATTCCAAAGAATCTCAAGAATATTACGCTAAGTGAGGGAAACCACTGGTCCTAAATTGTGTGAGATCGTTGGTAGGAAATTTCCAGTGCAGGTAGATTCGGAGAGACAGAATCCAGGCTGGTGGGTCCCAAAGACTGGGCCACGGGGAGTAACTTCCTGATGGGCTCGGCCTTTGGATTGGGCGTGATGGAATGCTTTAGCACTAGATAGAGGTGGTGGCCGCACAGCACTGTGAATTTTTTAAATGCCCCTGAATTGCTCACTTTAAAATAGTTAATTTTATGTTCTGTGAATCTCATCTCAATTTTTTTAAGTGTATAATTTTCACACCTTGGGGTTCCGCACAAGATATTTGGGAAAAAAAATAGAATTCCACTCCTGGGTAAAAAAAAAAAAGTTTGAAAACTGTTGCTTTGCATTTGTTATCACTAGGATTCTGTACAACGGAGGACTGGAGGTGTGGCAAACAGGAACATTTGCTTGCCCCCCACCCCCACCCCCTCAAATCACAGGAGAATTTTTCTAAAGAAAAGAATCTTTTTCAGCAAAATATCTTGGATGAGCCAGCTGGGAATGCAAAGAGGTTCCATGTAAGTCTGCAACAGATGGGCGAACATTGCAAAAGCCCTGACGGAAAGAAGGGGAGAATGGGGAGGGGAGAAGCGGGGAGAGAGAGAGGGAGGATGGCCAGCCGAAAGGGGAGAGTCCCACAGGACTTTGAAGGCGGGCGATGTTCAAGGTCCAGGGTTCAGGTGGGGACCTCCAGCGGCGTGAACTTCCTGCACGAACCACCCTCTCCGTCAACTCTGGAGCCCCACAGCCTCGCTGCCATTGCCACCACTGGCCCCTGGACCACCAAGACCGTGGCTGCAGGATGCTGGGCACCATTGCCAACACCTGTCCCATCGCTGCTGTCCTGGCCACCCCTGGCCACCAGAGAGGCTGTCACTTCCACCGAAGCAAAGAGCAAAGGAATGTTCAGACTTTTCAGCTCCCGTCGCCGGAGCCAGGGGTCTGTCTCTTACAATCATGGACGGCCCTGATGCGGTCCAGATGCTGGGCACTACATAGCTTGCAGGGCCCATGCTCCTCAGCCATGCCTGCCTTTCCCTGAGGGGCTACTCGAACTAGACCCCAACGTCGATCTGCATGACTGACCACTGTCTACAGGTGTCCATGGCCGACCAACTTCCCTCTCTCCGTGCTGTCTTCCTCCAAGCTGGAGGCCAAGCAACTGCCCAGGCTTCCACTGCCCTCCACAGATGGGCAAACACACCCGTGTGTGGGCTCACGCATCGAACCCTGTGGAGACCATACGTGAAGGGTTGTGATTAAGCACCAGACCCCAGGGCCAAACGGCTCCACCACTCGCCTGATGTATAAACGGGCCGATTATTTAATTCTCTGTGCTCAGTTTTGTCAGCTCCCAAATGGGAACCACGTGGCTGTGGTGAGTCAACCTCGGTGAAGCCCTTGGAAGAGATTAAGCGCTGGATAAACTGTTGACTGTCATGATATTAATGGCGGCGCGATTCCTGGGGACTGGACCCTGCACTTCATCACAGTGATTCATGCTGCAGGCTGCGAACTCATTCAGGCGGCTCCCCGCAAACGGGGCTGACGTCACCAGGGTTCTGCTGCCCACTGTCCTATGTGCAGAGTCCAAACAGCCAGCTAAACCTCAACCTAGTGTCTTGTAGATGAAAACAGAAAATTCGTTTTAAAAGACGGCTGCTTGGGAGAATTTTTATTTTCAACTGGTGTATCGGTGTCACATGATTCGAGCCACAAAGGGTCCTGAATCTACAACAGCATAGCCTTTGATTCATTAAGTCACACATTTTTCCATTCCATAAATATTGAGCCCTTTGTACGTGCCAAGCACTGAGGAGCTCATGCTCTTTTTTTTTTTTTCCAAATGGGTTTTAAAAAAAAATCATCGAATGTATTGGGGCGACATTGGCTAATAAAGTTGTAGAGGTTTCAGGGTTACAATTCCACGACACGTCTCTGTATATTATACTGTGTGCTCCCCACCCCAAGCCAAGTCTCCTTCAGTCACCATGTACCCCCACCTTACCTCTTCTCCCTCCCCCACCCCCTTTCCCTCTGATAATCACCGTACTGTTTTCAACATTTACTGCGAAGCTAGGGGGTAGGTATTTTCTTTTTTGTGGGTAGGTATTTTCTTTTTTGTGGGTAAACAGCGAAAGCCCAGAGACAGTGAGCGGCGTGACCAAAGGCCAGCGGGGAGCAGGGGAGGGGCAGCGTCCCGGGGAACCGAAACCCTGCGCGTGGCGAAGGACGCGGTGCTGCCACCCGGGAAGATTTTCGTCGCGTTCAGAGGTGATCCGCTGCCTCCATCTCTTGCCCACTCAGTTCTGGCTCAGAGCACGGGTTTTCCAGCTCTTGCAACGAACACTGGCAGGGAAGGCTCCAGCTTACGGGGTGCCCGCCCCCGCCACCCGCCCTAGTCATTGATCTGGGAAGAGGGTAGCAGGTCCAGGTTTGGGGCCGGTGATTAACCGCTGTGGCTGCGGCAGCCCAGCAGGCCTAGCGAGCCGGAAGCATGCGTGGGGAACGAGGACCCAGGACGCAGTCTGAAAGGGGAGGGACGTGGAAGCGTAAGAACCAGCAGGGCAGCGGGGCCGTGCGGAAGCTGCCCGCGGGTGGAGTGGGGCTCGGACCCCAGGCCCTGCCGTCCAGGCGGGGCCGATGCCCCATTTTACGTGCTGCGTGCGTGTAGGGTGGGGGCTGCGGGGAACCGGGGAGCCAGAGGCAAGATCACACAGGCTCCGTGCCACCCTTGATAACACAGAGGCCCAGAGAGATTTCGCAATTAACCTTCCGCCGTCCTGGGGGAAGAGCCTCCTAGGACTTGGTGATACATCAATCGCACCGAGTTGTACATTCGGGGTTATTGATTCTCTATTGAAAACACATTTTCGTATGTGATGGCAATGCATCTGTTTTAAAGGCTTAATAACTTTTCATTTTTCTCCTGCCTTGAAGAATTTAAGTCGTGAGTGCTGGAGGGATTCTGGAGGTCACCTTCCCCAACCACCCCTTCTACAGATGAGGAAGCCGAGGCCTAGAGTGTGGAAATGATTTGCCCATCATCTCACAATGAGCAAGGGCTGGAACCAAAACTAAACACAGACTTGCCTGCTTCCAACAGGCCGACCCCCCTGACCAGGCCCCTGTAGGCTCTGCAGCAGCCTCCGCAGGAGACCAGCAAGGCCAGACGAGACCCACCTGTTCCGCTGTGGCGCTGCCCTCTGGCCACGGCAGCCTCCAGCCAGTCAGGCCGTGCATCAGCCAAGGACAGGGGAGGCTCCAGCGGAGGAATCCAGGTAGTGTTTGCTCCTTGAGGGTGAACCAGGGTCACCTGACCCTGCGGCTCCTTTGGGTCCTGGACAAACCAGCTGCCTAAGCCCCTGCTATTTCCACAGGTGGCCCCAGGCCTCCTCCCGGCTTCTGCCTCCAGTGGCTGAGTCCGGTGGTTCTCCCTCTCTACCTTGCACAGCTGAGCGCGGGGCTACTTATAGCTCTGTTATCATGTTCCTGTTTGAACACAAACAAACCGCCGTAGCCTGGGCAAGGGATTGATGACAAGGCGCTGCCTACTCTGCGCTCCGGCAGGGCACCTTCCTGAGCGCCCAGGGCCTGGCTGTTCTGCCACTGTCGGGTGAAATGAGGTCTCTTCCTTCACACGCTCTCCTTCGCCTCCTGTCCTCTTCCCTCCCCCAAGTCTGAGGCCAATTAGACATTTCGATGTGAAAAGTCCCGTCTTGTAGGACGTGAGTGAAGACCAGGAGAAACTTAGAAGTCACCTGCACTCACGCCCCAGGGATCAAGGACGACACTGAGGCGCCCAGCTCCGCTGCTGGAGAGAGGCTGGGCCGGTCACTGTTACTCTTTCTCAGCTCCAAACCCACTGCACCCAGATGCAGCCCCCTTCCTGCTTTGCCGGAGGCGGAAGGAGGAAGGAGCGCACACACTTCCTGTCTACTTCCTGTTTCCGGGAGCATTACCCACCTCCTGCTTTGCCCGCCCAGTGTGGCAGTGGAATCCAGTCTTCAGTTTTCCCAGGTCTTACAGAGCTGGCCTCATGGGCCCCAGGGCTGGACCCCACCCCGCACACACAGAGGTCTGAGGCTCCCACCTGTGGGGCCCCTCCTCCGAGCCGCTCAATTTTAAGAATTCCAACTTCTTGTTTGCTCCCCCAGCCTTGGGGGAAGGCTGCTTCCTGCGCTTGGTACCTTCCACCACACCTTAGAGTTTCCTTTTGGCCTTTACACTCACCTAGATTTCACTTCTTTGTATTCAATTCTTTGTTAAAGTAACCGAGAGGTTCCTGCCGCCTGCCTCTGACTTGTGGGGTGGCTGAGCTGGGATCCAGACCCGGTTCTTCTGGTTCGGGACTCTCAGTGTTCAACCACATGGCTGAGTAAAGTGGGTTGGCTCAGCCCTGACTTTAATAAGATGTTGAGGATTCGCAACCACCACCTCCGACACTAATAACAAATCACCACCTAATCACAACCCAGACTTCCTGTCATCAAGTGTCATCTCTGTCGCAGGCTCTCAGAACTGGAGGGACTACCGTCTAGCTCTGTCGCTGAGCTCCCCAACCTTTTGACATCTCGGCTCACATGCGATCACATTTACACAGCCCTGACTTGGGAAATGGGCAGGCTGCTTGAGGTCTCCCCACTGCCCACCTGGCCATACCGAGTGCTGAGGGGAAATCACAATCTTGGCACACCTGTGAGCCTCACTTTATCGATGATGAACGCACGGCCAGAGAGCTAGGGTAGTTGCTCAAACCGAGAGTGTCAGCTGTTGGCTGGAACATCCCTGCTCTCCTTCCTTCTCCAGCACACCAGCCTGGGCTTGTTCACAAGACCAGCCCCCAGGTTTCCTTCTGGGAAGGAAGAGTCTCTGCTGGGGGAAAGAACACGGTCTCATCTGTGCAGGTTTCGAGTATCACAGGAGCTAAAGATCAGGAAAAAGAGATGATGACCTTGCTCCGCAGGTGAGATGAGAGTAACTGGGGTTTGGTTCCCGGGGAGGAAGGTCAGAGAAGGAGACGAGGGGGCAGAGAAAGGAACAGGAGACAGGGGAGATGGACCCGGGCATGGGTGTGAGACAGGGAAGGGCGGGCTGAGGGCCAACGGGACGCCCCCTAACCAGGGGCGACTGGGGACATTTGAGTAACAAGAATGCCTGATGTCCTCTTGAAGTTGTTGTCCATTCTTGTCGTGCGAAGCCCTCCTCCCTCCATCCCGCATCTTCGCACTACACTCACGATTGCTTTGTGAGCGCTGTGTTTTGCTTGGGGCCGGGGCTGGAGGGTGGAACTTGAAGAAGGGGCTGTGCTTTGTGTTTATCTGGGTCAATACAATAGAGAGAGAGAGAGAGAGAGAGAGAGAGAGAGAGAGAGAGAGAGAGAGAGAGAGAGAGAGATTGTAGAAGCCCTGGGGAATTCACACACATCTGGGGCTGGACCTTGGAGACCCACCAGGCACGGACTTCAGCTGAAGTCTAAAGGGGCAGGGAGACCCCAACTGACTTCTGGGTTAGCGTATATTTACAAACTTAAATAAAACCCCCCAAAACAAAATCGGGGATTATACAGACTGTTTGTACTGTTTTTGAAACTGCTTTATTTTTTTTTCATTAATAGCAACATATCAAGAACATCTCTCCATGCATAAAACATCATCTTAATAGCTGCAGTGGACGCTAAATTGTTTCCGAGTTGGAGCTGTTTAAAAACATAGACCTCGATGAACCTAATACAAAATAATATTGACTTGTAAGCTGTCATTGAGAAATAAAATGTAAAAATCGTATAACTCATTTTTTAAATAGTTTGTCTCTGTCGGGGATGGTCAAGAAGGTTGCAGAGTGAGGTGGGTGGGGGCCAGCCTGCACCTGCCCTAGATTCGATCAAGCCGGGAGGTACTGACACCAGAGAGCTGGGAATAGGGGACGCGTCCAGGGGCGCAGTCAGGCTGGCAGGGTCAGAAATGGGGTCGGGGCTGCGCCAGCGCACGCGGTCAGCGTGGAGAGCAGGCAAAGGGCGGGATGAGCACGGACTCGGCGTGGTTCGAGGCAGCGGAAGGGCTGCAGCCGACTGGGCACAGAGGCAGCGTGGAGGCTTCTTGTGTCTGCAGAGCTCTGCAGCTCTGTGCTGCCCTTTAACGGGGGAAGCTGGTGTCTCCAGCAGCAGTCACATCCTGGGATGTTAGAGAAGGGTCTTACGTAAAGGGTCTAGTTCATCAGCTGGAGTCCGGTTCAGTGGGGACGGAGGCCAGATTCCTTTGCTGATAGTGCTTTCCAAGTTTTGAACCTCTGAACCAGAGGCTGGGGATAATCTTGGAATCTCTGCGTCTGCTTGAATACTTCTAGTGATGGGGAATCTCACTACTTCCTGAGGCATCGCCTCCGGAAAGAGTCATACCAGATCCCTGGAAAGTTATTTCTACGGTTCCAAAATCTAGGCCCCACCCCTGATTCTGCGAGCAGTTATCCCAGGGCTCTGGACAAGGATGACACCACGAGGCATGGGCTGGGTGGCGGTCAGTGGTGAGGGCTGAGGACCAACAGGGACCGCCATAGCTGACTTCATGGACCATCATTTGAGAGTGGGCCACAGGCTTTAATCGAGGCCCAGCCTAAGTGTGCCTTGTTCCGGGACTTCACCAAGTCAGCCTGCAGAAAGTGTGGCATCTTTATGGCCAGGGAGTGGGCAGCTAGCTGGCCCGCAGCTGACCACAGACATGTGAGGGATCCCTGCTCAGAGCAAGAGAGCCACCCAGAGGAGCAGCAGAGCCCTGCCTAAGTGGCCAGTCCGCAGGATTGAAAGCTAAATAAGTGTTAGACCACCCAGTGTTGGGTAGTGGGTTACATGGCCAAGGCTAACGGGCAAGGTCCTCCCCAGAGGGCCCATGGAACTTCTTTCACACCGGCCCACAGCCTGACCGGCTGGCCGCCTTAATGCTGTGCCTGTTGAATCGCAAAGGATGCCACACGAGGGAGGACTGAAGGGTGGATCAAATACCTGTCCGTGAAAGGACAACTCACAAGCGTGGCTCCTGGACCGGTGGCCACTAGTGTCTGCTTGGTCTGTGCCAGACTGAGTGCCTTGGCCCTAGAGCTCTCTGAGGACGAAGCTCTGAGCGGCCCGTGTTGTAAGCCAGGTGCGGCCCCTTTGCCCAAACGAAAGCGTACCGCTGCATACCGATTTGCAGTAAACGGTCTCTTTTTTCCCCTAAAACAGATAGTTGATGACAGCATCAAATACAAAGTTCCCCTTCCTCATGATTCCCATACGCTCCTTCTCTGCAGACTGGAGAGCAGCAAAACCATATTTGTTATGAAAACAAGCTGTCCAAGCCCACAAACATTGACATCAGTTTGAATCCAAGAGTTGAACTGTGCTGTCGTTTTTGGAAATCAACCACGGCGTCCACATAACTGGGAACCGTGGGCCACGAGGAGGATGTGAGGAGGGGCGGGGAAGCCGTTTCAGTGAAAACAACGCTACAGAGGCCTTGAGTGTAGATGGAATAGCTGTGCCGATTACGTCAGAGCCAAAGGTATTGATACCGAGGAGCCATATGTTAGAGCTGAACTGAGAAGCCGAAGACATTTGCCTTCTATGGGGCATAGGAAGACTTCACAAATGCAATTCTTAGGCTCTAGAGAGAGAGTTTCAGCTAACACCAGGCAATTTTATTACGGAAAAATACAAAATGGATTTTGAAAACCTCTGTTCCTCAGACAAGTATATTGTAAATTTATATTTTTAAGGATTTTATTTATTTTAGGCAGAGGGGAAGTGGGGGGAAGAGAGGGAGTAAAACATCAATGAGTGGTTGCCTCTCACACACCCCCGCACTGGGGACATGACCTGGCCCACAACCCAGGCATGTGCCCTAACTGGGAATTGAACTGGTGACCCTTTGGTTCTCAGGCCAGCGCTCAATCCATTGAGCCGCACCAACCAGGGCTGTAAATTTATTTCTTAAAAAATTAAGGAGTTGAGTAGGGGAAATTTCATAAAGGAAGGAGCCCAGAGGGGGAACCCAATATCTGCACACAAATTCCTCCTCACATCCCTGGCCGATTCCTAAAATGCAACTACTCAGGGGAAATACTGACAAACCCAGGAAAAAGCGATGGCAGGAAGCTAAGCTCTCCGAGGAGCAGTTTGCAAGAAAGCAGCTTGGCGCTCAAGTCCCATCGAGTTGGAGGTGCTAGGTAAAGACCTCAAGCATATCACGGAAATCACAGACGAACCAGACCTTAAGAATAAGGAATATATCCCACGACTAAGGAGTATGCCCTAGGAATAGGACTAGATCAAAGCAGACCTACCTCAACAAGGTCTGAAAGTAGGCTTTTACAGTTCCCGGCGATTTAGCTGCCCGACAGGAGAAAATGCAATAGTATTCAGAGGATGAGAACAGAATCCAGTATCTCCAATGTATCACTACCACACCCAACACACCGTAACAGACAACCAGTATGGGAAGAAGCAGGATAACGCGACCTATATCAAGAGGGAGAATAATCAGTACAAGCAGACACACATATAACCCAGAAGTTTGAATTAGCACACAAGGACTTAAAAATAACGCTCATAACCAGGACAAATAGAACTGACAGGAAAAGACAGATATGAAGGTGGAAGACATAGGGCATTTCTGGAGGATACATAAGTAATGGACACTGTAGGAGAGAGGCGGAAACTTGAGGGGGGAGCATGGAAAAGGGCCTTAAGAGATAAGATGTATCAACCCAAAGCGACCTGTGGTTCTTGTTTGGATCGTGATTGAAATCAACAACAACAACAAAAAGAAAAAGCAATCAGAGATCAATTTGAACACTCACAGAATTTTTAATATCAGGGAATTATTGTGATTTTCTAGGTATGATCATATTACAGTTATTTTTTTTTAAGATTTTTTTAAGTACTTTTTTTTTCTTTAGATTTTTTATTTATTTATCTTTAGAGGGGAAAGGAAGGAGAGAGGGAGAGAAACATCAATGTGCGGTTGCCTCTCGTATGTCCCCTGCCGGGAACTGGCCTGGCAACCCAGGCATGTGCCCTGACTGGGAATCGAACCGCGATCCTTCGGTTCGCAGGCCCGCGCTCAATCCACTGAGCTACACCAGCCAGGGCATATTACAGTTATTGACATGCAAAAAAGAATCCTCATGTTTCAGGGAAACACACTTCAATATGACTGATTGAATGGTGGAATGATTTGCTTTAAACCAATGTGGACACTCGGGGAAGGGACAGACATCCGTGGAAAGTGGAGTAATACATGAAATAAGATTGGCCATATATAGAGAATTGTCGAAACCAGTAATGGGTATATGAGGATTCTCGTAACATTCTCTCCATGTTTGCGAGTGCTTGAAAAGCCCATAACAAAATATTAAGGAAGAAAAGGAGGGAGGGTGGGGAGGAGGAAAAGCCGTCCTTCCTCCTTCACTTGTGACTGGAGTCCACTCCATTGCCCGAGCCAGCCCCGGCTGAGCCCATCTCTGCCTGTCAATGGGGAGTTTGGGCATTAGGCCACCCCTTCCTACGCATGCAACAGGTGACCTGCCAGTAATTTAAGCTACTTTCGATTTGCGTTTTCCAAACCAAATTTCCCCGTTGAACTTCCGATGTGGGCTCCAGTGCCCCAAGTAGATCTCTAAGTCGGAGGGTTACCTCCCAAGTTCTAGCTCAGCCCTTCTCTCCCATCCATGATGGTTTAATTCCTCGCACTGTGTGTCTGGCCACTGCTTCCCGGCTTCCAGAAAGTGGGTCTGGGGACTTCTCTCATCGTGTATGAATACATCTCTCCAAGGACAACCTCCTGAGTTCCCTGCTACTAGGACCTGCCCATCTGGTTGCTTCTCCGAGGTTGGAATCTACAGCTGGATGATTTCCTTCCACACCTGTTGACCGACAGGTCAGCCTGAATCTTTTTCTTTACGCTAAACGAGGAGGAGGCATTTGCAAAGAGTACCAGCAGTCCTGGGCGGTGGAGCAGGCCGGCGCTGGCGGAGAGGGGGCGCACCCGACAAATGCCAAGAGTGAAACCTCTACCAGGCAAAGCAAACAATGTCGCCAAGGGCTCTTCAAAGAACTGGAACACACGAGTGGATGATCTTGTGACTGACTCAAGGGTTCGTTGTCTCATCTGTTTGCTATGAAATATGAGACGCAAAGTAACTTTGTCAGACCCGAACTTGAACCATTGGCAGTGTCACCAGCAGCACGTCCACAGGGGTGGGCCTCTGCGTGGCCGAAAAGAAAAGGCACAGCCACATTCTTTAACCTCACAGAGTTACCTACAAAATCATGCCCCTTCGAAAAGAAAAACTTGACCCCACTTAGAAAGGATCACTCCACCCCTGGCTGGTGTAGCGCAGTGGATTGAGCGCGGGCTGCGAACCAAAGGGTCACAAGTTCGATTCCCAATCAGGGCACACACCTGGGTTGTGAGCCAGGTCCCCAGTGGGGGCCACATGAGAGGCAACCACACACTGATGTTTCTTTCCCTCTCTTTCTCCCTCCCTTCCCCTCTCTAAAAATAAATAAATAAAATCTTTTAAAAAAGAAAAGAAATGATCACTCCAGCCTCACACACACCCATGCCCCTCACGGTCCTTTCACACGGAACGAGCACAGCCAGAAAGCAAGCATCTGTCCAGACGACCAGAGTCTCGCAGCTCAGGAGTTGATAAGCATTGCAGGCAGCTACGATCTGAGGAGGGTCACTCTTTGGTAGAATCTAGATGTTTCTTTGGAGCCCCAGAATACTGAGACGCAACTGATTTCTGCCATTCCCAAGCTTTACACGGACCTAGGCAGCCTGACTGCGTAAAGTGAGCTAGCTCCCTTTGCTTGCACGACCTTAGCCTGTGTTGCTGGGTTTAATCTCTTTATAATTCTTTGGCACCAATTCTGACACAGGGCTCTGCTGAGGCTGTTCCCTGACTGGAGCGTGGAGCAGAATTTCCCCTTTTTAGGTCACAAACTCAGAGCGCTCCCTCGTCACAGCGACTCCCTCCACCAGGTCAATTTTCAACGCCCCATGTGAACAACATTTTGTAAAACCTTGGCAAGGTGGCAACTATCGTCCGTTGCTCCTGCCATCTGCGGCACTTCCCAAGATTGGAACAGGCACAAACTTGCCCCAGCAGGCTTGGATTATAAAAACACATCGAAATGCCCTCCTCTAAACACAGCTGGATGAAGAACCCTAGGAGAGGCGTCGTGAATTTCCAGGGACTCTCGAAGGGCGCAGACAAGCCAACACAGAGAGGTCTTCCTGTGTCCATTTCTTGGGCAGTGTAGGGCTGTTACCTGTTCAAGTGAAATCACACACTCCAACAGGTAACTTTGGGGAGCTGCCTTTGTCCTTTACTCTGAAAAAGGCTCATTCTTTACCCTCCCCTCACTCGCAGCATACTCGAACAGGGCTGGCTTGGCTCATCACACCAACCCACCTCCTCAACCCTGCTAATTGGACTAGGGGTGGATGCCGGCTTCAGCTGGGCCAATCCAATTCTCTCTCTTGATATTCGTTAGGGGCCCTAGAAGTCCACTGGTGGCTGCCAGTCACGAGGCAATGGGGAAGGAGGGCAGGACCGGTGCCAGAGAAACCCAGAGCCTGTGGGAGAACCAGGGGGAGGACCAGGGCCGGGAGCCCAGCAGAGGGGACCAGCCCACCTCACACCGGAATAATGCAGGTGACAGTGGAGAAGCAGGGATGAAGGTTTGCTACAGCCCAGAGCTCCGTTTTCTGAATCAGTTCCCCCTTCTGAGTGGGTTTCTCTTTCTTATTATAACCCCACACGTCCTGATGGAAAACACCCTCCAACGTTGCCCCAGACTCTGGCCCGTTCCCAGTCCTCATCTTCCTTTGGCGTCTCACCCTGTCGCCCCCACTGTCCTCGAACCTCTGTCCATTTAACGAGGTGCCGCAAAATCCCGTTCTCTTTTTCCTTCTCCAGCTATTCCCACCCTCCTCCGCAAGCCATTTGATGAGACTCAGCATCTGGTCTTCCAGCCTGGTCTTCTCCTCGGAAGATTTCATCGGTTCCCGAGACTTCCTCCACTGAGTCCAGGCACCAGGCCCCAGGTCCAGATGCAAGCCCGGACTCCCACCCCGACCGACCGCAGTTCTAACCCTCCGATGCGTATCTCTGCTTGGATGACTCAGTCACTCAACCTCTTGGAATGGAATGTGCTCTCTCTCTCCCTCAAGTCAATCTTTCTCTTGACTTTCCCATTTCCTTTGAGAGGAGCTGTTTTTTCAGTCCCATCCCCTGGGACCCTCGTGGTGATTCTGCACCCCATAGGGACTGCTTGCTTAGTACCTGCCTCCCCCTGTCCCAGACGGTCCGTGAGGGCCTGGGGGGTGTGAGTGTGCTGTACAACTAAGACTTCTCTCCCGGGGTCTGGAATGCGGGGCCACTTAGAAGTCTGCTGAGATGAATTGAAGGAATGAATGGTTGGCATGTATTTTTCTCTCTGTTTCACTCCTCTTGTCTCCCCAACATGCACTCGCCAGGCTCTCCGGATTCTTCCTTCTCAATGTCTCTGTCACTGTCCCCTTCCTCTCTGTTACTTTTGCTTCTGGGCCAGACCCCGATCCCTACCCATCAGAGCTGCTGCAGAAGCAAGCTGGTCTCCCTGGATGCAATTGAAAACCGACACGTGGGATTCTGGGAAGGTGATGACAGAGGAGTTCGTACATCCTCCCAAATCCCCTCACATAAACAGATGGAGCAACTGGATTAAAAGGAAAGAAAAACCTGTGCACATTTGCAGCAAAGTACATGTGCAAATAAGAAGGTTCCCCTGGAACCTCAACCACCAACAGCCGTAAGATCCACCTGGTATCGGTGCCCCTGCAGAAGGAAGCGGAGGGAAGCCACGGGGTTGCTGTCAGCTGGACCCGAGAGCAGGACGACCCCAAAGAGCCAGCAGGTATTCACAGGAAGGACTCTGGCCCCTGCAGAAGCAGCAGCTGAAACTGGGCGCAGTTTTGCCCCCCTGTGCCCACGCATGTGCAGATGTTATACACTAGCTAGTGAGGGCTGTGCGTGGGATAAAGAACTGCAGCCTGTTCATTTCTGTTTCATGGAGCACGCTGTGAAGCAGGACACACACATACACACACACACACACACACACACACACACTCCACTGTATGTAACTGGACCGCAGGATTCTCTCGGGAGCTCAGAGTTCGGCCCCGCTTCACGGTGGCCCAGTGACTCAGTTATAACCAAACCAAGTCAAACCCAGAAACACGCAGCTTTTGCTGAGCTCACTCGGCAGCTCCAGCCGGCAGCCGCAGCGGCGGACCAGGTCTGGGAAGGTGCTCGCGAGAGTCTGGAGAGACGCCGGGCTAACCTGTCCAAGTCAACACGGCGGAGGGCTTGAAAATAACTGTTTCCCACAAAGTCTTGGTATATTAGGGCCTC
Organism: Glossophaga mutica; assembly: GCA_039655065.1. Classification (NCBI taxonomy): domain Eukaryota; kingdom Metazoa; phylum Chordata; class Mammalia; order Chiroptera; family Phyllostomidae; genus Glossophaga; species Glossophaga mutica. The sequence continues at coordinate 171,569,884 of CM077307.1, read as the reverse complement.
AGGGGCTCTCTTAAACCATCTTCCATAGAATCCTAAGTACTTGAAAACCTTATCTGTGATTGACAGAACCGTGACAGCGTCCAGGCAAACTGCTCAATTCTCATCTTACAGATGAAGAGACTGAGGTCTAGATCCATGGGGCTGTATCCCCCCAAAAGGAACTTATTGGAAAGAAAAAAAAGAGTTTATGTGGTTTAGAAGGCCATCAAAAGGTGGGGAGGGGGAGATTAAGAAGCACAGATGTACCTTTGATTTCCCTTAATATGAGGGGGAAAAAGAAAAGAAAGATAGGTAGAAATGCATTTACCCCTCCAATCTTAGTAGCCAAACCAATTTAACGCCACATGCTGCTCAAGGGAAAAAAGCCATTGATTCGAGACTGACTTACCCGGTAGCCTCCGAGCGTGGGGCGCAGACAGGGAGAAAGGAAGGCTCTCTCTTCCTGATGTGACGGCTTTTCAGCACTGCCCTCTGCCCGCAGTCTGTCTGCCTTCCCCCAGGATCACATGGAAATGTTCTATAAATGTGCACTGGCTTAAGGTTGGGAACGCTGGCCTGGGAGGCAGCCGCGTGTGAGCAACCTGACCCCGGGCAGGAGGCAGCTTTCCAGAAGGCTCTGCGGCCCAGGGGGGAACGACAGGGGCAGACAGCCTGCAGGTACCGGAGCGCCTGCAGCTCCGGCTTCCTACTCGAGGTTTATTTGGGATCCGAAGCCAGTTTCAACTGCCTTCCGCTGCAGTTTGATTTACGTGGGGCAGTTCCGAATTTGGGCTAGGACCAGCCACTTTTCAAAACAAAGCAGCCTTTAAAAAAAATTTTTTTAAAGGCTATAAAGTTAGAAGCACTTCTGGTCGGTAGGGACAGGTCCTTGTCAGTTGCTACCAACCTCAGAAAATCAAGCTGTCCCTTATGGAAAACATCCACACGCTCCCTTGAGAAGGGGGGAGCGAACAGTTACTGGGAGGCCGATTCTAAATGGCAAAGCTGCCTAAAAGGCCATCGGTGTTTAGTGATTTCAACAGGCAGCCACACAATAGAAAACGTGCAATCGTAAGAAAGGACGTTCAGCTCTTTACGAGCCCACACTGAAAACCCTCCAAGAGCTATCATTAAGTGGCAAAGAAATTAAGGCAGGGAACGGTGTGTATAATACACTGCATTTGTGTAAAAAAAAAAAGGAGAGTTTAAAGTTATGACTGTGTACTACATTATGCATATTATATATTATACATTGTATACTAGGCGAATCCTATGCTCTAAAAATCATACTACATTATAATACATAAACTAATGACTGGAAATTCACACAAGAAACTGTTGACTGTGTGACTGTGACTGCCTTGAGGGAGGGGTGGAGACTGGGGGACAGGGAAAAAGGAAGATCGTCTCCTCACGTATTTCCTTTTCTGTTCTAGAAATTTCACCTCACGTGAATAGTAATTTTTCAAAAAAAATACTTTAAAGGTAATCTAATTTTCACTAGAAATATTTAATCTTCAAACTGCCTAATCAGAGCATGGAATTCAATGGACCATAACTCGTTTTTTTTTTTCCCCACATATTTAAAATTTGAGCCCTTCTGGGGTGTCGTACTGCAAGGCAAAGGGTCACCGGTTCAATTCCTGGTCAGGGCACATGCCTGGGTTGTAGGTTCAGTGCCTGGTCAGGGTGCATGCAAGACACAAAGCAGTGATGTTTCTCTTTCTCTCTCCCTCCTCATGTAGCTAGAATAAATAAATACATAAATAAATAAGTAAAATCTGAGATTGGGTTGGGAAGAAGTTTTCTGAAGATGACAGTTTTGCAATAACTAAAATCCTCTGATAGCACAGGACCTACCCATGCGTTTTGAATGAGGGAATCTAGACTTTCCGTCCCGATTCATCTCCTTTCTGGCCATGACTTGATCGCGGCCCAGAGGCTGTGTTGCACCTGGTTTTATCGGGTGTAACGTGGTCCCACACCCCACCTTCTCCACAGGCCTAGTGTGGCCTAAAGAAGGCAGCGTATATAAAAATCCGTTAAAAAAATGGAAAATCCTAATTGAAGAGTAGAATTGTGCCGAGTGATCCCATTTTATAACGTTTTTTTCCCTGAAGTCCTTGTGTGATTCGACACTCAAATAATGTTAAGTCACATTTTCCCATAGGGACAAGCATACAAGTACAGGGAATACCGTCGGAGGGCGGGGACCTACAGCCGCAGCGCCGCATGCTCGCCCGAGCGCTGTTTTCAGTTTCCCAACATTACCTCTCGCAGGGTGCCGAGGGCCTTGCTCTGAGTAACTCCGGGGCACATCAGGGTGGGCTCCCTGGCCTCCTTCATGGTTTTCTGTCCCATGTAACGTCTGTTCCCAGTTTACTCATCCAGAAGCGTAGTTTTAGTCCTCACATGAGTACCGACGCATGGTCCTCGGGTGGAATTGCCTTGAGACATAAAAACCTTTTTACACTAAAATCGCAGGTCAGAGTTTCAACGCTTATTATAAACACTGGGGTTCCCCACCTCCTGGGAAAAGCCACAGACGTCTGCTTACCAGCTGAAGTGGCGCCACCATGCGGCCACAGCGTAAGTGCAGTTTTTATCATTCCTTCGTCCAGCCAGCCGTGAAACGATTCTTGGCCAAAACACTAATTAATTAATTAACAAAAGAATTTTTCTTTAATTGGGGAGATTTGAACTGTTTCAGGATTTGCTCATGTGAGGTTTTATTAATGTTTTTTATTCATATTTTCCCAATTCGAATTCACATAAATGCAGCCTTGCTGAAAATTACTAGCATATGGCAATGAAGAAAACAAAACATTTCCCAAACGCAATGCTTAGAAGTGATAATTATTTCCAAGTTCTGAGAAGAAAAGAAATTCAAAGTAATGTTTAGTATGACAGTAAACACGTGGATTTACAAAAATCAAAAGATAACGTTCATGGTCCCTAGCTCCATACCCAGAGAAAAAGCAACTCCCATTAATGAAGCTAACGGAAAACACAGACATTGAACTCCTTTCCTTCTAGAGACTTTGTTAAAATCATAGCAAAGAGAAAAGCGTTTTACATTTGCTGGGACACTAACAAAGCAAACGAGGGCAGTGCATCGGTCGACAGAAGATGGCGCCAGGTCTGTCGGATGACGACGGGTGGAGCCTGGAGGGATCCGCGCACAGGAGGCGCAGGCTCCGGCTGCCGGGGAGAGGCGGCGGTGGCGGAGGGCTTCAGCCCACACAAGACCCGGTCTGCCCTGCAGCCCCAGGAGAGGCTCCGAAACACCAGGAACAATGGAGGCAGCAGAACTGGGGCTGAAAATTAAAAGCAGGTGAAAATTAAAAACGGATCCTGACCCACCCGCCCCTGACGCCTACCCACCGGACAAGAGCAAAGTCACCAACGCCAAACCTCCCCTGTATTCCGAAATTAAAAACTCCATAGAAGGTTGAAGGCAAACAATGAAATACTTCAAAAAAAAATAAGATTAAAGAAGGATTCAGAATATTAGAGGCTCAGAGAGTTAGTTCATCTGTGAGGTCCCACATCTGCTTAACAGGAGACACAGGCAAAGAACCAAAAAGTGGAAGGAAGAAATGATCAAAGAAGTAATAGAAGAATATTCCCCAAAGTTGAAGGGTGTGAATCTCCAGACTGAAAGGGTCCAGTATGTGCCTGGCAGAGTCACTCAAACATATCACAGTTCTGAGGGTCGGCTGGGCTCCGCTAGTGGTTGCCAGGGGCTGGAGGGAAGGTTGCGGGGAAGAGGGGGTGACTGGTAGTAGGTGTGGGTCTTTTTTTTCCTGGGTGATGAAAATGTTCTAAAATTGATTGTGCTAATGGCTGCATAACTCTGTGAATAAAATAAAACTATTGACTGGTACCCTTTAACAGTGTGAATTTTATGGTATGTGAATTATAACTCAATAATAACAATTTAAAAACTATTTCACGCCCTGGCTGGTGTAGCTCAGTGGATTGAGCGCGGGCCTGCGAACCAAAGGATCGCGGTTCGATTCCCAGTCAGGGCACATGCCTGGGTTGCAGGCCAGTTCCCAGCATGGGACACATAAGAGGCAACCATACATTGATATTTCTCTCCTTCTCCCTCTCTCCTACCCTCCCCCTCTAAAGATAAATAAATAAATAAATATTTAAAAAAAATAAAAAATAAAAATAAAAAAATAAAAACTATTTCACTCTGGCCTTCAAAGGTGGGTAAGTGGAGTTCGATGGTTCTGCATCTCCCTAGTCCTGAAGTTCAAAGTGTGCCCATAGTCGGCAGCATGGTGTTCCCTGGGAGCTAGACATGGACAATCAGAGGGCCCCTCCCAGACCTGGAATAAATTACCTGGTCTCCAGTTTACTTCTCCTTTGCTTGCCCGTGCTGTTGGTGTCATACCTAAGAAACCATCCCCTAATCCAAGGTCACAAAGATTTACACCTATATTTTCTTCTACGCGTTTTATAGTATTAGCTCTTACATTGAGGTCTGATCCACTTTGAATTAATTTTTGTATCTAGAATGGGGGCGGGGTCCAACTCCACTCTTTTCCATGTGAAAATCCAATTGTCACAGCCCCATTTATCGCGAAGACTATTCTTTTCCTCATCGCACTGTTTTGGCACCTTTGGAGAAAATCAATTGACCATAGGTGTACGGGTTCATTTCTGAACTTACAATTCTACCCCATGATCTATATGTCTTTCCCTATGCTAAGGAGGAGGCAGTATCCCAGTCTTCATTACTATAGCTCCATAGTAACTTCTCAAATAGAAAAGTCTTGCCGACTTTGTCCTTTTTCAAGATTGCTTTGGCTATTCTGGGCATCTCGCATTTCCACATACACTGTAGAATCAGTTGCATGTCTGTCTGGAAGGCGCAGGCAGGTCTCCCAACCATCTCTGTGACCTGCCGCACTTTGCAGCGTGTCTGGCACATTAGTACACATCGAAAGTTTGTTGAATTGAATGAAACATTCCGGGTCTTTTTTTTCCTGGAGCTTGGAATAATTTCCACCTAGGAGAATGCTAAGTATTTGTTTCAGTTCCAATGCATTGAACTGCAAGTAGTAATGACAAAGCAATTCACAGTGCCTTAAAGCACAGGATGTTGATGGCTTAAGGGGGTGGAGCCTGGAGGTAGGCAGTTCATTCAGCCATTCAGCCATGTGCGGTGCTCAGCATTCTGGTCTCTCCTCGTGCTTGTCACCTCATCAGTAGTAGGCACCATCATGCCAGGCACCATGATGACATGACAGCATGTCAAAGGAGGAGGGGTGGGGACAGAGACTTTCTTTCTGGAGGCTTGTGTTTCATCCAGGTAGGAAGCGCCCTCACACCTCACTGATGGAAACTGGGTCGCAGGCCTACCCTAAGCCCCGGCACTGGGGACATGGCTCACCTAGGCCAACCACACTTCATCCACTGAAGCAGGCGCCAGACCATAACTTTCCTGAAATCCAGGTACGCAGGGCTGGAGTGAGGTATCACCATTGAGCATCGAGGAATGGCCTACATGAGGCAGAAAATGACCTTTGTGGAGGTTTGTGTAGTAACGCAACTTATAATGTTGTTCCAGGGACAAAATGTGTTGTCAGCACCAAAAAGTACTTTGAGAAAACAACATATGCCAAAAAATTCATACGTTTATCTTTAAAACTGTACTGAATATAATCCCATCTGTCTTGGACACTTTCGAAGGTACTTTAGAATTTTTTTAGCTTGAGAGTCAATTATGAACATAAACTTGTCATGGTGCAGACAGGTAGTACCTGGAAGGGGTGGTTACCTGAGGTTAACAGGTGCTGCGTGCCCAGGATGATGAGCCAGCCGTGGTCGTGTGCTGGGGCGCCCTGCAGTACCTCTGCAGCCGTTGGGAGGCGCCCTAGCGCCTGCGCGCGCCTGGCCCGCCGCCGGCCTCCCGCCCACAGGCGTCGCTGTGTTGAGGGGCCGGCCCCGAACCGCGTTCCGCGGGGAGCAGGCGCTCGCGCCGAGCAGGGGTTTCAGTTTCTGGCGCGAACTTCCGCTGTTCCGAAGTTGCACGGCGAATTGGCGCGATGTCCGGGGACAGCAGCGGCCGCCGGTCCGAGGGCCGGGGCCGGGGCCGTGACCCGCACCGGGATCGCCCCCGCTCCCGCTCCCGCTCGCGGTCTCCGCTGTCCTCCCGCCGGGGCACCGCGCCCGAGCGCAGGGAGGCCCCGGAGCGCCCGAGCTTGGAGGAGGGAGAGCCGTCGGATTCCGGGGACGAGATGGTGGACCCCGCGACCCTGGAGGTGGAGACCGACCACGGCCTGTGCCGCCAGATCCGCCATCAGTACCGGGCGCTCATCAACTCGGTCCAACGTAAGGCGGGGCGCGGGGCCGGGCGGGGCAGGTGCCAGGCGCAGGCCCTGCGCTGCCCGGATGGTCATCGGCGCTGGGGCTCAGCCGCGCCCGGATTGGCTCCCCAAGTGCTCCCACATCGGTCTTGTCCATCGAGCCGCACGACCTTGGCGGGGGCCGCACAGGTCCCCGCTGGGCAGGACGACACCGCTGGAGGCCGGGCGCGGTCCGTGGCTCGCCGGAGCCCAGACGGCCAGAAGGGGGAGAGGCGAGACGCGCGGACCTCCCGGGGGTCCGCGCGTCTCGCCTTGCAGAGCTGCTCGGTTTCTTGCAGTCGGCGGTTCCCCGGTGTGGTCGCCCGCGCAGAAGCGGCAGCGGCACCGGGAGAGATCCAACCAAACTCGGAGGGCTGCGCAGGAGGGTGGCCCTTCCTTCTGTTGTGTGGCCTCAAGGGTCTTGTGTGACTCGCAAAGTTTGAGTACCACTGTTAGGAGAGCTCCTCCAAGGCTGCGGCAGAAGTTGAGCCCTTTGGGGGAAGGTTAGAGGGAACCGGTCTCTTTAAAAGTTCCCGTTCTCAAAGGGTACAGTCTGGACGCGCCATTTTGGTTAAAAAGATAAAGATGTTGGAACTAATTAGCCAGAGAGCAGGGGGCGGGGCTTGCCTTTACTGCCGGTGATCACTTTGTCAACGACTTGTTGGTGGTGAATGATGATCACACTTCCCAAAGCTTGTATTTTTTTAACATAGAAAACCGGGAGGATATCCTGAATGCCAGCGACAAATTAACAGAGGTCCTTGAAGAGGCCAACACTCTGTTTAATGGAGGTAATTCACTCTTTTATATATGAATGATCTTTAGAATCATATGTTTTTGGATCATTTTAATTAGTTTCACAGCCAAGTAATCGACATCAAACAATCCCCACATTTACTATAGTGCTTTTCTAGTCTTGGGACCTTCTCTATTGTAGTAATATCACATTTATTTTGCACATTCCATTCCTTAAGCATGTATATATATAAAACTAGGGATTGTACATGAAATTCTGGCGATGGGGCCAGCAGTCCGTTTTGAGGTGGTTCTGTTGTTTGAGAGCTTTACGTGTATCATCTTTGGTCTTTCGGTTTCATTTACTGCTGTCCCCAGGGTGTGTGCAGACCCTGGTTGAATGCATGAATGAGAGAGCAGAGCCGGCCTCTGAAGTCCTGTTTCTTTTCCTGTCCTGTCTGCCCTCCCTCGTCTCCATGCTGTTGGTCCCTCTTTGTAACCCGGCAGGGGTGGCCGTGTCTACAAGTGGACCTGTTAGTCTGCGGTCAGCGGTGTGTGTGTGTGTGTATGTGTGTGTGTGAGAGAGAGAGAGAGAGAGAGAGAGAGAGAGCGAGAGAGAGCGAGAGCGCGCAAGCTCGCACTGAGCTCTAGACCCTGGGCTGAGGGGCCTTAACATCCATCAGAGCTTGAACGGAAAGCAGCCGCAGGGTAACAGTAGCAGCAGCAGCGTGGTCAGAGACAGAGGACAGGTCAGGGTACTTCCCGATGTGGGCCCTCAGTCATGGAGCGCTAGGGCCAGTCCCCAGACAGCCTGTCCCTCCAGGCTGGTCGGTGGCAGCTCTGTGGGAACAGAGGGAGACCGCCGACACTTGCAGCGGTGGAGGGGAGCCAGCAGACCGCGCCCTGGCCGGGAACCCCAACCCCTCCTGTTCTTCCAGAGCCAGAACCTTTGTTTCCGATCGTGGCCGCTGGGTTGACGTTGTCCCCTTTTAACAGTTTTCTGCCTGTGTGCTCTCGGAGTGCTGTCTTTCCTGCTCTGACCGCACCTCCTCCCCGTCTTAGTCTGCCGGTTCGCTCGGTCTCGTCACGACCTTCCAGAGCCAGCCTTTCCCTGTCCACCTGCTCAGATCCCTCCCCCACCCTCTTTAGCTGTTCCTTCTCCGCCCCCCCAGCCTGGACCCCAGTGCTTCAGCTCAAGGCTACATTGATTTCCCTCGTTATTGTATTGTGTATCTTGCTAGTTCTTGACCCAGAGGTCATTTCCTCCCTCAGCTGACATGTCCACTGTGCTAGCTGGGTGGCCTCTTTGAGACACAGTAATCCGCTCAGCTGGGCCCAGGGAGCCAGTCGGCAAGCACGGAGTTGCGGACGGGATTTACCTCGGTGGAGGCCTTCACACCGCCCACGACAGCGCGTGCTGTGGCTACCTGGCCGGGGAGGCCAGGCACGTCCCAGGAATGAGCCTCTTTGGCCGCTCTCACTTTCACCGTAACGTTCGCAGTTACTGTCACTTTCACAGTAACTCCTGAAACCCAGCTGAGGGGGAACATGACTTAGAAAAACAAAAAGCTGGAGGCAGCGAGTTCACCAGCCGGAGGAATGTCCGGGAAATCGATGATTCACCCGCAGTGGCCTCAGGGAGCAAGCCAGGTGTAGGTGTTTCCCTGTTTGGACTTCGCTGAGTTTCTCTCTTCTTGGCTGCCTTTTCGGGCGCCGTGGCCGTGTTCCCAGAGCACATTTTCTCCCTTCCTGTTCCCCGTGGGGTCCGGTGAGCCCAGCCCCTGAGCCCTGCTGGTCCCTCCGGTGGGCCCTTTGCTCCTCTCCCCAGACTTCATCCTCAGTGTCCCTGCCTGTTCCCTGCTTGTGTCCTCTTATTGATACTTAAATCTCTTCTCCCTGTAGCTCATCTTCAACCCTATGTCCTCTGTCAAATCCTTTTGGATCACCCATCCTCAGAGGTCACTGCCTTGCTGCCTCTAGGGTGGTGCCTGGGAGCCACGTGGAGGCCTGAATCTCCTGCTGGCTGCCCGGCCCGTGACTTTATTCCAGCTGAGGCTCCTTGACAACTTACCGATTGCTGGTCTACGAAAGCATAGTGCGTGTTCACCTTGACTTACACCGGCCCATGTGATGATAGTGACTAAGCTGGGTTATTGGCGTCAAGGGAAAAGCCACGTGCTAGAGATGGTAGCGGGGTATTTTGTTTTGTTTAGTTTCGTTTTGTTCTAACCACGGTTATTAAGAGGTTCCGTTCTAAGGAGTAGGAAAAGTGGAGACAGAGCTGGCTTTTAGGAAGACTGGTCAGCTCGGATTCCAGATTTTGGTGACTTGGGCAGGGGAGCCAGTTGTTTGGAGTGAGATGGATATGTTGAGACTTTTTTCAGTCCAGTGGGAAATGCTGAGTTACTAGTTGGAAATGTAAGGGAAATGCCTGTGGTTGATGTGAGTTTTGTAACGTGTGCATTTTTCTTCTCTTTTGAATAGTGTCCCGAGCAAGAGAAGCAGTCCTAGATGCCCACTTTCTTGTTTTGGCTTCTGATTTGGGCAAAGAGAAGGCCAAGCAGCTGCGTTCTGACCTGAGCTCATTTGACATGTTAAGATATGTTGAAACTCTAGTAAGTTCAAAGCTATAGAATCTTAATAAGAAATGTATTCGTCTGTGTAACTATCTGCTTTGCTTATATCCATGCGCAAATAGCTTTCACTTCACTTTGACTCTCTGCGGGGGTGGGCTCAGACACCTTCGCAGAGATCCTACCAAACTAAATAGACGATAGAGGAAGTGTATGGTGGGACCCCAGAGCAGTTTGAAAACTGCTAGCATTCTACGACTCCAGGTACTACGTTTATGTAGAAATGGCTGTACGTTTTCCCCCTCAGCCACCTATCAGTTCATGAAGCGTTCTAGTTTGTCCTTAGTGACCTGGGACCTTTGACCAGGGGTCGGCCAAAGCCCACGCTACAGGTGGCAGGCTCAGCTGGAACGAGTCAGGTCCCGTGGGTGGGCATGTGTTAGTCTTTGAGAATATTTCAGAACCACGTGCATATGATGGGAGCCCTGCCTTTGCGGGTGTTTTTGTTTTTTGCTCTTGTTTTAGTTACCTTTCTTTGCCTCTTAATAAGTGTGTGTGCTTGTTACCTGGAATTTTGAAACTTTTCCATGATGGATTTACCCCAAAAGCACAGTGAGACTGACCTTTTTTATTTTACTCTGTTGTCTTTTTTTTTTCTTTTTTTTTTTTAAATTATTCTACTCTGAGCCTAGTGTTCCTGCTGGGACATTGACTGGATGTGTTAAATAGTTACTAAGATGATTTAGTACCATGTCATCTGACTGGATAAATTAATTATTTTGTAAAGGAACGAGGTGTTTGTTGTTTTGTAAGCCTTAAATTTTTTTAAGTTTAAATTTAACTTAAACTTCAAACCTTAAGTTTTTCTTTTTTAAAAAAAACTTTTTTATTTTGAAGTATAATGCATTTTTTTGAAATGCACACTAACGTACAGCTTAATAAAGTGACCCAGTATCAAGCTGTCTTTTTTTTTTAATTTCCGTTATTTATCAGGACAAGGTCTGTACTTTAAATCACCTATCAAAATAAATTCCAGAAGTGTTAAAGCATTCCATATAAAACCCTAAATCAGCAGCTGCCCAGTGTCCGTGTGGGGAAGACCTTTCCAAGTATAACACTAAACAGATGATAAAGCAAAGATGGGTAGATTTGGCCAGACGAGAACTGGGACATCCTCCTCCAAGTGTGTGGTGGGGGGCAGGTGGCGGGTGATGCCGGCGGGCTGACCACAGCTCTCTGACCGGGTTCTACCGGCCTGTTTTTTTTTCTTCAAAACTGGATTGCCTTTAATAGTGTTAAGCTCTCTTAGGGCTTTTTGATTATCGTTTCTGTGTGATACGACCATTTTAATTTGATGACGGCTAGCCATTTTAGAATTTTATAATGTAATAAACGTGTACTCTCCTGAAAGCAAATTGAATATGGTCCATTTTCTGTGAGATAGCTTGAGATAGGAGAATTGGGGGATTTCTGCCAGCGCTTCCCCGGAAGGCAGTTTGCGGGTGAACAGCGCTCTCCCTGGCTTTAGGCCCCTGCTCTCCGGATGCGCCGAGAGGCTCGGCGAACAGGTCTCCGGGTCGGGCTGAAAATGGACATCCGAACGCCAGCTCAACTTCCCCGTTGCGTCGTGGAGCTTTTGTTTTGCGATGTGATTTCATGTTTTCATGCTAGTACAGCTTTACTAATATTTTACAAATGAACTTCTTGTGACCCAGAAATTCCCAGCAGGCTCAGTTCCTTTGACATCCCTAAACCCTATAACCCGCAGCGGGCTGGGGCCCGGTTCCTCAGCCTGGGCCCTGGGGACATTTGGGGCTGAGCCAGTCTTTGGTGTGGGGGCCTGTACCATGCATTGCAGGATACTGCGCAGCATCCTGGCCTCTACCCACTAGAGGCTGGGAGCACCCCCACATCCAGCTGTGACAACCAAAAATGTCTCCCGGTGACGCCAAGGGACCCTGAGGGGACACACTCGCCCTGGTGGAGAGCTGTTGGTCTACACCATCTCACTTCCTCCCCAGAGGTTCTAAGTGCATTGAAGAGTATCTTTTGCCAATAGAAGGGACCTCTGAAAATAGGAATTTATCAATTTAATTATCTTTATAATAAGAACTTGAGCCAACCTGTTTGGGCACTGAAACAGACTCGGCCTTCGGCCTCTTAAAGTGTAGCGATGCAGGGTGTTGGACGTGGGGAGTGACTGCTCGTGGCTTAACTGGGGTTTTCTGTTCTCCTTCATTTTTGTAGCTGACACATATGGGTGTAAATCCGCTAGAAGCTGAAGATCTCGTCCGTGACGAAGATAGTTCTGATTTTGAATTCATAGTCTATGACTCCTGGAAAATATCAGGCAAAACAGCAGAGAACACCTTTAATAAAACCCATACATTCCACTTTCTGTAAGATTACTTTAAAGATCCGACAGACCCATCATGTGTAACCCTTCAATTGTTTTCTATTGTAGAGACCAAAGTGGTTTGACGTTGTAGCGGCGCCCGTCACGACGCCGTTGTTTAGAGACTTTATGAACTTGGATTTAAATGCCCATGCCGCCTTGATGAGGGTGAACTACGTCCTGTTTAACCTCAGCAGGAAAGGCCGTGGGCCAGCACCTCCTTCCCAGGCTGGGGGAGACTTTGGGTCCACAGCCGACCCTGTCTTTATTTAATCATCATTCGCATCCTTACGGTGGAGGAGGGTAATGCCTCCTATAAGGGTATCTTAAGCTTCTAACGATGTGTGTGAAGTACCATTTGTTGTATGTTTCCCCGTTGGATGATTACTGACCCTCATTTGAAGACTACTTGAGTCACTATATCAATTTCCCAGTTCATTTTTAGATGCAGTTCTAGTTTGGAAAAGTTTTTCTTTGTGGCCAAACGAAATTCATTTCTGTCTTAATTTCCCAGCCCAGTCCTAGGGAGAAGCTAAGCATAGCTCTGAACGGTTGGTTCTTTTGGGAGGCAGCGTTCGAATGTGGGGGTCTGGTTCCCCAGTAGGTACCTTCTCTAGGGTCACCACCCTTGTCGGTTCTTTCTTAAGTGGCATAGCTCCTGGGCATCTGTCTGTTCTGATTCACCCTTCAGGGCCTCTCGGGGGTGGTGATGTCTCCGTTAGAAGGCTTTGGAGATGCCTGTGTCGCAGGTCTGCGCTGCAGGGACTGGCACTTATTTCTAACAGGCCTTCGGGTAACTCGGGTGCCCAGAGCCCCTTTGTACGTTACAGCATACAGATCAAACCTCTTGACGGATAAAACTCCAGTCTTGGTTTGTGCTGCTGAGCTCTGGGCTCTGTCACCAATCCCAGGATGCAGGGCTAGTCTTTCGTGGTGCGACTTAACGTTTTATTCATCATCCAGCCCGCCTTCCTGCTGCCACGAATTGCTCACAACTTTGCACCTGGCACTTGCGGTTCCCTTGGCCTGCAGGGTCCTTCCTCCCTTCTTTCCAACTGGCACAGTTCGTGTATCCCCCAGGCCCCAGCGTGGAAGCCTCCAGTAGCCTCCAGAGCTGTCAGTGTAGGACCCCATTTCCCAGCCAGGTTGCTCCCGCGTCGTCCGGGAGCTGGCCCTGCCCGCAGCGGTCGGAGCACCCGGGGAACGCTCCAGTACAGCGCTGTAGGATCTGCCGCATTCTGTTGAACTCTGTGTGTATGACTGTATGTTTGTCCACGTGGATACTTGGAGCTCTTCAGGTGTAGGGACCACGTGGGTCTAAATTCTGGGGCTTTGGCTTCCATGCGATGCTTCTATTGCTGTAGCTTCGGTCCGCCTCAGGGCTTTTTCGGGGAGGTAGAGGGAGTCCAAATGGGAAAGGAACCCCAGGTCCCCCACTTGACCTGTTGCCCTAAGATAGGGGTGTTCTATCATCCCGGGCTGGGAGCCTACACCCTGGCTCGCCTCGTCCAGAGGCTTTGAACTCCGGAAGGATGAACACGTGTTCCCCTTCCCCCCATGTTCATCCTTCCCCTGATCTCTGAACTTGGCTTTGCAAAATAGATGGCAGGCCAGCTGGGCTACCAGAGGCCTATTCCTGGGATTCTGCTCAGGGCAAAGTAGGCAGGTGTTGGAGGAGGTGTCCAAGGCTGAGGGAAGCGCCCAGGAGCTCTTCTTAGAAACACACAGGGGGCAGAAAGGATGTCACAGTCCCGAGAGGAGTCTTGGTCTGGTGTCCGCTCGTAAACCGCTGGCCCCGCCTGGTCTGGATTTGACTGTCCCATGGAGCTGCCTTCGGTTAGTGAGATCAGTCCGTTTGGAAAACATACGAGAAAAGACATGAAAGCGTGTTTCTCACTAGGTTGGGTTCGATACAAGGAGAGAGCCCTGTGCCAAAGCCACGGGCAGAACGTCCAAGAAGGGTCTGCACGGCAGAAAAGGAGAAGGAAATGCCTGAGCAGGTTGGTTTTTTTTTTTTTAACTTGCATTTTAAAAACACTTCAAATGAAAATAGCCATTATTATAAGGTACATGCAAATTTGGCCATCTTTTCTGAGCTTAAGGTTCAAGAGTCACTTAAATAATCATTTTATGTAAATCTTTAGACTTTTTATTGGATTGACCACTTGTCTTAGTTTTAACTCATTTCTGTACTTTGGATCAGTTCTGAGCCAGGGTTTCTCAGCCTCAGCAACGCCGACTTTGGGGGGCGGATCCCCGTTCGGACGGTCTGTCTAATGCACTGTAGGGTGTTCAGCAGCATCCTTGGCCCTTTCCCACCACATGCCAATAGCACCCCCACCCCAGGTGTGACAACCAAACATCGGCTTACGTCCCCGGGGGCAAAAGCACGCTGAGCCGAGGACTGCTGTTGGGAAGCCCCCTTTCGTATTGTGTTTTATGTTGGACCTCAAAATGTGTGGGTTGGTTACTCCTCTGTTAAAAAAATTAATGTACAAATGTTACAGAACATTTTTTCTTTCAACTCTTAAGTTTTAAGATGAAGGAACACGCTGCTAGCAACCCCCAGTAAAAGACATTCAGGGGAGTTTGGGTGTGTTCGAAAGCAGGAGAGGGCGTCAGGCAGGCAAGGGCTCGGTCAGCTCCATGATGACTTTATATTTTCAGTTAAAAAGAATGGAAGAATCTCATCAAGAAGCGACGGAAAAAGAAGTAGAAAGGATCTTAGGGTTGTTGCAGACATACTTCCAAGAAGATCGTAAGTATGATATTGAGTTTAAAATGGGGCCATTTTGTGTTAGTTTGGCGTGCGTTAGCTTCGATGAGAAACTGTTGGTATTTTTATTTAAAAGATGTTTTCAATTATATGCAATATTTGCATCATTTTGATTCTTTTGGCATATATATTTAATGAGGCTTCTCCCCTTTAGAAGTTCCATGTGAGAATGTTGCTGAAGTGACGTTTATTTTCAAACACTGGGTTTTTTCTTCTGTCAAAAAATAAAACATGTCACGGAAGTGAGAAGTGTACAGGATACCTGTTCCGCCTCTCCTCACCCCCCAGGCGCAGCCACCTGTAAAACGTGATAGGTGTATTTTCAGACAGTCTTACGTTTGTGTCAGTCATATAAATATGCACATAAGCAGTTAGAATTTCATTTTTGATTTTGCTTTTTTCAAAGCTCATCATAACACATACATCCTTTGGCAGCCTGACTTTTCCATGTTTTCCATGTGGTTCTTTTCCATGATCCCTGTTACATGGCTGTATCGTAAATACAATACATGCATCAGTTTCTCTATTAGTGGATGAGTAACATCCAGCATTCTACTCGTGTACAAACTGCGGAAGTGAAGAATCTTGGTGTGACTCTGTGCACACGTGCTGATATTTCCGTAGGGCGGCTTTATAGAGGGGATGAGTAGGTCCAGGGGCCAAACCTGTTTTGTTTTTTTTTAAGATTTTATTTATTTATTTATTTTGAGAGAGAGGGAGAGAAACAATGGTGTTCGAGAGAAACATTAATCAGTTGCTTCTCACACTCCCCCAACCCGCAACCTGGCCTGCAACCCAGGCATGTGCCCTGACCGGGAATTGAACCAGTGACCTTTCGCTTTGCAGGATGACTCCCCACCCACTGAGCCGCCCTGGTCAGGGCCACACGTGTTTTTAACAGATATGCCAGGTTGCACTCCAAAGGTGTTGATTTACACCTACAACAGGAGGAGTGTCCATATCCCTCCTCTGGCTAACACTACACAGCCTTGGTCTTACGGATAAAAAAAAAAAAAAAGTCCTTTTCCTGTCTTGAAGAATTTTTTTCTTTTTTTGTCTGTAGCTAATACTCCTATGTCCTTCTTTGACTTTGTGATTGATCCACAATCTTTCCCCCGTACGGTGGAAAACATCTTTCATGTGTCCTTCATTGTAAGGGTAAGATTTATTTCTATGATTCCTTTTCTGTGCTTTTAAAAGGGTAAATAATAAAAGCTATCGAGGGAGCTGGCACTAACCAGTATGCGTTTGGACCCGCTATAGCAAAATGCTAACTGACTGGGAGGCAGGAGAAACCAGTTAAAACAAAAAACAAGTTCAAAATTTGTGTGCTTGCTTTCCCATTTTGAAATTAGTTAGTGAAAGAATTGGCAGAATTGGAATATGGAACTATAGAGGTTAGATAACACTCTGGTATAAGCGTTAAATTTCCTGAATTTGATAGTTGACGTGTTATATAAGAGAATATCCTTGTTTTCAAGAAATGTACACTGAAGTACCAGGGGAAAGGGTCAGGTTGTCCATTCCTTACACTCATAAAAATTAATAACAACATGTAGGGGTGGGCAAAAGTAGGTTTACAGTTGTGAGTACATGAAACAGTTTATTCTTCTATTTATTGTATTTGTTCTTCATATGAACAACTGTAAACCAACTTTTGCCCACCCTTGTATATACAGAGAGAATGAAAAATGTAGTAAAACAATTGGGGAAGTTGAGTAAAGG
This sequence comes from Glossophaga mutica, assembly GCA_039655065.1. Classification (NCBI taxonomy): domain Eukaryota; kingdom Metazoa; phylum Chordata; class Mammalia; order Chiroptera; family Phyllostomidae; genus Glossophaga; species Glossophaga mutica. The sequence continues at coordinate 171,553,339 of CM077307.1, read as the reverse complement.
ATATATAGGTTGTCTTCAAGTTTCAAAATAGGTCCAAAAGCTGTAGTGTGGAAGTTTGCTTTGGGCTGTCTTTCGTCTTACCAGGTTGCTTTCTTGCACATGAATATGATCTTAACCCAAGATAAAAATCTCATATTGACCAAAGTGTGTTCCCAGAAATGATAACAGAGGCCTATTTTGTCAGTGGTAGAAAATAGAATTATGTATAATAAGTATTCACAACTATGTGTATATCAGCTAAAGAGGCAAGACGGGGTTTTGTGGAAGAGACCCTCAGGACGGAGGCGGGGTCGGGGGGATGGAGGGGGTGAGAGCCTGAGGGAAGGCTGGTAAACCAGGTGTTAGAGTCTCCTCCATGTGATCGCCTTGGTGCTGTTAAGTTTTCGTCATCCGAGATGCAGCACTTTCTAACTGAGTAATGTTTTTATCCAGTGGCGTAGGTTTTGGATCTAAATTGTAGTCCTCTCAAACCATTTTTGTGTGTGTGTTTTAGGATGGTTTTGCAAGAATAAAACTTGACCAAGACCGACTGCCAGTAATAGGTAAATGATCCTATGTTCAGAAGAATTAGTTTTAGAGAAAATGCATTTGGTCCTAGAGTTTATGAAGGGTGTTTTACTAAATGTAAAGGTTTTCATTTTATGTAACTTTTATAATGCCATATCTCGCTCAACTAACTGAAAATGTGGCCATGGTTTAAAGTGGATGGACTTACCTATATTATTGATTCAACATCTGCTGCCATCAAGATTAACAAGAAATGATACAATTTCCCTCAAATTTTAATTTAGAAAGTTTGTAACTGCAGTTATGTTTGTAGCTTCCTTCTTTCTATTTTTTCCTTGATGCGAGCTTTTACTTTCCCTGAGAGAATCTCTCATTCTTAGTTGAGTAATTTCACACTCTCCATTACGCTTCTCCTGGTAAAGTCTCATGTAGAGAGCAAAGCACTTTTATTACATTTGCACGTGACTCGGTTTCATGTTGGGCTCACCAGGGTTTAGTCCGTGGTTGGGATGTAGATGTGCAGAGGTTCGCAAGTGAGAGGAATGTGTTTCCCTACTGCATGTTTTAATGGCAAGCCAACTTGCTCCCGTAATAATAATACAGCTCGATGCGTGAAGTCCTAAGTATGTACTAGTATAATTATCATCTCAATACAGGTTTTCCTATGATTCATCGTTGCTGTTTAGCTTGCTTCTGATTGGATAACCTTTGAAAACGTTTGTCTTTCAAACAGAACCTGTTAATATTAGTGAAGAAAATGAGGGCATTGATCAAAACACCCAGATCAGGAATCAAGGAATCATAGCTTTGAGTTACCACGACTGGGAGGTAAGGCTCTGCACGCTGCCCCCCGGAGGTTCTGTCTCCGACCTCATGTGCCGTAAACCCAGGGCCCACGTGTCCTTTGTTCTCTGCCAGGAGATTGTGAAGACCTTCGAGATCTCAGAGCCTGTGATTATCCCAAGCCAGAGCCAGCAGAGGCCGAGCACTTGACGGCCACCGAAGGTAACATTTCCTGCAGGATAAGTGCAAGTTTTCATTAAACTTTACGTGGCATTCCAGACCGTCCTGTGTTGGCACATTCTGGTGAAATGTGGATTTTGCTCTTTTTAGCGCCCCAGTCTTAGAACTGTGTGCTGGTGACGGGGTTGAGTGGGACCAAGTGGTTGCCAGCTCCCTTTTTTGGGTTGATTACATTGGTGTCCTCAGACGTGCAGTTGACGGAGGCAGAGCAGGAGTTTGTCCCCGGTTTGGCTGTCGGAACCCCTGACGTAACAGACCGATGAGGAAGCGGAGGGGAATATGGCATCCTCCCATCAGTTTTGTTCAGCGTCCCCTTAGCTCTGCTCGATTTGTAGAAACAAAGCAGAGACGGAGGATTATCTCGAAGTGCAGCCAGCGAGGGGCCATTTCTGGAATCTGAGTCATGCTGTGGGATGATGCTTCATGTTTACGAAGGAGAGCCTCGCTAGAAGGAAACCGGGGCCACGGCCTGGCGTTCTGTGCTGCCAGCGGCCGTGGGCGGGAGTCGGGAGACCTGGGTTCTGCCGGCTCTGCCCCTTTAAAACCTTGGGCAAGCCACCTCCTCTCCCCTAGCTTCCTCTTCCTTGTCTACGAATCTGTCGGTGGAATGGGAGGATTTTGAATTAGATAATGGCTAAGGTTTTTTTTTCCTAGCTCAGATTTTTTATGATTTTGGGAGTTAAAAATGAACTTTTTGCTCCTTACTATGAACTCTTCATAGTGCCTAAATTAACGGAGCTGCTTCTGTTCTGGGACAAGTGCGGGAGGGGGCGGGTCGACAGCAGATAACATGGGGGTGGGCAAAAGCAGGCCTATAGCTGTTTGTATGGGAAACAGCACAGCGATGAATAAATAGTAATACGAGAACAGATTCTGTTTCAAGTACTCACAACTGCAAATTATACATTTGCCCCACCCTATATAATGGGTTAACATGGGCCTTACTCACTGAGGAGGGGCTAGGTGTTAGAGTTCATTTATGCAGATTAAATCAACTTTTGCTGTATAAACTGTTAACTGGCTATTTCCCCCCTTTTTTTAGGACTCAAGTGGATAGTGAAATCCAAAAAGGAGAGCAGCATGTATTGTATATATTGTATGATTGAACATTTTTAAAGACAGATTGTTTTTAGTAAAATGTAGCTTTTGATAGTTGATGAATTTGTCATGGTTGTCTTTGATTAAAGGAAATTCACTGCCATATTCACAAATAATCGTAGTTACTCCTTATTTTCTGTCATCGGGAGAGTGACCTCTATCTCCAGTCCTGTCCTGCTGAAAGTTTTAGATAGGTTGTTAATGACCCTTAGATCTTTATGGTGCTTGTTCCATCTCTTTAGCCTTCAAGTCATCTAGTCAAGCCAACACACATTAAGTTGTACCGTATAAAATCGTTCGTATAGCTACGGCGTGGCCAAGCATCCGTCATGTCCCAGGAGTCAGCCTGTGATTTACTCACAAGCAGCTCTTGGGTCCTCAGCCAGGCCGACTGGACTGCTTTCCCCAGCAGGGCCAGCCCGGGGTCCATGTCACTGGCCGTCAGTCCTTTCTGTGCCCAAGAGCTGCTAGTTGCACGGAGGAAAACCACCGAGCGGGGTGGGCTGATGCTCCTCCTGTGCATCTAATCTCTGCTGGGCCTTCAGGGTTGTCCTCTGTGCTCTCTGAGTCCCTGGTTGCTTCCTGGTCCATTCCCCAGCTTTCCGCATCTACCCTTGCTCCCTCCTTCCCCCGGGTGTTGGCGGAGGTGGAGGTGTCTCTTCTGTGGACGGCCCCGAATTCTAGCTCTTCCTGCATCCGAGGGGGGGCCGCTGTGCCTGTCACACCTGCTTTCCCTTCAGCCCTGCTTGTCTCTCCTAAAAAATTATCGTGACCCCCTAAGTTCCTGCCCCATCTCCTCTAAATAAGAACCACTTGCTAAAGTAGTCCATTCCCACCATTCTACTGAGGCTGCTTCATGCCAGATTCATTGGCGATTCCTTTCCAAATTGTAAAACCCAATGGGTAAGTGCTGTGCATTTGACACTTGAAAACGTACTTCTCGAACTCTACACCCTTGTGTCTGGTGCTTTCCCTGGTTTCCCTTCCACCGTCTTTCTCTCGGGATCTGTGCTCCGTCTGTGTCCTGGTCATTCCCGGAACTTGGATGCAACTTCTCTAGAAAGCTGCATGTGACAGCTGAAACCAGTGGCGTCTTAGACAGCATGTGGGCTGTTCGGAGCAAATGTAAAACAGCCCCCCCAAATCTTTTCTCCCTGCCCTCCCCGTACTGCTACTTCGACTACTGCATTTCCTCAGAGAGCAAGCTGTGATTCTTTCCTTTTCTTACCCCCACAATCCTGACCTTAATCGGTCGTAATTCTCATCTGGTCTCTTGAATCTCTCCATCTTGCCCAGCTTTCTGCCACAGACTCCCATCTGGTGTCCCCCGCTTCTTGTCTGTCCTTGAGATTTCCTCCGCTTCTTTAAAAGCACATGCCAGTTTTTCAATGACACCCCACTGCTCTCGAGATGGAAAACGCCTGGGCCCTTCCGTGAGCGCCGAGCCTTGCCTGATCTGGCCCTTTGCCCACGTTTCTGGGCTCCCTTCATCCTGTACACTCTCGCCATCTCTTTCATTTTTGTTCAACAGCCTTGCTGAGATGTAACACACCCTACAATTTAAAGTGTATTTTATTATTTGTTAGTCCACTCGCAGTGTTAGAACATTCCGGTTCACCTGACCCCTGCCCTTTTGCAGCCGCTCAGCCTCCCTCACCTGCCCTCCTGACCCCTTAGCCCTAACCAACCGCTAACCTACTTCTGTCTGTAAACAAGCCTATTTCTATCTCCCAAAATTGCCTGTTCTGGGCATTTCACAGACATGGAATCACACACGTGGGCTTAATGTTACAATTTCCCAAGCCATATGTGTTCAATGTTGCCTACTTTCTGCTTGTTTCAAACCTTCTTCGCAGCAGAAACTTGAGCGGTTACTTTTTTCAAACCAAGGGGGGAAAGCTGCTTTGCATTTCATACCTTTTGGTAACTACTGAGTTTTCTAACTGGGTACTTTTTCATTGCTTTTAAAAATTATCAACAGAAGTCATCTAGACTTCTGACTTGGGGGAAAAAAACAAAACCAGTGGATGTTATCATTTCAGAATCAAACTCAGATCCTATGCCCAAAGCCTTTCTCCTCCTCCAGCACGCGCTGTGGGAGCGGCACCCGGTTCTTACCTCGGTTATCTTGTTTGTGCCCCTCACCTTGCCTGTTTGCACAGCTCTTCCTGTGGAGTTCCCCCGGGGCCAGGGTCGGGCCTGATTCTGTGCTGGCGGCCACTGGCCGGCCGGAGGCAGGCAGGAGTGCTGAACACGGACGCTCCGCCTCCCTAAGGAGTTAGCATCCAAGGGGCATTCTCGGGCCCCGCACGCCCCTGAATCGCTCCCCTGCTCTCTAGTCCGTAGTCTCACAATAGAGCCTTTTGTAGTCCAGAATTGGACGTGTTCCGCTCTGTTTCCGCTATTGCGTGGCAGGCTTTTCAGAGATTTGGAACGGTAGATTAAAGAATGGCTGCCAACTTTTTTGAGGGGAAGAGTCTCTTTCCTCTCCTCCTGAATTTGGGCCGGGCTCGGTGACTTGTGGGAGCCACAGGATGCGGCCGAAGTGATGTGCTGGGATTTCTGAGGCTGGGTCGTAAGGAGCCTTTAGTGTCTGACAGGCTTCTCGGAGCCCCGTGTCATTGTGTAAGAAGTTCAGCTACCCCGTGGCCCTGAGACTACCTGGGGAGGGGAGAACCGGAGGGGCGTCAGCCAAGCTAAGCCCGGCCTTCTGAGCTGTTCTTGCCTAGGGCATAGAGGGGAAGCAGCCTGGGACCCTCCAGATTAGCCCAGCCATCACCCGGGTGTCCGCAGGTGGTTCTGGTGGTGGCACAGGGGGCGGCAACGTGCCCAGCTGAGCTCTCCTGAATTCTTGGTAAGGAATTGTGAGAGGCAATGAAACGGTGGTTCTGAGTCGGTAGTTTGGTTTTTCGCTCAATGTTTTCTTTCCCCAGTTTGGGGCACTTAGAAACAATTCAGGTTATGGGGTTTTACTGTACTAACAACTAAGGAAAGTAAGCTAGCCTAAAAGAGATAACAACAGTCTAGAAAATCACTTTATTATTTTCTAGTTGACTTTTCAGAAACGGTGGTATATTCAGAAGCTCCCTTGGGAGTGGACTTTTCATCTTGCCCTCTTCTTTGGCCTTTTCCCTCAGAATGGTCACTTCGATGGGCGCATCCTTGTGAGGCTGGGCAAGGGGATAGGCTGTGACCCACTCGAATTCTTTCACTTCCTCCGCCCTTGCCCGCGGTTTCGGGAGCGGAGGAGCCGGCGCGGCCAGGCCCTGAGCGCGCTGCTTGGTGCTGCTCTCGGCCAGCTCCCGCCCTCGGACCATGCGGTCGTGGTGCCTCTTCATCTGCTCCTGTGCCCAGGCCACCTGCTGCTTCGGGGTTCTAGCTTTGGGCGTTCTCTGGGCATGTTCCGTGTGTCCATGCTTCTGCGGGGGGCATGTTTTGGGGGAAGGCATTTCTCTGGGAACCTTGCCAGGAGGCGTTTGGTACTCGTCCGTTCCGAGGTGTCTAGCTTTTTGTGTTCGGTGGATGTGTCTCTTTATGTGGTTCAGCTCCCTCTCAGGCACCAGATAGTCCCATGTTTTCGCATCTTCTGTTGTTTCACTTTGTGGTCTGTCTTCCTCTTCCTCTTCCTCTATGTCAATTTCCCATTTTGGAAACATTTCGTATTTCCATGCCTCTTCCATCATTTCTCGATATCGTTGCCAGTGGTGTTCCTCTGCGTTGGCAAACCGGAAGTCAAAAGACGGGGCCTTAAGTTTACGAAGTGTATCAGTTTCCTCACGTCTCTAGAATGGCCACCACCTGGACGCTCGCCAGCGGGGGGGTACGGGAACCGTGTAAATCGCTGGCCTGCGCTGCAGCCCACGGCACAGACCTCACGTGGCTGCCAGCCCCGCCCAGCACTCCTGCCCGCCCTGTCAGGGTTCTTCCCTGGGTCCCCCACCCTCGTCCTCCCTCCCCTACACTGCCCCCCGCGGCGTTCCCTCCTAGGTGAAGACTGACCGTAGACTCCCTCCAGGAGACAGAAGCAGTAACTCAGGAGCACCCTCCTGGTCCCCGTTAGAACCACCGCCGCGCCCCTATCCCGGACTCTGCCCTCTTGCCTTTGTAACGGGAACCCTACCCCTTCACCAAAAGCCAGTTCTTCCGCCTCTGCTCACTGGGCTTCAAGAGCTTTCATTTGCAACGATCAGATCCCCTTTCCTGCTTCATCAGAATTTCCCCCGCTACTGGATCACTCCATTAGCATAAAACTTCCGCCTCAGTACGTGCAGGCTTCAAGCACAAGACGGAACTCCCTTTACCGCACATCCCTCTCCAGCTGCTAGTGCCTTTCTCCCCCTCCACCGTGTGACTCGAAGCGCTTACCTACAGCCCCCCTTTACGTCCTCCCTCATGTGTTCCCCTTAATCCTCTTCAGCTGGGTATCCACCCCCGCCCTGTCTTTGAGACAGCTCTCACTGGGTCACGCGTGATCATGACATTGATGAATGCAATGTGCCCACCTCTGTCCCTGCCACACTTGACCTCTCAGCAGCATTGTCTCCTCTTTAAAATACTTGTCCATCCCATGGACAAGGGCACATGGCCAAGGCTCTCTTGGACCCCTGGACTATTCCGGCCGCTAGCCGAATGTCCCCAGGGGACCCCTGGCCCCTGGTTCCCTTTCCACTTCCTGGCCCACTTCCTCACTTGCTTTGCTGGTTCTGGCTTTTAAATGTAATGCAGGAAAACGCAGCAGAGAAACTGTCACTCAAGATGGAGCACAGTTCCGTTGGTCCTCTGTGGACACGGACAGTCTCGGTCATTCGACCAGGTGACCTGCCATGGGTCAGGCTCTGCTTCGAGTGGGGGGGGGGGCAGTCGGGGCGCACCAGGCTGCCCTGCGCCTGCCCTCGCCTCAGACCTGGCCGTGTTCGCTTGACCTCTTCAGTTTCCCCTTCTGGGTCCCATCACTTCGAACTTCCAAACGCCCCTGCCCTAGGGCGGTAGCTTCCCTGGCCTCCCCGAATCCGCCCTTCTGTCCCTCTGTCCCGAGTCCCCTCAGACCTGTCATATGGCGGCCAGAGTGACCTTTATGGTTCACGAATGGGAGCCCATCCCTTTCCTGCATGGAAGCCTGCGGGGGAGGGTCCTCGGCTTTCAGGAGGAAACCCTGAACTACAGCATCCCCCGCCCCCGCCCCAAGTCTGGCTCCTGACCGCCTCTCCCGGCAGCCTCCCGTCTCACTGGGGGGCTCGCTCACTGGGGCGGCTGCGTGGACTTTCTGTCCTCGAAAGCCACGTTCTCTTTCCCATCTTTCCCATCGGAGTACTCTCACGTCTTCCCTTATGAAGTTCCAAACACACACTACAGCAGCTCTGACCATGGCACTGACACATGCGATCTGTAGGTTTCAGCTCAACGCCACCTCCTCAGACCTTTCACGAACTCATTCAAACAAAACCCGCCCTCTCAGGGCCCTCGGAGGGTGCACACTCAGCGTCGCCACCCCTCGCTCGCCAGCCCTTGGAGGACACGGGCTGTGTTTACGTGCTCAGGGCTGGCCCACGTGCTGCACTAAACGTAACAGATGCTCGGGCCCTTTTGACCTTGGCGCTAAACTTTTTATGGTTCTGTTACTGGCTCCAAAGTTCATGGTAAATGTATTTCCTCACCTTAATCTTCTTTTCTAGTGGGGGCTGGGAACCTACTGCGATTCCGGGGTCTGAGTGTTTTTGGCCCGGGCCAATCTGGAAGATCAAAAAGAGACATTATACTAGGGCGTGGAGAAGGGTCTCAGGAAACATACTGTGGTGTGAATTACATTAGGGAGTGACTTGGGACTTGACTTTCCATATCGAGCGAAAGGCACTCCTCTGTGCCATCAGGCAGGACTCGAGGATTTGTTTAATGTCTTCTACTCTTCCTTGAAGCAAGGAAGAAATGCTCTCTAGTAAAAGTATACAGAGTCACATAGTGTCTGAGGTTGAAACCGTCAGAAGTACTTCCATTCTAACCCTGGACGGGGGAGGCTGAGCTGCTATTTCAGATTCCACAAACCGCTGTTTGTGTGTGAATGTTGGTGGAAAAGAGACCTTACCTTTGATGGGAAAATACTGTTCAAAGTAGGTTAATTCCATTTTGAGTTATGTGGAGAGTTATTAACAATAAGTATCATTTATAAGCTATCATTAATTCCCACCACCAGTAGTCCAACTGCAACGTGTTTCATGATTCTTGTCCAAGGCTTACATGTTAGATCAACAATTTGACAGCGACGCAGGGAAACCTGCAGTCGTATTTCTGTGTCCTCCAGACCTGCTGTTCCTTACCCTGCTTAGGAAGTAAACAGGCTTTGTGTTCACCAGTCTGGGCTATCAGTTTTGCTTCTCCGACTTCTCTGAGCAGCAAAGAGAAGGATTTTAGAACATAGAACTGGCAGAAACCGAAACTGCATTTGCCTTTTAAGTAAAGCTAATTACTTAGAAGACTCGTATTTCTGCTTCCATGTTTTTCTTTCCTAAGAGAGTCTTGTATTACTTCCAAAGCAACATTTATAGAGTTTACCGTACACTAGGCGTTGCGCTAAGAACTTAAATGGACTCTTTTACTTAATCTTCCGAACAACCATACGCGGCAGGGACTCATTATCCCCGCATCTCGGCGAAGCGGGCTGAGGCCGGGAGAGCCTCGTCAAGCTCCCAGCGTCAGTTGCAGAAGCAGAACTTGTGCCTGAACGGCTCCAGAGCGCCTAGTCCTCCTTCCTGCGCGACACTCCTTCCCAGACAGTGAGCGCTCTCTCACGCTTAGCTTACTCAAAGTGGAAGGCAGATGCCTACTCTTCTGCACGCAGACCCAACCGGTCTGGTGTGCCACCTCAGGAAGGTGCGAGGTGGGGTCAGCCCTGCTGGCGGATCCTTCCTTGGTCCCCCCGGCACCCTGCATCCTGCCCCACGGCGCCATCAGCCACTTTCACCGTCCTTGCAGCCTCCTGCTGCTTCCCTTGGGTGTCTCGCTGTTTCGGCCATCGCCCTGTCGCGACGGCCAGCTTTAGGGACAACTTTGCTCTTCAGCATCTTCCTCTCGGCACCTGCGCTTCTAAACTGCTCTAATCGCTTGTTCTCCTTTCTGCAAAATACCATTGTTCGGCCATTGAAGTTCCTGGCCCTCTGTCAGACTCCCAACCATCTATTGCTGGTCCTTCGGGATGCTTTAGGTTGGTTTCTAGGGCAACCACAAGCAGTCACAAGGTTTCTCTGCATCATCACTATCTACATAGAGACTACTGTGAGGTTGTGGGTGAAGACAGCCTCTCGTCGCTAGGGAAGGAACTTCGGCGTGAGCCAGGTTGTTTCACAGACACAGGCGTTCCATCTCAGGGCAGTCAGGGGGGCACCTTTCGAGGCCGCAGAAGCATCTTTTTCTTTTTTGAATATATGTTGCCTGTCTTCCATGGAAATGGAATCAGCGGGAAACCTCGGATGGATCCTATGCACGCAATTTGTAGTTGGTGGAGGCTGGACGAGTGTGTGGATTGCCAGTCGTGCGGTCTCATCCTCGCTTAGCTGGTACGCCACTCAGCTAAATACCGCTGCTGCTTGGACGGTTTTGAGCTCCAATCCTGTTTAATATACTTTTAGTCACGCTATTGAATTATGTTCATAACTGATCGTTCCTTAAAAACAAAGAAGCAGAACATACACCGATACTGAAGTGCAAATTAACGAAAACGATTCTGCATATTCTCGTCAAGATGCTCTTCACCACATATGGAAGCTGCATCCGTCCAAACGAAGTCTTCGTGCAGCGCACTAAGTTGTCTCTAGTGCTTTAAAAAATGCAACAAGGAGGAAGTACGGTAATTAATCACGAATGGACTTCTTATGTATTAGGACTAAAGTCTTTGCCTTCCAAAGCGGACTATTTGTAGAGACTTCTTGAAACTGTAGCCCCAGCCGCCACCAGCGTGCACAGCCACGCCACCCTGAACCTGCTCGGTCTCTGAAACTGAAGAAGCCCCAGGCTCGGATTGAGAGATGCGTTATAAAGTAACTATGGCTATTTTATGCTTCAGTGAAAGAGTTTCAAACATCAAGTCGTGACAGTGGTTTCTGTCTATTTCAAAATAAAGCACTGATGAATTAAATTTCAATTTACATTTTAATCACTTGTTTCTTGAACCAAGCAAGATACCACTGTAACATCGATAAAGTCACGCCACTAGAATGTCAAATTCATGCAATGGTAATTCGGCCAGAATTGTTATAATACCTGAGACGTGACAGCGTCATACTGTCATAACAAGTTCCTACCACAGGAACCTCATTTTATTGCACTTCACAGATGCGTCTTTTCTCTCTCTCTCTCTCTTTTTTTTTTTTTTACAAATTGAAAGCAAGACCTTCCACTGGCAAATACAGTACAACTTGCTTTCCTGTGGTGGTCTGGAACCCAACCCACCATGTCTCCGAGGCATGACTACTCTGAGCCAGGTGCTGTGGGAAGTGCTGAAAGGCAGTTCCTTATTTATCCTCCTGTGAAAACAGTAGTAGAAGACTCTTGTCTGATTAAAAAGAGTGCAGTTAATGTAAGCCTCTCTTTAGGGAATCAGCTGTATTAAAATCAAGCTTATATACAGAGAATAACATGGACACAGAAGTACTTTAATTTAAGTACTATGTTGTAAGTTGTTTCTCTTTCCTGATAAGAGGAACTGGGAGGATAAAGAATGTTCATAAGCCAGGGAGATAAACAAAGAACACTTTCGATAAGCAAATCAGGTTGAAACTATGTTTTTCTATGAGAAATATAAAAACAAAGGACTCTTTGCTAACAGAATTTTTATTATATACCTAAGTTTTAAGCCTTTGTCAAAAAGCATGAACTATGTCTAAATAGTTATGGGAAGTTCTGCCTGGGGAAATGGTGTTTCCTGCACTGAAATTATTAACCATTTACGTTCACTGAACTTGAATTTCACAGTGTAATCTCAGGTGAACTTCTGGCATTGGAAACAGCTCCTGGCCTGCTGTCTCCATTTTGCAGAACCATAAAAACAGAACTAAAAAAGAGAAGTGGCTCCATAGAATCTTGACATAAAACACGTGACACTCCCACCAGCCTATGTGGTAACGTTATACTCCCCATTTTTCGTATGAGGAAATGTTGGCTAAGAGAGTTAAGCGGTGTATTCAAAGCCACACATCTGCCTAGTGAGAGACTGAAACTTGAACATGGATAACTAAAAGCAAAGTCTGTGATCTTCAGCACACGCCATCCCCTCCAACTAACCTTGGTATACCGGAGGAGTAGAAACTGTCCTTACCTTTGTAGAGCTTACAATCCAGTAAGGGAGTCAGGAAGTGCATGTGAGCGCACACCTGTGATACTGTGGTACAGAGAGGACACTTACTAGGGAGGGAGGCAGGAGTCAGCGTGATGTGGGGCTGGACAAGGTCTTCTTGGGGAGCATGCTCTGAGCAGGGTGGCAACACTCCTGAGAACCCTGAAGCAAGAGGTGACTTGATCAGTGTGGCTGTGGACTAGAGGAAGTTTCACAGGCAGCATTCTGTACGGAGGGAGGGATGTTGGAGGCTGGAATATAGGGTACCGTGTGGGGAGGGACACTGGGGCCAGAATATGACCCGGGGGAATTTTGATGACTTCCTAAAACAGAGAACTATGAAATGTTAATAGGAGAGTGATTAAAAAGAAACGGTGATGCGGACACTGGCTAGCAGTGTCCACGTCATTATGAATGAAATAAAAACATACACACGGACTACTGAGTCCGGTGGAGGAAAAAGGACGACAGCATGACTTTTCTCTCAAGGGGAGCAAAAGCCCCGGCCTCTGCCATGACAGGCCTTTATTCTATATCTCTTCACATTACAAGATGGTCCTCACTCACTATGCCCCAGTTACAACAAAAGGAGCCAATGCCCCTAATTGCATCACAGAAGAAGGATATTAGCAAATGAAAAGGCAAAATTGGTGCACTGGTCCCTGGGAGGCTTAGCATGGATTTTAGGAAGTTACAAGCATTTGCAGGGTGAGGGAATTTTCAGCAAAAAGCAGCTTAGGTATATTGCAAATCTGATTCCCCACGAGAGAACCTAACTGTGGGCGTGGGTCCTGTGCATCTCCGAGTGGGAGCTGGGCCCACACCACGCAGAAGGGTCTGCCACAAAATGGCACTAGAGAAAAGATCCTCACACAGTAGGGCCGCCAGCAGAGACAGGTAGAGAATTGGGCTGGCCAAGCAGAGCTGCAAGAACTTGGTTCTAGATGAGTGTTGTTCAACAAAAACAGAATGTGAGTCATAGGTATAATTTGAGTTTTTCTAGGAGCAACATTTACAAAAGTAAAAAAATAAACCAACCACCCAGATGAGATTAAAATATACCCAGGATATTCAAAGTACTATCAGTTCATAAGTAATCAATGTAAAAGTTTTAAACCACTGTTCTTTTTTATTAATAAACTAATTTTTTTAGAGCAGCTATAGGTTTACAGAAGTGTGGATAAAAAGTACTCTTCCTCTGAGTTCCCCTAATTATTTATATCTTGCATGAGTGTGGTGCATTTGTTATAATTGAAACATTAATATTAATACATTACTGTTAACCAAAGCCCACAGTTTACATTAAGATTCACTCTTTGTGTTGTACATTCCATCAGTTTTGACAAATTTATAATAACAGGAATCCATTAATATAATCATACAGATCTTTTGCCTATTTTTTAATTGGGTTGTTTGTTATTGCTGAGAATTTTAGGAGTTCGTTATTTTCTTTGCTGATGATCCATTTGTGGCTGATCTGTGTGAAGAGCATGGTATCTGTGTCTAGGTTTATTTAGTTACTCTGCATGTGGGTGCCCTGTTGTTCCAGCAGCATTCGTTGCAAAGACTCTCCTTTCTCCACTGAATGGCCTTTGCTCCTTTGTCAAAGGTCAGTTGACTGCGACTGTGGGGTTTCACTTCTGGGCTTTCTGCTCTGGCCCGTTGATCTGCCTGCTCTTTCTCTGCTGTTGTGATTACTCTAGTTTCACAGCGAGTTTTTTTTTTTTAAATATATTTTATTGATTGTTATTACAGTTGTCCCGTTTCTCCCCCATCATTCCCCCCACCCTGCACACCCTCTCCCACCCACATTCCCCCCTTTAGTTCATGTCCATGTGTCATAAGTTCTTTAGCTTCTACATTTCCCATACTATTCTTGCCCTCCCCCTGTCTAATTTCTACCCACCGTCTATGCTACTCATTCTCTGTACCTTTTCCCCCCTCTCCTCCTCCCACTCCCCTGTTGCTAACCCTCCATATGATCTCCATTTCTGTGGCTCTGTTCCTGTTCTAGCTGTTTGCTTAGTTTGCTTTTGTTTTAGGTGTGGTTCTTAATAGCTGTGAGTTTGCTGTCTTCTCATTGTCATATTTTTGATCTTCTTTTCACAGCGAGTTTTAAAGTCTCGTAGTGTCAGTCCTCTGATTTCATTGTTCTTCTTTAACAGTGTTTTGGTTCTATTGAGTCTTTTGCCTCTCCATATAAACTTTAGGATCCTCCCGTTGACATTCTCAAATAATGTGCTGATATTTTGATTGGGATTCCTTTGACTCTAAAGGTCAAGTTGGGAAGAAATAACATCTTAACAATATTCACCCTCCTGTCAATGAGCATGGACCCGCTCTCCCGTTTGTTTAGGCCTTTGATTTCTCTCATCTTCAGTTTGTACTTTTCCTCATGTAGACATTGTATACGTTTTGTTAGATTTATACAGAAGTATTTCATTTGTTTTTCTGGTGCCAATGTGAATGGTTTAGTTTCAAGTTCCAATTAACATTGGATTCTGCAACCTTGCTATAATTGGTGATTAGTCCCAATAGAATTTTGCTGTTGTTGAGTCTGTGGGATTTTCCATTTGGCCTAACATGTCATTTGTGAACAAAGAGTTGTATTTTTTTTCCTTTCCAATATGTATACCTTTTATTCCTTTTCTTTTTTTATGTTTTTTTAAAAATATATTTTATTGATTATGCTATTCCAGTTGTCCCATTTCTCCCCCATCATTCCCCTCCACCCTGCACACCCTCTCCCACCCACATTCCCCCCTTTAGTTCATGTCCATGTGTCATAAGTTCTTTAGCTTCTACATTTCCCACACTATTCTTGCCCTCCTCGTCTATTTTCTACCCACTATCTATGCTATTCATTCTCTGTACCTTTTCCCCCTCTCTCCTCCTCCCACTCCCCTGTTGCTAACTCTCCATGTGATCTCCATTTCTGTGGTTCTGTTCCCGTTCTAGCTGTTGGCTTAGTTTGCTTTTGTTTTAGGTGTGGTTCTTAATAGCTGTGAGTTTGCTGTCTTTTCACTGTCATATTTTTGATCTTTTTCTTAGATGAGTCCCTTTAACATTTCATATAATAAGGGCTTGGTGATGATGAACTCCTTGAACTTGACCTTATCTGAGAAGTGCTTTATCTGTCCATCCATTCTAAATGACAGCTTTGCTGGATAGAGCAATTTTGGATGTAGGTCCCTGCTTTTCAAGATTTCAAATATTTCTTTCCAGCCCCTTCTTGCCTGGAAGGTCTCTTTTGAGAAATCAGCTGACAGTCTGATGGGAACTCCTTTGTAGGTGACTGTCCCCTTATCCCTTGCTGCTTCTAGAATTCTCTGCTTCATTTGAATCTTGGCTAATGTAATTACGATGTGCCTTGGTGTGTTCCTCCTTGGGTCCAACTTCTTTGGGACTCTCTGAGCTTCCTGGATGTCTGGTAGTCTATTTCCTTTGCCAGATTGGGGAAGTTCTCCTTTATTATTTGTTCAAATAAGTTTTCCACTTGTTGCTCTTCTTCTTCCCCTTCTGGGACCCCTATAATTTGGATGTTGGGACATTTAACGATGTCCTGGAGGTTCCTAAGCCTCTCCTCATTTTTTTGAATTCTTGTTTCTTCCTCGTTTTCTGTTTGGTGGTTAGTTTCTTCCTTCTGGTCCACTCCATTGATTTGATGGAGTGGAAGTTTTCCTTCCATCTCTATCAGTTCCCCATGCATCTTCCTTCATTTCACGTATTGTAGCCTGCATTTTTTCATCTAATTTGTGAGCAAAATCAACCGATTCTGTGAGCATTTTGATGACCAGTGCTTTGAACCGTGCATCTGATAGGTTGGCTATCTCTTCACGGCTTAGAGGAATTGGCTTTGGGGCTTTCATTTGTTCTCCAGTTTGAGCCATTTTTGGTGTTTTGTTTTGTTTTGCTTTTAGTCTGGTCGCGGCTATTACGTATGAGGGGTGGAGCCTTAGGTGTTCCTCAGGGCGGGGCAGCCCAGTCACTGGGTTGTGATGCTATAGGTGGGGGTGGGGTCCGAGAGGGAAGAATGGTGCCTGTTCTGCTCTCTCCTGGACTCCGGTTCCTTCCGCCGCTTCCCCTTCGCCTGGATTATCTGTCCTCGCGTGCATGCTGTTACGTAGTGAGAAGTGGAGCCTCAGGCGTTCCCCAGTACAGGGCAGCCCAGTTGCTGGGTTGTGACGCTGTATGTGGGGGTGGGGTCTGAGAGGGAGAAATGGCGCCTGCTCCGCTCTCTCCTGGATTCAGTCCCTTCCACCGCTTCCCCTCTGCCTGGACCGTCTGTGCGCGTGAATGTGGGACCACCTGGTCAGCCAGCCGCCTTGTGCAGCCTCACTGGGTCTGCACAGTTGCCCCCCTGTGCCCGGGGTCTGCCAGGTGCTGCCTGTGGGCCTGAGGACCGCCAGCTGCTGCCTGTGCACCTGGGAACTGCAAGACACTGCTGCTTGCGTTCCTGGGTCCGCACCTCCACTTTTTCCTGCCACAACTCCGCCCTCTTACTGGTCTGGATGAATGGTTGTTGGACTTCCATACAGCTCAATTTTCTATAAGTTCTGGTTGTTTTCTTGTTTCTAAATATTTGTTGTCCTTAATTTTGGTTGTAAGAGGAGGCACAGTGTGTCCGCCTACGCCTCCATCTTGGCCGGAAGTCATTTCTTTTCTTATTTATTGCATTAGCTCTGACTTCCAGTGTGAAGTTGAACAGGAGCGGTGAGAGGGGGCGCCCTTTCACTGCTCCTGGTCTTACCAAGAAGGCATCTCGTTTCTCACCATTAACTGTGATGTTAGTTGCAGGCTTTTTGTAGATGTTTATCAAGTTGAGGAAGTTCCTCTCTATTCCTAGTTTGCTGAGTTTTTATCATGAATGGGTGTTGGATTTTGTCAAATGCTTTTTCTGCATCTATTGATATTTTTCTTCTTTAGCCTATGGATGTGATGCATTACATTAATTACTTCTGAACGTTGAACTAGCTTTGCTTACCTGGAGTGAGTTCTACTAGGTGGTGGTGTACAATTATTTTATACATTGTTGGATTCCATTTACCAATATTTTATTGAGGAGTTTTGCATCTGTGTTTACTAGAGATACTGGTCTGTAATTTTCCTTTCTTGCAATGTTTTTGTCTGGCTTTTGTATTAGGGTAATGCTGGCCTCATAAAATGAGTTAGAAAATTCATTTTGCTGTTATTTTCTGGAAGAGACTGCAGAAAGTTGATATTTCTTCCTCAAATGTTTGGTAGAACTTACCAGTGAAACCATCTGGGCCTGGTGCTGTTTTCATAGGTCATTAATTATTGATTCTATTTTTTAGATATAGGCCTATTCACATGATCTATTTCTTCTTTTCTGAGTTTTGGTAGATTGTGTCTTTCAAAGAATCGATCTGTTTCTTCTAGGTTATTATTATCTGTAGGTAGTTATTGTCCTTTTAATGTCCACAGGATTCATTTCAGATATTGGTAACTTGTCTTTTCTAGTTTTTTTCCTCAGACTTTACTTTTAGAGGGGAAGGGAAATATCAGTGTGTGGTTGCCTCTCACGCGCCCCCTACTGGGGACTTGGCCTGCAGCCCAGGCTTGTGCCCTGACTGGGAACTGGTGCCCGCTTTGGTTCACAGGCTGGCACTCAATCCAGAGCCACGCCAGCCAGGGCTCTAGGTTCTTCTTGATTAACCTCACCAGTTTTATCAGCTCGATTGGTCTTTTCAAAGAACCCGCTCATGGTTTTGTTGATTTTCTCTCTTGATTTCCTATATTCAAATTCATTTACTTTTGCTTTAATTTTTATTACTATTTCCTGCTTATTTTGGATTTAACTTGCTCTTCTTTCTCTAATTTCCTGAGGTAGAGGCTTGGATTGTTAATTTGAGATAGTTTCTATATATGCACTCAGTGCTATAAATTTCCCTCTGAGCACTGCTTTGGCAGCATCTCTTGTTTTGGTTAAGTTGTATTTTCACCTTCATTTAGTTCAAAATATTTCTAAATTTCTCCTGAAGCTTCTTGGACTCAAGTGTTATTTAGAAGTGTGTTGTTTAATCTCTAAGCATCTTGGTATTCTCCAGCTACATTTCTGTTACTGGTTTTTAGTTTTATTCCACTATGGCATGGGAGCATACTTTGTATGATTTCTATTCTTTTAAATGGGTTAAGGTGTTTTTTACGCCCCAGAATGTGGTCTGTTGTGGTCAAAATTAGACCATGAGTGCTTGAGAAGGGTGTGGACTCTGCTGCTCGCTGTTGGATAAAGAGTTCTATGGTTGTCAGATCGTGTTGATTTGTGGTGGGGTTGAGTTCAACTGTGTCTTTACTGACTTAATGCCTGCTGGGTCTGTCAGTTACTGACAAAGGAATGGTGAAGTTTCTGTAAGAGCAAATTCGATTTGTCCTTGCAATGCTATCAGTTCTTGCCTCACGCAGTTTGCCACTCTGTGCTGGGGGCATATAGACCAAGGACTGCTATGTGCTCTTGTAGAACCGATCCCTTGTTACTGTGTAACATACGTTTTGATCCAAAATTTTCCTGTTCTGATGTTTACATTGTCTGAAATTAACGTAGCTACTCCCCAGCCATCTTTTTATTTTTAATGTTTCTCACCTGAGAACATTTTTTCATTGCTTTGAGAGAGAAACATTGATTGGTTGCCTTCTTCTACACACCCCAACCAGGGATTGAACCTGCAACCTGGGTATGTGCCCTGACCAGGAATCGAACCCAGAGCTTTTGGTCCATGGGCCAATGACTCTCCAACCCAGCCACACCAACCAAGATTCTAGCTATCTTTTGATTAGCGTTAACAACATAGCTCTCTGTCCCTTTTTAATTAATCTGTGTTTTATATTTAAAGTGGGTGTTTTTGGTAGAAAACAGTTGGGTCTTGTTTTTTATATAGTCTCATTGTCATATCTATTGTTGGCAATTTCATAAATGAAAGGATATTCTAATCGTGCTTCCACCTCCAATCCCCCTGCCCACACCCCAGAGGGAAACTAAATGAAGGTTTGTTTTCTCATCTGGGCCTGGAAGACAGAATCTCTCTGATCTTCAGCAAAATAAAGACATCTAGGAACTGTTGTCCTGCCTAAGTCCAGACCTGGTATTTGTTGGTCTCTTTTTCTCTTCAATTTATTTTAATCACCTTTTCTCCCTTGTTTTTTACTAGTTGTACGATCTTGGGTTAAGTTATTTAGCCTCTTTGGTCTCTGTTTTCTATGTTGTGAAGTTGCTGTAAGGATTAAATGAGTTGAAACATATGCTTAAGACTTTGGACATTCTCCTCATTCAAAGCTGGTATGTCCTGGAGTGCCCTGGGCTGAGGTTGGTGTAGGGCGTGGGGTAAGGTTGGGACTTCAAAAGGACAAGTGAAGGGGACAAGACTGAAAGACTGAAAAGCCTCCTGGCTTCCTACTCTCTGTACTGAGCATGTTTCATTTAACAGACTCTTTCATTCAACATGAGAGCCTGTCCAGGAAAAAAACCTGAGAATAATCAAATGTTATAATGAACAAAACGGGGGAAGTTGGCCATAAAAATATGGTATTTAGCAAGAAGCCTTCAAGGAAGGGGTTGAAGCTGGAGAAGCCTAGAGGGGCCCTGAAAACCTGTTGCATGCTTCATAGCTACCCCGTTTCTTTCCCATTGTCGAGGGTACAAGTGATGCTTAGCAGTTAACAAGCTACTCTGCCAGGAAGCAAGCTCTTCAGTTTAACTGGGCACAAACCCAGCAGCGTGGACCTTAGAGTCAAGAATGTTGGAACTGATCTCAAAAGTCTACCTCTCTCTCTCCAAGTTTCATGATTTCACTTTTTAAAATATGGAAGAAAGATAATTAGCTTTACTGCTGACTGGGAAAAATAAAAGGAACTAAATTATCAGTACACACAAAGTAAAGATTAAGAAATATTGCCTTGTTGGAGGTACTTATTTTTACAGTTTGTCGCAGACTCTTACTCGCTAGGAAATCCTCTTTAAAATAAGTGGTCTGTAAGATTGTTGAGGTCCATGGGCTGAAATCAGCCTGTATAAAAGTCTGGCTGTACAGTTAAAGAAATTCTTTTAAAGTAACATCGCAAACGTTGTATTTAAAACATCTAGATGTCCAGCTTCCCTTCGCAAGTCATACGTTATGGTGGCATTGGGCTTGTCGTGGCACAAGGCAGCAACTAGCTCTGACAGTTCCCTTTCAGAGTGATGTGTCCTTCGACTCATCTACCCCAGCCATTCAGAATGCCTGCGAGTGTACGTGAGTACCTGCTGGTTTAGAAGCTTGAGTTGGCTACATGGAGGCCAAGGACGGTCTGAGAGAGTAACTTTCAAACTGAGACCCACAGTAAATAACTTTGAATGATCACAACCTGCGTGCCTCGGCTTCTTATCTGTGAAATGGGGCCGACAAGGGACAGCTGTGGGAAGGACTGGCGATGGAGTATGTAAAGGGATCGGGGTACAGGACCTCCATCACATTAACGCCGCGGAGTGTCCCGACCCCAAAAGGGACCGGACCGGAGGAGGCGCTCCGGCAACCCGGCTGGCGCTCAGGGAAGCACCGCCAGACCTCGTTCTCCTCTCTTCTCCTCCCCGTCGCCGGCCCCCCGCGCTCCGCCGAGGTCCGCCCCGGGGCGCGGAGAGGCGCGGCCCGCCCGTGCAGACCCTTGCGGCGGCCATGGCCTCGCTGGTGGAGTACAAGGGACTCAAGGCCGGCTACCACTGCGGCTACTGCGACTCGGAAGAAGGCAAAGCGTCCTGCGGTGAGTGTCTCCGTCGACCGAACTGGCGCGGCCACCTCGCGTCCAACACCCGCCCAACCCTTGGTGCCCCGCGCCAGCCCCTCGCGGCAGAGAACATGGGTCCGGCTGTCCCACTCCCGCTTCCCGTTCCCCCTCGTTTCTTCCCAGACCGTTTCCTTTCACGCTCTGTCAGCCTCACCCTCACCGAAGATGGCCGTTCCTCTCCGAAAAGGAACTGAAATAGGCAAAGGTTGCCCAGGACCAAAATGGCGCGGGCGGCGTCATCGCCGTGGGACTGCGGCGGGGCCGGGCTAGCCGGTCCGGGCGGCGCGGTGCATTGTGGGGTGGCGGCGGCGGCGGCGTTGGGCTGGGTTGCGCCGCGGTTGGCGAGCCGGGGCCATGGCTTCCTGTACAGCTCTTTCGTCCAGCATCGTGGAGTATTTTCAGGGCGATGGCTTTTACCGCTGTGGTTATTGCAAGAACGAGTCGGGAAGTCGCTCCAATGGTGAGCGGGCCGGCGGGTGGGCAAGGGGAGGGCGCCGAGGCCGCGGGGGCTCCGCGGCTGAAGGGCGTCCTCGGGGGTCGCCGCTCCCCGGCTTGGGCCGACCGGCTCGAGGGACCCACGGCGGCTGGAGGCCCAGCCCAGTCCCTATCTGGTGGAGGGAGTGCGGAACGCAGCTACCCCGTGGCTGTCAGCATTACATAAAAACAGACTTCACCTGATGCAGCAGGTAAGCTTCTAGGTGCATATTCTTCACTCGGGTGCCCGGACGGGCGAGATAGTGACTATCTCGCAGCAGCCAAGTGTGGAAACATGCCCATCACCAGTGACGGGTAAATAGACGATGACATGCGTGCGAGGGAGCCCTATAGTGTCGTCAGTTACGGCTGGGGCTGTCCTGCAACTCTGACGCTGATGTGGGAAGGATCCCCAGTAGTAGGTGCTGGACAGGGAGTGCCCGGTGATACTATTTGGGTAAAAAGCGGCGTGCTTGAGCATCTATGAATAAAATGGTCTCCGCAAGAATATACAAGAAACTGGTGACCATAGGCGCTGCTGGCGAGCGGACCGGTTTGTACTGATGTGTTTGAAATATTTACCAGGCGCTCGTATGCCATGTCATTTCGCCACCCACCTCGATGACGATGCAAAACCAGCCTGCAGTTGTGCGTTTTTTTCTTTCCTATCATGATTTAGATTTCTTTCGAAAAATATGTTGTTTGTAAGCAAAACATGGTGTTTATTTCCCACCAATGGCATGAATTGGCAAATGCAGACTCTCCTGTTTTAAAGAACAGTCCAGCATTGTGGAAAGTGGGCTATCCACGAAGATGTAAGTTTAGGTAGTTCCCAGTTTGAAAACAGTGTAAATGCCCTACAGTAGGGGAATGATTTGAGTGATTATAGTGTGTCCAATTACTAATTAATTAAAAGCGTTTATTAGGTGCTGCTTGAGAGGGAGTAGAGTGTGACATGATGCTGTCTTTATGAGTGAGGATTATGAAGATGATGAGCTAAGTGGGAAGATGTTTAGAGTGTAGCGTTAAATCGAGAAAAGAAACAATGCAAATGACATGTGACATGATTACATCTCTGGGAGGGGAAAAACCCAGAAAGACACCAAATGGTAACTGCTGTTAGGCATTAGAGTATTTAATGGATTCCTCCCTTTTTCAGAATTTTAGTATCGAAACTGTAGTATGCGTGTGATAAATAAGTTATGTTAAATGTCTAAAATTAACGTTTTAATAGATTTTTAATTCTTGTAGTAATTTTACTAAGAGAAAATTGGTTAATGTAGGTGTTCTGTGTTTAAAGTTTTGTGGAAGAAACCTGCTTTCAACCTTTTCACCTAAAGAG
This sequence comes from Glossophaga mutica, assembly GCA_039655065.1. Classification (NCBI taxonomy): domain Eukaryota; kingdom Metazoa; phylum Chordata; class Mammalia; order Chiroptera; family Phyllostomidae; genus Glossophaga; species Glossophaga mutica. The sequence goes on along the minus strand of CM077307.1, from coordinate 171,530,798 downwards.
ATACCCAAAATTTTTATCCTGATTTTAATTCTAATGATGATCTTTACCGATAGAACACCCCACCCATTGGGTAGGTAGGTTTTCTTCTTCCTGTGTTACAGGTGGTGAAGTCAAGTTCACTCGCAGAGTGAACTTGTCAGTGGTAACCGTCGGGTGGCCGGGCTTTTCTCACCGCATCCTGCGCGTCAGGCCTGCCTCTGTCCCTGTCCACCTCCGATGCTGTTTACAAGGGAAAAATTCTCGTTTCTTTTAACATTCATTCAAGTAGACCTTCTAATGTCTTTTTTATGGTCTTCATTTTTTTTATGCTTGCAGAATTGTTTCATCATATTGATGACACATGGAACCTTTAATCACCTTTTCCTAGGCATTTGGGTTATTTTTAGTTTTATACTTAAAAGGATTATGATTGTATACTTTTGTCCTTTTTTTGATGTTCAAGACTATACTATAAATATATATAAAAATCAAGAAATGTATATGCACAAGAAAGCATTTTCTAACTTTTCTGAAGAGACTAATTTAATAATTTATTGGGGGTATTATTATTGTTTAAAAGTACACTATAATCTGGTTGCAGCAAGGACCTAAATCTATGATGCCATGGAGACTCTTGACTAATCTTGAATTAAATGTAATCACTTTGATGTGTGTGTGTATTTTTTAAAATTAAGGCGATATGTCATATTTTTCATTTGTTATGTATTATGTCAAACCAACAAGTAGAAAGTATGCAAACTTTATACTTTCCTCCAGTGTGAGCTAGATTTTTTTTCCTTCTACGTTCACATGAAAAAATTACAGCTTTGAATTTAAAAAAGTAAGAAGTTCAGCCTGCTGTCCTTGACATATTACGTATGTTTTCAGGCATGTGGGCACATTCCATGACAGTACAGGACTACCAGGATCTCATAGACCGCGGATGGCGAAGGTAAAGCTCCTTGGCGCAAAGGTGGCTTCTCTTACTACTCAGGTTCTTATACTTGAAAAAAGATACTGTTTGCTTCTAAAGTGTTTTCCTGTTGTTGGAAAGAGGTTTAAGAAATTTTTTACTATCTTATGTAATAATTTTGTCTCTCTCTTCTAAGGATCTTTATTAGGAAAGTTTGAAATATGCACAAACGTGGGGAGTACATTATACTGAATCTCATGTACCTGTCACCAAGCTTCAGCAGTTAACATTTTGCCAGTCTTGTTTCATCCGTTCCTCTTGCTCCCTGCACTGGGCTGAATGTTTGTGTCCCCCCAAAGTTTATGGGTTAAACCCGAACTCCCATTTATGGTGGTGTTTGGAGGGGGACTTTGGGGGGGGTGATGAAGTCGTAAAGGTGGAGCCGTTAAGAATGGGATGAGTGTCCTTGCCCCTTCTGCCCTGTGAGGACACAATGAAAAGAGGAGCCAGAAAGTTTGTCTTCACGAGACACTGGACCTGCTGGTTGGTGCCTTGCCCTCCTTGGGCGTTCCAGCCTCCAGGACGGTGAGGAATAAACTCCTGTTGTTTAGAAGCCACTTGGTCCATGGCACTCTGCGATGGCAGCCCAAGTGGACTCAGACACTCCCCCACAAAATAGTTTAAAGCAAATTTCAGGTGTCATGTCAATATGCCTATAAATATGTGTTTCCAAGGAAGAGTCTTTCGTTCTTGTATAACATATTCACAATACCATTTATCATACTATATGAAATTAAGAGTTCTTTGATGCCATCTCTTACCTAATTTTGACTAGATTTTCTGCTCATCTCAAAATGTCTTTTTTTATGATTTTAATAGTTTATTTTTTGTTGCATTTTTCCCATTACGATTTATCCCCCTTATGCCCCCTACACCTCCCATTCCCCCCCACAACAGTGGTGACTGTCTGTGTCCATGGGTTCTTTCTCATTTTGCTGGGTCCCTCCCCCGCCCAGAGCTCTCAGCTGGCTCTCTGTCTGTGAGTCTGTCTCTCTATTTTGCTGTTAGTTCAGTTTGTTCATTAGATTCCACGTGTGAGTGAAATCATATGGTATTTGTCTTTTTTTAAATAGTTGGTTTATTGGAATCAGGATTCCATTAAGGTCCACACATTGCCTTTAATGGCTAAGATTTTTCTGGTAGTTATTGTTACGTAGATGATTTTAAAGTAACTATTGAATATTAGGTGAAGTTCCTTATACACGTAGTATAAGCAGCATTAAGTGCCCTGCGCCTGTGGTCCCCGAGAGACATCGGATTAAGCACAGCAGGTGAGACTTCCCAACTGGCCTTGAACTCAATAGTGAGTTCCAGAAGTAGCTGTAGGCCCCGTGCTGAAGGACTGTGTATGCCACGATAAGGAACATTTTTAAAGGCAGAGGGGAACCACCGAAGGCTTTTGTGTCACAAAGAAGCGTGATGGAATTTGTGCTTTGGAAATCATCGTTTGCCCAGCGGAGGAGGATTTGGGGGGTGGTCCTGGAGGCGGAAGACTCCTGCCAGCGCTGGTTGCGGTGCTGGGGTGTGAGATGGAGAAGACCGACACGATCGTCAGTGGCGGTGGTGGTGGCTAGGAGGGGACAGCTTTAAGGTTCATTTTGGAGTTAGAAGGCTTGCCGATAGGACACAGAGCTGCTTCAGAGGTGGGAGTCTAAGGTGACCCCTAGGGTCCTGGCTCGGGAACGGAACTTGTGTTTGTTCGGGCTGCCGTAACAGTTCCACAGATGGGGCAGCTTGGACAACAGACGTCTGTTCTCTCACCGTCCCGGAGGCCGGAAGTCTACAGTCGAGTTGTCCGGAGCTTTGGTTTCTTCTGAGGCCTCTCTCCTTGGCCTGCGCGTGGCTGCCTTCTCGCTGCGTCCTCACACGGCCCTTTCCCTTGGCGTGCACGTCCCGGGTGCCTGGTGTCTCTCTGTGTTCCCAGTGTTCTTTCCTCGCAAGGACACATATCAGATCAGACTAGGGCTCATCTTAACAGTTTCATTTAACCCAGTCACCTCTTTAAAGGCCTTACCTTCACATGCAGCCACGTTCGGAGGTGCTGGGCATTAGGGTTTCAGCCTGAATTTGGGGGACAAAATTCAGCCCACAATGCCATGGTTCTGCCATGAACTGAGATCTAGAAGCATGAAAGGAGCAGGTTGGGCTGGGGGGACTCTGTGCTGTTGCGCATGGAACCCCAAGTGTGGGGGCCACAGGCAGCAGTGCACAGCGGCCCCACAGCATTCCGGGCAGCTCTGCCTGCCGTGGCCTTTAGGACCGGGGTGGTAGGGCCAGCGCAGAACGGATCGCAGACTCCGGCGGGAAGGTGACGGAGGTGATTAGCCCTGGAGTGTGCAGGTGAAGGTCCAGCGGAGAAAGAGCTGGCCTCGGGTCCTTCGTCTGCCCGTGGGACGGGATTCCTGCGCTTAGGAAGAGTGATTAAGCCTACAGGCATTTCTGCACTGTTGACTAGATTGTTACCCTGGTTGAGTTTGTGCTTCTACGCTAATCTACTTTGGCATGTGTGAGAAATATGTAAGGAATTGACACGACTATTTTGTAATTTTAGAAGTGGGAAATACGTGTACAAGCCTGTGATGAATGAAACATGTTGTCCTCAGTACACGATAAGGTAAGAGGTTTTTTTTTTAGATTTTATTTATTTATTTTTAGAGAGAGAGGGAGGGAGGGAGACGGAAAGGGAGAGAAGAAACATTGATGCGAGAGGGAAACATCTATTGGTTGCCTCTTATACGTGCCCTGACCAGGGACCAAACCCACAACCCAGGCATGTCCCTTGACCGAGAATCGAACTGCCTACCTCTGGCGTTGTGGGTTGATGCCCAACCAGCTGAGCCACACCAGTCAGGGCATATGGTAAGAGTTTTGATCGCTTGAAGGGGGCTCTATAATATGAAGGTTGTGTATAGTTTTTTAGTAGAATCTTACTTGTTTTAAATGTTAATTTTCATTCTAGGTAGACATTCTTTATATGCAAAAGCAAGTGAGTTATGGCTTTTGTACATACGGATGCTATATTCACGTGCTGATCAATAGCTTTTATTATTGTTTAATTGGTTCATATGTAAATATGTGAAAAAAATACCTCTTTATTTGGCATTCTAGTCAGTGATACCATGAAATAGTTGGACAATATTGGTAAATACTGAAATTAGTATTGTTAATTTTTTAAAGGTTTTATTTATTTATTTTTTCACTTTTAGACAGAGGGGAAGAGGGGGAAAGAGAGGGGTAGAACATGGATGTGTGAGAGAAACATTGATTGGTTTGTCTCTTGCACGCCCCCAACGGGGGACCCAGCCCACAGCCCAGGCATGTGCCCCGATGGGGAATCGAACCAGCAGCCTCTTGGTTCACAGGCCGGCGCTCAATCCACTCACCCATACCAGCCAGGACTGAAATTATTTTTAGATACCAAATTTTTATAGGTTTCAGCTCAGGGCTTCCCTTGCTCCACTGTATTTCTTGACGCAGTGCTTAACCAGGAATCAGTGGGACTTCGGGAATCTGTGATCCTTCTAAATGCGCCCCCTCCCTTGTGTGATTTTGCTGTCGGGAGGGCCTGTAACTTTCATCAAATTCTGAAAACTGCACAAAAAAGCAGTGCTGTAGGATTCTGGCTGAAATGCCATCCACCACGTGCATTTGGAGTCCACTTTCCTTCATCGGAAAACTTACACTGAAAACTCTTATTTTCCTACAAAGCGGTTGATTAATTGTTCATCATCTTTTGGGTTTACCCTTTGCCCCCTGTGTCCCACCCTAACTGGGAAAGATTTTCCCTCCTTCTTTGGTTATAAAGGCCCCCCTGCTCTTCTCCCTCATTGTCTTCCTCTGCCCTTCTCTGTCTCCTTGTACCAGATGGGGAGAGGACATTAACAGTGCGAGGCATTTGTCTCCCGTGTTAATGTGTACATACGAGGTGCACTTAAATCAACAAGCAAACGGTTGTATCCATCACTTTCCGACTGGCCCTCGTAGCCGTCTCTCTTAGCTGCGCTTACTTTTTTGTGCGCTGTTTTGAGAATTTGGTGAACGTTACAGGCCCTCCCTGCAACAAAGTCCAACAAGAGAGGGGGCACATTTAGAATGATCACAGATTCCCAAAAAGTTGCGCTGATTCTTGGTTAAGAATCCTTTCTCTAAGCGATCACAGACCTGGGACAGTAAAGAGGAAGGTGGGTGTCTGTCGGGTTTGCTGACAGCATCTCATTTATCACACAAAGAATAACATGGCGGAGTAGCAGCGCTGGGCCCTTCCAACTTGCGCGGTGACATCTTCAAAGGCAGAAGGCACTTTCCTTCAGATAGCAATGTTTATTATTACTGGGTTATGGCCAGGATTCTGTTCAAGTAAGTCTGAAGTTGATTGTCCTGAACCCTGGGAAGCGTAACCAGAAAAGGCCAATTCAGTGGATTAAAGAAAAATACAAAGCATCTGTAATTTATTAGATGCCTGTCACATGCCGAGTGTGGTTTCTGATAAACTGTTTTTAATTTTTTTAATTGATGCGTGTGTGTGTGTGAGAGAGAGGTAGAAAGAGAGAAATGTCGATTCGCTCTTCTACTCAGCCAGGCTTTCATCGGCTGATTCTCCTGTGTGCCCTGCTGGTGCCCCGGGGCTGGGTGGGGGAAGTGGGTGTCAGGTCTCCGGTAGGTAGACTTGGCGTTAAGCTTCCTGTTTCCAGTTCGGCTCCATAGCTTTCAGCTGTGCTCTATCCCTCATGCAGGAGGCTGTGTTTTTTACTCTTTCCTAGAGCTTTGCAGCTTTTTGCTGGGTGGTATAGGAAATCAGCTGTGCAGAGTCGGGGAGGCACCTGACATCTAACTGCTTTCAAAAGAGACTTTCAGGGGGTCTTCCTAGAGTTAGCCCCACCTTTTTGGCTGTCTCCTGGGGTATTTAGGTACTGCCAGTCTCTAAGACCTTTAGGGGTGATGCAGAGCGAATCGGGTGTCTTTTTGGCTCCTCTCACTGTCGGTTTAGGGTTCTGCTTTGTTTGGTCTGCTCAGTCAGTTAGCATTTGTTCATCTGCTTTCCAGCATCTCTCCCACTCTCTTTTTCCTAGTGGTTTATGTCTTCCTTTTTTTCTATTTCTTGACTAGTTTTAGGGAGATTTGGGGTGAGTTAGTGGCTACATCAAGCCCTGTCTTTATCTAGGCATAAATTGCCGGCATGAGCTTTGCTTCATTGTACAGGATGCTATCCATAGCTGGTTGTATTGTTTTAAAGTTTGGGTTCACTTTTTTCTAATTTATTTTGCTTTCCTAGGTGCCGACCTTCACAGTTCCAGCCATCAAAATCTCACAAGAAGGTTTTGAAAAAAATGTTGAAATTTCTGGCTAAAGGGGAGATTTCCAAAGGAAATCGTGAGGGTAAGATGAGATGGGGGTCTAAAAACTATTTATTCAAAATCTTTAATTTATGGATTGATTTCACACAGAGAGAGAGAGAGAGACAGAAAGAAAGAAACATTGATTTGTTCCACTCGTTTATGCATCCACTGGTTGATTCTTTTATGTGCTCTGACCGGGATCGAACCCACAACCTTGGAGTATCAGGACAATGTTCTAACCAACTGAACTACCCAACCAGGGCTTTCAAATGTGTATCTTTTCAAGTTTCTCAACTTCCAGTCCTTTCTTAAGTTAGGTAGGGGAAAGGGGGTCCTTACTCCAATCAGGTGCCACGGTTACTATGACGATGATGATGATTAGGACTGCTGTTACTGTTACCGCTGGCCCCAAATCAAGGAGATGGGGAAGGTATGCTAGGGCGAGTCTAGCTTGGGAAGACGATTGAGGATTATTTTTAAGATGTGATATCCTGGACTTCATTGAGATTTTAGTTTCCATAATGCCTTTGACAGCTCTTATCTTACTTGGTCGCAGTAGTACCTTATGAAGGAAGTAGAAAGTGGTATTATCTCTGGGGACACAGGTGTTTCTATGCGGCTTACGTGAGACTGCTCCGTCACTTTCACTGTTGAGCGAAGCCCAGATTTTTTGTTTAAGAAAGACTGATTTAAGGGAATTACATTGCCTGAAACTTCTTACTTGTAAATTTTGAATTGTGAGTGAATTCCCTAAAAGACAATTAGTAACATTTAGTTAACTGCGGGTACAGATATTTTGCATCTTCAGTTTTATTATAAAAAACCCCAAAAACTTATAAGCAGAGCCTAAATACATACATAAGAGTTGGGAATGCTGCCTGTTCTTTGAGCTCTTGCTCACTTCTGCCACAGGAAATGCCTGGCCCTGCGAGCCTCCCCGCCCAGCCTGCGCTTGTTACGTCATTCCCCAGTGTGCTTAGAACGCCGAGGGTGCCAGTCCCTGTTTTAAGTACTGGAGAGACAGCGGCCTGCAAGGCAGGTGGCTTCTTTGCCCTCGTGCACTGTCCTGAGTGGACCAGGATTCAGAACAGCTTGGGGCAGACTTGGCAGAGCTGGGGTGACAGAGGGTGCAGAAGGCTCAGGGCCATGGAGGTTCCGGGGCAGGTGGCGCATGGGGAGCCTCAGAATTTGGGTGCAGCTCGGATGAGCATCGTCAGCACGTAATTGTAGAAGTTAAATAGCTTTTGTTCAGTAGTCAATATAAAATTTTCGTTGGCTGGGAATCATGTGCTGAGTTTCAAAAATTAATATTCAGATAAGCTTAGAGGATGCTGTCTGTGCGTAAATTGATGGTTGCCTGTCTTTTCATGTAGCTTCCCTGTTCGGTTCTTTATTTGACTTATACAGTCTTCTGAATTATCTATGTCTACGACTTACTTAACACGAGTGACGTGCTCATTAGGATAAAGGCCTAGATAACTGTAACAAAGCAACAGCACGTGCAGTGACTGAACGGATGGTAGACGTCTGTCCCTTCTCACAGCCGCCCAGTGTGCGTGTTCCGGGTGGGCCGTTCTGGGACTCTCTTCGTGGGGTTTCCAGGGTCGCTCTGGTTTTCACTCAGCTGGCCACTGGGGAGGGGAAAGGTTGAAGTTCAGGGTCACAAATTTCTTTTAAAGCAAGCGAGGCGAAGTTAGACCTGTCAGTTGGGTTACATTTTATTGGTGGGGGCTTGGCCACAACTTGCGAAGGGACTGGCAGTCCCTTCCGTGGCTCGGGTGCCACAGTCTTAACTGCCGCTCTGCGACTTCGGGAGACACGAGAAGAGATTTGGTGGACACACCGTAGTTTCCGTCACAGTGGGTAAAGGGGACGTTTTTTCTTTTACATATCTGAACTGTATCTGGCTGATGGACTTGGGTTTCTTCCGATTTGTAGATGAGCCTATGGAGCCGCCGATGGAGGACGCCGTTGCTGGTGACGTTGCGTTAATAAATAAATTGGATATACAGTGCGACTTTAAAAAGCTCGGCGATAACATCAAAGAGCGCTTGGAGAGGGAAGAGAAGAAAGGAAAAAGCGCACAGAAAGAAGAATCTGGTGACTTAATTCAGTCACAAGATAAAAGAGCGAAGCTGGGCTCTGGGGAACCGGCGCACTCGGTTGCAGTGCCCCCAGCTCCTAAGCCAGGTAGTGGAAGTTTGGGGTCCGGCCCCGTTCCAGTCCCCTGAAACACTCTTCTCCGTGCTGGAGGGAGTGCCCACGGGCGTTCTCACCAGCCAAACATGTGACTTACTCGTGAAATCTGTAACATTTAAGATCTTTTTTATACAACTTATTACCTGGGTTTAGACAGACAAATCACACCTTTAAAAAAAAACCCGTGTTTAATAAGCCTGACAGGATAGCCCTATTACCACTAAATACAGACATTTTAAAAGTGTTCCATTTTTTCTTACTATCTTAGGGCCCTAGAGGTCTGAGATCCAAATTTATGTAAAAAAATTTGCTAAACATTTTTATTTTTGGTATTAAGACCGTAAATTATAGGTATTTTGTCTAAAATATAGATTCCTCATTTTATCATTAGATTTCTTTAATCATCATAAACTTTACTTTAAAAATATTCAGATTTTGATATTAAACTTCACCTTTAACAAGGTAAGGTTTTTTCTATGCTTTCACTGATAAAGAATTAGATTGTAGAATTTTACTCATCATTAAATGGGTTTATTGTGTGTGTGCATGAGTGTGTGTGTATGTGATTATTTTAAGTTAGCATACAGTAATCTCGATGGCTATGCTTGAGTTCCGGAATTTGTTCTTATATTTATGTATACATAATGATCCAAGGGAGTGACTTTTAGTACTCTTAGTTTTTATTTGTTACCTGTGTAAAAGCACAGAAACCTCTGTGTTTTTACTGAATGGATTTTTCATGTAAGGCTTTGGTGGCATTTAAATTGATGTTGGTCTGAGATTTCATCCTGATAACAAGAATAATCCAATAACATATTTTGAATGATTTAGACGATGTCTTTCAACTTTTACTCTCTTGAGCGATAGGGTTAGTTCTTTTATTTTTAGTATTTTATTGTAAAAATTACCATGTGTCAGATCTGAAAGCCTGTTTTTTTTTTTTTTTTTTTTTTTTTAAAATATTTATTTATTTATTTATCTTTAGAGGGGAAGGGTAGGAGAGAGGGAGAAGGAGAGAAATATCAATGTACGGTTGCCTCTTGTATGTCCCCTGCCGGGAACTGGCCTGGCAACCCAGGCATGTGCCCTGACTGGGAATCGAACCGCGATCCTTTGGTTCACAGGCCCGCGCTCAATCCACTGAGCTACACCAGCCAGGGCTGAAAGCCTGTTTTGGAGAGTTTCAAACAGACCCACGCGGACCGAATGGTAGAATGAGCTCGCACGCACCCTCCCCTCATTTGAAACGATCGTTCACTCTTGTTTCGTCTGTGCTCATGTCTGCTTCCCCTTCTAGTTTTACAGTGAAGCAGATTCCAGACAGTTTGTCGTCTTCCAGAATGCGTCTCTACCAGATGAGAACTTTAAAAAAATTCACAATACTGTTACACCTAAATAAAATGCCCTCCTGCTACTGAAGAGTCAGTGTTTAAATTTCCAGTTTGTGCACACTCGCGCGCATCAGCTCCCACTCTAACTTGCAGTTGCTTGTGACGGAGGCTGGGTGGTCCGTTGGGGACCGCTGGTGCTGCCGGTCTCTGCCTTTGCCCACAACCGTCTGTAGCGCAGTCGAACATGCCCTTCGTCTGCCTGGAAACGGAGAGTTGACCTAGACCCTGGGTCAGGTTCAGGGTTAAATTGGTTTTGGGTTTTTTCCCCCCCATTTTGGAGGGGGCCTATCTTAATCAGGTTTGGGTTCAATTTATTTATTTGAGGATGGGTTAGGCTACTTCATGGGTGGTAGGTGTTTTTTAGGAGACATATTTTAAATGTATATATCCATATATACCTGGAATTATTTTTAACATTGTATAATGACAAATCCCCTAACATTTCTAAAGCATTTTTTAATGACTATGATATTCTGTTAGTTATTTTTTTTTTTTTTTACTGTTAGTTATTTTTAAAATTGTGTAGTTATTCTATAACTGGGCATTTAGATTACTTAGAAGTTTTCATCAGTGTTATTTGCCTATATCTCTTATGATTTTCTCAGGATAGCTTCCTTGAGGATGACTTAGTAGATTATAAAGGGTACTTGCTAAAATATTTGGTGTATAATAGTTAAAATTCTTATATTTAAACATTTTTATATTTAAAATTCTTATATTTAAACATTTTAAGATATGTATTGATTCCAGAGAGAAACATCAATGTGAGAGAAACATCGATTGGTTGCCTCTTGTACACACCCCACCCGGGGACTGAACCTGCAACCCAGGCATGTGCCCTGACAGGGCATCAAACCCACAATCCTTGGTGCATAGGACAGTGCTCCAACCTACTGGCTGGCTAAAATTTTAATATTTTAAAAGGGCTTGGTTAAAACAGAACTTGTGATTAATCAGAGCTAACTAGTATGTGACTCCCCAGTCAGCTGGAGAGAGACCCCCGAAGATGGTCTTGCGTTGGCAGAGCTGCCCCAGGGTGTTCTGGGGTCGGCACTCTTTGACCCCGGGTTGCTGAGCCCGTGTCGGTGTCACCGCTGCTTCCACAACTGCGGGCTGGAGTCAGCAGCGTCCTAAGCGAAGGTGTTTGACCGTGTTCTTTCTACTTTACAAAGGCAGGGAACAGGCAGATGTTTTTTAGAAGTGGGAGATTTAAACAGAGCTGCCCGAAAAGTTCCGTGCCTATTTACTTTCTTTGGCAGGTCCTGCTTCTAGGGTAGACTTTTAAGGTCGACTAGAGCTCTGTACCAGGATCCTCGGGGGTGTCCAACCTTTGGCGTCTCCGGGCCACACTGGAAGAAGAGTTGTCGTCTTGGGCCACACATTAAATACATTGCGACGTGTAATCACAGAAAAGCTCATGATGCTTTAAGTAAATTTACGATTTTGGGTGGGGCCACATTCACAGCCATCCTGGGCTGCATGCGGTGTGTGGGCCGTGGGTTGGACACTCCTGCAGCAGCTACCCCAAAGCTAACCTAACCATTGGAACTCTGTGGACTTAGTAGAATCTTTGAGGCTTTTGAAGAATGATTTCCAGAGCCAAGTGTGATGGATCTAATGTTTTGAAATTATTTTTAGGCAAGGGGGCAGATTTGAGTAAGCCCCCATGTCGAAAGGCCAAGGAAATCCGGAAAGAAAGGAAGAGGTTGAAACTCATGCAGCGGAACCCAGCTGGCGAGTGCGAGGGTTTGCAGGCTCAGCGGGAACCGCCGTCCTCACTCCCACCAAAGGCTAAATCCAACCAGCCCAAAGCACTTGAAGACTTGATTTTTGAATCTTTACCAGAGGATGCATCACATAAACTAGAGGTACTTGAATATATGATTTTTTTTTTTTTTTGTCGAGTCCCTTGTATATTTTCATTTGAGGTAATATTCATCCATTGATATGTTGCTGTTTGATCAGTGGGAAATTCAAGTTAATTGGGACGGAGTAACATTTGTATTTACTAAGTCAGTTGCTACTTGGGAGAAACTTCTTTTTAAGATGAAAAAAATAGGCAGTTTGACTAAAGCTGCGAAAGCAATTCCAGTTTTAGCATGTCATGATGTGTAAAGTACTCTGGCTTTTCGTATCCCGTGATTGAAATTTAGTAAAGTGAAAAGAAGAAAATACTATAAATTTTATTTTTGGCAGTTTCGGTTTAGCTAGTGAAAGAGGACAGATCGCGCTAGGCAAATCCCTGTTTTAGCTCTCCGAGTGCTCTGGTCTCGGTCCGAGTGGTAGGTGACGTTAGTCTGGGAGCCAGCAGTCCGGGATGAACTAAACAGGACCACGCTGTGCCGCTTTCATAAACTTTTCATCAGTTTCCTCCACACCAGTTGAGCTTAATGTGAGTACTTTTACAATGTTCCTATTATTTTTTCCAAATTGGTTTACATTCCAGATTAAGTCTAGATTTTTCAGTATTCATTTGTATTTTTTTTTTAATCTAAAACATTAGCAATAATGATATTATCATATTCTCATACATGATTAGTAACTGGTCAGCCTTTGAATTGGTAGCTTAATATCATCTAAGAACATCACTTATCACTAAAGATTTGATATTAAAAGTTAACTTTGACACAGTCTAAACCTTAGGACAATATATATCATCAGACGTAAGTTTTTTTAACAGCTTTGGCTAGGATAATTCCTTGGCTACCCTATGTTACTGACTCTCTCCTTCCAAAATTGTAAAGGGAATCAACATGCCATTTAAAACACTTTAGGAGGAGTCCTTTAGCTTTTGGTCGTAAGTAGTCATGTGTTCAGGCACCCCGCACACCCGACACACCACTTCTGCAGCTGGCGGCGCTGACTTTTTTGTTGTAGCGACGCCCCGGGTAGGTCCAGGCGTGGCATCCACTGGGGGTCAGTCTTTCCTCACCGAAGAGTTTCTTCTCAAGGCACATGGGGAAAGTTTTCCATTAGGGCCCTGTATTAGATTGCTGTTGGTTCTCTGTTTTACTACCCTGTTGTGCTAACACATTTTAATTGGTTAGTAAATAATTCATGTTAAATGTTAGCCATTACTGTTGGCAGTTACTGTTTTCAGCTCATCCTCGTTTTGCATATGGGTAAACTAAAGTGCAGAGAGGGCAATTTATATTCTTGACCAAGATGGTGACATTAAGATTTGGGGAAAGGAAATGTGACTTTAGAGTCTTCATTCTTAACTATGCTATGAAATAGGAACACTTTGTCTTTTAGAGTTATTAAAGAAAGGTTGTTTACTGTTAGCAATAACTTGTGAAAGAGTGTCCAAAAGAGCATATTCACATTTTTAGTCTTTTTGACCGATTTACTGAAGGTGAGTTGCAAACAGCTAAGATCAAAGAGTATTTATTTGTGTTTGCATTGGAGTACCAGAAGTATTCTGTCATTTTACAGTACAGGTGGACTTACATAATTTGGTCATAGACTCTAACTGGTCTTAAAATTTAGACAGCACCCTCTGCCTTCTTAATGAGTATGTATGTTGGAGAAATAACTTTTCAGATTTATTTACATTTACTACCTGTTGATTTTTTAACATTAAAGTATTCCATGTCTATACTTTAATATTCGTATTGAAACATTTGGTTCTTTTTGGATGGGAGTAACTGTTAATGCATAGTCGTGGATGAACAAATGAATTAATGAACATTGTTTTTTAACTCCTTCTGAAGGTGAGGCTGGTGAGATCATCTCCACCAAGTTGTCAGTTCAAAGCCACAATGCTGGAGTCGTACCAGGTCTATAAGCGTTACCAGATGGTTATTCACAACCACCCACCTGATAAACCAACTATGAGCCAGGTCAGCAGGCCAAGTGTAATTTTTCTGTGCAAGCAGAGCTTTCCCTTCCACTCGGTATCACTGTAGGAACTCTGGGTTTACTTGTGGTACATTTTATTTATGTTCAGTTTGCAGCATATCTGCCAAGAGATAGGACCGGATTAATGGGCATTCTGAAAGTGCAAGTTTTACCTAGTGCCATGATTAAATGCCAGTCACGTAATGCTAGCCAGTAATTTCAGAGTGGAAAAGTGATACATCAGATCAGTTATCTTTATTTATAGTCACTATGTTTAGATGTCTTTATCTAAAAGGAATAGAGCACTAAGTACAGGTATTAATGAGAAAAATGCAGAAAGCTTTCTATTTTTATAGCAGGCACACTTTGCACAACATGGTTACTACACTTTATCCCTGTTTCAGTCCTGTGCAGAAAGGGTTCATAACAGCTAGCGTACTCCATTGATGTGCTACCCATTTCAGCTGAGTGGAACTGGAAAAATGAGATAGAAGTTTTAACAGAAATCCTCATTTGCTTGTAATTTTATAAATCAAATTGCCCAGGAAAAATTTGGAAGGGTAAAAAACCTGGATTCACTTACTATATCATGGTGACAAACATCGTGGCCGTCACCCTTAGCAACAGCGTTGACATGCAGAGAACTACGATAGGTGAGGAGAGAGAAAAACAAATGAAAGAAAGATCCATTGTCTTGGCCTCAATGAGTTAAAATTCTCACACACGTTAGCATAAAGTTGGTGGCACAGGTTCGGTGCCAGTCAGCTCGTTCTAGGGTCAGTTCAGTCCATGAAAGCTTCCAGTGCTGAGCTTTGGAAATGGACTTGCGGAGATCTTAACTCTAGCCTCACCTTCAGAAGCATGTCACCAGAGAGAGCTGTTTCAATAGCATTTGCTTGTATTTTCCTTGCTCTGAAGGTGAGGTTAGTACCTGTCTCCTTTGAGGACCCAGAGTTCAAGTCGTCCTTCAGCCAGTCACTTTCTTTATATGTCAAGTATCAAATGGCCATACACCAGGATTCGCCTGATGAATGTGGGAAGACCGAGGTACCATTTTTTCCTATGTTGATGAGGTTGTCTGTGAAGAAGCATAATGTAACTTTCTTATGCCAATTTTCTAATCTGTTAAGTGGGGCGTATATTACTCTCTGCTCTTAGTGTGTATTGCTGATGTTTATGAAAGTAGTCATACAGGTAAGTATTTTAAGTCCCCAGAAAAAGGATGTGTTCTTGCTCAGTGTTCTGTCCAGGAGCTTGAGTGCTGCGTCTTCATCTGCTTTCACTGGGCTGAGTCAGCAGACGTGGCTGGGTGCTCGCTCTGTGCCAGCCTTTGTGCAGTGGTCGAAGGCACGAGTCTCTGTCCTCAGGGACGTGGCAGTCGGCTGGGAGGGACAGACCAGTAAACAGATGTCCTATGAAGCAAGTGAGAAAGCATAACTATGTTGAGATTAGATAGAGCATCGTTATTTTTGAATTACAGTTTACAGTCAATGTTTTGTATTAGTTTCAGGTGTACGTAGGGCATCATTTAACAAGCAGTTAATAGGGGCCTCTTTTTCAGGCTAGAGATGTTCAGAAGAATGAGGGATTGCGTAGTTGTCACAGAGGGACAGTGATGTATTAGGAGAAAGATACCAACAGGTGCAGCAGAATTAAAGTTTTGATTTTTTCTTTTTTCAATGACAAAGTGTTAACTTAAAAGCGATGATTAATGAGGCGGGAGTTGATGCCTGTCCTAAGAGAGGGCTGACTTCTGGTCTCCCAGAGCCTTGCCAGTTCAGGTGTGGTGTGCAGACCAACAGCCTCCGCTGTGCAGATTCTCAGGCCGCCCCAGACCTCCTGAATTTGCATTTTGAACCCTGTCTCCAGGTGACGCATGTGCACGTCCTGATTTGGGAAGCGCTTCCGTAAGTTCCCCGCTAGGACAGGCGGCCGTGGGTGAGAGCAGTCGCAGAGAGTAAGGATTCTGCCAGGTGCGAGAAGCTCCCTTTGATATTCTCAGGGGCGCTGATTCCTCTCTGAAAATTACTCCTTCCTACCATCCTGGGGACTCTGGCTTTGTGCCTGCTTGCTCACTGGGCGTAATAGTTGGGCCAAAACAGGCCGACGTGATCCGATGTGTTTACTGGGTAAGGGTCGCTTTTCCAGGATTGCCCCTTAGGCCTCGGGCCTCCATGGAGTCCGTTCCCGCAGACTTAGCTCATTGCTAAAGATGTTCACAGTGCGATCGGGGAGACGGACTGGCGAGCAGGTTCGGTGCTGTTCCAGTTAGCCGTTGAACCAGTGCGAAAGCCAGCCTCGTGTGGGACGGGAGGGTAGGGAGGCTTTTCTGAAGGACTTGTCATCGGAGTCAACTCTGACAAGACTGTCAGGCCAAAAAGGGACAAGAGCATTCTCAGCAACAGGACTGTGTATGAGAAGTATGAGGTGCCCCTTGTGGGATGTTCTTGAGAAACTGAACTGGAAGCTACAAGCTTACATCAGTTCACAAAAAATATGAAGGATAAAGGGATATATTAAAATGACACCTGGGCAATTCTATAAGACAAATGGCCTCGTTTCTTTAAATACATAAGAAGTAAAACAAACACACCCTGTTTAGAAAAAGAGAGGGAAATCTGCTCTAGATTAAAAGTTAAAAATTTAAAAAAAAGTGTAACTACAATACCATAACCATACTCAACAAAATTAACAATAATCGTATCATTTAATATTCAGTACATGTTTGATTTTCTTAAAAATGTCTTTTTACAGTCAATTTGAATCTGGATCCATGTAAGATCTGTACATCACATTCGGTTGATATTCTCTTTCTTTTAAAAAGATTTTATTTATTTATTTTTAGAGAAAGAGGAAGGGAGGGAGAAAGAGAGGGAGAGAAACATCAGCGTGTGGTTGGGTTGCCTCTTGCACAGCCCAGTTGGGGACCTGGCCTGCAACCCAGGCATGTGCCCTGACTGGGAATCGAACCAGCGACACTTCAGTTCGTAGGCTGGTGCTCAATTTACTGAGCCACACCAGCCAGGGCAAGGATGATCCTCTCTTAAACGTCTTTTAATTTAGAATGGATTTCTCTCATGTTTTTGATAGCATTTTTAAAAGAAACTGCATGATCTGTCTTGGAATTAGTTTTGTTTTTTTTTTTTAAAGATTTTATTTATTTATCTTTAGAGGGGAAGGGAAGGAGAGATGGAGAGAAACATCAATGTATGGTTGCCTCTCGTGCGTCCCCCGCTGGGAACTCTCGCTGGGAACTGGCCTGCAACCCAGGCATGTGCCCTGACTGGAAACGAACTGTGATCCTTTGGTTTGCAGGCCCATGCTCAATCCATTGAGCTACACCAGCCAGGGCCTGGAATTAGTTTTTTTCTTTTGAAAATACTATGTAAGTGAGTATATGTGTGGTGTCTGTGTGTGTGACAGAGATGTTTCTCTCATTTTCTGTTTGTGTGTGTGTGTGTGTGTGTGTGTGTGTGTGTGTCTGACAGGGTTTATAGTACATACCATTGGCCCCCCCCCACACACACACACTTACTCGCACGTGCACACATTCCCCTCTTTCTGACGCAGGCAGTGTGCCCAACTTGTCTACGTCTTGGGGGCCGCTGCAGAACCGTGCGTGCGGAGATCGTCGCCCTCCCGCTTCCCGGCGGACAGCGCGCTTTTCGTGGAGGGGCTGCGGCTCTCCAGTCCCCATTTGTCTCTGTGCGTTCGTCTCTCTCCACCCGTTACCCCTGAGTAGTGGTGCAGTGAGCAGGACCCTTGTGCGTAGACTGTCGTGTACTTTTTTCGGTGTGTGATTGTTCTGGGAGTCCAGGTTGCTGGGTCAGAGGTAGATTTCTCTGCAGAGGGGTGTCTGTCCGGAGTTGTCCCCTTTGCAGCCAGCACCTGTGAGAAGGCCCGTTCCCCGTGGCCGCCGCGTGGTCGCACGCCCTACCCAAGAGCTCGGGTGGAGCAGGGTCCTGACCTAACCGCAGGTTTTAAACGGGTGGAGAGGGTCCCACGCTAACGTTGGGCGTTCCTGCCCGCTGCCTGCTGCCAGCGGTGCCCTGGTGGCAGGGCTGCGTGGGAGGGCTCTGTGCGGGGGAGGCGGGAGCCCCGGTGAGGGCTGATGGAACTGGCAGCAGGCCGTGGTCGGAGGAGGAAACAGCACATACCGGGCAGGTAGACGTGACGAGGATTTGGTGTTCAACCCGACGGGCGTTTGGGGAGTTGGAAATGGAGGAGCGCGAAGGGCCCCGGTTGGTTTTTCCAGTGCCTGGCTTGGGTGGCCAGATGGATTGTGGTGGCGTCATCTGAGGTAAGAAGTCCAAGAGGAGGAAGAACGTGTGCACTCAGGTCCTGAAAATGCGTTCTGTGTTGGGCAGGCTGAGTGTGAGAGCTGGTGGGACAGCGGGGGGTGTGTGGCCCGGACCTGGCCTGGCCAGAGAGCAGCATCGGGCAGTCAGCCTCTGGGGCTCGGGCGCTTTCTGTCCCCAGGCACGGGGTCCGGCGAGGCTTTGAGAGAGGCTTGGTCTTCTGTTGTTGTGCTGGGTTACATTTTCTCAGTATTATTTTATTTTATAGTACAACTCTGATGTATAGTTTAAACAATGCATATTTCAGGATAGTAATCTACTCTAAAAGTGGTGTATTTTTTTTTAAAGAAAGTTGAAGATAGCATTTAATGAAAAGCCTGTGCTGGTAAGTTTTGTTGTGAGCCCTTCAGATTTTTATTTCCCTTTGAATGCAGTTACTGTACATTTTAATTTACATTTACTTCCGTCAGTGGTACTGAACTTGATTATGTGACTGCATCTTGTTTTTAAATAGAAATATATAATGGACTTCTTTATTGTGGCCAAATAATTTGACCATAATGATCCGTTTTGTACGGTCAGATGGCATACAAAAAATGTGTGCTGATGAAAACATTTTTACAGTGGACTACTTTGATTTCGTACAAGTCAATATATCTGGCTTTGATGAATCCTCTGACTTCGAGATCAGTTGTGCATTTTGTGTGCCCGACAGCTAGCTGAGTTGACATGGAGTTTTCGAAGACATTCAAAGGCTGTCGTTTTTCATATGGGCTGATTTGTCATCTCACTGAATGTAGTTTCAGAGAAATAGCATGAAGTAACACTTTGGAAGTCAAGACTCTTCGCTGTTTTTGCTTTATTGCAGCTGTATTGAGACATAATTCACAAGCTGTACAGTTCACCCATTTGAACCGTACAGTTCAACAGTTTCTGCGTCTGTTCACAGGGTTGGACGACTCTGTTGGGGGATTATTGTATACTGTGTAAAAGTAAATGTTCTATCATTACAACCGCAGAGTATTTTCGCCGCCATCCCCACTAGCAGCCACCCCTCACTTCCCCAGCCACCCCAGCCCACCCCTGGGCAGCCACTGCCCTGCTTCCTGCCCCTGGGTCTACCTCATCTGGACACTTTCTGCAAATAGACTCATAGAGCGTGTGGTCTGCTGTTGACTGGCGTCTTTCAGGCAGCCGTAAAGTCTTCCAGGCTCGCCCGTGGTGTAGCGTGTGTGAGCGCATCGTTCTTTTTACGCTGAACCGTGTTTCATTGTGTGAACAGACACCACACTGCGTTCCGTTTCTCCACTCACCCGTTCACGGACGTCTGCGTTTTCGTTCTTTGGCTTTGATGGAAAATTCTGCTGTGTGCATTTGCGTGCAAGTTTTTCTGTGGACGCAAGTTTTCGTTCCTCTTGGGTGCAGACCTCGCAGTGGCATTGCTGGGTCGCGGGGTGACTCTGTGCGGACCTTTTGAGGAGCTGCCGGACGGGTTTTTGAAGTGCCACGCTGTTTGCGTTCTCCCCAGAAATATTCCAGCCAGGGTGGGTTTTTTGTTTAAAAAATCTATTTTGTCTAATACAGTCATATCTCGATACTCGCCAGCTTCAGAATGCGTCAAACCCTGTCCTTGTTGTGTTTTGATGAGAAAATAGTGTTTCAGCGCTTGGCACCTGCTCAGGACTTGCTGCACTTGCTCAGGTCCTGTCGCACTTGGTAGAGCAGGAGAAAACGAGTTCTAGGACGAATCAGCGACTCGTACTGAGGTGCCGCTGCGTTAGTGTTGTGGATGTAAGAATGCCCAGACCTGTAGAAAACGTTTCAAAGAAGTTCGTTGGAGTTTATTCGAGCTAAGCAGAGGATATACACCTAGAAGCAAGATCTCAACAGAGTGGGAAAAATTCTTCCCAGAATGACAGTTTGTAGCTTCTTTTATGCATTTGGAATTGAACAGAAGGAAGATTACATGAGGATGGGAGACAGGAAGCGGGGATTGGATTACAGGATAGTTAGCAGGATTCTGTGCTGTTCTGAGGGGTCTGAAAAAGAGGCATTTTAAAGATGTGTTAACCTAGGTGCAAAAAACAACTGGACGGGGCTGGCCTAAGGCACAGATACACCTTTTATGATACGAGTGAAGCGGTCGGCCCTGGGCATGACCCCCTGCCATGGCCTGCCCGGTTAGCGATTTATGATCAGATCACCCCGTGAGGTTGCTTTCACTAAGGTTGGTTACAGCACCCCCTTTTTATCCACAACAGTGCGGAAGTTTCTTAAAAAATTAAAAAAAATAGAACTGCCATAGGATCTAGCAGTTCCAGTTCTGGGTATTTATCTGAAGGAAACGAGGACATTACCTGAAAGGTATATGCACCCTTGTGTTCGTTGTAGCATTATTTACAATAGCTAAGAGGTGGGAGCAACCTGAGAGTTCATTGATGGACAAATGGAAAGAGATGTGGTATACATATTGATAGATATACATACAGGTATATATACATCTATATAGATATATAGATATATATCTATATAGATATATAGATAAATCACCCATAAAAAAGAATGAAATCTTGGCATTTGCAACAACATGGACGGACCTGAAGGGTGTTAAGTGAAGTAAGTTGGAGAAAAACAAGTACCATACGATCTCTCTTATATGTGAAATCTAAGAAATATACATTGAGCTCCTTTAGGTGGTTCCCAGTGGGCGTGGGGTGCTGCTGGGAGGAACGGGTGGACCGTTTTTGTTCTGGGAGAGTTTATCTGAGCCGAAACTGCTGACAGGTACTGGGGAGCAGGATTGCAGGTGCTTCGGAGAAGAGTCTTTGCAGTTCCCTCGTGCATTTGAGGCTGAGGGCGGAGTGAGTAGAGGTGGGGGAGGCACGGCTGGGATATCGGAGTCCAGGGCAGGTGGGATGGTGTGCGGTCTCAAGGGTGGTCGTGCTCTAGAAGGGGGGGCCTGGAAGGGGGCCTTTTCCAGGTATGTTCACCTGGATGCAGAGAAGCAATGAACAGGGCTGGCTTAAAAACCTTTCACTAGCGAAGAAGTCGCAGGCTGGGTGTTGGCCTCCCCACCGTGACCTGCCTAGCTAGGAGTTTGTGATTTCTTAGGGCACCCCTTTTAATCCACAACATCCACCTCCTTTATGATGTCATGGTCAGATGTATATATTATTTTTCTATATGTTATATTCCCAACCATACAATTATATACATATTGTTTTATACAGTCACTTTTAAATCAGGTAAGGGGAGAAAGGCGAATATGCGTTTATTGACAGGAAGCCTCTGAGGCCACGCCCCAGGGTTCAGTCCTGAACATTGCAGAGTCTCCCTGGAATGACGTCGGTCTCAGCCCCGATCTCTTTGTCAAGATGTTTGCCTCTGCGGGTGTCACACCCAGCGCTGAGGTGCCTCTGATTGCTGGCTGAAGGCTCTGTCGTCTTCAACAGTGCCCTCGGACACAAATTCAGGATCTAGAGATTATCCGATTCAATTAAATTTTGGCCTGTTTTGAGGTTTGTGCTTACCACAAGAGGGCTCTTCGTAGCTGTCTCTTTCCCCGCTCCGCCCCACTCCAGTTGGCCAGCCGGCCTGTGGTTTCCTTTGTTGTCCTCTTGTTTATCAACAAAATTTGCAGCGTTGTCAAGAGCACCCTTGGGAGAGCTCTGCTCCGGACACAGAGCTCCATCTGGCGGCGGGCTGTGGTGTGGGTATGTTGACACGAGGAGCAAAACTAAATCATGTTCGAGAAGATACGTGTTTTGCTCTTGTACAACATTTAAAGAACAGCCAGCACTCTAGGTTGGGACTTGAAGGGGCCATGTTAGTGCATGAAATCCATTCTAACTCTGTTGGTAACCGTGAAATAACACCCTGTAAAGTAGGTTATTTCTTGAGAGATTTGATGAAAAAGTAAGTGAATATAGATTGCTTTGATATCCAAAATGGCATTGATATCAGTCCTTTTTGGTAACATCATTAGAAGAGTTATACATAACTGAAGATAGTGAGATTGTATAGGACTTTGTAAATTACTCCATTATGTTTGTTTCCATTACTGTTTTCAATCATGCAGGTAGATACCAGATTTTGAAAAACTAATACAATGTAAAATAAAATAAAATGGGAATAATTTGTGACCTACTTTTTGTATAGTACAATATAAAACCAGCTTGGAGATTTTTTAGATGAAATTTTACTTGTTATGTTAGTGAACATAAATAACATCACCTAATAATATCTATTCAGTGCCATTGGTTCCTTAGAATAATTAAAATCGATCTCAGCTTTTTAAAACTGTTTGGAAAACAGACCGTAGTCGCAGCCCCAGAGGTCTCATCGCACTGCTCAGGCAGCGATCAAATTGTGTTTCAGATTTGGTTGTGGGCTTCCAAACACGAAGGGAAGTGGGATGAGTAGGACGATAATCACTTGTGTCTTAAATATTTTTAGTGATAGTGACTTCTTTCCCTCAGCTTTTTACTTCGAAGCTTTTGAAATTTGTGAACAGAAAAGTTGAAAGAATACGATAAACGCAAAGTTGTTAACTTTGTCCAATTTGCTTTATCTTTCTCTCTCTCTCTCTCTCTCTTTTCTAAGCGGAATCATTTGGAAGTATTGGGTTGGCCAAAAAGTTCATTTAGTTTTTTTCCATACGATGGCTCTAGTAGTACTTAGTTGTCCAACTTCATTTGAAATAATTTTGTTAGATTGTATTGTGACAGCTATCGTATCAGTGTGCATTTAAAAAAAGTATCAAAATTGGTGAATTTTTGTGTAGCCATTTTAATATTGAAGATGAAAGAAAATTCGCAACACTTTTGGCATATTATGCTTTATTATTTCAAGGAAGGTAAAAACACAACTGAAACGCAAAAAAAGATTTGCGCAGTGTGGAGAAGGTGCCGTGACCGATTGAACATGTCAGAAGTGGTTTGCGAAGTTCGTGCTGGAGAGTCCTCGCCGGACGATGCTCCCCGGCGGGGCAGAGCAGGTGGAGTGGGTGGCGATCCAGTCGAGACGTTCACTGAGAACAGTCAGCGTTCTCCCATGCAGGAGGTAGACTACGCACTCAGAATATCCACATCAGTAGAGTTATTGGTGAGAATGAAAAACGCGTCTTTTATTTTACGGGGAAAAAAGCCGAACTGACTTTTTGGCCAAACTAACAGGTTGTAGATAACACTTCACCTGTAAATACTCTGTATGCTTCTCCTAAGAAAGAGTATTGACCATTCCTAAAAAATGAACGAGTTCTGTGACACATCACAATTCGTAGTTAGCTTCCCAGTTACCCGAGACGTACCTTTCAGACCCCAGCGCAGGCTGCGAGTGCCTTTCCCCGCAGCACCTGCGGCGTGGCGTCCGACTGGCTTTTGATGGTGCGTGAGACACATCTCCCTGATTGATTTTTAAGCTGGTGAAATTAGGAAGAAGTGTCTTATTTTGGATAACCTCGGGTTGTGGGCTCCAGTGTTCAGAAGGAACTTTGTTCTGCATTTCTATGTTGTGCACTTTTATGACGTGTGAGTGACTGACACTGACGGCGTCGGCTACGTGAAAGGGCGTGAGCAGTGGCGGTCTGAGGGAGGGCGCAAATGACAGTGCTCTGACACCCCTCACAGCAGGGGGCACGATTAACAGTGTAGATCGCTGTGGTTAAAAGTTACCCGACGGCATTGTTGATGACTCGTAACAGTTTTCTCAGGGAGACTGTGGACCTGCCCTGCGAAACTCAGTGACCGAATCCAGGTAATTGTCTTAATGAAATATTTGAGCAGCAAGGAGTGAGACCTGTGCACCTGGTGCCCGAGAAGTGTTCTGTCTGCGCTGCGGGGGAAGGCCGCAGTGAGCCCTGATGGATCGCCCTCCGTAGGGCAGCCGTGTGATGTGATTTTTGCATGTAAGTGTATGTGTGCAATATCATGGTCACATCGTAACAGAATGAAAGGAACTTGGATTTAAATTTTAGGGGGAATGTAACTTTTTTTGTGAAGTTGACTCTTTTACCCGAAGTGTAGGTAGGGAGGATAGGAAATAAGCCTGGCTTGAGTGATTCGCTTCTAAGTCACTGTGTGGCCATGTATTGGGGTGTGTCTAGTGTCAAGTAGGAGAACTCTGGTGGCATTGTCATGTACCCCTCTACTTTGCCTGTGACCCTGGGGGCTGGGGTGAGGTGTTGGACAGCCACTGCCCTTGGATTGCGACCCCCTGACTTTATTCTTCTCCGCAGTGTGGACTAGGGGGCAGAGGGGCACAACCGGGACAACTGTAATAGCATGATCAAAAAACTGCGGTTTTGAAAAGACCTTCACGACGGAAGGACCGTTGCGAGCATGCCGTTCCCTGTCTGGTGGGGGCAGGGGAAGGTTCTTGGGCTCACGGTCTCCCGTTCCGTGCTCTCACTCTTCCTCTGCTGTCGCACATCCGCACGCTAGAGACGAGAAGGCGGCGTTGTGGAGGAAGAGAGGGGAGCACCCCCCTCCCCCATGTGCCCGTGTCAGCACGGGAGCCGCCCTCGTGGCAGGGGCCGCGGGCGCACCCTCTCCGCTCCTGTTGCGAGTGTGAAACAGCACTCCGACCCCGCGGGGCAGCTCGCGGAGGTGCTGTCGGCAGAGCCGGGCGAACGGCATCAGGACAGGTGTTCTCTGCTTGTGTGTAGGTACTCGTGATGTCTGCAGTGTTACCGTTTACTTTCGGCAGAGATCTCTGAAAGGCTTTAAAAAAATGACAACTTTTTACAAGAGAAGTTTTAGGTTAAAAGGCTTTTTTTGAAAGTTCAGTTCACATATTTGAAAGACACAGTCCTGCGGTTACTAAGTAAAGTTCACAGAACTTCCTGTGAGAGACTCAGATGTAAGGAGAGCTGAACGTCTGATGGATACTTATTTGGGGGGATGTTATCTTATAGTTACGAATATATGATTGGACGGTAAATGTAGTCATGAAAGGGGGAAAAAGTCCCAGTGGGTCCTTTGGGACCCCCTGGAGACACAAGGAGATAATAAGCCCCGGGTCGTTGTGACTCCAGCCACCAGGTGGCGCCCTAGATCCAGAACGGGCTTGCTCCTGGGTCCTGGCCGCGTCCTGTCCCTGTGTGGGGTGTGCAGGTCGAGTTGTCCCAGCCTGTGGAGTGTGGTGGACGAACGCTTTCCTTCTGCCCTTTGTTGGAGGTAGTTTGCATCGGGGCATTGAATATGATGATTACATGTGATGTTTTGCTTGTTAAAGAGTTAAGTGTTTTCTGGAACTTAACAGAAGATTTTAGCTTCATTTTTCCTTTTTGATAGTTTTACTCTATATGAAAATAATAAGCTATGTAAAAAATTATTCACTGTATCAGACTGATATTTCCTTTGTTATGCAAACACACAGTCACATATAGGTACGTATTATTTTAGCTCTGAGCATTCTGGAATATTTTTTATGTGTTTTTAAGGCCAGGGCTAACTTATTTGAATAAAACAGAGGGCGTAGGTAATTATTGGTGTAATTCAAACAGAAGAGCCACTTTTTATGAGCGAGGGCTAAGCCAGGGCACTTCAGGTTGTGTTCTGTCTTAAGGTGTCGTGAGACCTTTCCTGACAGTAGTCAGATTATCGAAGCTTTTGAATCTCTTGGATAAGGTAGAGCAGAGGCACTGTGGTATTCTTCGCATAATGTTAGTTTGGGGGGCGACGCCAAGGGGCTGAGCTAAAGCTGGCCCTGGCTGGGGTCGTGTTCCCTTGAGGTCCGTCGTGGTCGGTGATCTCCAAAAGCCTGTCTCAGATTGTAAGGTCGGAGCGTCATGCGTCAGACAAAGGACCCTCGCGCCTGTGCGGGTTGACGTCCCTCATTTGGGGAGTGAAAGTGATTTGTCCAGGATTGCGTGGGTGACCAGCGGCAGAGGGATGGTTACAAATTTCAGTGCTTTTTACGCTGCAGCTCATCCCGCCGTATGGAAAAGTCACGGTGGGCCTAGATGGTCTCTGTAGAGTAACTGACGTCTGTGAATGGAAGGGTCAGTGTAAGCAGATTTTCCAGGTAACTGAAACATCTTCAGTGCTAAGGTCTTATGTGCGCACACCCCGGGAAAGCGAGTGAATGCGTTGTGCTCTTCCCTGCCCGCTGAGGCGGGGTGTGGGGCGGGGCTCCGCTGTGGTCTCGCCTGCTCCTGCGTTTCCGGGGCCACGCGCCCTCCACCTGCTGCTGTCTCCTCTGCAAGGACTCTTGTCATCTCTCTCCTTTTGCCGTCCGGTTTTGCTGCGCGTGTTCATCAGTTTTAGCACTTTACCCTTTGAATTCGTGGTTTCTTAGTGTGTTTGTTAAAATAGTTGAGTGCACTGGCTGCTGTGGCTCAGTGGTGTGCGTGTCCTGCAAACCTAGAGGTCGCTGATTTGAATCCTGCTCAGGGCACACACCTGGGTTATGCGCCAGGTCCCCAGTTGGGGGTGTGTGCGAGAGGCAGCCACTCGATGTTTCTCTCCCCTGCACCTGCCCCCCGCTCCCTCCCTTCCCCTCTCTAAAAATACATAAAATCTGTAAGAATATATTTATTGAGCACATAGCATGTGCCAGGCACTGTTCCAGCGGCATTTGTTAGTTAGCATAGAAGTCTGGTAAAGATCACTTCCTCTCGCGGAGCTCACTTTCTGGGGCCGGAGGGAGGGGTCAGCGATGGCCATTCAACAGTCAGCGTAATAAATGAGTAAATGAGAGTGCGCTTAGCAGGGGACAGTGCTAAGGAAAAGCGGAGTAGGGCTAGGGGAGGAGGGGCAGGGTTAGTGATTGTCTTAGAAACTGGACTCCCCGCTGGTTGTTAGTGAAGTAACTAGAGGAAGTGGCAAAAGGAGGTCGAGGGGTTCTTCTGTGAGTTGGGGATGTAAGCACTGGGAAATGCTGTGAATTAACTTTGTATTAACTTTTATTGCTTTCTTTTGGGGTTTATCTTTGGTTCGAATGTCTGGAACTCTAGAATAGCTTGATAATTGATCTCTGGTTAAGGTATAACTTAATGTAACAGTAACCATACTTTTGTTGTGTTTCAAAAGCTGAGTGATGAGAGAGTGCAATGGAATGTTTGGCATGAAACTGGTGTTGATTCTCGGTTAACCGCCTGCATGAGGACAAACGTGCCCAGCGAGAAATCGTTTAGGGAACGGTGTGAAGGTGGTACCAGTACTACCAAGCAGTGCGCCTTACCTTTGTAGTTCCATACCTTGTGGGCAAGAATATCGATGCCGTGAAGGCTGAGCGGTGTCCAGGGCGACAGTAAACTCCGATCAGTCACCCTTTTCGTAGACCTCAGCCTCCCCGCTCATTGCCTGCGTGGCCCTGAGCGGGTTCCTGACTCCTCAGCGTTCCTCGTGCCGTGTGGGGCTCCTCATTGTAAACGCGGGGTGGGTGGCGGGGGGACGGCAGCAGTGCAGGGGCTTGTTGTGAGGGTTCAATAAAGGGAAGGGCTTGGCCGAGTGGTCACCGGCTAAACCCTAGGTGCTCGGGTGCGGATGATGAGAGGCCCTTAGGCATCATCTGGAGTAAGGAGGTCAAGGGCAGCACCTGGTGCTTCTGGCCGTTCAGCAGCTGAAATTAGATTTCCCTTTGTTGTTTTGTTTTTCCATTTTAATTCAGCTATTTGTTTGAACTAAATGATTGCATATGTCTTACATTTTAATATTAAATTCGAATGAGTCCTTTCACAGGGAAAAAGTAATATTGAAAAGCATTCAGTTTGGTTCATCAGCTTGAAATTTTAGTCTTTAAATTACTTTTAGACCACGTAAACCCTGCAGAGGTATTATTTGGGGGAGATTTACATGCGTATTAACTGCTTTACCTGGAACTGAAGACAGAGGAACTGTGGATGGGTTCTGAATTTTCACCCTGGCGATCGAGGTTCCTTCCTGTTCTTAGAGTCTGCTTTTGAAAACTTAGCTGCATCGCACTCCCATAATCTGCAACGTGCTCTGTGCTGGTGCCCAGCTAATGAAAGTGCCGTGCCGGAGCCAGAAGAAACACCTGCCGCCCAGCGGCGCGCCTGGGACGGAGGCCTGGCGAACACTCACCGAGCGAGCGCGTAGTAGCCGGGGGACTGTCCCTAAGAGACAGCTGGAGGGGGAGCGCGCCTCCAGAGGGAAAACTGCTCAGAGAGAAAATGGTGTTCTGGAAGCTCGTGACGGGAAGCAAGAGGAAAGCTCCGGTGGTGTCAGAAGCTCTTGCCAGTTGTTTTTCCATAAGTAAACACTGCCGTTAGTTTCCTGAGAGTGTTGAGAAATTCACCCACTGCGAGTTAAGCGCATCTCAGTGAGGGCCAGTGCCATCTGTCTTCAGTGGCTGTGTTTCCCCCTGCTTTTCCCATCGACTCTGGGGAACCGCAGGTTTTATGGCCACAGCGTACTGACCCAACAGGCGAACAACAGTGCTGCCCATTGATGACGAGTCCAAACGGGCAAAGTTTGTGTTTTTGCTGCGGTAATTCACTTAATATGCCAGATAAGTTTAGGGAACCGCTTGCATGACTAAAAAGCAGTTGATTTTCTTCTAGTTAATAGTTATAAATGTAAAATATATATATTCATACGTGATTATTTGTCCAGAGCATAATTCTTCTTTTAAAACTGTGTTAAAATAGGGAATGTATTTGTGTAGCTCTGTAAATATGATGTTTATATATGTACACACACATATATGTCTAAAGGCTTTTCTGTGATAGTCATTTTAGAATGAGTTCAAAATTTCATACTTAGAACGGCCCCCATTTTTTTCTCCTTGGCTCTGGAGGGTGAGTCTTCTGTTTATCCAATCATCTAAACATTTAATTCCCAACGTGCTCCCGTCACTCACCGCAGGAGGTTTTGGGGACGCATAGAGTAAGACATGGTGCTTTGCACATTTTAGCTAACAAATAAAACCTTAAGGACTTTTAAAAACTTCTTTTTATAGGTTTGCATTAAGGTTTAAGATGTGAAAATACTGATAATAATATTAAAAGTTACTGGGACTGCGTGTACTTGTCATCATGCAAAGATACTTGATCTTGCTTGGAATCTGTCTGATTGTATGCAGGTGGTAGCTATAACCATTATTCAAATAATGAAGTGTTTTTAATATTCACATTGCTGGTAATGTATCCTACTTCTCAGTACTTTGACCACAGGGCTTTTTAAAAATAAATTTTATCTTGATTGTGGTTTTCTGCTAATTTTTATTTTTAGCTTTTGTGGCATTTGCTGCTTATCCCTAATTCTTGTCATACAGATTTTTGGAAGTCACGCAGTATTTCAAGGTTAATTTGAAGTTTTTTACCCAACCTAGTGTCATTTAAATGGTAACCTAGTTTTTGTCCTCAGTCTTCCGAGTAGTTACCCCTCAAAAATAGCGCTTCCCGGAAGTTTCCCTGGGGGAAGCAGGGCGCCAGGGGGACGTGGGTCCCTGAGGCCTCGGCAGGAGGACACCGGCAAGGAGGCCGCTTCTCCGTTGATGGCCTCTCACCTGTGCTCGATGACCAGTTCCGCAAGGTGGCCCGCAGCCATGAGGAGACGTAGGGAAAAGAAAAGAATATGAACATCTGTTTGTTTATGAATCGATTAATTCAGTTCACGAATGAATGTCTGTAGGCATTTGAGCAGCAAATACTCATTCGGTCCCTCCTGTGCGCCAGGTATTATCGTAGCCTGCAGGGGGCAGCACAGGCAACCAGACAGAAACGTTCTTACCCTGGTGGAGGCTGTCGCCCGTTGGGGGGGGAGACACAGTCAGTGTGCAGTGGACTGTCCCAGTGATGCGTGTGCACAGGAGAGACGAGGGGGGCGGGGCGGGGCAGGGCGGTGGGGAGGCTGGACCTGGACATCAGGAGGCGGCTCCGGGGAGAGGGGCTCCTCGGCACACAGGCACCTGGACCAGCGTGTGCCTGGCAGGCTGTCAGGAGATGCTTCAGGCTGATGGGAGAGTGAGTCACACGGTCACAGAGCTTGTTCACAAAATAGGAGGGACACCTGCAAGGCTGGAAAACGAGGTGTGGGGCATCTCCTCATCTGTGTCGCTGGTGAGAGCTTTTTTTAAGTCCCTCCTTTCCTTTTGCCATTCGTTGGCTGAATTTGTTGTCATAAAAATGATCTGTCTTGTGGCGGACTTGTTAATTAGTGCTTTTTTTCTTGTGGAGCACTCATTACCGTAGTTTTGGGTAGTTTTACAACTGGGGGACTTACTGTCTCCGGGTCTGATTGCCTTCCTCGTGCGTTCCGAGCGGCATGGTGTGGCGTTCTGGGTGTGACGAAGGGAACCACGGCCTGGGCGAGGCTTCCAGGTTCCGGCCCTCGTTTTGCTGCTGACCGACTGTGAAATGATGTGGCATTTCTGGGCCCCAGTTCATCCGGGTGGAAAGGAGCTAGACTGGATGATTGCCAGGGTCCCGTGAGCACCTGCCATTTCAGTAACTTTTAAAGGAAAGTCCCCAAGAGGAACTCAATCGTTTTTTCTTCTTTTTACTTCCTTTTTCAAATTAACTTCTAAATTTATATACAGTAAGATGCACAATCTTAGATATACAGCTTGTTGGATTTTTGTACATGTGTATGGTCTTTGTAGTCATCGCTCAGAACATTCTAGAAGGCTCCCTCGTGACCTTTCCGAGTCAGTACTCTCCCGCCTAGAGGCAGCCACTGCTCCTCTGACTCTGTCACCGTAGATTGGTTTTGTGTGTGCCTGAGCTTCCTACAAATGCAGTGGTACAGCACGTGTCTGTTTTACTCAGCGCTCTCGCGGTCCAGCTACTGGGCGCGCAGGGCCCTCTCTCCCTGCTGTGCGGCGGTCCGCCGTGCGCGTGCTGCACAGCGAGTTCCCGCTGTTGCTGATGGGCGTGTGCGTTGCATCCGGTTTTTGGATGTTACGAACGAAGGTTCTGTGAACGTTCATGGGTATGTCTTTTGATAGGCATGGTACTCATGCTCCTTGGGTTTGTGCCTGCCTGGGACTGAGCAGCGGGATCAAAGGGTGAACATGTCTTAGCTTCCGCCAGCCCTGCCAGCGTCCCGCGGAGGCTGTGCCGTATGAGAGTCCTCACTGGCCGCCGTCTCACCAGCACTAGTCAGGGTCGGACGTTTTACTGGGAGCCTTTTTGCTGGGTGTGTTGTGGTATTATATTGGGTTTTTAACTTGCTTTTTGCTGATGTTAAATCAGCGGGCACCTTTTCATAAATTGATTAGCCATTTATTTGATTGTACTCATTATCGTAGAATGCCTGTTTAAGAGTTTGCCCCACTCTTTGGTGTGGGGGCTGGGTACAGTGAACTCCATTCATGGTGCCTGACAAAGGAAGGCTCCCTGAGCCCCTCCCCTTTTCAGGGGGTCTGAGATGGAAACCGGAGGTCAGGGGATGCTCACTGTGTTGGGTAATGGATCTGGGGCAAGGACTCCCCAGCACCTGAGGGCCCCTCTTGCTGTCGCTGGGGCTGGTGATCCAGGGACCTCTTACTCTGTGGAGGCCACCACCCCGTTGCTATAGCCAAATTCATTGCCATGCCAGGAAATGAGCTTGACAGAGCGGTGGTTGAGGGCAGTGCCGGCCCCAGCATTGAAGGCTGAAGGGTATGTGTCACTATTAAAGTCTCAGGAGATGACCCGGTCCTC
This sequence comes from Glossophaga mutica, assembly GCA_039655065.1. Lineage (NCBI taxonomy): Eukaryota > Metazoa > Chordata > Mammalia > Chiroptera > Phyllostomidae > Glossophaga > Glossophaga mutica. Next base: position 171,499,173 of record CM077307.1, on the reverse strand, counting down.
AGTGGGGCCCAGGATGCCCTTGAGGGGGCCCCTCCGATGCCTGCTCCACCACCCTCTTCATGTCATCGTATTCGGCCGCTTTCTCCAGGTGGCAGGTCAGATCCGCAGCTGACACACTGGGGGTGGGGACATGGAAGGCCACGCCAGTGAGCTTCCCCTTCAGCTCAGGGGCGACCTTACCCACAGCCTTGGCAGCACCAGTGGAAGCGGGGATGGTGCTCTGGGCCGCCCCTCGGCTGTCACACCACAGCTTCCCAGAGGGGCCATCCAGGGTCTCCTGGGTGGCAGTGATGGCGTGGATTGCGGTCGTAAGTCCCATCGTGATGGCAAAGTTGTCATGGTGACCTTTGCTGGGAGGCGGGGAGCAAGCAGTCGGCGGTGCAGGAGGCATTGCTGACGGCCTTGAAGGTGCTGTCATGCTCCTCGCGGCACGTATGGGGACGTCCGCAGAAGGGGCAGAGACGAGGGCCCCCTCGGCCCCAGCCCTCTCCGGCTTAGCGAACACACCAGCGGACCCCACAGCGTACTCAGCACCAGCATCAGCCACTTGGTGTTGACAGTCTGGCTCCTGGGAGATGGAGATGGGCTTTGCATTGATGGAAGCTTCCCGTTCTCAGCCCCCACTGCGCCTTTGCACGTGCCTCGAGTCGACTCCTCCTGGGACACGTGGGTTATGTAGTTGAGGTCGGTGAAGGAGTCACTGATGGGACAACATCCGCTTTGCCGGGTAAAAGTAGCCCTGGTGACCGGGTGCCCAGCGCAGCCGGATCCGCACACGCAGCCCCTCACCGTCGTGTCTCAGGGCCGCGGCTGCTTTTACCTGGCACTGCGCTGGCAGACAGCCGAGTTTGCACCCCCACTTTAAAACATTGGGCTCTCACATCTTTCTCCTTGTTGATTGTGAGTTCTCTGTATTCTCTGGATATGAGTCATTTCATGTATATGAATACCTACGTATCTTCTCCCAGTCTGGGAGCACCTACACTTGATGTAGGTGTTTCTTGGTATACTTGACAGTAAAGTAGTATTTTCAGAAGCATACAATTTTTTTAACTTTTCCGTTTTGTTTTTTAAAGATTTTATTTGTTTATTTTTAGAGAGAGGGGAAGGGAGGAAGAAAGAGAGGGAAACATCAATGTGTGGTTGCCTCTCACGTGCCCCCACTGGGGACCTGGCCTGCAACCCAGGCATGTGCCCTGACTGGGACTCGAACCGGCAACCTTCTGGTTCGCAGCCCACGCTCAATCCACTGAACCACACCAGCCAGGGCCTAAACTTCTCAGTTTTAATGCATTCCTTAGAACTTAGTTTACAGATTAAGGAAGCAACAGATTTAAAGATTTCTCTTACTATATAAAATTTTGGTTCCAATGTTGACCTTTTAAAAAATCTTAAGGTACTCTTTCTCTTAAACACACTTTTAAAATTAGTTTTATACTTTTCATGAGATGTATTACTATTTTATGCAAGCCTTCAACTGATTTAATGTTGTAAACAAGCAGATCTTCAGGTCATTAGGGTCCTGTGGCAAAATGACTCTCCCATTAGAGAAGCAAATGATTCTGGATCAGCACACAGTGACGCGGCACTTGAGTTTCTTCAGTGGGTGTTCCTTCTCTGTGCGCTTTGAGATAAACTATTTGTGGTGATTTTGTTTGCTGCTGCTGATGTCGAAGAGCAATAGCTTTCTTTTAGAATCCACTCTCTTCGAGTATAGCTCTTCAACGTACAGAATTATTCTTACCCGTATTTATAGATTCATATGGTAAACTTAACCTTTTAATTTTAGGAATAGGAACACCAAAGTTGGGGGGAGACAGTTACCTACAAAGGAGTTCCCATAAGACTGTCAGCTGATGTCTCAGAAGAAGACTTGCAGGCAAGAAGGGGCTGGAAAGAAGTATTCCAAGTCATGAGAGGCAAGGACCTACATCCGAGATTACTCTATCCAGCAAAGCTGTCATTTAGAATGGAAGGGCAGATTAAGTGCTTCCCAGATAAGGTCAAGTTACAGGAGTTCATCTTACCAAGCCCTTGTTATATGAAATGTTAAAGGGACTTATGTAAGAAAAAGAAGATAAAAAATATGAACAGTAAAATGACAACAAACTCATAGCTATCAACAACTGAACCTAAAAAAAACCCCAAAAAACAAAAATGAACTAAGCAAACAACTAGAATAGGAACAGATTCACAGAAATACAGAGATTGCATGGAGGGTTATCAGTGGGGAGGGGGACAGGGGAGAATGGGGAAAAAGTGCAGGGAATAGGAAGCATGGATGGTTGGTACAGCACAGAGCGAGGGAGGTTAAGAATGGTGTGGGAAATGGAGAAGCCAAAGAACTTACATGGACATGAACTAAGCAGTGGGGAATGCTGGAGGGAATGGGGGTACTGGGCGGAGGGGATAAAGGGGAGAAAAAAATGGGACCACTGTAATAACATAATCACTAAAGTATATTTTAAAAAGTTTAAATGTATGCTATTTGTGTTAACAGATATAAAGCCACTATTTATAAAGCATACAATTATTATTATAGTGACCACATGAGGTAGGTGTTAGTGAATGACTTAATTATAGCCCACATCCCCATTGCTCTTGGAAATTAGAGAGAGAGTTCCAAGTGTAAAGAAAGATGCATTGAGGAGGCTCACTAGTAAGGATGTGTGTAAGCAAGCTGGAATCAACGCTAAGAGCAAATCAGTTACAGCTAATTCTCAGTATCAGTGTTACAGGCTTTTGTGATTCTGGGCAGACAGTGGAATCTTTCAAGAGGCATTTTGTTAAGATTCCTTCCACATTGTTGGCTTGAGCATTAGCCCATTCACCAACCCAAAGTGCTAAGTCTTACAAGGATCCCCTTGAATGAATTGTTGGGTGGGAGCCATAACTCTTAAAGGGAAACTAAAAACAGGGCCAATGATTTGTTGATGGTTCACATTAGAATTTTCTGACCCTGTAAACAGCCACCCTGAGTACTTGGTGGAGGGTGTTTCTGTTCAGTACAGATTGGGGGAAATGAGTCAGAGCTGGCCGGGACCAGCATTCCCGAGAGTGGGTTTTGTGGAATATTAGTTCTGTGGAATGTTAATAAATGTTATATGAACTAAAAACAAGCCAGAAGACAAACTGCCTCTGGTCCTGTAACCTTGGAAAGCACTAGATTAAACGCAGTCGAAGGGTTTTTTGTTTCTGTTCTCCCGACTTTGCTGAGCTGAAATGGACACACCGTTATGTAACTGGAAGGTGTTCGCAATGCACTGTGGTGCGGTTACCATCATGCTGTCAGCTAACGCCTCCTTCACACAGTGGCTGTTTCTCTCTTATGGTGAGAATATTTAAGATCTCCTCCCAGCACTTTGCAAGTGCAGACTACAGAATTGTCTACGATCGTGACGCTCAGCTTTAGATTTCTAGGACGTACTCACCTCCGGGGGTTTTTTGTCTTTAACTGCAGGGATTCTTGAAGCCTTTCACTTATCACTGTCCCATGCATTCTCCAGGAGGAGGAAGGGGCGGGAGACACCAGGAGTGTGCGGCCTTTCCCGCACTCACTTGAGCTCACTTGGCCACGGAGGCATCTTTTCGAGGGTGTCCTGGGAACTTGGCCTGCCACAGGGTATCAGCCAGTGACAGTGGTTAGGTGGTCATCATTTCACAGATGAAAAACTAAGGCCCAAATAATTTGTTACTCAAGTGACTATAGCTAGTGAGGTTACAGACTGTGAAACTCTCAGGTCACTGTTCTGTCTATTGGCAAAAAAAGGAGATTTTGTGGCCCAGAAGACATAGGTTTAAATGTTAAAATGTAAGTAAGGTTTTTGTCTTCGTCTTTTAAAATTTACTGAAGCTTAATGCCTGGTCTTAGCCTAACATCTAGTTCTGACTGAAGGAGGCGGGGCCCGCTGCCAACTGCACTGCTAACGGATGGAATGGGGAGTAGCTATGCGAATGAATTACCCGGTAATCGGGAGAATTACCCGAATCTACGCTCTTTACTTCGCACTAAAATTAGAATAAACAAGATCTTGGTTTTCTTTTTCTTTTTTTTTGCAGCGAAATAGGAAATAATGGAACTTCGTTTCTTATGTAATCAAATTAACCTCTAAGAATTGTAGGTTTACGGGACATCCTTAACATAAGACTCAGTTTTCACATTGCCTCAAAAACAGTTAATTTAAAATAGGATATCTGTGGACTGGGAATTCTGGGGGGATGAGAGGGGAGTCTAAAACACTATGTAACTAAACAATTTAGACTCTTCAAGGTATGATTTATTTATTTTTCTAAAGATTTTATTTATTTATTTTTAGAGAGAGGGGAAGGGAGGAAGAAAGAGGAGAGAAATATCAGTTTGTGGTTGCCTCTTGCATGCCCTCTACTGGGGACCTGGCCCACAACCCAGGCATGTGCCCTGACTGGGAATTGAACTGGCGACCCTTTGGTTTGCAGACTGGTGCTCAATCCACTGAGCCATACCAGCCAGGGCTCAAGGTATGATTTAGATTGATTAGTTACAAAATTTTAAACAAAGATTTTATTGAAGTATAGCCTAAAATAGTCCGCTCTGTCCCCTATCTGTAAGATAGCGAGTACCATGGGCTGGGCGGAAAGGCTGAGGGAATGGGACCCGCAGGGTTCTGTTAACGCAAGGGCCTCCCGGGTGACCTGGGTGAGCAGTTACGGGCCTCAGGTTCCGCTTCGACAAATGCGTGCGCCCCACTCATGTTCCGTGGTTTAGGGAGAAAAATGGGGCTTGTTTTTTAAACATTGCTGTTCGGTGTTTCTTTTTCTTTAAAGTAAAGGAATGTAAAAATGGTTTCTTATCGAATAGAAAAGGCATTTCAGGAACGTGTGTTCCCGAATAGTATGTGTTTGAATATTTTAGGTTATAAAGATAAATGGCTGATGATAGTTTTACAAAAAACTATTTGACAAATATTTTGACAAAACTAGCCGTGTGTTCTTCTCTACTTTTTATTCTTTACCGCACCTCAAGTAAATGGTGTGGTTAATAACAAGTCTTAGAAAAAAAGGAAAGAATTTAGAAATCTTAAATTTTGTGTGCTCAGAAAACTACGTAGAAAATTTTTTTTTTTTTTTTTAATTTATCTTTAGAGGGGAAGGGTAGGAAAGAGGGAGAAGGAGAGAAATATCTATGTACGGTTGCCTCTCGTGTGTCCCCTGCCGGGAACTGGCCTGCAACCCAGGCATGTGCCCTGACTGGGAATCGAACTGCGATTCTCTGGTTCGCAGGCCCGCGCTCAATCCACTGAGCTACACCAGCCAGGGCTACGTAGAAAATTTTGTTAAGCTTGTGTGACGGCTTCTCTGAAAGCGGTGAGGACGGGTTACGAAACAGCCAGCGGAGACCAGCGGGGTGAGGAGGGGACTGGGATGGGGGCGGCGTGAGGGTGTTGCTGTGGGGGACCAGCGGGGTGACGGGACTGGGATGCAGGGGCAGTGAGGGTGTTTTAGGAGAAGCAGGGGCAGCCTCGCTGTGGGGCACGAGCCCTGATCTCTCTGTGTTCTTTCCTCTCCTTAGAGACCAGAAAGATTTTTAAAAAGGTGCTGACACCTTTTATACCTGGATTCTAAACATAGACCACAATCTTTATGTTGTTTTAAAACATTCAAGAGTAGACTGACTAATTGACAATTAAATTTTTTATGATTTTATCAAGTGAATCAAATTAACTTTACTGATGCTGTTATTGACAAGAAGCTTACCTCTTTAAGACTGAAAGTCCAAACGTCAGGCAGGTTGCTTGATTTTCACCCACGGGAAATCAAGGTATATTTCCTAGAAGGCATCTTCAAAGGGGGTCCTGGGAAGACGGAAAGTGTGGCTGTGCTCACCTAAAGTTGTTTCCGGAATGACGGTGTGTATTCCTGTCAGTAAAATCCGTAAGATATTTTTTAAAACATATTTTTCTCAACCTTTTGCCTAAATAAATAGGATAGGCTCTTTCTCTTCAAGCTCTTAAGTCTGTTAACTGAGTGTACCCATGGCACAGCACTTTCTGAAGAGTCACATTAAAATGGCGACGTTAGAAGAGTGGCATTGATGTGGGCTCCGGGCTGCAACCATAGCCTTTTTTGCTTGTCGTTGTTAGAACAGACTGTGTTTTTAGAGAAATCTTATTTATTTATTTATTTATTTATTTATTTATTTATTTTTTAAAGAAGCTACAGGTTTTTTTTTTTTTTTTTTTAAATATTTATTTATTTATTTATCTTTAGAGGGGAAGGGTAGGAGAGAGGGAGAGGGAGAGAAATATCAATGTATGGTTGCCTCTCATGTGTCCCCTGCTGGGAACTGGCCTGCAACCCAGGCATGTGCCCTGACTGGGAATCGAACCGCGATCCTTTGGTTCACAGGCCCGCGCTCAATCCACTGAGCCACACCAGCCAGGGCTAGAGAAATTTTAGATTCACAGCAAAATTGATCCTTTTTTTTTTATACTGGTCAGGTGGCATTTGTTAAAATACCAGTATTTCTACTGTCAGTTTCACTGTATATAAAAGGTATTTTGTGATTATACTTGCTTTTTTATAATTGTTATTTTTTCAGAGTATTCCATCGGTACTGAATACATGTGCAATTTCATTATGAAAGAACTGAAGTAATTAACCAAAGGGAAATAGCAGTGGGTTTTCCTGATAACGCTAATTGAGAAGTAGCATTTTTGGACTTTTTTCATGTCCTGCCAATAGGAGAATGAATGTGTGTCTTGTGATTTATTTTTCTGTTTTTACTATTTTGGGGACTGAGAACGTTAACGTATTTCATGTTTTGGTAGCTTCAAACGGTAAGAATTTGTAGATCTGTTTTGAAAAAGCTGTGACAAGAGTGTTACGTGTGCACAGGACAGAGATGTAGGCAAATTATCGGAGCTTCAGGGAAACATCGGTTTTCTTGGAGAGTATTTATATCCTCTTACTGTTATTTGAAGTGACTTCCTTCCTGACTGATGCATCAATCCCTCCTGCACTAGAGCCATCCCAGAACTCTAAAGTTTAGTGCGTGTGATATAGTTAAGTGCACGTGCCAGGGAAAACACAGGACCTGCGGTGTCAGCTTTCTCCTTGCGAAAGGAAGGTTCGCCACGCCGCATCTTTCTCCACTATTGGAACTGGCTTGTCTCACCTTCTCCTCGAGGGAGGAAGGGAGGGGTTGTCGTAGACTGGGCTTCTGGAAGACGATTCCCAAGACCACAAAGGTTGCACTTTCAAGTTCAAGTTCAATAGGCTTATTAGTTTCATATCTACACTATGAAAATTTAAAATTTCGTTATATCTTGCACTTTCAGAAAGTTCTCCTAACAGTTAATATAATCAAACTGCATATTGATATCATTAAGGAAGAATTCTTGTGGTTTTCTGATTTTAGTGTACCTGTCATCTAGAACCTCTGTGATACTAGTTAATCGCATGGCTTTGGTGTGTACTATTAATATTTCAGGACTATCTTTACTTTAGTATTTAGGGGAGGAAGTGTCTGATATATTTTTTAAGCTTTGTTATGGAAACTTCAAACGTTCATGTAGTGGAGAGAATTGTACCATGAATTCTCAGATAGTCATCTGTCCTCACTAGTTTGATGTGATGACCAGTCTGGTTTTGTCTGCACACTTACCCCAGTACTTCCCTCCTGACCCCTCAGTGACTTTGAAGGAAATCCCAGACATCATGTAATTTCATTGCGAAATATTTCTGTGTGTGTCTCTAAAAGAAAGCAAAATTATTTGTATTCCCTGTGAATGCTAGCCAGCTTTGTTGTGGAGGGGAAGCTCAACACTTCCGAAAGAGGCCTGCCACGCAGTTTTGGTGGCTGATTTGCATTTAAAAAGATTGCGAGTTTATACTACTTGGGCATTTTATTATTACAGTAAATCTCAAAGGATTTGAAATGTTGATTTTGTAAATAACATCTAAGAAAACATTATGCATTACCATCATGAATATGCATGAAGTTATGTGACAGTTCCTGGTTCAGAGCTAACCTACAATTTGCTTTGTCGTTTGTCATGGCTCCCTGCCTCCAGAATTTATGTATCTGTATTTCAGTGCTGCAGGACAGCATACTTGGTTTCAGATGAAATTCTGGAAGCCTCTGTGTGTGTCAAAGAAAGAACAGTGAGGGAAGATAAGCATATGGGGCTGGGAAAAAAATAGAACAGGCCAAACAGGGTGAATGTCACCAGGTACTAAATTGTAGCGCCATGACTTCCCCTTTCTTGCACTCTGGCTCGCTAGCCTCCTCTTCTGGTCGTGACTTTACTTGGTTCCTCCTTCGATTTCTTTTTCTTGGCACTTACTGTAAGAGCCCATGTCAGGTAAATGGCTGATTTCTCCCTTTGAAGAGAATGCTCTGTTTTACAGGTGTTGGAAGATGAACCTTTAAGAAATGAAATGTTTTAGGACTTATTTGTTGTTTTTATTTGTTTTTATACAGATTTTTAAAATGCTTATTCAATTCAAATAATTAGAATGCCTTCTGTGGGCTAAATTGAACTGTCATATGCTTTGGATGACATATGCAGTGTATGAGAGCATTAATTTTGTATTGATTTTTAGGGTCACTATAGATGCTTTTATTGAACAATTATGTAATAATTTTTCCTTTTTTGTTCCCTTTTGCTGCCCATTTATTGGATGAAACCGATTCTATTCAAATATGATTCTGCAGTTCACAAGATTCCTTTGCAGCTCACCTTTGGAGGTAAGAGTTTACTCACATGAATACTAGAATCACTAATTGAACATGATTATCGATATCTTTTGTTGGGCACTTATTTGGTAATTTAGGAGTGATCATTTTATTGTGGCACATTCATTCTTCAGTAATAGTAATGAGACGAATATAGACTTTTTTAAAATAAGAATTTCTGTAAGTTACACGGCTGTTCACTTTCATAATAGGTCATTGCTTTTAAGTACATTTTCTTTTTTAACAAGTAAACTGAAGAGCACTATTATATCTCCTACTTTTGTAACTGTCTAGCATTGGCCTTGTTCTCTCTGAACTGCCCTGGTGTTAGAGCTGGAGAAGTCGTAGGCAGAAGCTAACATCAAGGAAGATTGATTTGGTTTGAAAGAGCCTTTGGAAATCCGCGCGCTGATTAGGGAGGAGAAAAGGGCTGAGGTTTCCCTGCGCCGTTCCTGTAACGCAGGCAGTGTTCTGGGCGCTCTCATTCAGTCCTCATGATGGTTCTGCCATTTACACCTGAGAGCCCAGCGATAAAATTGTGAGATGAAGAAGAAACTGTGAGATATTCGGAGGAGCAGGAGTTCCCGTGAGCCACACTTGACAAGGAATAACCTGTGGAAGGTGTGGGAACTTGGAGAAAGGAACAGGAAGGGGAGGCAGCAGAGTCTGCGTAGCGATGATTGGATTCGGAGCCAGCGTGAGCTTGGATCGCATCTCCACTTACGAGCCACAGGGACACAGCACAGCTTCTCTGACGCTCTGTTTTCTTCCCTGTAAAATGGATGTAATGATTCCTACCTCCCAATGAAGCCGTGGACATGGGGGCAGTTTATAAATGCTGTTCACATCTTAGCAGTATTTTGTACCTCCTCCGGGGCCGTACTTCAGTCCCAATAGTGCGACTCTGTCCCCTGCCCTTCACCTGTCCTTCGTTTTGCCTCTGCTGCCCTTGTCACCGTATGTTCCCTTCCCGCATTCCCACCGTGTCGAAGTCAGACCCTCCTTAGGAGAGGAGTCTGGGTACAGTGTCCTGCCGTCTGTACGGCGGGAAGCATCTGGGTCTGGATTGAGAGAGTGGGTGGGGAGTCCCATGAGCAAGTCATTTGGTCGTTTGAGAAACTTAAAAATGGGGTGATGCAGACTTACAGGTGATTAAAACAGAGCGAGAAAATGCGCAGCAAGCACGGGGCACAGTGCCTGTTTGCATGCAGCTTTAAGTAAAGTTTAGTGTGAGAACAATAGAAGTAGAGACCACATCACAAGGCAATGTAAATTATATATAAAATACTCGTTAGTTGACTGAGCTTTTTTCTAAGCCTAGAAGAAAGGGAAGTATCGAAGGAAAGGATGGAAACATTAGATTTGATTCTGATTCTGTAAAAACATTCCTAATTTTGTTCATAAAGTCATGCACAGTTAAAAGGCAATTTGGGGAAGTATGATAAAAATGTTATTCTACTGACTATAGTGACCTCTTAGAATTAATTTTAAAATGTCCTATTTGCCTCCACATAATATTTGGTTGGATTTTATCAGTTAGTTGATGAGATAAAATACAAATGGTAATAAATGTCTTAAAAGTCCTCATAAGCAATCAAAGAAATGCAGGTTAAAAAACCAGTGATATGTCGGGGTTTTTTTTTTTACCTATGAAGATAGCTTTTTTTTTTTTTTAATGAATGGGAAGATGTGATGTGTTTTTAAACTCCACTGTTTACAACAGGAATCCATTTGTCACGCCCATTAAAGACCTTATATAAATTCAACCTTGCAATCGAGTAATTCTAGTCTAAGAATCACTGCCAGAGAAATGATCAAAGATGGGGACAAGATTTGCATAAATATCTTTATTACAGCAGTGTTTATAATGGCAAAAATTTCTAAACAGCCTGAGTGTCCAGCCGTGGGGAAAGGTGCAATAAATCACAGTGCAGCCGGCCTCATGACAACACACTAGGGCCCTAAAAACGAGGACTGGGTTGCCGGCCAGGTCCCCAGGACGGGGCGTGTGAGAGGCAACCAGTCGCTGTCCCTCACACATCCATGTTTCTCTCCCTCTTCCTCTCCCTCCCTTCTCCTCTCTCTAAAAATAAGTCAATAAAATCTTTAACAAAAATAAAGTGAGGACTGTGCATAAACGGGTGTGAGTACATACTGATGAGCACTAACTGTAAAATACCTGCTCTATCAAGATAAAAACGGGATGTAAAACTGTGCATGCGGATCTAAATTTAAAAACAATTTAAGCATACAGAAATTAGGAAGGAGATGCACCAAATGTTAACACCAACTACAGAATGTTACATTGTTCTATCCTTTGCTCCTCCATGAAGGAGCCGCTGTGGGGGGAAGAGGCGTCTGGGCAGGTTTTTGAAGATGGCTCTTGGGGTGAGTGTGTGACTGCCGTGTAATCAGGGGCGTCTCTGATCGGTGTGGAAACAGCCGATGTCAGTTCCAGTCTTGGAAAAGAGGGGACTGGTAGGAGCTTAGGCTGGAGACGTCGTGTTCAAGGCTGGACTCTCACTGCAGCAAGAACTTAGAGGAGTGACCTGGAATGAGGGTCATGAACAGAAGACAGGCTGAGTTACTTACCCAGAGGGAGTCAATCAGGATGCTGGAGCTTGGTGTCCGCATCAGTAGGGCAAGTAGCAGTTTGGAGATGCTGTTAAACAGACCTCACTAACAGGCTTCTTTCAAATGTAAGGTCGGTGAGAAGACCTGTATTTCCTGCTTCCTTGCTTCACTCTTACTGTAGTGCATAGGAGGCCCTGAATAAATAACTGATGAATGAATGAATGAATGAATGAATGAATGACTAAGCTAGGTGGGCCTGAGGCTGAGCGTAGCAGGCTTTTACCCATCTTTTGGCACCTGAAAGCACAAAAGGCCTAATATTCATAATTAATATGGTTAATACTCTGTCTTCCCAGCCAGATTGTAGCTACTTCACATCTTCGTGTTCTTCATCTTTGGATTCTCTCAGGTGTAGATAAAGCTTGGAGTGTATCAACCGTGTACTTCCCAAGTTTTACCATGCAAATACATGTTTTTAAATTACATCTTGCTGCTCTGGTTAAGTTTTGGGACTTTATGTGCATAAGCTTTAATCTTTGGTGAAAACAGAAGGGAATATATCAGGATGGAAGCTTGGTGATGGTTTCTGTGATTTTCTGTCTGATCCGCTTTTTCCACTTAATGATTTGGAGTTGTATTTACTTTCCCTTGGCTAAATTGATTTGTTTCTTATGGGACTGAACGGACATGTGCAGAGGGAAGAAAGTCAAAATTAAAGGTGACCACTTTGCTTTGCTTCTCTTGAAGTATTTGGGAAGTACTCAAGGGCTTTCCGTTGATATTTTTCTGGCCTGGAGTTTCCCAGGAGCCACCTGATGACATAGTCACTGGCTGCCAGCCCCCAGCCTCCAGCAGCATGAGCTCCGGGCTCTGCGCCTGCGCCTTGCAGGGCCTGGGAGCCAGAGCGAAGCGGAGGCAGGAGAGTGGCGGGGGTCCCTGAATGTGTAATTTCGCCCCCAGACTTACATTTTAGTTGGAGAAGGAAAATAACAACTATGGTAAATACCCAAACGCCTTTGCTAATTTTGAATAAAAACATATAATTCTGGTAGAGACAATAAAGTACCTGGGTCTTGAGCTGAAAATGAAGGAGACTTTAAATTTCACTTTGTCCACACGGGCTACTATGAATGAACCGTGTCCCTTTGTTGTAAGTGCTAAACAGTTAACTGCCGCATGCATCTAACGAAGTTGTCAGGTTACAGTCCTGGCATCAGTAATGTGATCCGCTGTCATTTGAACAGGGCCATGTGTGGAGAGTCCGCTACTTCCCTCTGTGGGGCTGGCCCTTGTACATCCCTGTGAGCCCAAGACTAATAGAGCTCATTAAGCTTTACGGGAAAAGAGCTTTTATCGCCTCGTCCAGTCGGGCGGCAGGTTTGCACCCTATTCCTAATTGGGTGCAGCCCCGCGGCTGCTGATGCGCGCTCCCCGCTAGGTTCACATCGGACCGCCCCCTTACAGATGCTTTTATTGACATTTCTCAGTCCGACTTCCCTCTTGTGGGGCACCACCTCCACATGTCTTCAATTAAATGTAGGGAAATAAAAGGGATTACATATCAGAGGCTAAAAGATTCTTGAAATTCTCCCCTGAGTCAGCCTGCCAGCCAGTCCAGTAGGGTGCAGCCTCGTCGTCATGCTGGGGGTAGACAGCTACAGGAGGGGCATTTGTGAGGGCGGCTGAACCGTGTGTGACTGTAGGTTACTGAGCTTTCTCTTCAGAAATGCCCTCTCTTCCTAAGTTTCAGATCAGTCAGAGTCTTCTTCATTTGCAGTCGTTATAACTCATTGAGAAGTTACCCGCTGAAGTGTGCTAAGCGGGTACTGTGCTAAGCTCTGCCTACCTTGTTTTAATTCTCACAAAATGTCCGTGAGGTAGATATCCCCAGTTTGCTTCTTAAGAAAATTGGGCCTAGGGAGGTGGATTAGTTAAGCTCAGTATCACAGCATGAGACAGCAGGAGCAAGATAGGAAGGAATAAATGGAATGATTCTTAGGTTACGGGAAGTGATGCGGTATTACCAAAATACATTTGAGATGTGTCTTGTAAACATCAGAGCAAGGTTTCTCAACCTGGGCACCACGGACACGGGTCCGTTAACTGGTTTTGTGGGTGCCCTTCTGCGCATTGTGTGATGCTCACAACATCTCCGTCTTCCGCTCCATAGATGCCGGTAGCATCCTCCCTCTGAGCTGAAACAGAATAGCTCCAGACTCTGCCAAATGTCCGTGGGGGAAGGGGGGCGGGGGCGATTGGCTGCCCATTGAAAACCACTGCACTAGAGCAGCCCTAAAAAACCCTGAACAAAGAGAGGTAGCAAGAAGCCAACAGTGACGACAACAGCAGTGGTGACACATTTTCAGTCTCTTAAAAGGCAGGAAGAGAAGGGAAGGTGAGCAGAGAACAGGTGAGACAAACAGAAAGCCAGTAGCCAGACGGGCCACTTGAATCCAGCTGTCCTGATTATCACGTTACGTATGGATGGCCTAAACCGAAGCTCTGCTCTGTGCAAATGCTCTGTGTCTGCGGCACCTAAAAAGTGTGTGGAGCTAGTGGTCATTCGTAGCTCCTGAGCTCGTTAGGAACTGAACTTTAAATTTTCTTAAACTTTTGTTAACTTACGTGGTAGCACACATGGCCAGTAGCTATCCTGTTGAACGATACAGGTCTAAAAACTCCGATTACAAGTCAGGTTGTCAGACGAGATGGAAGGAAGACAGCAAACTCCACCTTAACTGTGAAGACACGGCTAGTTTAAAAGAAAAAGGCCAATGTTACCCCAATGAACTTAATTAAAAAAAAAGTAGGGTGGCGGCGGGAGAGGGGGTCGGGGGGAAGGAGCGGTGCATTGCTTCCTGGAGACGGAGCTCCCTTCCCTCAGGGAGGATGAAGAAGCCCTGGGAGGGGCGGCGGTGATGGCCACCCGGTGGCATGCATCTGCTTGATGCCACGGGCCCTCCGAAATGGCGAAACGGTTAGTTCTCCGCCGTGTATTTTACCACACTTAAGAACACTTGTGTCAGAGTTACAACTCAGTTCAGTGGAACACAGGTTTACATTTTTCAAAATCATAAGCATTATGTGGGAACATTGTTAACTTTACATTAGTAAGGCAGTGAGTAGTTTTGGCAGTTTAAACTATTCGTTAGAACACAAGTCATAGGTTATTTTTAAAATCCACTCATGAATTGTATTTAATACCAGTAAATCCGAGAAAAGACATAACTTTTTTCTTTCTTTTTTTTGCATTGTACTGGAATACAGTGCAAGGGGGGAGTTAGTTTCAGTCATTATATCTTCATTAAAGAAATTAGGAGCACGTGTTTAGAAACAGTGGCGTAGTCGCACAGTCATCTCGGTCAGGGGCCCCCCACCCCTGGTTTGCCGGTGGACACGGGTCTGCGGGTCTGCGGCCTGTTGGGAACTAGGGCCGCACAGCAGGAGGCGAGCCAGGGGTGTGGGATCGCAGCTTCACTCTCCCTACCGCCCGAGCTCCGCCTCCTGTCCCCGCCCTCTCCCGCCCCATCCGTCTTCTATGACACTGGTCCCAGGTGCCAGAATGATTGGGGACCCCTGACCTAAGCCCGTGGACGCCGTTGCATTACTGCCCGAGCTCCGCCTCCTGTCCCCCCACCCACTCCAGCCCGTGGAAAAATTGTCTTCCACAATTTCTGGTTCTTTGGCACCAGAAACCCGGCTCTGGTGCCAAAGAAGGGTTGGGGACTGCTGTCTGTCTTTCTTTTTTATTTTAATCCTCACCCCAGGGTATACTTACTGGTTTGAGAGAGAGGGGAAGGAGGAGAGAGAAACATCCACATGAAAGAGAAACATTGATCAGTTGCCGCCCGTAGGCACCCCAACTGGGGATTGAACCCACAACCTTTAGGTGTACGAGGTGATGCTCCAACCTACTGAGCCACCTGGCCAAGGCCAACTTTTTTTCTTTCTTAAACCAAAATTATTAAACCAGTCTGATTTATCTTAAAAATGTTTCTAGTTAGTAATATCCGTAAGGAGTTTATTTTTTTTGTGAATTTGGAGAGTATTTGATTTATGTAAATGCTTACTTATCTCTAAAGATCAATTTTACAGAGCTCCTCTAATTAAGAGATGTAACTATGATTTCTTGATACCCTCTGGAGGTGGAAAATATTTCACATACAAGAAGTAACAGCTTTCCTGAATTGCAGATTAACTAACATGCTGGAGAGCTCCTCGCTGCAGTTCTACAACTTCAGCTATAGGTCAGAAGTAGACATGGAATTCACCGGTTTCGTTCTCAAAGAGCTGTTCTCCTTCATTGATTGAACTCCTAAAAACGCGAACCAACAGAAAAACCAGACTCTCTGTCTTTGCTCATCCAACAGAGAGTAGAGCTCTGTCGTCAGAGACCATGAATGGAATCCAGCTGTTGCCACCGTTGATGGGGATAACTCACGGGTTGTAAGAGAACCAGAAACAAAAACGAAAACAGAACTGCAGACTGGCAGAGAGGAAGAAAAAGACGTAGAGCAAAGTTAGAGCTACGCATGTGTTCCTGTGAGAGTCAAGAACAGGCAGGCAGGCAGGAAAAAACGTGGGGGGCGCCACAGACCGTGGGGGCGCTTCGGAGTTGGCGAGCTCCATCTAGCGGGCTCACTTGAGCCTCTCGCCGGATGCCCTCAAAATTGTTAAACTATACTTTTCAAAAAGGTAAAATCATGACCTTCATGTAAGTGGAGCATGAACACATGTCAGATTCCATTTGCCTCGATTAAGTAATCTAAGGATCGGTCAGAAGGCATTACTGCTGGTGCAAGAAGCATTTGAGAAAAAAACTACGCAAGCAGTTTAATAAGGGCTGAGCTGATGGCTGCTAGGTAGGAACAACTGGTTATTCTCTTCAGGGCGGTAAACTGTGGCCTTTCGGGCCGTTTGTGCCACTGGACACCAGTCTGTAAGTTAGCCTCTGCCCCAACCACGTGATGAAGTAACCCAGTCCATAGAAAATGCAGCCCAGAGGCGCACTGAAAGACACCCACTAATTTTTCATGTGATTGGGATCGTATCTTCCGTTGTACAGGGTTATATTTTTACAACGTTATTAAAAAGACGATAAAAATAGTTTTTGATTACTACATGACAGTTACTCATATGAATGTACTGTGATTAGTTTACTTTATTTTACAATTTTGTTTAATTTCGTTCTTTGGTGTACTGATTGCCTGCCAGAAAATTAGGAACTGGTTGCATTTAATTTTTAAATCACATGTACAAAACTATGTGGTATGTTAACCATGAGTGCTGCTAGTTGCAGTTCGCAAATTAAATTTTATTTCTTATTAGAGACACTTCCAAATTTAGTTGCTTTTTTTTTGTTTAGACATCTTTAAAAAAATTTATTTCAAAATTTAGCTGTTTTTTTTTTTTTTAAGAGATGATGTAGATTTTGATGCCATAGTGGTTTAACACACCTTTGGGTTTTTTAAAAAAATGAATCCAATGTTTAATACAGTGTTTCATGAAGCTATTAACAAAAGGCAAAACAAGAAATAAGTTATTGTAAACCAGTGCAGACTTTTAATCGGGTGCTTAAATAGATTACCTTTAGGAGCCTCCATGAATTGTTGTTTAAAAAAAATTCAGGCCCTGGCTGGTGTGGCTCAGTGGATTGAGCACCGGCCTGTGAACTGAGAGGTCGCCTGTTCGATTCCCAGACAGGACACATGGCCGGGTCCCCAGCTGGGGGCAAGTGAGAGGTGACCGATCCATGTATCTGTTGCACATTGACGTTTCTCTCCCTCCCTTCCCCTCTTTCTAAAAATAAATGAATACACTATTTAGGACACCCATTATCTAATCATAGATTTGTGTGTGAGCAGTGGTCTCTTGGGGGAGGTACTTTTGGATGCCTTAGAAGGAAGCACACAAGCTCCGCTTTCTTAAAGACCCTGAAGACTTTCTCAGTCCCATCTTTGAACCCCTGATGAAGCCCCCAGTGCTGCCCTTTGCCTGTTCCTTCGTGGCTCAGCAGCGATTGTTTTAAGCATCACTCAGGTACGTGGAGGCCGATGGGTCAGGAGACAGGCGCGCTTCTTCACGGCAAATGCACGCTCCTCGTGGGAGCGGTTGACGAGAGCCTGAATTGCACTATCAACATTGGTGGCGTTTCCACGTGGTGCCTCTGGTGTTGTCCTGCACAGCTCATTAATCACAGAAGCCACGCCGTCTTTGCCTAGGGTGTAAGGTGGTTTTCCTTTTGTGTAGCTCGTGGCGAGCTTTATTGTATTTTTCCTGTTGTCAGCTAAATCCTTGACACTGAGTAACTTCTGAGAAATAACTTCGCTTATTATCCTTTCACAAATCCAAACTGTATAAACTAAAGGCATGAGAGAGATAAACTATTAAATATTGCTGATCACATCCCTGACTTATTTATGAGGAAATTCAAGCCAACTGGTCTTGCATAAGTTGACTATTTTAAGGGAGTGGGGTACTGTTGTGATTTCAGACACAATCTTTTGGTGTGTGCCATTCAGACCCCTTGAGCCAGAAGCTAAAACTGACCCGAATTCGCTCACGGTCTGCAGGATGCTTTTATTTGTACATGGTCATTTTCTTACCACTACCTTTGAGGATGAGTAGTAGTATGATTTCTGTTTCAAAAATGCAGAAATATGCTTTAAAAAAAGTTACATCACTTTGAGTCAGTTTAATAACTTCATTGTTTCACGATTGTGTTGCTTAGTTGACTCCTGGATTTTAGGTTTCCTCGTCTGTGACGTCGTGGGAGTCAGAGTAGGTTAGGTATAGGGCTGACTTTTGTCCTAAGCAATGGTAAGGCAGCTCATACCTATCACGTGTTTTGCAGATGGGGAAGATCCCCGACTTTTGAGGGAATTGAGAGATGGGAATAATGCCTACGGCAGAAGAACTGCTCCTTCAAACCAGCGAAGTAAATGGGGGGCAGGTTATTAAATGGGAGGTCCAGGGGCCAAAACAGATAGTGGGTATTGGAAACTGAGAAGGTAATTGCAGTTTTAAAAAATATTTCAAGCTGGTAAAACAGGTAGAACTGATTTCTGTTTAGGCTTAAAAGAATACATTGGCCATTTATTTATTGAGAATATGCTTATTGGGTCCATTCTTATGTCCTTGATAAGTACATTTTTTAAAATGAGTGAATGAATACACAGATGGATTAATGACCTAGAGTGAGGCACTAACTGCAGTCATGGATGCATTTAGATTCATTTCCGAGCCGTTTAATCGGCTTTTGACGTGGAGGTTTCTCACAGCTGACAGCTCCCACCGCCCATTTCATGGACTGACAGCTTCTCTCTGTCTCCCAGCCACAGCCGGGGCCGGGGCTTCTCTCCTGCCTGGTTGTTTCTGAAGACAGCAAGCTGCGTCCTGTGACCCTCGGGCTCGCCTCTGGGGGGTGGTTTTATAAAGTTCCGTAGCATGTGGGAACTCGTGTATGTCTCACCGCGTGGTTGGAGCCTCCCAGCTTCTGGGCCGGGTTACCAGGCTTCCAGGCCGGTAGCTGTTGGGGTCAGGTCCGGTTTTGTAGGTGTCACAGGTTGCTGCGCTTACCTGTTTCCTTTTGGTTAATGCTTCTGTTTACCTGTTCTCTCGAAACTCTCTGTTTCTGGGGAAATACTCGTGACTTTTTAAAAGGGTAAAGCTGTGTGGGAAGTGAATGCTGAAATCTGGGTTTGGCATAATTTATTATTACAGTTGGTGGAAGCTCTTACAAGTTTAAAGATGTTTTTGTTGCCCGAACAACACTTTATCCACAGCAGTGGAAGTCATAGAAATTACTGATGCTGGTGGCCCGTCAGTGAACCCTCAGGAGTTCGTCGTCATTGTTGACCTCGATCCCCTGCGCAGGTGCTGCCCCCTCCCCACCGTCCGCACTGGAAGGGGGCCGCTGCGGGCAGCCTGTGCTGACGCAGTCCGGGGCTGTGCTCCCCCTGCCTTTGGGGCGTGGATGAGTATCCGCATAAACTTTCTGGGTTCCTGGGTGATTGGTCTTTCTTCTCATTTATTAATTAATTCAATCATATATATCAGGGTGGACTCACTGGTTTTTATTTTATACTTTGGGTTATGATCCAATACTACTTTATTTTGTTGTCCAAGTTATTTCAATTTAGACCATTGGGAGCTCTTTCCCTTGACCCCCCTTGTCCCTGTGATACACCTCCATCCGTGGGGGTTTGTTCTTCTTTTTTTGAGTATTTCCTTCCTCTTGGGCACTGCGAGATACTCTAGGCTCATCATGCATAGTTCCTGCCCCAGTCCTGGAATCAGCCATTTCTCCAAAGAGAAATGGTTCCTTTCTCTTTTTCTCGTTCCTTTTATTTCAGAGTCAGGAAACCAAGACGGGGGTATTCGGTGTGCTTACTGCTACTGGCTGTTGGTGTTTTAGGCCTTATCATCAGACAGAACAAATAAATGGATGTGTGTATGCTAACCTTTGCATGAACATATCTATGCGAGATACATACCTACAAGTATTTCTGTACGTAACCATCTGTGTCTGTATTGAGCTAAGTGTGAGTTCTTACTCATGTCTCCAGTTCTAATTGTTACCACATGGATCATTCTAGCCTCTTTCCCTTTCTGATCTGTAAATTCCCACTCGAACAGTGGACGACCTGGCTTCTTCCACCCTCCACCCGTTTGCTTAATTGTTCAGTTCCAGCGGAGCTGTGCATCAGGGTCAGAATTGTTAACCTGCAGCGCTCTTGGGAAAAATCTTTGTCAGGTGGGTGATGATGCTTGTGTGCGGACTTCCTGTTGCCTTCATTCTAGGAGACCCCAAAAGTTACATAGGTCAGCCCCCTTCCCCTCTCCGACCTCTTTCAAAGGTCGCTTCACACAGATTCCGTCCTCGGTCCTTCCTGGGATCCTGTAACCGCCGAAGGGATTTTCTTTTAGCTTGCATACATTAAGTTTCATTCTCGGTGGTGCGAAGTTCTGTGAGTTTGGACAGACGCACTGCGCGGGGGGTCTGCTTCTGCAGCACCACTCAGCCCTTTCAGCTGGAAACGCCCCTGCGCTGTGCCGAGAGCAGGGGTCCCCCCCCTCGTCCCCCCAGATGCTTGGCCGCCGCTCATCCTTTTACTGTCTCTGTAGTTTTATCTTTTACAGGATGTAAGTGGAATCATATGGTATGTGCTGGTAGTTTATTATTTTTATTGATGAATAATATTCCAGCGTATGGATGTGCCACAGTTGATCACCTATTGAAAAATATCTTGGTTGCTTCCAGTTTTTGTAGATTATGAATAAAACTGTGATAAACATTCATGCGTAGGCTTTTGGAGTTTTTATTTTTAAGATTATATTTATTTCTAGAGAAGGGGGTAAGAGAGGGGGAGGAGAGAGAGAGAAACGTGCCTGTGTGTGTGAGAGAAACATTGATCAGTTGCCTTTTGCCCACGGGGGACCTGATCTACAGCCCAGGCCAGAGCGGGAATTGTGGCTTGCAGGCAGGCACTCAATCCTCTGAGCCACGCCAGGGGGGCAGGCCTGTGGGTTTTTGCGTGACCTAAGATTTCAGGCTAACTGGATAAACGATTAGGAGCCTGGTGGCTGTTTGGTATGGTAGGACTGTTTGGATTTGTGAGAAGCTCCCAAACTGTCCTCCAGAGTGGGGCTGCCAGGTCATGTCCCCACCCCCAGTGGGCGAGAGTCCCCGCCGCTTCGCGCTCCCCTCAGCATTTGACGTCCAGGTGTCTGGATTTCAGCCCTTGTAACAGTTGTGCAGTACGTTCTCCTTGTTTTTAAATTTCAGTTCCCTAGTAGCAAATGATGTTGAGCATCTTTTCACATGCTCATTTGCCAGTTGCACATACTCTTTTGTGAGGTGTCTGCTCAGGTGTTTTGCCTGTTTTTTAATTGGGGTGCTGGTTTGCTTATTGTTGAACGTATTGTAATTTTGAGTACCACAGCACTTTCTCGGATACGTGTTTTATGACAAACTGTTCACGTTTGCGTGTCTGCTCTTTCACAGGCAGAGAACCCCCCAAACGGACCAGACTGTGGTTACGGCTCATTTCACCAACAGTATTGGCTTGACGGCAAGATCATTGCTGTGGGGGTGATTGACATCCTTCCATACTGCGTGTCCTCTGTGTATTTGTACTACGACCCTGATTATTCATTTCTCTCCTTGGGGGTCTACTCTGCGCTACGGTAAGATTGCTTCTGACGGTTGCGATGAGCTGTGTCGTAAGCCCCCAGTCTGATTGTATTTCATCCTGTAACAGCAGAAAGCCTGCTGTGATCGGGCGTGGCAGTTTATTGCTGAGGTGGTCTCTTATGCAGTGGCGTTTGGAAACACCACTTTCAGAACTGAGGCCAGTGTCGCGTGGTAGCTCCCAGCTTCCCGAGGGCCACGCAGCCTAGCGTACGAGGGGTCATTGTCCTCGTGGGAGGCTGCTGCTGTCGCGCTTGTGTGTGCAGGAGAGCTCCCTGTCGGAGCCACTTAGCGTTCCCTAAACGTTAGGGTGCTCGTGTATTTTTCTTGTCCTCACTGTTGTAGATTTTTTAGTAAGGTTAAGTGGGTCTGGTGCAGACGGATCGAAGCGGTGTGTGTTTGTTGGAAGAAATCTGCAGCGGCAGTACAGTGGGAGGACAGGACTGGGCAGTCCCCGCCCGGGGAACGACTGCATGGCCTTCACCGGACGGCCACTTCCCGTGTGTGTCCGAGGCTGCACCTGCGTGCACCGCAACGCACGCCCACTGTCCGAGTAGTGGAGCGGTCGGGGTCCTCCTCCAGGAAACCGCTTGTTTCTGCATCCGCGCCTGCTGCTTGCGCAGGTGTGTGGTGGAGGAGGGGAGGGAGAATGGAGAACAGGTGTTCCGTCTGGGGCTCACGTCGTTCTTTTTCTCCCTCTTCATCATTGTGTCTCTTTTCCCTCTTTACCTTTCCCAGTCTGTCTGTCTCGTGGTCACGTTTTTACGTCATGGTGAAACACACTTTGAGATTATTTTAGTTATTGCGTGTGTGCTTCTTTGAGTTATAAAAGCGGAAGATTCGACATTTTTCTTTAATCGCTGTTTGATTTTGTTTTAAATGTGGTCCACAATTGATTGATTGATTGATTGTGTGTGTGTGTGTTTCAGTGACCCACAGTATAAAGAAGTTCTCCATCTTGGTGTTTCCGGCCCACCCTGTCTCTTCCTGCCGCGTCATAGCAAATTTGCATTGTGCAGTGTCTGCAACTGCCCTCTGTAACAATCTTTTATTTTTCTCGTGCATTTAATTGCACTTTATATAAACTAAAGATACTCGTGACTCTTGGTGATACAACTGAGATTGGAACTGATCATTTGAAGCGGTCAAATTTTGCAAGTGTATTCTATTGCAATATACTTTGCAAGTGTATTCTATTTATTTCAGAAGATACTCTTTCTTTGTACCAAGATCAGTTAATACTTTGAAATTACTGCCATCTTTTGTTTCATTTTCGTATCTATCACTTTACAGCGTATAGCTGTGGATTTACCTAGACTTTGCAGATAAATATTAGGCATTATAGTTATTTCTACATCATAAATCCCATCCTGTGTATGAAATATTATCTCATGCCTCAATAATGAAGAGATAGAGAACTCCTACTGCATTTGAGATAAATAATTAATTCCCAGCACAATTAGGAAGAGTTCCGTTCACCGTTTGGCATAGCTCTTGAAAGCGCCAGAGCTAGAGGGCTTTGAGGCGGCAGCAGGGGCCTGCGCACGAACAGCGGGGCACTTGTCAGGCCCCTCCCGTTCCTGCTCTTGAGGCCGGGAGTTGCTGAGGTTGGAGAGGCGGAAAGAGAGCGAGGAGATGGGCATCTCGGAGCGAAGTTGGGGGAGCAGGTTACCCGTTACCAGTCCCGTGACTGACTTCGGTGCACTTCACGAAGCCTGGTGAGGCGCTTTGCTCTCCGTTTTTCTTCAGTTTCTTAAGCAGTCACTTAAGAAACACAGATTTGAATATTTTAGTCTGCAGTCAGTATCGATTTCTATGTAATCTAGTCTGCAGATTGAAAGAAATGTTTGCCTTGGAGATCTCGATCATGGCCTTCAGTTTTTTGAGAGACGAAGTATAGAAATGAGAGTAGGTTGTTCCGCAGCTGTTGGCTTGAGTCCTGCTTCTGTGCCCTGGCTGCGTTCGTGGCGTCGATACAGCAGACGAGGGTTTCGGCGCTGTCAGAGCAGCAGATTAGGAAACCGAGAACAGAAGTTTGGGGACTCGGTTGTGCTGGGACAAAAAATAAAGTCACGGTGGGCCTGAGGCTGCTCTCCACAGGTGGTTAGGAAAGGGCTCTCTGAACAGGTGACATTTGAGGATCCAAAAGAAGAAGAAAAGGAGCCAGCTGTGCAAAAAATCTGAGGGGAGAAGTCTGGGAAAAGGGGCAGCGGCCCCAGCGCCCTGAGGTGGTGGCAGTGAGGAGAGGGAAGGTCTCAGGGGTCGGGGGGTGGGTTGGGTGGACGGCGTTGCGCAAGGAGGACGGAGAGGCAGGCGGCATCGCTGGGGCGCGGAGGGAGCAGGACTGGGTGGGTCACGGCGGTGAGGCTGGGTTTTATGTAAGTGTGATTCCAACCCAGGGCGTGGGAGGAGCATTTGGTGAGGTGACCTGTCTGCCTAATGAATCAAAAGAAGGCGTGTTAAATGGGTCTCTCTGATTTTATGCTCTTCGGATTTCAGCTTAACTACTACCTATGCCCAAGAAAGCATAAAACCTGAACTTAGATGCATTCGCTCAAAATAGTTTAGAGTTTCTTTGGGGTCTTTTTAGTGAAAATAATCTTACGTTACAGTGTTTTTAAAATAGTTTGTCTTTTAACACTTGGATTTTTTGATAGCTTACTATCAAATTTTATCAAATATTTGTCATCGCATTATATAGTACTTTGAATATTGGAACTAGATTTAACTGTATTTTCAACTTTGTTCTTCCTTTGGCAGAGAAATTGCTTTCACTAAGCAGCTTCATGAGAAAACACCTCAACTCAGCTATTATTATATGGGTTTCTACATTCACTCATGTCCCAAGATGAAATACAAGGTAAAATTGATTTCACATATGTGTCTCCTGTAGATTCAAATCATGAAAATTGGTGCTTTTGTAGTTGCTCATCGTAATAGTTTAACTTGCTTATATGTTTCTAATGTAAGTCATGAATTATTTTTAAATGTCTTAAACTTTTCATAGAATCTTGCTTATTCATTGCTTTGAAATGTGCTGACACACAGGCTCTTAATATTTGTTAATATAGGTTAATCCGCAGTAATTAACTGAACATATAAAAATCCTAGCTATTCTGGGTAAAATAATTTACATGATTTTTCAAATGAATCCTAAGGAAAATCAGTTCCGAATTCAGGAAATTGAGGGAGAGTATCATAATCTGCCACCAGAATTAAAGCTGAGTAATCACCCTAGAACTTTACTGGTTTGAAGGAACCCACCACCATAAAGTCTAAAACGAGGGAAAGCTGACTTCTCTAGGGAGAGGGCAGGGGTGTGGCATCGTAGTCTCATCCGTTGGCCTTGTTTGTAGCTGTAGCCACGTGGTAGGGTTGTGTCCCTGTCTGCCCCTGACAATGTGAACAGCAGAGTAAACGCAGTGTTCCAGCATTCCTCAGTGTACGCGCGGAGTGTGTGAGTGCTGTTCCAGGAACTAAGTTTCAGAAGCAAAATGAGTTTATGAATTGTTAGTTTCAGTTTGTGATTTCCTATTGCTACTAACAGGCTAAGAAATTCAAATGTTAGGTTATTGGAAATAGTATCTAGTAATTTTGCTGACATTTTCCAGTGTTTTAATAATCTCTATAGGCTAGTTCTTTTTTAATGCTACTAAACTTGCTTTTTCTTATTAACTAATTTTTAAGGTACCCATATTAATGAGTAAAGAATATGAGTATTAGAACTGTTTTGAGAATAACTTAGAATTTCAGGATTCCTAATTTCTCACTTTCAAGTCCCCAAAATTAATCTCTGTTGGGAATTTGGATACACTGTTAAAACCCTTAAAATTAGATTATAGCCCAGAGTGAAAAGGGAGGAGACTCAATCATTATATTTATAATACGTCTTCTTGGGAGAGACAGTTCTGAAAATTTGTAGTATAGTTAGCGACTTTGTAGATATTTGTGGGATAATAATGATAATATATGTGAATACTAAATTAATTTTGGAAAGCCAACATTTTCCTGGCATGGTTGTTTGAACACTTTTGGGTCTTTAAGAACATAGTGATTTTAATTTTTATACTGTTAAAGATATATATTTTTATTGCATTATGATTGAAGATAAGTCATTTTAGGTAACTGAGGAGTCAATATATTTTTTATTTCAGTTAATGTTGTTTTATATTTTGAGGAAATCAGAACCTTCAGTTATGAAGGAATAGCACAACTGCTTAGAAAAGTGGGATTTTCAATCAGAACATGCGCGTTCACAACTGTAAGGTACATACATGTTGGTGCAGGCATGAACATTTCTCACTGCACGTTGTTGGAGGTCTAGAACTAGAGACCACTAAAAGGTAATTCCCAGAAAATGAAGTGTACACGATTGTAAAACCTCTCACTTTCCAGTTTGAATGAGGGTAAATTTAGCATGCAGCTATAATAATAGTTAAAATTTTATCTTTCTTAGAGCCTAACTATTCAAGCATTGATAATGACATGCTTTCTGCCATTGTAAAATATACGTGGAAAAACCTACAAGAGTTTTCCTAGCTGGTATTTAAAAAGGAATATGTTTTTACATAGCAGTAATTTCCAGTAACTGAGGAGGAGCAGTCTTTTAACAGCCCAGCACGTGTTAGGCCCTGGGAATGCTGTTGCAGGCACGTGGCTGTGGGCTCTGCCTGAGCGGAGGCTGGGGCTGAGGGGCAGGCAGGTAGTTGTAACACAGGTACATGAATTGGCACCTAGAGACACGTGCCTGTACCTGAAACTCAAGAGGTGTTTCCTTGGGATTTTCTTGAGTAGGTTTAGACATGTTAAGTCTCGGTCTGCACAATAAAATATACTTACACAAATTAAGGTATTTAACAGCAGGTCTGAGCAGATTTTACCCACCGTGTTCTGCTGAGTACTGAGCTGTCACGAAGGCACGCTGAAATGAGGAGTCTGTCATCATGGGTAAGGAGGACCGAGGCTGGAGAGACCGTGTCCGAGGCTGTCCTCCCCACTTCCTCTTACCCTGCACGTGCGTGCCCTTCATCCGCCAGAGGCGGGTTGTTTCCATCGCCGTGGGCTGGACCGGCCTCGCGGCTCGCACTGACTGATGGGTACCGTGGAAGTAACTCTCTGGGACTTGAGAGGGCTGGCCCCTTTCTCCTCCTCTGTCTTTGGAGCCCACCATCATGCAAAAGGTCCAGTTACCCTGCAGGAGAGAGAGCCCACCCGGGAGGCCTGAAGCCATCTGGGGTGTTTCGGCGCAGCCAGGCTCCTGGCTGAGTGCAGCTGCACGATGGAGCCCAAGAGAGGGCAGCAGAACCCCCAGTTGAGCTGCAGTCAACTCACAGAATCCTGAGGAATTTTCAGTTATTATTGTTTTAAGCCACTAGGTTTTGGGGTGGTTGGTTACTCAGCAAGGGATGACTAAAACACACGGGGTCGGAGAGAAATCACTAGATACGGAATTTCCCTGTGGATGGAAATCATTTGTGGTGAGCTGTGCAGACTCATGTCCCGAATTGAGCTGAGCTGAGCTGAGCCGAGCTGATCCGAGAAGTTTCCAGGGGCGCCAGTGAGAGAATTTTACAAAGTCACTGAATTTCTCTGTGCAGTCATACTTCGAGATGTGCATTTCGGCTAATGACAGTTCATCTTTGTGAGGCATTTTATTTTACACCCTGACCGGAGCCTACAAGACATTTCTTAACATGATGACAAAGTTTCGTTTTGTTCCTCTTGCTGATGGCGAGCGCCGGCAAGGTGGAAGTCACACGTGGTCCGCTTCGTAGTTACATGGCGGCTTGCGTGGCACTCAGCTCTCCTCCGAGTGCTTGTGGTTGCAGTTTATAGCTGTTATGTCCTTGAGCATCGTGTTCCCTAGATGCATTTCTACTGCTTTCTTTTGGTTTCCCTGTTGTGTGTGCGTCTGTGTGTTAAAGACTGATTCATACACACATTCCATACATATGTTTAATCTGTGGCCATAGTCTTAGATGTGAGGTACAGCATAGTTACAAAGGAGTGTGATGAGACCCAGCAAATAGTCACTAATGGAAGGGAATTGTCTTGATCTGCTGTTACCATTGCTCACATTAACTCTTATAATAGTGGCCACTTTAGTGGGACTTGGTACTATTTTAGCGTGAACTGGTATCAGTATGGGACTCAGGACCTGGCCGAAATGAACGGAAAGTATATTTTCAACTTAGAAGAGTTTCTCCTTGGAGAAGTTACCCTGCTGAAGTGGGAGGGAGTGTCCAGTGTTCTGACCGCCGTCCTCAGGGATGCGTGCCCTCGGGGGTGCTCCTCTCACGGTTCCCAGGTGGCTGTCGGGCACCGCGGGCCATCAGTCGTGGCTAAACTCAGGAAATAATGTCCTCGCCTCTGTCTCTTTTTTATACAGTTATTTTAATTGTGGTGAAATACACATAAAAGTTACCATTGTAACCATTTTATTTTATTTATTTTTATTTTATTGGTGTCTTTATTAGCAGAAGATGTGTCTCTTAAAAACAAATTATTCTTTAATGCATTTTCCATCTTGCATTTTATACACAGTCACACGGAGTTCCGCACCAGGTCCACATAAACAAACATCTACTTTTGAAGTAGAAACTCCATCTTCAAAAGAATTTACGTGTAATGAATAGTTTCATCATCTCCACCCACAATCTTACCTGCTGTGTTTGAAAAAAAATGTATGCTTATCTGATCTTCACAACTCTTCATTTCTGACAATTCCATTTTACTTTTTAAATTATATTTCTATCAAATCTCTTTTTATTTTTTAATTTTTATATTTATTTTATTTTTTTAATTTTTTTAATCAGTATTTTTTTTAATTGTTGCCATATGAACTCACCTTTAACAGGAACCTAATCAACAAAACAAACAAATAAGCATAATATAAACAATGACACTGAATTTGAGAACGGTCTGACAGTGACCAGAGGGGGAGGGGAGGGAATTTCAGGGGGAAGGGGGAACAGTTTAGAGCAACAAGTATAAAGGACACATGGACAAAAACTACGGGGGGTGGAAATGGGAGGGAGGTGGGGAGGGCTGGGGCGGTGGGCTGGGGGCGGGGTAAAAGACAGAAAACCACTGTAACCATTTTAATGGCGCAGTTCACAGGTGTTAGTTAATCCATTTCCGGAACTCTCTTTATTGTGCAGAACTGGAACTCGGTACCCACTGAATAAGCGCTCCTTCTCTCCCCCGCCCCTGGCAGCCACCATTCCACTTTCCGTCCGTGCCTGCGACGGCTGCAGGACCTCACATGGGAGGAAGCGTGCAGTGCCCATCTTTCCGTGACTGGTCTGCTTAGTTCGCTGAGCATAATGTCCTCACGGTTCATCCACATTGTAGCAGATGTCAGAGTTTTCTTTTTAAGGCTGAATAATATTCCTCTATATGTACGTGCCACATTTTGTTTATGCATTCATCTGTTGATGGACATTTGAATTGCTTCCACCTTTGGCTATTGTGAATGCGTACAAATATCTCTTCAAGTTCCTGTTTTCAGTTCTTTTGCACATACACCCCAAAAATGCAACTGCTGGATCACATGGTAATTTTATTTTTAAATCTCTGAGGAACCGCCATCCTGTCTCCTGTGGGGGCCCTCCTATTTCACATTCCTGCCAGCAGTGCACACAGGTTCTCACTTCCCCACATCCTCTCCAACACTTGGTGTTTTCTGGCTTTGTCCAAAGTTTTGACAGTGGCTGTTCCAGTGTGTGTGAAGTGCTCTGTATCTCTTTTTAAGATGAAGGAAAACCTTACCAAGGGGCCTCCTAGCCCACGTCACTCATTTAATTTGTCAGAGTTGTGTCTCTTGTCTGGGCCCCAGGCAGCCACTCCCGAGGGGATGGAACTGTCTCCGGGCAGCTGTGGTTCGTGGCGGGAGAGTCGCTTTCCGGAGCGCGTGGCACTGCAGAGGGTGCACGCCTGATGGGGTTTTTTGTTCTCCTCTCTCATTCTGCCTGACAACCAGTGCTTTGAAACCGAGCTGTTGGCGTGGACTTACGCGTCCTTGTTATGTATACTTTTTAAATCGAGCTTTTGTTTTAAATATATTTTGTTTGTTTCCTAAGCCTTTTTAAAATTAATGTTTATGTTTTCGAAATGTTTAATATTTGCATGTAAAGCTTAAGTTATATTCTCTATCTTGACCCCTTCCCATACATTTCAAAGATACTCAGTTTCCTTTGAGAGGAAAGTTGGCATATGTAGAAATGGCGTTAAGTACAATTTTTTCAAAATTTCTTCTGCACGTTGTCTCAGAGTGCCTCTGTAAGGCCCTTCTGTGATCTGAGGAGGTGTTTCGACTGACCTCTTTCTCCAGACTGGTCTGCAGGCCAGAGTAAACACGACTTCAGGCTGTCGGCTTCGGTGTCGTGACAGGGCCAGACGTCAGGTAGTCGAAACTGCGGAGGGGGTTCAGAGACGTCAGAAAAGAAACAAAAGGCTAATTCGTCTGCGATTAATCATTCTTAAACTCAGTGCCTCAGCCTGATTGTGGTCTAACAGCAGCCCTGGAATTCTGCAGGCGTTTGCCTAAAAGGAGGTAGTTGGCCTTGCTGTTAGAAAAGCACCTACAAAAAAGAGGGGCGTTTACAGAGCTGCGTCTGCAGAATCACGTGCCACTGAGATCCCCAAGCTCCCGAGCTTTTCAGTTTTCTGACCAGATTAGCAAAGGTTCTTTTACTACAGTCTTGCCGCCCAGGGTGATGCATGCGGGCACATGTGGTAGTGACCCGGCTCCTGCCGGTCTGAAAGAAACGCGGATGATCCCATCGGCTGCCCACAGCTCAGGACAGAGCACTGCAGCATGTGCTTTTCCTGGTGGTGAGTGTCCAGAGTCAGACGTCAGTGGAAAAGATGACCACGGGAGGATTTTAGTAAGGGGTTTTCGAGGCCTCCTACCGGCAGTGGGAGGTAAAAAAAATTCAGTGTTCATCACAAATTCTTGTTTTTAAAATTGTCGCATGGTAAATTTTGCCACATCAGAGTCAAAAGCAGCTCCTCTCAGTGTTGTGTTCTGAGCTTCGCCTTACAAATTAGAAAATCGAAGTTCAGTGTGGTCAGTTTGCCCAGAGTTTCCATTTACTCACGTTTTATTTTTAGCAACACTAATGAGAGTTGGAAGAATTGAAATGCGTATAACTGGCTCTGTTTATCAGATTTATGATGAGGTATATATAACTTCTAATTTTGGAGAATCTTAAAATGTTTGCATATTAATTAAAGGTAAATATTAACTGGGGATTAAAAGCATATGTAGTTCTGTTCCTTATTTTTCCCATTCTTCTCATTTCTTTTCCCACAATGAATCAGAGACCTCGGTGGAGTGCACGATTCCTAACCCTTAGCAACTTCGATCCTCTTTGGGGCTTTTGAAAAATACTAATGATGGAGCTCCGTCCTGACCTACTGAGGAAGCTGGTCTGCTTCTCTCTGCGCCCTCCGACTGTGGGCGCCAGTTTCTATGCTCTCGAACCTGCCTTTCTGCATGCTGTCCCTCACGTCTGAAAGCTCCCTCACTTCCCTGCACAAGTGCAACGCGCAGCTTCCCTTCCAGACCCAGCTTCTGCGCCGGTTCTTCAGGGAAGCCACTTTCTCTCCGCTCACTCGAGCCCCCACCTGCCCCACTCCCGGTGAGCTGGGGCCGGAGGCGGGCTCCCAGTTTCTGTGAACTCTCGTCGTTTCTAAGTGCTGTATCTGCAGCTGTCCTTGAGCTCCAGTTGTTTGTAGGTAGGTGTACAGGGTCAGTCAGTGCTTGTGGGGGGCCTACTCGGCACAAAACTCATTCCAGACGCCACAGCAGGAGGAACAGGATCAGACATGGTCCCTGCTCATCAGTTCCTTGAGCAAACCATGTCTTCTTACCTGTCACTGTCCCCGGTGCCCAGAAAATTAATCGACAGCGAAGGATTCTCTGGTGCAAAATGTCAGCGGTGCCGAGGTTTGAGCAACCCTGTGGAAGCTGGCCTTTGACGCCGGTAGGGCTTTGCAGTTGCCGAGTTACCATGGCTAATAGGATGACTGCTGTCAGAAAGGAACAGTCCGAAAGATTAATTTTCGGCTCACCGTAACAATGTTGGAATAAAGTATCCTGGGTGACACACCGGAGAGAAGTTTCTTGTGTCTAATTCATGACCCTGTGCCGCCACAAACTCTTTGATGACCCCAGGGCTGTCTTAAATTTTCTTGGGGAGGCTTATGTGTGGCCTTCATGTCAACTTAAAGGTAATTTAGGGTTTTGTACGATGAGATCTAGCCCGCGAATCTTGAGGTCCCTTGGAGGAGCAGCCACAGCAAATAAGGTTAAAATTTCCACAGTGCGATGTTTATTTTTCTAGTTCTGACCTGCATGGTAGGGTCTGTTTTTAGTATTTATGAATCATTCTGTTTTCCTTGCTTTGTAGAAATAAAAAGAAAGTGCAGCTTCATAATAACCAAGTGAATTGAATTACTCTTGCCCCAGCAGCTGAATTCAGTTCATCTTTTGTGGTTCAGAGGGCACGGTGTTGGCTTACATGTTGTAGGGCGGGGGTGGGGGGGTTACACTCACTTTCAGCTTGGCGGGGACAGGAGCGTTCGGCCCGCCCCAGGCTCGTGGTGGGCACCGAGCTGGTTCGGGAAGCACGTGTGCACGTGTGTTCTGCCGTTCTGCCGTGCGGGGCTGTCAGAGGGAGGCCAGCCCCCAGCCTTCCCTCACCCAGGGCTCTCCGCCGCGGCTCAGGCCTTCTTCTCTCCTTGCACCTGTACAGGCTCTCCTGCTGCTTACGTCTTCGCTCTGCGAAAGCAAGGCCACTGTAAGGTTTTGTAACGGACACTTTCCGAACCTCACGGTCTACTTGTGCGGCCTGAGTCCAGGGGAAGCCACCTTGAGCAGTGTGCTTGTCTTGGAAAGGCAGCAGTCAGCTGGGAGTGACAACGCCAGGAAGCAGAGGCCGCCTGGCGTCCACCTGGGGAGGGCCTTCCCAGGCGTCGTCACCCCACCCCTCTCTATCCCGTGTCCGGCCTCCATCACAGAATCGTTCAAGGGGGATTTACAGCGTGGGAGAACCACTTTGCTGGAAAGTCTGTGGTGTCCAGCACAGTTCTGTTCAACCCAGACTCCTTTACTTGGTCCTCAGGGGTCCCCGGTTCCCCCTGGTTCTCTCTGCCTGCCTGCAGACATCCTGTGCCCGTCAGGTGTGCTTCCCTGCATTCTCTCTACCAGTTCGTTTCTCTTCACTCTTGTAAGATACAGTTTCCATTTGAGACTCCAGTGGTGTGTCCTACCCTACTTTTTTTATCCTTACCCAAGGAAGAGCAGGAGAGAAACACTGGCTGGTTGCCTCTCATATGCACCCTGACGAGGATCTGAACCCACAACCCAGGCATGTGCCCTGACCGGGAATCGAACCCATGACGATTTGGTTTATAGGCCAACACTCCCAACCAACTGAGCCTCACCCACCAGGGCGTACCCTACTTTTTGCCATCCTTTTTTTTTTGATGTGCCCTCAGCCATTATTTAGTCACGTACATTTGCATAAACATACCCAATTTATAATGTAATGCAGCCTTTGAGTTTAGGTCACTGCGCTTAGTGCCATGTGACCCTGCCATCTCACTCACTGTTAATCGGACTAGGTCGGGGTGCCTGACCCAAAGGAGGTCAGCATTAAAGCTTCGCCCACTGTATAGTGGATGATCAGGTTCTCTCTTTTAAGGAAGTTTAGGTTAAGACTGGAGAAGGAATCAGTTCTTAGCTGGGGTAGCCAGAGAGCCACCCAGAAAACAGCAACCAAGGCTCGGTGTTGGATTAGGACTTGATGACACAGGTTCCTCGAGTTGGACTTGAGAGCGCACCCTTGTGCGCCGGCACGTGCCTCTCGAGGGGCGAGTCCGTGGGTTTCCTTCCTCTGGTTCTCCAAGGGGTCCGTGAGTCCAAGTCCGCAGATGAGAGAGCTGCGAGATGCGAGGGGGAGCAGGGCCGGAGAGCGAGCAGCAGATGAAAACGCAGCCTGGGGCCTCCTGCTGCCGCGGGAACGCAGATGACCTGGCCTGTTAGACCTGCTGCTGGTGCTGGAGTTGCCATCTGATCTCCGCGAGGCCTTCATCTGGCCTGAGGTTCCTCCTCTTCCTGGGTAGCCTGGCTTCTCCGGAGCCTGGCCCTACCCGGCTAGTACTTCTGCCGTCATTTTCTTCAGTGCCTCACTAAAAGTGTTGCGACGCTTACTGGGTCGTCTGAGTGAATTTCTTTGTTCCTTCAACCCAAAGGACCAAACTAATGCCCTTGTCTATGAGGGCGCGTTAGAGAGGGCAGGAGCCACCGCTTCCCCGGGTGCGCAGTGCTGCGTGGGTGCGTCCACGGAAATGAGCCACTTGTCCACTCAGGGTCGAGATGGAGAATAAGGAGGGAAGAGCTGGTAACGTTCTGTGTGAAGGCTCACGTCATGGGTAGTTTTTAATCTTTTCCGTCAGCGACATGCTCCATCCCCCGTTTCCGACACGCCGTCCTTGGTGTAGCGATGGAGGGTTTGGGAGAGCGGCCTAGGCAGCACTTAGTGAGATGAATGCCGCGTGAGAAGAAAACAGGGACTTGGAAACTGATGCCAGCAGATGGCAGAGAATACGATCTGAAGAAGTTTCGAAATACCGAAACAGATGGTCGATGTTGAGAATCTTCTTCCCTGAGAATTTTGAAAAACAAAATGATGACAAACAGACCTTCATGGTCATGAAATAGACCCTTGCTTGACCTTGGAACCGAAAGACAGAGGAGGGCCCTCTCTGCTGTTTTGGCCTAACCCTGTGGAAACTGAGAACAAGGTGGTGGTGATGATGAGGGCATAGTTCTCAGTAGGTTATGTAACAGTTGCTGTTGTGACTCGGAGCTCCCCAAATGTAACCGAATGTCAGCGGCGCTTCTTTCTTTCAGGGTTTGCTGCTTCGTCTTGCGTACGTGGCGAGGCAGGGTCCTCCGTTTTCGTCCCCACCAGACTGCCGCGAAGGATTGGAGAGACGGGGCGGGGCCTTGTCACAGGAACGTGGGCAGTGGGAAACGTGTGCTTGCTTTTTTACCAGTTCCCCAGTGAAGTTTCTGTGCTCTTCATCAACAACTTTCTTAGGGAACAAAGTAATAAGTTGAAACCATGAAAATCGCAAATTTCTAACTTACTTACACTAGCTGCATTTCTTTCGGCATCAGGGTAGGAGAAGTCGTAAAGTACTGATGCCCCTCCTTGTTGGGCCAGGAATTGTGAACAGGGGAGACTTGGGAAAATAAGGACCTTCTGTTTTTAGATCCATCTCTTCTTCTTTGTTATCATTTACTGATTTACTTTTACTATTTAATTTTCTTCCCATCAGGGTGAACTGAGGGAAAGTTACGAAGGATAGCCTGGGGTGCTTGTATGCCTCTGATTTATCAGGGAGTCACGTAGACTGTAGCGACATAGCTCAGTGAGGGATTTGGAACAAGGGACGTCACAGAAGGGACGTTTCTGCTCGGTCTGTGCTCGGGCTCCCGAGTTCTAGGAGGGCCCTGTGGTTGCGCTGCTCCCGGCTTACCAGGAAAACGTCACAAGAACGATACAAAGTTTTATATTTTTGGATACAGAATCTAAGGTGGAAGAATCTAGAGAGATGATAAGTGTTTTAACTTGGATTAAATCATATCAACTCATTCCCAAAGCTTTGTGAAATTCTCCGTCTGTTTAGTGAGACCAGTCAGTTTTAGATGAGAGTCTGGCGGGCAGTTTTACTTACTTTCTGAGCGGGGAGTAGTAAATGTCTGGTTTTGTTAATCCAGCTCTGTTTTGGAAACCTGGGCATTCCTAGACACAGCCCAGGGCCCTCAGTTAGTATTCTGAGATACTAAGACCCAGGGCTCAGTTCCTCATTACTGCGCTATAATCCACAGTCGCATTGCGGCCTTTCTTTTTACTTAACTGTTCAGAAATGTTTGCAAGCTTCCAGAAAAGTTGCAAGAATAAAGATGAATGCTGTTCACTCAGATTCACCTCTTGCTCTATCTGCTGCCCCACTTCTCCCCCCACACGTGTGCACAGACGTGAACGTGTGTTTATGCACTCACACAGAGACACATGTGCATGCTTTTTGGACCCTTTGGAAGTAAGTTGATGGCATGATTCTTTACTGCAAAATACTTTGCTTACCATGTTCCAGGTACACTTTGTAAATCAGTGTTTCATAATTATTAGCTCAGATAATTCTCACAACAGTCCCTGACGTAGGTGTTTTTATTTCCACCGTCTTGTAGATGAGAAACCTGGGAGACAGGTCAGTTAGTAACTTGTCCAAGGCCGTACAGCTGGTGAAGCCTGGCGGGTCGCACGCAGGAGGGCGGGGCCGACGCCTGCGCACCGGTGCTCTGTGCCGCTCCCTTGTAGGGAATACCCGTGTGAGGCTTGCCCGTGTGTGTCCAAGCACGCTCAGCCTTTCTGGGCTCTGCGAGTCCGCATCTTGTGTGTTCTAAGACGTGTGCTGTTTTTCATTTTCACATTTAAAATCCCGGGTGTGTGTCTTGCACGGGATGGTGGCAGCAGCTGTCGTGACGTACGTGTGTGCAAAGTCAGTTATTTTCGGTGGCGTGCCTGGGTAACAGACACCTCGTGACGCTGTGTGTCAGTGGTGGCCACTGTGTGCGTGTGATTTCATTTCCCACTTGAAAGGGAAGATGGTATTCCGGACGGCCAGCTTCAAGGGATGGAGAGGCCGCTGCAATGTATTTAGTATCGTAGCCTTGCCGGAAGACCAGACACGCTTAGTTTTCACAAGTGAAACATCTCGGCATCCCTGAAGAGACAGCCACGGTCTCTGTGATGTTCGACTGTGCGGCGCTGCTGGGGCCGCAGGGTTGTTCCCAGGGGCTGGGGGCGTGGCTTGTGCGGCCGCAGGTTTGCCTGCTTTGAAACGGCGGTTTTCCTCCATTTGCCATCCCCTATGTCATTCTTTTCTTTTTTTTAATTTTAAAAATAATTCCTCTTCTGGAAAAGGGAAGAAGAAGGGTATGGAGAAGAAACACTGGCTGCAGCTCCCTCACCCAGGACTAATCACCGTTGATATTTTCCGTATTTTCTTAGGGTTTTGTAAATACACGTATGTTTCTTCATGTTTGTTATTAAATGATGTATGCATTTTCCCTACCTTTTACATTTGTTTCATGAATGTTTTCCAATTTTTCTTAAATCTTTTGTATGCATCTGATTTTAAGTGACTGTAAATGTAATGCAATAATGTACCATAATTTATCAAGCTATTACTGTACATGTTTTTCCACTTTTTGTTGTAAAGAATGCGTGGCAGACATCTTTTTGAGACATAATCGTAGAATTAGTTGTTTTGCGCATTCATGCTAAATGTGGGGAATCCATTCCTATTGCGTGTCTATTCACTTGGGGGATTCTATTCCAAGGCGGGTGGAAGGACATAATACACTAGAAGCCACTTACAATTAGACTGGCAGACATACGCAGGCAGATAAACCAGTTAATTTTCTACTTTAATTTTTCTGTTTCTCTTAACATTCTCCACGGAAAATTCACTTCCCTTGGCTCCCTTCAGCTCTTCGTATGAACTGATACGACGTTGGTTTAGCTCCCTGTTCCGACAGTGTTTGGGCGTGTTTAGGGGCTGATACACGCTATACTGGTACCTTCCTGGGGTCAGCAGGGCGGACCTGTGGCTCGCTCAGTTTCCCGCTGAAGCACCGAGAGGTTACTTTTGTTCGGTTCTCGAGAGGACTACAAGGAAAATCGAATACGTACTCAGTGATGTCGGGCCCTGTGTAATAAGGGAAGTAAAAGTTCTCTTTTTAAATTTATTTCCCTTAAGACGATAATTTGGCAGGAAACATGAGGAGTGCCTCAAACAATATTGAAATAGATCATTGTCTTTTGCCATTTTGGTCCTTTTTTCCTTCTCTAGCTTCCTTCCTCGTCGGCCACCTGTGGCACAGCCGCGGCTCAGGCCTGACTTTGCTCCCCTCCCTTGGTTCCGCCCTCCCTGGGGTCAGCTGCCCTTCCCGCCCCTGCGGCAGCTCGGGCTGCGCTGCGTCCCGGTCCCGGTCCCGGTCCCTGTCCCGGTCCGGGCTGCGGCTCTGCCTCCCTTCGCCCTGCCCCTGCCTGGAGTCCGTCCCTTTTGTGTTCACGATGCAGCGATGCTTGCGGCAGGGGGACCTGAGTCCCCACGCGCATCTCTTCTCGTCAGCTTCTGTGCCGGTGTCGCTTGCTGTAGCAGTGACGTAACTTAATTCAGGATCACGTAAACTGATGGATGGTGTCTTAAGAAATAGTTGCTTTACATTTCATTTGAGTGCTTCGGATAGACTCAAAGATTAGTCATAGATCACTGCCAACTTAGTTGTGAAGTAGATAACTATGAGAGCTTGGGGTAAAACAAAATCCATTAAAATCTGGAAAGATTCCGTACTACGCTCTCACTATTTTTAACCAGTAACTGACAGTCACAGTGACGTGTCCTCAAAGAAAGGGCTTGGTCCCAAGTCAAAGAATGGCTAATGAGCGTGCAGTTCAGTGTTTTAACTTAAAGAGTTTTAGGTGTGTGTGTTTGCCTGGTTTCCCCTCACATGCACTGGAATTGGCATTTTCATTTAATTCACCAGTAGTCCGGTTCACTTTTGCTATAAATTATGCTATAATATCTCCAGTTGACGATAAGCAAATAGTGATTAAATGGTTCTAACAAGCAGATATTGCCACACAGTTGACAAGCCTTCAGTCTTGGCATATTAGCAGGACTTGAGATCAGTCGCAAGTGTCTCTCTGCTCCTTCCATAGTTGCCACTTACGTGTTCAGTCCGAGCCGCATGAACGTCTCCATTCTCCTAGACCCTGGAGTCTTGCCGTTGGCCCCCAGCCCGTGCCGCTGTGTCTGCTACTTGAGTCAGATCCTGCTCTCACTGTCTGCTTGCCTGGGCTGCTTCTGGTGTTCTGGAACCATCTCTGAGCTTGCTCAGGTCGTTCTCCGTAGTTTTCTACATCTGCCCATTCGTAATCTGGTCTCCTTGTCACAGATCAAACGCTGGTTCTGACAGCGGCTTTTTAAAAAATTACTATTTTACATGTTTAATTTTGGATACATTACAGGAATGTTTTCTCTCTCACACATTCTTAAATTCACAATAATTGAAAGGGTTTCTTTAAAGAAGCCTTTTGATCAAGGCATACTGGAAATACAGAAAAGTGCATGAAAGCATAGGGCCCCATGAACATTACAAGATAAACATACCCGTAGGTCCTCGCTGTCTACTAGAAATTCGAGTTTCTCTCCCTGCAGCCATTCTGTAAAGCGCCGAATGGTAACTATTTAGGGTAACAGGCCATGTGGTTTGCTATTGTAGCAAAAGCAGCCTTAGAAGATATGTAAACAGAAGGGCATGGCGTTACTCTAGTAAAGGTTTATTTATGGACATTGAAATTTGAATGGTACATAGTTTCTACGTGTCACAAAGTATTATTATTTTCGTTTCAACCACTGAAATATGAGTACGTAGTCTGTGTGAAGATGAAATGAAGTTAGCTGTCATAAATTACTATGGCTATGTCAAAAGCTTTCGGGAGTCAACCTCAATGGGCCCCCACCGGCAAAACATGGACAGTTGGAGCTTCAGACAGGTAACTGCTGTGGATGGAATCCCAGATACCTGCAGGCCTGCGAGCTCATGGCGGCACGGAAGTGTTGCTGCGGCTCGTGCTCTGCACCACGCGGGACTGCTTAGATGCTGCGTCACTGGGAGCTGATAGACGGGCTGTGGATGTTAGCTTCCGGACATTCTCGGTGCTCCAAAACCGTACAAACACCGTAACTTCAGGCTCTGCATAATAGTAACTTGTCAAAATTATACTTTCCCACATCTGGAAGTTGTAGATTTCAGCTTCAATTTTATTTATATTATTTCCAGAGAGTTCTGACATGATAATTAGGCTGTTTTGATTCCTCCAGACTGTTACTGGATGTAAAGGTGATGATTGACTCCTTAAATTTTAAGATAATGCATTTTCTGTGTATGGTCAGATAGCCACCATTCTAGAAGGAATTTAATGGTTTACCTGTTAAAAACTTTCCCCTTATATATGTATTTTGTTTTATTTTTAAAAATATTTATTTTTAGACAAAGAGGACGGGAGGGAGAAAGAGAGGGAGAGAAACATCAGTGTGTGGTTGCCTCTCATGCATCCCCCCCAGGGGATCTGGCCCACAGCCCAGGCATGTGCCCTGACTGGGAATCAAACTGGCGACCCTTTGGGTCACTGGCTGGCACTCAATCCACTGAGCCACACCAGCCAAGGGTATATATGTATTTTAAAATGAAGCCCTTTGCAAGCCACAGACAAAATGTTAAAAATCATTGCATCATGAAGATTTTTTCTGTTTGGTGCGTGTGTAGTTTAGAATGGGCTAACATAATGAGTACTGTAACATTTACAGAGACATCAATAATTACTGCTGTCCTGAGGATCTTTAACTCTAAATTCTGTTCTAATGACATGGTTAATTGAGTTTGGACCAATATGATATTTTAGGCTGGATATCTTAGATGAAATGAATAAGTAAGCTTTTCTCAAGTGTCATCCAGGGTGATTTGATAACTTCTTCACTAAATAACTGTTCTAAAATTCTGTGAATGAACTTGATTTGCCCACTCGGTGAATTAACTAGGTTTAAGTTAAAAGTGGCTGTGTTTCTCATAACATAAATGATCATTGAGAAAGGGAAACGATCTCCTGGTTACCATCTGAGCTTGCTGAAGTGCGGCTGCTCCCAGAGCTGTTACGTTAGCCTGCTGTCGGGTCTGTCCTCGCAAAGGGTGACGTCCAAGGCGATAGGGTGTAAGTTCTCCCAGGACTCCTGCTGCTACACAGTTGAGGGGGGAAAGGTTATCCTTGAACTTGAAGCATTTAAATCATTTGTGATGAATTTTCCATCAGGCAGAAAAAGAGGAATGATTACCAAAAATCACACCCCTGGGATAAATATGAGGTTATAGCTAACTTCTTATTTCCCTCGTGGGTATAATTAAACAGACTTTTACAATTAAGGTTTTCAGGCATTGAAAAATGTTTGCTGGAAAATATAATAGCTTTAGTTAGAGACGTGATCAATCAGAGACAGTCCCCTGACTTTTTTAAAGCGGAGTGTTTTTCATGAACTGTTGCTAGCATTTGTTTGACTCAAGGCATATCAATTTAAAAAAGGATGTTGAAAAATAAAGCCCCTGATAGGTTTCCTCAATGACTCAGATCAGTCAAATCTTCACAAACAAGAACGTTACTGATACACCTTAGATGTTCAGTCTTAATGTCTGGTTAGCTTGGGAATTTTAAGAGAAAGAAAATATTGAGCTAAACTTCTAATCATAGCTTTGCCAGTAAGGCCTTCGGGTTAACTTCTCTCTCTTCCCCACCCCTTTTTTAAATATCAAAACGAGAGTGAATACCACCTAGGGAGGTCTAAGGCTCTCCTAGTTTTAAAGTTGTCTGATTTTCTATTTTTAAGGAATAAAGTACGACACAATTTAGATTAATTTGGTAAGTACTCAGTAAGTGTGTACTGAGAACTCAGTTCCTAGTAGGACTTCTGCCCAGGCCTGAGGAAGGCAAAGAAACGCTGCACTTTCCAGCTCTTGGGACCCGTTAGGTTGGGACCTGGAGAAGGGGAGGGGAGGTGGCCCAGAGGTGAGAGAAGCATGGCCTGGGCACCGGTGATGCAGCAGGTGGCGCTGTGTTCCAGAGCAGATTGCTGTGGCACCCCGAAGGTATCCGCTCCCTCGGCCACCCTAACCCAGTCGAAAGTCGGCTTCCCCGTGGCACTGATACTTTTCCTTCCTGTATTTGCCTTAGTATGGAATGATGTGTTTCCACAGAGGTCCCTGAGAACTGCAACTTGCAGCGGCAGTGTTCACCATGGCATGCCCCGTGACTTTAGCGTGGAGCCTGGCAGGTGGTAGAAATTTAATAAATTACCTGCTGACTTGCAGGAATGAGAGGGCAGTGGTGGGAGGCAGAGAGATTCTGCCTGGGGATGGGAAGGAGCAGCTGGTGGGGAGGTGAAGCCAAGTCCAAGGAAGTCGGTTTCCAGCGTGCAGCAGGCATTGAGAAGGGCAGATGAGGAGTCCCCGCAGGCCGCACAGCCGGTGCTGAGACGGGAGTGCCCTGGGCGGGCTGCCGGGGAGAGGGTGCAGCTGGGTGCCCCACGCCCCATGCACGCGGCGTCTCCGAACCAGGGGCGAGAGGGCAGTGGCTGCGTGTGCCCACTGTGGCTGCAGACTCACAGACACGGGAGGGCAGAGCTGCTGTTGTACAGGCATGTGCAGACAGGTGTCTCGTGCTAAGTAACCTTGAAGCTCATTTCCAAGCGTCGATGAACTCATAATGGCTTTTTGTCTTGTGTAATTTCTCATCAGCTGTAACTAAAACTACAGGCCTCTGAAATTTTTTTACTTTAAAAAGGAGTCATCCTACTTTATTCTAGACATTAGAGAGCCCGAAAGGGTAAATAGGGAACCTACGCACTCATTCCTCTCCGATGGCAGCAGGGAGGTGGATTCTCAAGGGAGAGCTGGGGGCCAGCCCCTCCCGCTGCCGTGTGGGTAAGGGTAGCGTCACTCCACGGCAGTGGCGGAACCAGTGACTGTCAGTGCTGCCTTCCCAGCAGCCGCCTAAAAAGCAAACACCTCAACTGGTTGTTTTATCAATGCGGCAAAGGCCAAGTTTAATATACGTGTAAGCACACACACATACAAGCACTCATTTACATATTTACTCTTTAACAGGAATTTAAAAAGCTTTGGATTTTGCTTCTCATTTTTTTCTTGTATTATTTTCTTTGGCTTAATCTTTTATTCTATTTCTTTTTTTCTTTTTTTTCTCTTTCTCTTCATCCTTTTCAACTTATGACCCTTTCAGTTTGAAATTAAATTTGGGCTGTAAGTTGACTCCCTGAATCTTTTCTTCACAAGCTTTCTTTGTATTTCTAGAAGAGAAGATTAACCCAGGGTTGCCAAAATAAAAGCAAAGATTGTGATTAAAACTGAATTAGAATCTTTATTATTCTCTAATAGTAAAATAAATAGCCCAGTCTTAAGGAAGCTTTAAAGTAAGTCCTGGAGCCTTTGCGAACCCTTGGATTTTAATTAAAGAAACACAGAGAACCACCACTTCTGTTTGTCAGTGGGGAAAATATGTATTTGTAAGTTTTCAGAGCCTCGCCTAGCAGCACATGGAGCGCATCTGTGGGCTTGCAGAGTTTGGGGAGCACAAATGGATTCAGATGTTTAGGGCCTTTGTCTTCCCGGCCTTGGCTCACCTCACCAGCTGAGCGTGGCACAGTCCAAACACAGTTTCTGAAAACAGAGCAGCTAGAGTTACTTCTCAAGCACTCTCTTGGGGACCGATAAGTCGGTCTCTGTTTATGTAATGAACTCAGGGGGCAGGGGGTCTGCTGTGGTGCTCCGTGGATGGGACTCCGTGGGTGTTGTCTTTCAGGGAGCAGTCTGGGTTCAGAGAGCCTTGCTCTCTCCTGCTTTCTCGGAGACGCAGCTCGCTCTAATGGATTGTTTGGGGCTGTTTTTGTTTATGTAGTGGTGGAGCTTCTCTTTAAGTAATTGGTTTTAGTAAAATCAGATTTAGTGTAAAAAAAGTGGGATACCTATATCAGCTTTTACTGTTAAAGGACTTTAATCTTTCTTTTTGTTCAGTGCTACTGGTTCTCTCTCTCTCTCTCTCTCTGTATTTAAATAATATTGTCCCTGAACGTTCTTACATTTTAATTTAACTTGAACCTTCAACTTTCAAAACAAACTGCTGGTTTATCCTTTTCTCAAATACTCACGAAATCCTACATATTTTTCAAAATATTTATAAAGTGTTCTTGAGAGTGAAATCTCATAAAGGTCTTTGCTTCAGGACCAGAGTTCAAAGGAAAGTCTGCTTGGTTTTAATTTGAAAACTGTAAAAACAAAATACCCTCCGCATGGCAGGGTGTGAATCGGTGACTTCGGTTTTATTGCGAGCGGCCGAGCCCATCATCCCCAGGTGTTTCCAATTAAAAGCTGAGCATGCTCACTGGGGTGACTGTCACATGAAAGCATTTCTTTACTTCTCTCTGGTTTTCTTTTTTTTTTTCCCTGAGAAAAATAACAGTCTCAAATTCTTTAATTAAAGAAATAACTTCTCATTTGCATGTTGTTTAAACTTATACAAAGAAAAATGTAATATTCAAGGAGAATTCTTTCATGTCAGATTTGCAAATATATATAATCCTGAATACATAGGGGTTCACAACTGTCTTATAAAGGACAAAAAAGATTTTTAAAGATGGTAAATCCTTTTTGAAATTAAAATAATATATTTTGGATTTACTGTAATCAAAGAGTAGACCTTTTAACACTTTAAGAACTGGTTTAAAAAGGATGGGTTATTTCGATGCTTTCTTCAGGGTTGTTGTAGGGAATTTTTCATTGTAGTGTAAATAGTAATAAGCTTTTCTTTCACTTTTGGTTAGTTTTACATTCAGTTCTAAGAAGAATTTCTATAGGAATTTAGGGAGATGCAATAAGATAAAAGCAACAAGAATGTAGTTTTGAAACCACGGGTTTCGTAGCATTTCTCCAGATAATACCAGGTTACAATGGGATCCATTCATGAACTTGAAAGTTGCTTCCCATACATCATTCTGTATTAAGAAGAAAGCTACCTACTGGTAATAAATTTGAATTTATGGGAACTGGCATTTGTTCAAAGAAAAGATGGAGTCACTCTTCATAAGTAACCTAACATTAACATTTTGAATGTAAAGCTAAAGATACATTTGGTTTTGAAGCCTCCACAAACCGTAGACGCAGGACCACATACTAATCTGTAGAGTTGAGACAGTTGTTTCTCATTTCTTTCCCTGCCCAGTGATGTTTTGACAGGCATGCACTTGGGAGCTCAGGAGGGAGACGGCCTTGTAGGTCTTGTATCTGTGTTCCCTTGGGGACTTGCCGAATGTTTTTCCAGTCATGGTGCCTCACTGCAGCAGGCCCCTTTGCTGAGGACTCCTGAGAGCAAGCTGGTCGTTTCCCCACTGGGCTCCACCCCCGTGTGCGTGTGGTCCTTGTGTTCTCTCTGCTCGGTGCCGTGTGCCAGGCCCGTCTTCCGTTGCGGCTCCTTCGTGTCTCCTTCACCTGGCGCCCAGCACCTGCCTCCGCACGGGCCGCCCAAGTCACCGGCACACCGCGGCCGCAAGGGCTCGCTTCCTCTGCTCCTCCTGACGCTGCGCGCAGTCCCTGTGCGTAGTGCGGAACTGAGTTACGATTTCCAGGGTTTTGAAATGCCTTGTTTTGAAAATTCTTTAAAGAACTGTGAC
Organism: Glossophaga mutica; assembly: GCA_039655065.1. Taxonomy (NCBI): domain Eukaryota; kingdom Metazoa; phylum Chordata; class Mammalia; order Chiroptera; family Phyllostomidae; genus Glossophaga; species Glossophaga mutica. The sequence continues at coordinate 171,454,315 of CM077307.1, read as the reverse complement.
TATTTTAAAGCTCAGGCAGGCATAGAAAGAGAACGGGAATCGGAAGTCGAGCTCTGAGTTCATCGCCACGATTACGGGATCTCACTCTGCCTGCACAGCAGACATGTCTGTTTCCATTACTCCCCGAAGAGTACGAGGCTTAACTCGGGTGTGCGGGATTGTCCCGAGGGCTGCGTTCTTAACCAACAGCGAGAGCTCGTCGTCCTTACGGTCACCGCTCACCTCGGGTCAGGTGAAGAGGCGTCTTCTCAAGTCCCATTTCCCCTCCCTTTTAAAAGGTGAAACCGTATGAAAAACTGAGAAAGTGCGTATCAGTGAAATAAGGAAAACAGTATTTTGAGTTTTGAGGAACAAAAACTAAATTGACGTGAATTAGTAGTTTCTAACCTTCTTGATTATGCAAACCTATTTCAATTTCAGTAACTCTTATGGGCCGTCTCGTGATAATGCCTTTATACTTTCAGTATTCGGTAAGTCCTTGAATTCCTGAAGGTTGGGAACTGTTCTTATACGGTAAAAATACGGTGGGACTGCATTGTGAATACAGGTTCGGCAAATGCGGAGTGGTTCGTGCGAGCTGTCAGTATGCAAGACGGCATGTTGAGATAATACCTATTGCACTTGGAGAAGGAAGTACAAATGGATGGGTGAGCTGTGCTGGAATCATCGTTCGTTCATCCCACAGTTATTTACTGAGCAGGTCTGGGGATATGTCAGTGAGCGAATCAGGCCAAACCCGCCCTGATCTCTACGTTCCAGCAAGGACTTTCCAACAGACACAACGAATGAGCGACTTCACAGGAGCGTTACCCGGAGTAAGTCCTACGGAAGAGAACTTGTAGGTGAGCTTCAGGAAGAAAAACACGTAGTAGAGCTTCATTGTGGCGGTGACGTCTGAGCAGAAACTCCCAGCGGATGACAGAGCTAGCCATGGGAATGTCTCTCAGGCCAGGAGAGAGCAGTCAGAAGCCCGGACGTGGGAGCAGGCCCGCCGTGTTCGCGGAGCAGCCGGGGCGCCTGCGCAGCCGGGGCGGGCGGAAGGCTGGTGGGGAGGAAGGAAGTGAGTGCAGGGCAGGCGGGTGGCGCAGGGCTCTCCCTCAGGGCCCGGGAGGCCGTGTCTGGGCGTCGGCCTGCACACTGCCTCAAACAGGACCCAGCAATTCCACTGCTTGGATTATATCCTAAGAACCCTGAAACACCAATCCAAAAGAACCTATGCACCCCTATGTTCATAGCAGCACAATTTACAATAGCCAAGTGCTGGAAGCAACCTAGGTGCCCATCAGTTAATGAATGGATCAAAAAAACTGTGGTACATTTACACAATGGAATTCTATGCAGCAGAAAGGAAGAAGGAGCTCCTACCCTTTGCGACAGCATGGATGGAATTGGAGAGCATCATGCTAAGCGAAATAAGCCAGGCAGTGAAAGACAAATACCATATGATCTCACCTTGAACAGGAACCTAATCAACAAAACAAACAAACAAGCATAATATAAACAATGACACTGAATTTGAGAACAGTCTGACAGTGACCAGAGGGGGAGGGGAGGGAATTTCAGGGGAAAAGGGGAACGGTTTAGAGCAACAAGTATAAAGGACTCATGGACAAAAACTATGGGGGGTGGAAATGGGAGGAAGGTGGGGAGGGCTGGGGTGGTGGGCTGGGGGCGGGGTAAAAGACAGAAAACTGTACAATATCAACAATTAAAAAAATACTGATTAAAAAAATAAAATTTAAAAAAAAAAGGAGAAAAAAATCAAACAGGCCCTGTGGCCATGGGCACGAGCATTTCACTGAAACACGGGTTGCCAGGAGATGAGCGGTCGCCAGGGCTTGGGGAGCGAGGGGGTGGGGAGCGCCTGCTGACGGACGGGTACGGGGCTTCTTTTCGGAATGATGACCGTGCCGTGGAGTTAGGCAGCACTGTCGATTGCACAGCCTTGCACGTACACCAGACACAGGCGAATTTCGTACCGTTGAAGGGTGAATTTTATGTTATGTGGATTACATCTTTAAAAAATACTAAAAGAAATTGATTACCAGGGTTTACTTGAACCACTTTTTGCCCCTTCTCCATTTACTTACTGTAACGTTTGCTTTTGAAAATCCAGGTTGCTGACCTGTTACACCTGAACTGCGGGAAAGTCTCTTAGTGTTACTGGTTGTGTTCTCATTAGAACTTGCTGATGTCATCGCTTCTGCAATGAAAAATTTCCGATGCCTATCCCTTTTGTATGCACTTCAGACACCTGGGTTCACTGCACTCATTAAGAGATGGTGGTGAGATGTTTTTAACTTCTGGCTACCAAAATGAATATAATTTTTAGGCTGAATTATGACTAATACATGTTTGTTAAACCAGAATATTCTCCTCCTTTTATAGGGTAGAAAATTAGATCAGTATGATAATGCTCTTCAAATTAATGGTCAAAGCATGCAAGTGAAAAGAATGCCTGTTCGTTCCATTGGCTAAAAATTGTATGATCTCTTCCAGAAGAAGCAGTTATTTTTAATAGAAATAGAGCAGGAAATGTGTTTACCTAGATTTCTTTTCCCTGGTGTTTTAGATTTAACTTTGGCATTTCCTTGAATTTCATTCCATGATGATGCGGACCCCGGCTCATAGGGTCCACCACATTGTGGATGAGGCACTAGAAGTTCACACGGACTACTGAGTCCGGTGGAGGAAAAGGGACAGCATGGCTTTTCTTTGTCTCAAGAGGAGAAAAAGCCTTTATTTCTTTTCTGGGCCTTTATTGCTTTTCTGGGCACATTACATGATGGTCCTCATTTACTGTGCACAGGTTCGCTTTAGGTGGTTACCTTTTACAGAAAACAAAGGAGAGGATGCCGCTAATCACATCGCAGAAGAAGGATATTTGCAAATGCAAAGTGGTTGCACTGGTCACACTCATCGTTGGAAGGTTTAGCATGGATTTTAGGAAGTTACTCTGCAGTAAATGCTGCCTCAATTCAGGGTGAGGGAGTTTTAGCAAAAGCAAGTCTCATAGCAGCCTAGGTACAGTGCAGGCCTGATTCCCCATGGGAGGACCTATCCGTGGGCGTGGGTCCTGTGCATCTCCAAGTGGGAGCTGGGCCCACGCCATGCAGAATGGTGTCCTATACCATGGTTTCCTAAACCTAGTAAAGTTTATTGAAATATTATGAACATATTTTAGTTTTTTCTCTTGTTGGGAGAAGTGTAGTATAATTTGGATTTTACAGATAGTCTAAGTGGTTTTCTTTAAAGAAAATAAAACTGTTGACTACTAAGATTATATTCAGAGCAAAACATTCACTTTTCTGTGGCAACTCAGAGCATAAAAGCGCTTCGTTTTGGGTTCGTTTTCAGTTCTAGAGCAGTTTGTAAGCAGCAACGGAAGTTCTGATAGTTGGCGATGTCACAGAGCACAGTTTGCTGAACTTAACTCCCTTCGAGGACTTGGAACGAGTAGTTCTTCCTCACCAGAAACTAATTTAGTGATGAAAAATACACATTCCTATCTCTGTCTTTAGGCTTCTTAGAAGACAGCTTGTGCCTTTCCTAGGCACCTTACCCTGGACGGCACCATCCCGCCCCACAGCCTCCCTCCCTCCCCGGCCGTGGGCCTGTGCGGTGCGGTGCGGTTTTGCTGCGGCTGCTGCGGCGCTGTCCTTGTTGGGTGTGTTTCTGGGATTGGGCGGGGGGTGGGGTGGGGGGGCAGGCGTCTAGAGCGCGTCCTCCTCTACAGTGGTAGATCACATTAAAAGAACGCTCTAGCGCGGGCCTGCGAACCAGAGGATCGCGGTTCGATTCCCAGTCAGGGCACATGCCTGGGTTTGCAGGCCAGTTCCCGGCAGGGGACACACGAGAGGCAACCGTACATTGATGTTTCTCTCCCTCTCCCTCTCCCTCTCTCCTACCCTTCCCCTCTAAAGATAAATAAATAAATTCTTTAAAAAAAAAGAACGCTCTAAAAAACTGTGAGTTAGCCCTGTCGGACCATTTCAAAATTTTGAGTCCTTTAAAAATTTGTGGTAACTCAAATTTCTTCTTACTTACCAAAAGTTGAGCACCCTAGGAAAGAATTAATCTGCTTCTACCTCATTGTTCCAGTGTGAACGAACATACTTAGGGGTTGATTAAGTATGTTTTCCCTCTGAACACGGGAAAGTACATCCAGATCCTTCAGTAATTATGTTCTTAATACGGACATTTCTCACTTTCTTACCCTAGCTGAAAAGGCAGTGTGGCTTTCAGACCCTGCGTTTTCATTTGTGGGATGGCAACTGTAATTGAACTTGAAGTGCTTTGGTCACTTAACTCTCAACCAGCTAAGTTTAAAGCATAGCATTTCAAAGTGCTTTATTTCATAAAATTCTTTGAATTCTTTGACGGCTTGAGAGAATATTCGTAGTGTTGTAATAAGCCTATACTTAGGGAAAAAAACATTTTCACCTAATCTATGAATCTTATTTGCTGATGAGTGGAAGTTAAATGAGTACATTAATGGTTTTTAAGTGACAAAAATAAAGAGTTAAAAATAAGATATCCGACCCATTGTCATGAGCAGGTATTGCCTTAAGTAGAACACTGTGCAACTTTAGGAACCTCGGACAGTTTGCTCGATCACCTTTGAGATATTCTCGTGTGGACTTCATCCAGGTCTGTCCCTCCCGGGGGACTGATTCTGTAGAGACGGGCACCGGCTCATCCGTTTGCAGCTCCAGGCCCCTGTGACGTGGCGAAGGTTCGGATCGTGGTCATCAACTGAGTATTTTTTGCTAGCATCATCATTCAATCCAGACACTGGGCTCAGTTAGTTGTTGGTGAATCTGCATATCCACATGAACTATGTCCATTTTAACTGTAAAGTCTCAAAGGTGAAGCCTGCTCTCCCTCAGCCCCCTCAATATTTGACCAGTCAGCACTCAGTTCCACCTTAAATTAGAAGATGGTGTCATTTATGTTTGGGATTTTTTGAAACTTCACATGATACATATATTTTCTTTTTATTAGACATTTTGGAATTCTCTTATGTTTTGCCATCGCAATAGAGAAGACAGATCATTCCATTTTATTACTATTTTCTTGTTCATATTAGTAATATTTTTATATACTAAATACAGAATCCTAGAAAAATTAAGCAAGAAGAGTGAGAAAATTCAGCAAATAGCAATGGGTGGGATCTACCAGTACTAAAATATAATGTAAAGCTTTAATAGTTAAAACTGTGTGGCACAGGCACATAAGTAGACGGATAGATCAGTATAACCGAATAAGTAGAAAGTCCAGACGGAGATATAAATATATGTGGGAGTTAGTAAGTTATCAAAAAGGTATTTTAAATCAGTGGAGGAAATGACGATTGCTCAGAAAATGATGTTGCGGCCGTTTGGTAAACATCTGAAGGAAATTAGGTTGGATCCTTTTCTTCTACCTTATACCAAAATAAATTCCAGATGGAGCGTGAATATAAAATTATGAAACTATGAAAGTACTAGGAAAAAAACATGAAAATGTTTTTATAATATTTGAGTGATAGTGGCCTTTTTAATTATATTGGAAAACGCAGACACCATTTTTAAAAAATTATATATTTTACCACTTAACTAGATTGACAAAGAGCAGGGTGCACAGAGTCAGAGGACGCAGAAACTAGGAAAGCGCTCCCCCCGCCCCCCCCCCTCCGTTTCACAGACAGGGTCAGCCTCCTTGGTGTGTGAAGAGTTCTTAATAGGCAAGGACCAGAAATCTAACCACACAACGGGCCAACCTCACAGAAAAGGAAAAACAAAGTTCTTTAAACATGTTGGAAGATGTGGCAATACAGAGTACAGCCAGGGCGAACTGTCATCCCCGCACCGGTGGGGATCAGAAGCCTTAGCAGTGTGCAGTGTTGGTGAGCGTGGGGGGAACGAGCACTCGCACGTGCCACGCCGCTGCCAGGACCGCGGAATGGCTCCGCTTCTGTGGGAAGTGGTTTTGTGCTATAAAACCTAAAACCCTTCCTTGCACCCAACAATTCCAATTCGAGGGATTTATCCTAGACACATTCACAAATGGTAGATGTATACAAGAATATTTATTTTTTCCCAGGTCGTTCTACCATTTTAAACCAACAGTTTCCAAGTTCTGGGTAGCCCAAATCCTTGCCAAAACTGGTTTTTCAGTCTTTTTTTATCTTGGCCATTCTAGAGTGTTTTCCAGTGATATCTTAGGGTTTTAATTGCATTTCTGGTAACTGATATTGAGCATCTTTTCATGTGCATATTAGACAAAGTGTCTTTTGCCTTTTAAAAAAATTGCATTGTTCTTATTATTGGGTTGTTAAATTACATGTTTTTGATATACATCTGTTGTCTGATACATGTTTTGTTACTAGTCTCCCAGTCTTTGGCTTTATTTTCTGTTAATAATATTTTGAAGGCAGTATGTAATTTTGATGAACTCTTAATTCATCAGTCTTTTTCCCCTATGGTTCTTTTTTGTGTAGTAAAATTTTTGTATACTTCAGGAAAATGTACTCCTTTCCCCACCCCCCAGAGGTTGTATATCTTTAGCTTTTATATTTAGCTTTGTTAACCCCTATTAGATTTTTCAAAATGGTTTATAGCCAAAAAGAAAAAAAAAAAAGATTTACAACCACAGTTTTGACTGCTGTGTAGTTTTTCAGATTTGTTAATAATGTGAACAGATTTCCATAAATAATTCTGTCCCTTCCCCCAATAAAACAGTTTCTGAATTGGTGGAGAGAATGACATTGCTTTCGTTGAGATGATATCAGTGGACTACCTGGCCGTATCCCACTTCCTAAGTAAATTTGTTGATGGAAATACTCCTCTGGTGTGAAGTGTGTGCTGGGCGAGCATGTGGACCACTTGGAGCTGCCCTGTGTAGGGCGCTAAGGCGTCGGCAGTTCAGGAAATACTCCGGGGAATCCGTCGGAGACCCGCGTTCCGGTCCGCATCCTTATGCACTCGCTCTCTCAGCCAGCAGGCATTCCCGTTTCATCTAGAATAAAGCCCCAGACGTGGCGTTGGAGGCTCCACAGACTCTGATCCCAGCCGCCCCTTCCATTTCTGCAGAGCCCTGCTGTTCCCTGCTTCCCAGGGTTGTGCTGGTTCAGCCGAGGCCCCGCTCCGAGGCTGTGTTCATCCGAGTGCTCTCCTGCCTTTCCCTCCTGCCCTCGGCTTCATCCAGCCTGTCTGCTGAGTTCCCGGTGAAAGTCCGCATTCTCCTTGAACCTTCCTTCCCCCAGCCTCTCAAGCAGGAATCAGTTTGAGCACACTTTGTGTAGTCTCTCCATTAGATTACAGCCTTCTGAATGCTCTGGATCCTGAGAGGGCGCGGGGCCCACTCCCTGTCTGAGTGGGGCCGCTTCACGTAGCTGCCGGCGCGCGGCGAGCCGGTGTCGAGCCCTTCCCGCTGTAAAGCTGTCGTGTGTCACAGTGCTGGGCCCTCAGGCAGCAGTATTCTTCGTGATGGTTTTCAAAAAAATGAAATAATAGAATAGAAAATGAAGGGTTACATAACATGGGTAAGCATCCTATATAGGAAGAGAGCATTCTATAGCAGAAGGTTTGCTTCTGGTTTTCTATTTGTATACATGTTTACCTAGGTTAGAATAATAAAAAATTTGAAAAACACTGTCTAGACTTGAACCTCTATAATGAATTATCCCTGAAACTTTTCACTAAATGTTGTCTACCAAATTACCCTTAGATGAATAATTTTCTTTAGCATCTGTTGTATAGTCTTTGTTTTAGATTTTGGGTACATAATTGGCTTATAAATATAAATTATTCTTTCCAAAATAGTAAAAGTACTTGAAGAAATGTTAGAGGTTTCTTGTCACAAATGTTTCTCTGAAATTTTTGCAATTTTTTTAGGCTTCTATTTATTTACATGTATTAGTTTAGATTGCTCATGGAAGTAATTGACAAGACAGTACTTAAAAAAAAAGTTTATTGATTTTAGAGAGAGAGAGAGAGGAAGGGGGAGGGAGAGAAAGAAACAAAGATTTGCTGTTGGACCTATCTCTGCAATTCATTGGTTGATTCTAGTATGTGCCCTGACTGGGGATCGAACCCACAATGTTGGCATATCAGGATGATGCTGTAACCAGCTGAGCTACCTGGCCAGGGCATAAAACTGCACTTTTTGATATATTAGAATGAAATGAATATTATCAACTGAGTTTACAAATTCAAAAATTTGTGACTAAGGATAATGAAGTTTTATTTAGGACAGTAAGTTTACTTCATGTATGAATTGTAATGCTCTTATATATGAAAAGAAATTTTGCTGTTATTAACCAGCATTTAAAAGAGAGCTTGACTTTGAAACTAGGAATTCTTAGCTATCAGCTCAGCAAGAATCATGTTATTATTTCTTCCAAAAGATAGTAGAAACTCAAGTCTTCCAAATCTGCACAAGCATTCCCAAATGGCCATGTGTTACTTTTAAAGAGCCTTTTGAATAAACTGCATTCTTGAGATAGGAATGCAATTACTGATAGTGTCATTTGGTATTTACAGTAAAGCTGTTTCTGGTGGACTTATGTAAATTTGTGGTTGAAACCTTTCCTGGAACTCTGCAGCCTTGTAACTAGAAGTAGCTGTGGTAGTAACACCTGTGCCTGTTCTCCTCGCGTCTCTTTAGGGTCATTATAGACCTTCTGATTTGCTGTGTCCCGAGACATACGTGTGGGTACCCATCGAGCAGTGCCTGCCTGCGCTTGAGAACTCCAAGTACTGCCGCTTCAACCAGGACCCCAAAGCAGGTATGTTTGGAACAGAGCTCGACTGGACACATTGCTGGCTTTGTTTTCAGAATTCATGTGCCTGTGGCTCTTTATTACAGGGCCTAAGTAGCTTTCTGTACGCACCAGCGTGTGTCAGATAGAGGGACCAGGCGCACACGAACAGTATCGCAGTTTTGGAAGTAAACGCAGAAACCTCACATGCTTATGCTGCCGACAGTTTGTGGCAAGACCGCTTCCCTTCGGGGGCGTCGGGCCCTGTGCCTCGGCAGTGCTGACCAGGTGACCCCAGATTGACTGGTTTAAGCTTTTGTTCTGGGGAAGCTGAAACTAATTAAGTATTACGTCTCCGTTTGCTGACATGGGGTTAGCACAAGTGACTCCATTTGTGGCCTGTTGTCTCAGTTTTAACAGAAGAAAATGAAGATCCTTTTCTGAACGCTGAATCTTTGGAACTTTCAGGAGCACGCCATGCAGTTTTATCAGTATTGAATATCACAGTCCAGACACTGTTTGAAATCAGACATACATCCTGTGGTTTTAGGAAATTAAAAGGCAGCTCCATGCTGGAGTGTACTGAGCGTGCTGTGAAATGTGGTCATCGGAGGTTTAAATGGCAGCAAGTGAGAGATGGTCCTCTTCCCTGGGGCCAGTTTTACTTTTACGTGACCAAACTCTGACTCCAAGAAAATGCAGAGCTTACTGTGGGCAGTGTTGTTAGTCAGCATGGTGCTTTGTCACTAAGTCCGCGCAGTTGAGTTACTGTGCAAAAGGCGCAGCTGGCTGCCATGGGTCTCTGTCACACAGAGTTTGGCTGTGAGGGGCCCCGGTGGCCATTCGTAAGAAAAGTTGCATTCCCTCCCCTGCCCCCAAATTTCTGTAAGCCTCTGGAACTCCTTCCTGTTCTTCCCTTCCCTACACACACGCACACTTTGCAGGTTTGGATTCTGTGGTTATTTTTATTTCTCAACTAGGAAATCTGGGTAACGATCAAAACCTATTGTGTTACTGCTTTTAAGGTACTACAAGGGAGGGGCTGACAAACTGAAGTAGCTTGGAAAAGTGTAAAGAAATCGTTTCATTCATAAATAGGCCTTTTGTTTTTTAATTCAAGAGCTCTGCTTACTCTAAAGAACGGATTTCAAAAGTTTCTCAGTAATTTTTAATAAAAGTCGTTTAGACTGCTTTTAAGTTAATAGCTGGATATGGATAGGTTTTAAAATTTCTGCATCGTAGTTACACCTTACCTTTTTAAAAAAATTATTTAAAAAATATTTACTGGGAACACTAGAAAATTTGTCCAGATGTATAAAACCTCTAAGATTTAAATGGCCCAGTCTCTTCATGTAAAACTGATCACTGTTAATATTTTTATGCTCTCCCTCTGATATTTTTTTCCTGTGCATGTATCTGTGTAATTTTTTAAAATCCTCACTTGAGGGTATTTTTATTCATTTTAGAGAGAGAGGGAGGGAGGTACAGAGAGAGAGAGAAACATCAATGTGAGAGAGAAGCATTGATCAGTTTCATCCCGTAGGTGCCCCGAGCAGGGATTGAACCTGCAACCTAAGTATGTGCCCTGACTGGGAATCGAACTGTAACCTTTTGGTGTACGGGATGGCACTATAACCAACTGGACCACCTGGCCAGGGCTCTGCATACTGTTTTTTAAAAACGACACAGGCCCTGGCTGGTGTGGCTTAGTGGATTGAGTGCTGGACTGTGAAGCAAAGGGCCACTGGTTCGATTCCCAGTCAGGACACATGTCTGGGTTGTGGGCCCTAGTGGGGAGTGCATGAGAGGCAACTGCACATTGATGTTTCTCTCCCTCTTTCTCCCTCCCTTCCCCTCTTTCTAAAAAATAAATTAATGATATCTTTAAAAAAAAACAACACAGGAGTCATGCTTTGTGCTTTTGTTGTTTGCACTTAATACTTTGTGTTGCTTCTTACTTTTAATAAGGTAAAAAAAACTTTGGTCATGAATTTAGTCATTCAGCAAACAGATGGCACAATTTACGTGACAGGCAGTGGCTAGTGTCAGTATTTCACAAATGTCATTAAAGTAGTAAACCAGACATTTGGAGTTGGTTTTGGAGCCACAATAAACTGTGATTTGGTTTGACTCTTAATGTTGGACAAATACTGTGTTTATTGTTGATAGTAAAATCTCCTGGTCCCAGATTTATAAAAATAAAACTTGATTGAGCATATGCTGTTTCCTAAGCACCGTTTCACATTTTCCCTGTGCTGCCTCAGTTTACCCTCAGAACTTAATCAAATGTTTCATCATTGGTCCTTGCAGTTATTATTTATTGCAGAAACGACAGCTAATATTTGTTTTTAATCAGAGATTTAAGATAATTTTAACTCGTATTGCTCTATAGTACTTATTGTTAGTATTTATTACAAAGGAGCTAAGTAGAATAATCTTTTATATATATATATATATATACATATACACACACACACACACACACACATATATATATATTCACACACACACACACACACATTTGACCACAGATTAGCCTGGATTTCAGTCTTTTTTACATATACTTGGAAATGTTTGAAGAAATTTTCTAATTTGTCTCTAATGTAACTAAGTTGAAAATTATTAGTAAGGATATTGAATTTAAATTGATCATAGATAACAGTATCTAATTCTGGCTTAGTGCTCTCTGCATTTACCCAAGTTAGAGAATTTCTGGAGCATAGTAGTTGCTGGAAATCTAAACTAGTATCAACAGGTCTTTCCTAGTTTGATTCCCGTCAACTCCTGGGACTCTGTTTGTGTTGTCTCGTTTCATCTGTCTCTCTTCTTCTCTCTTTGCTCCGTTCCTTTTTCTTCTCCTGTCACGGCTCCCTGGCATTTTTCCATCCTTCTGTGGTTGCGGCTCCATGTGCCGTAGAAGCAGCAAGCCCCACCCTGCCCGCGCCTTTGTGTGCATGACTCGGTTCGTAAGCGCTCGGTCCTGCATTCGCTTGTCTGGTTTTTCCAAGCCTGGAGTCACCTCCCATATGTTGTGTTTATGCTCCCTCCAAAGGGCGTGCCTCAGCCAAAATGGCATATTAATCACCGGGAAATGGGAAAGGAAATGGACCAGAACTTCCTAGGGACCCTGAAAATGCGCTGCAGTTTGGGTAAAAATTTTTAAAAATCTAGCTTGGAGGTTGACCTACCCACTTGGTGCTGCAAAATAAAAGATTTTGATTGTTGAATATTTAATAAACGTATATTTTTGCTTCCAGTCGCCAGCTGGAGATAGAACCATTTGTAGCCTACTGCCTGGCATAAAGGAAGCAGGCATCAGAACAAGAAAATTGCTGGAAATTTGGCTCATGTAGTTGGCGAATATGACGAATGTTTTGATACAGAAAATGTAGAAAGTTACAGTCTCCTGTAACTTTCGGTTCAGTTTACTCCCTGTCTCCTTAAAAAATGTCACTTTATTTATCACTGCCTTTCCTCACTTAGCTCCTGTTCAGATACATTCTTTCTGATTCAGGGTTAGTGCGGCACTGGTCCGGCTTGTGCTTTAAAAAGGAGAAACTGGATCCCCTGAGTTCGCACAGTGTTTAATGAGGACGCAAAGTCTTTCCTACAGTATTTGTGTAAGACTGAAGTCTTGTAATGTTTTATTTGCATTTTCTATTAAAAATGTGAAACTAAAAATTAGTAAGTCAAACTTGAACAGTTTATCAATGACTGTTCTCATTTTTAAAGAATGTTTTAAAGCTGGTCTTGCAGAGACATTTTAAAAATGCTGTTTCACAAATTGTTACTAGCCAGTCTTTGCCCAGCAAGCCAGGCGTGAGCAGTAAGCCAGCGACTGAGAAGTGTTAGAGCCCCGGCCGGAGGCGGATGAACTGCCTCTTAAAGGGTTTGAAAAGCGGACTTAAGATTTTGATTTAGCAGTTAAAGAGACATTTCTCTGATCGCTTTCTCTTTTTTATGGAGTAGGTAAAAATGTTTAAATAAACAATTCCTTCTACAAATCACTCTGTTTTAAATGTAATTAATCCTGTAATAATACATAATAAAATTCATTCCAGCAGACCCAGAAGTATCATGATGGACAGAACGTGTCTGTGAATGCCGGTCTTACCTCATTCTCATGTGTGGCATCTTACAGTGCTACTTTATTTTCATGAAAAACTGACACTTCTTAAATATAATGAGAGGGTTGCCCAAAATATCAGTTAAAGAATCAAAATAAAGCCCCTACCTGCTGTTTAAGTGCTGGCTGAAGTATAATCTTTTATTGAACGTGTTCCATTGTGAATTGTAAGTCCTGTATTTTATGCCCCACTAAGAAGGAAAAAACGTGTTGCCAGTTAGGCTGCGCCTGCGCCAGTTGTGAGCCGCATCTGGGCCTCAGAAGCGCGAAGGTGCGTGAAGCGTGAACCTTAGCACAGATGAGAGTGGTTCGGGCTGCGCCCCTCTCATCCGGCACAGCTGCGGAGTGCTCAGGAGTCCAGCTTTGGTGTCAGGGAGCTTTTTGGCACCTTAACTCTAGGCACTGAATATATCATGGATGGAGCTTGTGCTCATGTACCCGTTGGGGGGCATTGATTTCAGGTGCTTATATAAAAATAAGATTACTGTCATTGATTGATGATGATAAGCGCTCTTTCAATACTTTGATCTAGGTACTTAAACATTTTTTGAGACACATAACTACTTTACAAGGATATTTTGTTGTAATCCAAGTAAAAATCCTTTGCTATCCCAAAAAGCATTAAAATTCTTCAAGTGTTGATGATCTCTATGCATTCTGGTTTTAAGCAAATTTTAAAAATTTGAAAACTTTCTCTGATGTTGGAAGGCAGCAGTAAAAGTAGAGAATTTGAAAACTTTGCCTGGGCAATAAATTCAGTGACTTCTGCCAATGGATGGAATGGTTGAAGATTCAATAAATAAAGAAGGGGCAAAAGATGGTGTCCCGGGATGTCAGCAAGCTTGTCATCAGCCCCACCGTAGTCTGTAATTGATTGAACATGCGAATTATCAGTAAACACTGTTGGTGTAACTTGTGGCTGCATAGTAATAGAACATGCCTCTTTAGCTTAATTGAGAAACATACTTAAAGGGGAAAATAAAAATTAAAATAGTGATGCCAGAATGCCCCCACGACCCCACCGCGTAGGATTTCGGTCGCCTTCATTTAGAAACAACAGCAGAAGTGTTTTCCCACTCCCAGTCTTCCCATTTCTCACTGGGGAAGATGCGACCTGTCTTTGGTGAGACAGGGTCAGCGCTGTGACGCCCGGGAGTGGCGTCTCTCTTGTCACTGTGGTTTGAACCCTCAGCCTCGACCCTCTCCTTGCTCCCGAAGACCTGGCTGCTGGCAACGCCCTGCAGCTCCTGCGAAGGGAGACGAGCGTGGCTGCAGGGAGGAGCCTCGCTTCCTGAGGCGGCCCGCAGCATGGGCCGTGGGGTGGCCTCGACCGTGACTCCAGCCGGACAGCCAACGCCGCGCTCCATGTGCGCCGCCCACGCTCCTGGGGGCTCGCTGGGTGGGAGGGCGGGCGGCAGGCGGGTCCAGCCAGGGCTCCAGTGACTGAGGCAGGTCCTCCCTGGCTGCTCTCCCTGCCAGGCTTTGTGGCAGTGAGACATCTCTCCTTACTTTGTTGGTCGCCCCAGAGCCCTGCGTGGAATACTGCCTTTGGAACTCCAGGAAGAACTCGCCCAGCCTCAGGGCTGAGGCTGCTTGCCGTAGTAGCTCAGACCGATGACAGCTGCCGGCCGTTACCAGAACGTCCAGAGTGGTTGTGTACCAGTTACCGTATTATTTAACTTTGGTCGTTACTTGGGAGAGAGAGTGTTGTGCCCATTTCACCGTGCAGGAGGCTCAGACTCAAAAATGGAGCAATCCCTGGACTCACTCATCTATTTTGGAACTCATGTCGTTTGCTATTCAGTACAATGTCTAGCAACCATTGAGTAGCCAACCAGAGACAGACTCACCAATCTCAAGGTCTCTTCAGCCAGTCACACCCAGCTTCCGTACAAGAATGGAGCCCCTTCATTTCTCTGCAAGGTATTATTGAACTGCTTAGGTTTCCTTTTGTGGACGTTAATATTCAGTCTCTCTGCAGAAAAATAAGCATGTGATATAATACGAAGGTATGAGAAGGTTCATTTTGTGAGTGTTCTTTCATATGATGTTAGCAAAATGTTTTTAGTATCAGCATGGAAACTGGGGTAGAATTCCTGTTCTGGTAAGAAACGTATTTTCCTAGCTGCCATTCATTTGAAGTAGACATCTTTTAGGGGAGACTTGACTTGTTTGTGCTCCTGTGGCATCTTCCCTGATGAGAACAGGAAGTTTGTCTGAAAACAGGGAGGACATGCCAACAGTGGGGAACGAATTAAAGTTACCTGCTTTACGAGCCCCTGTCAAAATAAGAGAACGCGAGTGGAAATCTGCGCAGTTGTCACGCTCAGAGACTCTCTTAGCCTGAGTTCTTTCCAGAGGTGGATCCCAAAATACAGGCTTGCATTCATTCAGGCAGTTTACTTGGGAGAAGGTCCTAGGGAACAGGAGTGGGGGGAGGGGGGCTGGGGAGAGTGAAGGAGGAGAAGACAGTACACCGATGTGCTTTTGTGGGCGGAGTTCAGGCCTGTGTAGAAACTTGGGAACGTATTACTCGGAAATGGCTGCCTTAGGGACAAAGGAAGAAGTATGTGTCTACCGGTTTCCGTTTTCCACTAGCTGATGAGCGTCTCACTGGGTGGTAAGGCCTCTGCCCTGTGGATTTGTATGTGTGCAGATGCAGAACAGACTCCTCCAAGGCACAGCAGCTGCTCCATCTGACAGGCAGGGTGCAAGAGAGACCTGGTCCATCTGTCTGTCGCAGGACCTTGCACCATGGTCGTGTCATGAGTTGGCGGTGAAGCCAAGGGGATGAGGCATCTGATGTAGAAAAGGAACGGAATGAGGTGGCATCGGTGACATGTCCCTGATGTCAGTTGACCATGTCGCTTGTACTGGGGCAGATAGAGGAAGGACTCCAGACATGAAAAAGTAGTGGACTCAAGATAGCTCATTTGATATAGTCGGAAGAGCAACCAAGAATTAGAAACATAAATTTGAAGAATTCATAAAATCACTCACCCAACAAGTATTTATTAAACCAGGTATTATGCCTTAAGACGGGGGTGCAGATCACTCATCCCAACCCTCAGGGAACTTAGCAGAGGACACAGACAATTATCAAGTAATTTTAGTCGAGTGTGAAAGCACAGTGGGGAAATAGAAGACACAGTTAAGTCCACCTAGAGGGACACCAAATACGAATGGGGGACACCAGATACGAATGGGGCGTGCGAGGACAGGGGACGCTTCTGGGGAGAAGCATCTCTGTGCGCAGATAAAATTGGAACCCGTGAAATTCGGTTTGTCCTCTTGAGAGGTGATGCACTCCGTTTTCTCTGCCTGTTACTGAGAAAGAAAAGGTCCTGACCCACCAAGTTTGTGCTACAACCCACTAAGAGATCACAGCCTGCTATATTTAAAGACACTGGTTCATCGCCACTTTTAAAGATTTATATTAGCTTTCAAGTTTGTGGGCGTGTGAGTATTAACTATTGAATGCTAGGTTTTTGGTGCCCAAGAGCATGATTTTCATTTGCAGGAAAAATAGTTCCAATGTTCAGTTTCAGAAATTGTTATTCAATTCATCAAAGTAACAGTCTATTAAAGTAACATCTGTTTCTTCTTTAAACATTTAAATTCAAACTAAAAATATTATTTTCAAAGGTTTGCAATCATTTTCAAGGGGCTTTTGAATAACATTTACAAAGCACTGATTAAATTTCTTTGGGCATTTTAAAACTTTTTAATAAATGTAATGTACTCAGTTTCTCTCTTAATTCAGTTGTCTAAAAAAGTACTCTTACAAATCTAATAAATTTATAGATGTAATGAACCTAAATTTATACTGATTGTGAAATTACAAGTCTAAGTGAATTATTCAGTTAGGTATTTATTGTTGGCAACAAAGTTATTGTTTACATAGAAAATGTCCAGAAGTCTACTAAACAACTACTGCAACTAGTAAGAGAACTTGAGCAAGGTCGCAGAATGCAAGGTTAATGTGCAAAAATCCACTGTCTTTTATATACTGGCTGCAAACAATTGGAAAATGAATGGAAACAAACCCACTTACAGTAGCATAAGAGAGCACACAGTACTTAGAAATATATTTATCGAGTTCACTGCACTGGAAACCGCACAGCCTTGTTCAGAGACCTAGACAGTGGAGGGCTGTGCCATGTTCAGGGACCGAAGGCTCACCAGTGTTGAGATGACAGGTGAGATCATGAGAGCGACCCGTTTTCCGGTGGACCCCGTGTGTCCGACTCTGCCAGCACAGAGCAGCAGACATACTCAGCGTGTCTGAGCCCACTGTCGATACCACGCTGTTTGAGTTTTTCCAGGTTGAAAGACACACTGAAGCCGACCCACAGTGCCTTGTCTGTACCTCGGAGAGGTGGTCACATAGCCCACGGCCAGGTGTTTTCTTACCTAATCACTGGGTCTGCTCACCGAAGTTTGCATCCTTAAGCCCAAAAGGTTATATGTTGAGTGGCACTTGCTTTACATTTAGGTCTTAGGATGTGTCATTGATGCTTATGTAACTCTGAAGATCTTTGAAGTTGATGGAGTTCTGTATTGTCATATTCTTAAGGTCACTCAAATTAGCCTATGCTGAAATTGGTTTTGTGATAGGTCCTTTGGCTTAAAGTTGCAGTTTCCAAGAATCTGTCGGTGTCCCTAAGTGAGGACTTACTGTTCAAGTCTAAACCCATCTGTGTTTCATAGTAATTGTACCTTTCTAAGCTTTCCTTGTCTGTTGCTAACAGTCCTCTCATTTCTTAATTCTAGTGACACTGAGATACCAATTTTGCGTGTGTTTTTTGTTTTTTGTTTCATTCTTATGTAAATCCACGTGTGTGGGCTTTGGGTAAGAAATGGCACTTGTAAGTCAGTGAGGTGACAGGTTGTTTTTCTCTTCTCTGCCATGTTACCTCTAAACTTAGGATCGTAGCACAGATTCTTATGTTCTTTTTATAAGGGGTCTGCTGTCAATCTTGGTCAAGATTTTAATACTTTTATCTTTTACTGGGGTCTAACTTTGTCGTATTGATCAAGTATTCCAAAGATTCTGTCCCTAACTAGATATTTAACTGAAAACTGTCCCCAACTAAACAAAATTAAATTCTGTGGTACGCAATGTTATCACCATCATGCATGTTTTAGAGAACTCTGCAGTCGTATGCCTTATTTTGAAAATAACTCTTTGCTTTGTTTTGTTGATGACGTAACTGTCTTTGCCGAGTGTCTGCGTCCTCCAGGCGCGTCGGACTGCTGCGCGAGACGTGACCCTGTGAGCTTATCTCCTTGGACAGACTCTGGACTGAGACACAGTGCCCACCGATTTCATACTGTGCAGTCCGATCTGCTTTGTAAAAAATATTTTACTCTAAATAAACATTACTTGAGCATGCTAGGAAAAATTTAAATACCATCTGTGCTTTTCTCTTTTAATTTTTTTTAACTCTCAATGTCAAGTCGACTGGACAGTAGCAGAGAAGCTTGATGCAGGAAGCCTGAGTCCGAAGTCGAAAGTAGTGTCAGGAACTGGGTTCCGATTTCACCTTGAAGTCTAAGTTCCGTTCTCTTTGCGAAGACCTCCCCGCACCGACCCGCCTTTCGGCGAGAATCCCGTGCAGCTCAAGCACGGCAGCGGGAAGGCGCGCGGTGAGGGCCCCGCAGAGCCCGTCGCCGTGGCGCCCGTGCCGTTTGCGCGTTCTCCAGCGTTTTCCTCTCCCACCGTCTGAGAATCCAAAGCAGATTTATCGATCTAAAGCGCGTTATTGCTCTTGCAGGTGCTTTGATCTTCCCTTTAAACTGATTTCTCGAACCTCTGAACTAAAAAAGAAATTTCCAGCTTACTGAACTTAGAAGGTATGGGGATGGAGGGGACTGGGCGCTGTGATACGCTGACTAAGTGTAAACGGGGTATTTTGACTAGCTTACCAAATGTGTGGAATCCTCGTACTTGAGTGTTTTCATAGTCACGTAGAATCTAGTGATGACAGATTGAAGCGTATTTTCAATGTCTTTTAAAAAGCAACCGATTGTTAAATCCATCATTGCGAATCCTTTGGTAGAACAGAGTCTGCAGTTCAGCGAATCAGCCACCATGCTATACTGCCATTATAAAACGTAGAGTTTTCTAACATGTTTTTGCAAACCACGAAGACTGCGTTCAAGAAGGCTAGGAAAAGCAGAAGGGATCATTTAGTTTATTTGCACTTTTTGAATTTGCCAGTGGTGCCGGAGTTTGCTTTGGAAACACAGTCCTGGCTTTAAATTACAAACTGCAGCCATTCCTTTCATAACTATACACTTGGAAGTATTGTTGAAAACACTGTGATTTTTGCCCTGGCAGGTGTGGCTCAGTTAGTTTGCCCATTGTCCCTCGAACCAAAAGGTCATGGGTATGCTTCCCGGTCAGGGCACATGCCTAGCTTACGCGTTTGGTCCCTGGTCAGGGCGTGTACGAGAGGCTGAGGTTTCTCTCTCACGTGGATGTTTCTCTCCCTCCCTCCCCCTCTCTAAAATCAATAAGTATGTCCTCAGGTGAGGATTAAGAAAAAGAAACCATAATTTTTAAGGGCAGAGGAATATGCATAGATGTAAAAAATCGTGCTTCACAACTCTGCTTTGTTTTTAGTCGCAATACTTAATTATTTTGTTTTTTAAAATACATTAAAGGGATAGCTGAGGTTTTTACAATGTAACAAACATGTTTGGACGAAAAGTACTGAGCCGCATTGCTCTAAAAGGGGCTCTGATTCTGTACTCCTGTGTGGTCGCCCTAGAAAGCCTGTAAGAGCTTCAGAGTTGTAATTGGGCAGCCTGGGGTCCTGCCGCCTGCTGCAGTGTAAGCCTGACACGAACATTTGTGGGGAGGGAAGAAGGTTTTTATTGAAAGGGTACCTAATCTGAAGGGGCTGGGAGCATCCCTGCTCCAGGCCAACCTCTCTGCCAAACATAGAAATTCCCTTGTTCCCAGAAACCCAGAAATCCAAGCCCTGCCCAGAAGTTCCCCGTCGTTCCTTACCTGTTCTTCTGGAGCCCAGGGCAGCTACACTGAGGGGTCTGTCTCTCTCTCTCTCTCTCTCTCTCTCCCCCCCTCTCCCTCCCCCCCCCACCCCCTCCAGCTCTCAGGCTTTCTCTCCCTGGGCGGCACCCTCGTGGGTTCCAGAGTCACCGTAGTTTTGCACAGCTTCCTTTCTCTCCCTGGCGAGGCCATACTACCAGGTTACTGCAGACAGTCATTTGTGGGGCCTGGTGCCCCAGGCTACTGTCGCCCCCCAGGCTGGCACACGGTCCTGCCTCTGTCTCCCACGTGCTGCTCTCAGCACAAGAGCAGGAGGGGCGCAGACCCGGACACTGGCAGTGAGAAGGGCCCAGCCCCAGCCCATACCATGCAGGGCAGAGCAGCCCCGTCTCAAGGGTGGGTGCCCAGAGAGGTGTGCCCCAGCACGGGACTTCACCTCCGCAAGTTGGCTCCCTACATGCGAGGCAAAAAGCCCCGAGTGGGCCTGGTGTCTGCCAGTCCTTCGACCCCTCTGGTGCCCCACCCCAATCAGGGGTGCAGAACAGGGAGGAAGAGTGGAGGGCACACCTCTGCCGGTGTTGTGTTTTAAATTTTTCCCCCAGAATCCCATGCACTGTGGGAGTGACCAGCGTCAGCCCGTTCTAATCAATGTCCACCGTGTGTGTCAGTCTGCACAGCTCTTTGCACGGGGCGGGGCGTCGCCTTACTGTGTTTTGTGACCATCTCAACCTGCTCAGCCACATTGCTTTGTTCGCAGTTGTCTGAGGCAGCAGCCGCCTCTGCCGCCCCTTCTATTTCGTCCTGGGGAAACAGGCTTTTTCACTGGCTGCTGTTATAACCTACCACGGTGGGTTTCTTTCCTCCCCTTCTCCTCCCCCTGGGGATGGGGGGAGGGGGCCTCTCTGGCAGGATTGGGGTTCCTCGGATTGGGGTCTTCCCCACTCTGCAGCGATTTAGCCAGACCTACCCTGTTAACAAGATTATGAAGAAATACTTGGGATGTAAGAAGAGTCCTTAAAGATTTATTTTAAACTTAAAAAAACAGTAATTTAGAAAATCTCATTGAGGGACTTGTGAATAAATCATTTGCTGAGCACCATGAGAAGGACTTGATTCCTGTGACAGAATCAGTGCTGACGCGAACACAGGAGAGAGTCTGGAAACGGCCAGGAACAAAACACAGTTTCTCCTACTGCCGCTGCTCCCCAGAGGTCCAGCGTATCAGTGGGAAAATTCTGTCTCAGCTGACGTGGCTCCCGGTTAGCCAGTTTGTTTAATGATGAGAAAGGGCTTGTAACGTTCTTATGGTCACGTCCCCTGCACCTCTTTGTTGTTGAAACATTTTGCTTCCAAGTAGACATTTTCAGTGCAGTGTAATGAAATGGAAACAGAAACCAAAAGCATTATGTCATTTGGGGAGATCTGAGCCAGCAGGTCACAAGTGGATTCCGTCATGAGCCAGTGTGAACTAATGAAAGCACAGCAGAAGCTCTGGAACTGCATGGAACATTCCACTGGACTGGCAGTGCAAGAAAGGGATGGGGGCATCTGATAAAGATTAAAGCAAAAATGTCAAATCCTTGTATGGCTAGAAGAGGTTAAAAGAAAACATTTTTTTCCTCTAAGCAAGAGACTAATGTACCAGGAGAAACGTGTCAGAGCTTGTTCAGCACTTTGTGTTCGTCGTCTTGGAAGGGGAGCTTGCTCTGTGGAGGGCGTGTCCAAAGATGATAGGCTCAAAGCACTCAGGTGACTACGTACTTGGAGTGGGGGCCCAGTGACCACCACACTTTGGAGCAGCAGCAAAGCGGTCTGTGGCTCATAGCTCCCTGAAAACTATCTGTGAATTCGGCTCCAGCAGTTGAGATTGGCTGTGACTCACTGCCAGGTTTGGGCCCAGATTCTTCTCTTCGAACAAATCATTGGTTGAGCTTTGCCAGTTACTGGAAGATCTGGAGCATGGGTATTCTCCACACCATGTCTTTGATTCTGGAATTCTTGACCTTTCTGGAGAAGCAGACATAAACTAGTCTGGGATGTGAGGCATGAGACAGAGCCTTCCATTCCAGGTAAGCCCAGGGTGTTATGGTGGGTGGTTTGCATTAGTATCATTTCCTTACCTCTCATTGTGGTTAATCAGCCAGAGTTGATGAAGATTTTAGGTACCATCCCTGTTCTAAAGATGGATCAGCATGGCACATCCAGACCTGATGTGGTTAGTTTCAACATTTGTGTCACATCCAGAAATGAAGCCAAATAATCCAAGAATGATTTGAATTGAGCATTCAGCCACTGAGTAATAAACATTTGGAACTAATTAACCAGAAAGCTGATAAAAGCTCTGAAGATATGCCTTCTCACGCTTGTCTCCAAGGAGTCTGAGAGTGAGGTCAGCACCGTGAACCACAGACGCTCCCCGGACGCCTGCCCGGCGCCGCGCTTTCTGTCTTGTCGGAGGATGCGGTGCCTGGGCCCCGCGAGTATGAGGAAGGGAAAGACGGGCTTCCTCGGGCAGTTCGCTGTCGGGTTGCGAAGGCTTCCACCTGTGAAACAGTAAAGAACAACTAGGGTTTTGTCCTTGCAAATGTTTCGTTTATTAAAAAGCACCACCATTTTGATTGATGTGTTAATTAGCTTGATTGTGGTAATCATTCCACAATGTATACGTGTATCGAAACAATCGTATTGTACAGCTTAAGTATATACATCTTCAACTTTTATTTATCAGCTATACCTTAATGAAGCGGGGGGCAGACATCCGACTGGATGGGAGAAAACACGAGCAAGTCGTATATCCGATGTGGGGTTAATTCCCAAAGCATACAAAGGACTCACGCAACTCAATAGCAAAAGACCAACAATCCAGTGTAAAAAGAGTAGAAGATCTGAATGGGTATTTTTCCAAAGAAAACATACAGATGGCTACCGGGGGCCTGAGAGATGCTCAGCCTCATCAACCATCGATCGATCGGGGTACGTATCGAAGCCACAGTGAGCTGTAAACATCACCCCGCACAGACCAGCTGTTACCAAAAAGACAAGAAGTGGCGAGTGTTGGCAAGGACGCCAGTTTCCCCACAGCCTTGCCAACACTTATTTTCTTGAAAGTGGCCATTGTAATGGGTGCGAAGTGGTATCTCATTGTGGTTTTAGTTTTTGTTGTTTCCCTGGTGATTGGTGATGTGAAGCATCCTTTCACGTGCTTACTGGCCGTTTGTATATCTTCAGGTCTTTTGCCTGTTTTTTAATCAGCTTATTTGGTGCTTTTGTTGTTGAGTTTTAGGAGTTCCTGCTATATTCTGGACATCAGTCCCTATGAGATACATGATTTGCAATGCAGCCCATTTTGTATGTTGACCTTGTGTCCTGTGATTCTGCTGAATTCACATGTTATTCAGGAGGGTTTGTTTTGCGGAGTCCTTGAGCTTTTCCGCACAGACTGTCGTGTTACATGGTGACGGGAGCAGTTTCATGCTTTTCCAATCGGTGTACCGTTTCGTTTCTTTCCTTGCCCTATGGCATTGACCAGCACTTTCAGTGTTTGAATAAAAATGGCGAGAGCAGACAGCTTTGCCTGTTTCTGGTATTGGGGGAAGCATTTAGTTTTTACCACGTTTGGGGTAGTTTCCTCCATTCCTAGTTTTCTGAGAGTTTTCATCGTACATGGTTTTTGAATTGTACATGGTCACTTGTACTTTTTGCATCAATTGATGCGATCATGTGAGTTTTCTTCCTAAACTGTAAATATCTGAGCCCTGGCCGGTGTGGCTCAGCTGGTTGGAATACTGTCCTGTGCACCAGCAGGCTGCAGGTGCAGTTCCTGGTCAGGGCACATACGTAGGTTGTGGGTTGGAGCCCTGGTCAGGAATGTATAGGAGGCAACCGATCCATGTTTCTTACATCTCTCGCTCTCAAATAAATAAATACTGTTAATTTGTGGATTACATTGACTGGTTTTCAAATACTGAATCACTCTTGTATCTCTGGAATAAATGCAACTGCTGAACTCTGCTAACAATTCGTAAAGGGTTTTTGCACCCCTGTTTATAAGGGATGCTGGTTTGCAGTTTTCTTTGTTAGCACTGTCTTTGTCTGGTTTGTGTTCCCTCCTTTATTTTCTGAAAGAGATTGTGTGGAAGTGGTGTTAGTTCTTCTTTAAATGTTCAGTACAAATCTCCAGTGAAACCACTGGGGCCTGGAGATTTCTTGTCTGGAAATTAACTGCAAGTTTAATGTCTTCACTAACTGTAGGGCTATTTCCATTATCTATTTCATGTTGGGTGAGTTGTGGCAGTTTGTATTATTCAAGGTTATTGCCACAAAATTTTCTTCTTTGATAGGCTTCTCCTTTCCTGATCCTTGGAAAAGGCTTTTCGTGGCTCTCTTTTTCGGTGCGTGTGTGTTGGCTTTGCAGGGTGGCCAGAAGGAAAACCCAGAAAACGCACCACCGTGTCCTCCCTCCAGTCTCAGAGCGCCCACGGGCGCTGCCGTCTTGTTTCCCTTTCAGTGTCTCCTGTCGCAACAGGAGTGTCCAGGGCGTGGGTGGCGGGACAGTAGGGAAAAGTAGGTCTTTCTCATCTTCCTGGAAGTCCTCCTGTCCTGTCTTTCATTAAACAACAACAACAACAACAACAAAAAAGCCCTCCAAAGAACGGTTTTTACTAGTGAGGAGTATGTAAACTATCACTCTGGTTTAGCTGTGCATTTCCGACTATATTGTGAAGGAATTACAGATGTCATAGGTAGTTAATCTATGGTAAGTGAGTAATTGAGAAACTCTAAAGTTGGTTTACTGCCTGGTCAAAATCAGATGTGATAGAATCTGATTCAAGTTTTATGAAAGGCTTTTTTGTGTCACTCTGATATTGCTTACTGTCTGAACTGTTTCAGAGAGATTGCAGCAACCAGTTTGTGGTTTAAAAATCCAGAAAAGACAGCCACGTTTTCCGGGAGTAAAGCTGTGACAGTAACAAAGGCAGTTATGATAGATAAGACCACTGTGGCAGTCCCTTCCTCCTGAGGTTCGGATGTCCTTAAATGGATTTTTAAGGGACCACCAATCTCTTTCTCCCTTTTCTTTTCCTCTGTCATCTATGGTTAATAGACAAGGTGGTTTACTCGCCTCAGAGTCACTTTATCAAATTACAAGTGAAATGAAATGGGAATCTGCTAAGTTCTGAAATAAAAACGGTGACGGAGAACCTGATTGTACTAAGAGAGAAAACGAGGCGGCTTTGCGTGTTCTTGCTTGCTCTGTCGGGAAGGCACTGCCGCGTGCCACTCTCTCTCCCGGAGCTTTAGTGGGCGCCGAAGTGGAACGCAGCCGCGTGCTGCGTCCTCATGTTTGTTGCTGTTGGTTTCGGTGATTCTCGGTCCTGAAGTGCCGATTTACAGCCAGAACGAGAAGAAATTGTTAACGCCCCCTTGCATTTGTGCGCTGGCATTTTTTAAGGCCTCGTGGGCCCGTCTGCGTGATGAGGGGTATCTGCTTCTACATCGTTGTCTGTAGGCCCCCCTCCCAGAGACTGAGGGCCCCACCGTGTGTCCTGTACACCGGAATTCCTTGTGGCTTCCCCAGCGATTCGAGCGTGCCCCGAGGTCGAGAACCAGGGCGCTGGGGCCCGGCCACGTTCAGTACCGTCTCCCCTGAGGGCACAAGCTCTCTGCAGCTGCCTCCCAGGCCAGCGGTGCTGATGCTCGGACAGGCCTGCGGAGGCGACTTCACCCCCAGATGCAGGCAGACCCGCACCGGCATCCGGCACCGCCTGGCGGGCTCTGCGTGGTGATCGGGCCCAGCAGCTCCCCCCTCTCTCTTCCCAAGCAGGGGATAAGCCCAGGACAGTGCGGAGGCAGGGCCCTGACGGGGACCGCTCCATGTGCTCCACCCAGCTCTGGCCCACCGCGGCCCCGGCAAAGGCAGCGCG
Organism: Glossophaga mutica; assembly: GCA_039655065.1. NCBI lineage: Eukaryota > Metazoa > Chordata > Mammalia > Chiroptera > Phyllostomidae > Glossophaga > Glossophaga mutica. The sequence continues at coordinate 171,428,504 of CM077307.1, read as the reverse complement.
AACTCCAGCACGTGCTTTCCGTGGGGTTCCGGCCGAAGGGGGCGTTCTTCTCTGTGCTGAGATCAGCAGTGACACCAGCCGCTCGGAACAGGCCCCCCTTGCACCGGGTGCTTCATGTTTGTTCGCCGGCACTTTAAATCTCTAGACAGCTTCTTCTTATTTAAAAACTTTTCTGCTGGAAACCTGATGGATTGTGTGCCTGTTACTAAAAATCCGACGTGGGAAGCGCCAACCCCTCGCACGTCCCAGCGCCTGGCTCTGGGGAGGTGCGCGCTGCGGAGGTGCGGTCGGCGGCTTTCAGGTCTCTTCCGGGCACGTGCATTTTAATCTCTGATGCTTTAGTGTGATAACATGCAGTTTTTACTTACATCACGTATTTAAACAATGTTACATATAAATAAAGTTCTAAATAAAAATTCTGTGGCTGGTTTACATTAAAATAGGATATCTTGAAAGTATTGTATAATAAACTTCCTCATTCTTTTAAAAAATAAACTATAATTTAGAATAGTTGAAGATTTACAGAAAAAAAATGGAGAGATAATGTAGAGCATTTTAATATACCCCACACCCAATTTCTTCCCCTAGGGTTTATTTTTCTCATTCTTTTTCCTATTTATAGACTGTTTTTCCCAGTTGTAGATCTACAGAGGAATTGAGTGGCAAGTACAGAGAATTCTCCTGTGCCCCCACCCCCGTTTTCCCTGTTACTAGCGTCTTGCATTAGTGAGATATATTTGCTCAATCGATAAGTCAATAGTGATGTATTATTATTGACTGAAGTCAGGAGTTTACATGAAGAGCCACTCTTACATGAAGATTCAACCCATGGAAGTTTTACAAAAATTCCAAGGGTTTTGACAAGTGTATATTGACAGGTGTCTGTCACTATAATATCACACAGAATAATTGCCCGAAAAATTCCCTGTGGTCCAGCTGTTTATCCCTTCCTTTCTTCCCAATTCCTGTCAACCACTGATGTTTTTACTGCCTCCAGTTTTGCACTTTTCAGAATGTTATATACAGTCCTGTGCCGCTTAGCGATGGAGTACGTTCTGAGAAGTGCACCCCGAGGCCATCTGGGCACGTGCACACATCAGAGAGCGCGCTCGCACAGACCGAGATGGGCCAGCCCGCCGCACGCCTAGGCCGTGAGGTCCCCTCACCGCCCTGGGCCGCAGGCCTGTACGGCGCGTTCCCGTACGGACGACGTGAGGTCAGCTCCAGCACACGATCACATGATGCGGTCAGCGGATGTGGCGAACACGCGACACGTGAGGCCGCTGCCAGCGGAACACGGCGGACTGTTTCACGGCACGCCTCCTTTATGAGCGGAAAGGGTGCACTCTAAGACAACAACAAAAAGTGCATAGTAAATACACGAACCAATAACAGCCATTGATTATTGTGATCAAGTATATACTGTACCTAATTGTATGTGCTATGCTTTGTACGACTGGCAGGGCAGTAGGTTTGTTGACGCTGGCATCACCACGAACACGTGAGGGGTGCGTTGTGCTGTGACATTGGGGTGGCTGCAGTTGATCTAAGCGTTGATTAATTAATTAAATTTATTGGGGCGACGTTGGTTAATAAGATTGTATAGGTTTCAAGAGTGCATTTCTGTGATACATGGTGTCTGGACCGCATCGTGTGCCCACCACCCACAGTTCAGTGGTCTTCTGGCACCATGTGTTCGACCCCCTTTGCTGTTCCCTCGGGCCCCTTCCCTCTGGTGTCCTGCACGCCGTCGACTGTGTCTGCGAGTTCCAGTCTTACATCCCATGTGCGGGTGAAATCGTGCGGTTGTTAGCGCTTTCCGTCCGACTGACTTCACCTCGCGTGATACTCTCAGGTTCCGTGTTGTAAACGGCGTCGTCTCACCTTTTCTCAGGGCCGAGTAGTGTTCCGTCGTGTGTACGTGCCCCGTCGTCTTCGCCCGGTCCTCTGTGGAAGGGCACCTGGCTTGCTTCCGTCCTGGCCACTGCGAATAATGCTGCAGCGAACGTAGGCGGGCACCTCGCTCTGCAAATGAATGTTTCTCCATAATTTGATTCGGGTTATGAATCAAATGCAAAAATACCCTCCTGGGACATTCTTGCCAAGACTACGTTTCTGAGGAGGCATCTGAGGAGACAGATATTGTCAATTCATCTCGCTGCTGGGGACTCGAATTTGTTTCACTTGGTAAAGTAATATGTGTTAAGTATAAAATTAATGAGTATTTTGTAATCGTCAATAAATAATCAGTAAGTATTTTGTAGGGGTGTACTTTGAGACAAAGTCAATATTCTTTTTTATCGAACATATACTACTTTTTACATCTATTGATAATGCTGTTTGAGTCATTTATTGCTGGGGTGGCTGCCAGAGAAAGATTTCCTAATTCCATCGTTCCTCTACTTTCATGCGTTGGCATTCTGCTGCGGGAGAGAGCAGCCCCTTCTTCCTGTTTGTGTGTATCAGTGTGAACTCACGGAATCTCACTTCAGTCAACGCATTGTAATCCGTTACTCGCATTATTTATTTTGAATGCGCAAAGTCTCTCAGATTCGGCCAGTGGGAACCTTTTCAAGGTGACCCCTGTATTCTTGTGACATGTCCCATCATTCTCAGAGCATTTGCTTACCTTCTGGCACAGAATTCTCCAGGCCCATCTCGTGCCTTCCCTGACCCAGCCGCGCAATTAGGCCCTTCTCCCAGGAGCTCGAGTTTCTTTTCGTGGAGAGTAATATTTGGAAAGCGAGGCCTGGGCAGTGCGTGTGCTCACTGCTCCTGAGGCCGCGTGGCGTCCAGGCCCTGCCGCAGACAGGCCTGGGAAATGCACGGCCGTCCACACGCATCCATTCTCCCGCCCTCTCGCTCATGCCTGCCTGCGTGTCTCTGCGTGTCTGTGCAGCACGTAAACACCGTGCGTTTTCACCAGCACCTGCCATTCCAGTCTAACACAGCAGAAGTTGTTCTCGTCTTCTCCTTTTTTGCACTTGTACCGCCCTTCTATGACAGAGAAATCGGACTCTCATTTTTCCCAACGTGTTTGTTTATGTGATCGGTTCCCTTGTACGCGGCTGATCTCTTGACCACACAGGCCACGGATGCCTGAGCCCACAGGCTGTCTCGTTGGGCTCGGCCCCGGCCCGAGCACGCAGCAGCTGTGCAACCTACTTCCCTTGCCCTTGAGAAATTGCGGTGGCACGTTTTGCAGGCTGAGTTCACATTTCTTTCACTATATTGTTGTCAGCGTTTAAACCTGACCTTGATGGCGATATAAGAAGTATTTAAGGGTCAGAACACCTGGAGTAGAAATCTGAGCGAGTTCAACCCTCGTCCTCATCAGGTGGGATTTTATTAGCGTTTTACATAGACAAACAGTACGAACAAGGCCAGCCTGCAACTGTGCTGCAGCAGCAGGTAAGTTGGCCTGACTTTGGCGGGCAGTTGACCAGGGCTCTGGCGCTCTCCTGCTTCCCTCCTCCGGCCCCCCGTTCAGGACTCTGATACCGGTGCCCGTGCCGCCGCCGCAACTAGTCTGGGGCTCTCTCTGGTTCGAGTTACCTTGGCGATTTATGTTTTGTATTTTGGAATACGGTCTCTGGGAACCAAGAAGTTTTTCTTCTTGGTCAACATCATTATCACTAGTTTAACAAAATTAAATAGTTTTTTCCCCTTAAAAGTGATATTTTTGCCAGGGCTGTTTGGGAAAGAAAATGACATTAAAGACATCCAAATTGAAAAGGAAGAAATAAAACTATTTTTTAAGATGACATGACTTTGTATATAGAAAATTGTAAAGAATGTACCAAAAATTATTGGAACTAATAAACAAGTTCATCAAGGTTACGGGATAAAAGATCACATAAAAATCTATTTTACTTCTGTATACTTACAATGAACCATCTGAGAATGAAATTAAGTAATAAGCATTTTCATTTATAGTAAAAAATTAAGTGAATAATTTTATTATAAAAAGAATATTTTTAGGAATAAATCTAAAAGCAGTATAAAATTTATGTTTTGAAAAATACAAAATGTTGGAAGAAATTATAGAAGACCTAAATAAGTGGAAATATATTACATATTTGTGGGTTGGAAGACATGTTAAAATACCAGCTGACTTCTTTACAGAAATTAACAGTTGATCCTAAATTTAAATCAAAATTAAAAGAAACAGAATAGCCAAAATAATCTTGAAAAAGAATAATAAAGTTAAGATGGTGTGGTTCAGGCGCATAGATAGATACATATAACAAACTAGAATTGGAAGTCCAAAAACAAACTAACATTTGTGGTCAGTAGATTTTCAGAAATGATACTGAGATGATTCAATGGGGGGAGAATAATCTTTTCCACAAGTGGTCCTGGGTCAGCTGGGTACCCACATGCAGAAGAATGAAATTGTTTCTCCATTTCACGCCATATACAAAAATTAATTGAAAATAGATTGGGACTAATGTAAAGGGCTTAAAATCATAAAGAATTCTTACAAAAAAAAAAAAAAAGAAGAAGCAGCAGCAGCAGCAGCAGCAAATCTTATGATCTTGGATTAGGCCAGCAGTTTTCAACCTTTTTCATCTCGTGGCACGTAAATGAATTACTAAAATTCTGCAGCACACCAAAAAATACTGCATTTTTTGCTGATCTCACACACAGAAAAATAGGTGTAATTTTGATTCATTCACACCAAACAGCTATTGTTTTAAATTTGACAGTCTAAGGAAAAGAAGTTGGTACCCCCGACTAAATAGTCAGGAATTACATGTTTTAAAAATTCTTGTGGGGCTCTGGACAGATAGCTCAGTTAGTTAGAGTGTGGTCCCAGTTGTGGGTTCAATCCCCGGTCAGGGCACGTGTAAGAATCAGCCAGTGAATGCATAAATAAGTGGAACAACAAATCAGTCTCTCTCTCTCTCTTCCTCTCTTTCTCTTTCTTTTTCCCTTTCTCTCCCCTTTCCTTCCTGTCACTCCCTCAAAATTAATAAATTAAAAAAAAATTCTTACGGCATACCTATGGAAAATGCTGGATTAGGCAATGGTTTCTTCGATAGGGCAACAAAAACAAATAAATAAATGAGACTTCATCAAAGTTAAAAACTTCTATACTTCCAAATATACCATGAACAAAGTAAAAACACAATCCAGAAAATGGGAGAGTGTATCTGATAAGGACCTAGTGTCCAGAACATATGAATAACTCTTACACCTCAATGAAAAGCCAACACAGTTTAAAAATGGGCAAATGATTTGAATAGACATTTCCTCACAAAAGATATATGAATGGCTAAGAAGCACATGAAGAGAAATTCACACCATTAGCTGTCAGGGAAATGCAAATCAAAACCACAGGCTATGGGTTTACACTAGGGTTGCTATAATCAAAAAGACAGGTAATAAATAGCCCTGGCCAGTGTGGCTCAGTGGATTGAGCACTGGGCTATGAACCAAAGAGTCACCAGTTCAACTCCCAATCAGGACACATGCCCAGGTTGCTGGCCAGGCCAGAGAATCCCCTGGCCCCCAGTAGGCGGGTGTGCGAGAGGCAACCACACATTGATGTTTTTCTCCCTCTCTTTCTCCTTCCCTTTCCCTCTTTCTAAAAATAAATAAATGAAATATTTTTTTAAAAAAAAGACAGGTAATAACTAGTGTTGACGAGGCTGCGAAGAAATCGAACTTTGCTCGAGCTGCTGGAAGGAGTGTAAAATGGTGCATGTCCCTCGATGGAAAACAGACGGGCTGTTCTTCAATAGGTTCTACGTAGAGTTACCGTACGACCCAGCAGCTCCACTCCTAGGAGAAATGAAAACACACACAACCTTGTACACAAGTGTTTGGGACATGATTTGCAAGAGTTTAAAAGTGTAAGGAACCCAAGTATCTGTCAGCTGCTGAACGGTAAATAAAAAGCGATAGAGGCACACAGTGGAATATTACTTGGCCATTAAAAGGACTGAAAAGTTAATGCGTATGCTGCAATGCAGATGAACCCTGAAGACATTGTGCCAGGTGAAAAAATCAGTCACGCGTCATGTGATTCCATAGAGACAAAGCGGCTTGGTGCTGCTGAGGACTCAGGAAGTTGGGGGAAGGGGGAATGACCGAAAATAGGCCTGGGGTTCCTTTCTGGGATGCTGAGAATGCGCTAAAATGGATATGATGGTTGAACAACTGACTGTGCTAAAAAAACACAAACAAACGTTGATTTGTGTATTTTAAAAGGCTGAATTGTATGGTATGGGAATTACAGCTCAAAAAAGCTGCTATTGAAAGGTATTTTACCAATAACCTAAATTTAGATTTGTTTTTTTTAGCTTTCATTTTTACCAGAAAGTATTCCGTGTGAGAGTACTAACAGCAATATTCTGTATAGAACGGGAAAATGGGTAATTCTCCCTGATGGATTCGCAGAGTAAATGGGCTTGAAAGATGAGCTGGTGAAGCTCAACTGTTTTTGTCGTAACTGCTGTGCATCCCCTTTCCCTACGCATAGCCTTCTGCTACCCCACGCTGAGGCTCCCCCCCCCCCCCCGCCATCTCCATTCCTCCCCTCACGGTCATGGAAACGTTGGTGACACCTTCTGTAAGATACCCTAAATCCTATCTGCCGTTGGACCTTCATAACCGAGGTTGATTCCTGAGTTTAGTTCTAACCGTGCAATTGTTTCAAAATTTCCCATTCTTTCGTCATATCACCGTTTTTTTGCCCAAGTACATTTCGCTTCATTAACATTACCAGGCCTGCCATTTATTTCTACAGCTGTCTTCATGAGAAGAGCTATACAGCGTGTAACTTGTTGTCATGGTTCTGTAGTAATGCTGTAGCAATAAATAATGAAGTTAAGAAAATCGACTGTTTCATCATTTTCTGGAAAGCCTAAAGTTATCAGGAATAATGAATGAGTTAAATTACCAGAAGGAGACATAAAACTTTAATCTCTAGGTTCTTTTCCTTTGAAAGCACCTGTGCTGTACAGCACATTCCCCCGGGAATAAAAAGTTCAGGGAAAATCAAGCGGTTGTTGATCACTGGAGTTTTTCCCGAAGATTAAAACATCATAGAGTTGACAGCCTATTTGTATCGAATGCTTATCTCAGAAGAGTTTTTGCAGGGTTGCCTTTCGTTGTTTCACTTCACGAAATTAATTGTGATCCATTAGAAAAAAGAAAAATGGAAGAAGTTCTTGTTGGCACACGTTTCCAAGGCATCTTAGTAGGCTGGCAGTTTCCCTTCGATGAGAGGGCGCATGGTCTTCAATCTCAAAATGGCTCGTTCTTCTGTTACCTTGCTGGTCTGCTCAGGAAGGGGCCTGTCCTGCTGCGTGGGCTCCTCAGCCCTGAGGACGTGCATCGGGCAAGCAATGCAAGGTGATCACAAAAGGCTTTTGTAAGGACCTAGGATGCGTCTTTTAAACTTTAGTAAATAAACCGTAACAACTAATTTATTTTCGGTACTTTAAGTATCTGATAGAATTTTTTTTGTTTAGTTTTAAGTTGGTTTTAAAACTCTTTAGGTATAATAGGCCAAAAATCAGAATCTGCCTTTATTGTGAGTGTAAAACTGCAGACGATTAAGCCCAGAAAACAGAAATGTATTATTTTGTCTGTAATGATGAGTGGGTTCTAATGTTGATACAGTATACCTATGGAAAGGGTGATGGATTTGATTTTCTGGCCTTCGTATAAGGTATGGCAAAATGTGATCGAAACCTCTATTTACATATTCAAATGCGTCTTACGAAATTGCGAAACCTGGTAACTTGGGTGGAAGACTGGTGGAGCAAGAAGAATGGTAAGAGAGGATTGTGTGGGGGCTTGACACCCCTCGTATTTATTTCTTTATTACTTGAGCTTTACAGCAAGCATTCTTCCGGGATTTAAAAAGATATTTTAAAATAATACACTTACTGTTGGGTATTCAGTAAGTCCGTCCAGAGATGACTGATTCCCAGCAAATTTGTCATTAAAGTTATTGAAAGTTTTTAAAATTGATACTGTATCTTTCCTGATTCTCTTATTTTATGTCTTGTTGAACTCTCTTCCCTTCTCCTAAAGTACTGGCCGTTTTAGATTGATATCTTTGGCATCTTAGGTAGGCAGAATTCTAAACTTATATTCCAAGTTTGAGTTGCAATTTAAGATTTCTTGGGCAGAGAAAGATATGCTTTTGTGCTGCTTTTTAATCTCCGTGACATTTGGGTGCACTTTCCATAGTCAGCGTTGGAAATGGGAAAAGTTGAGGTTGTGGGGCCATTAAGAAAACTTAACTTGTAAATTTGTGTTTCAAGAAATTAGTAAGTTTTAGTTGAGCTTCAGCATAATCTGCTGAGTTGGTGTTAGAATGCCACACTATTTATAATACTAAACCACAGTAACATCCCCACAAACTTCCAAAGTGTTCGAACACTAAGACCAAATGTTTTTTCATCTTCAAGTGACTAGGATACGTAAATATTGAAGAGAATGAGGAGAGGATTTTAAAATTCATTATTGCCACTTTTTGTGATTGTGTACGGTTTAGAGAGAGAGTAGCCAGTTGGTATCTAAGACTGTTATGTATTCGATTACTTCGATCCAGATACAAAGGTCTCAGAAGTATTTGGACTAAAAAGAACTATTAAACTTGATTAATTTCTAGGTTATAAGCCTAGATCAAGGATTCCTTCTTGATCTCGTTTTTGTTGAACTGGGAGGTTGAGAGGTGGGAAGGTCCTAACCTCAAGCTCCAAGACAGAAGCTCAGTCTCCTGCCAGGACGTCCATGCACCAGCCACAGAATGGAGGCAGTACCACAGGAACTTCACCTTGGGCTCTCTGAGCCAGAACTTGGTCACAAGGCCACACCCAGCTGCCTGGGAAGCAGGCTTTCTCTGGGAGGCCCTGCTCAAAACCAGACATTCTTTTATATGGGGGCAGGGGGTACACGTGAGTGGCAGCCACTAGTGGTCCCTGCCGTGCCCTCGCTGGAAGCTGCGAGGATCTGCCCACCTGCCCGCAGACAGGGAGGGCCCGCTGCCCACACCTGGCCTGCCCGGGCCAGCCCAGGCTGCCAAGGCCGCAGGAAGCTCGGCTCAGGTGAAACCCTCAGACAGGGCTGGCTTGAGGAGACGCAAAGCAGACTTCAGGCAGACTCAGGAAAGATGCCAGAGCCGTAAACTTTGTTGTCGTGAGAAAATAACAAAGGTGTCGCAGGCCAGCTTTTTCACTGCGTGCAGTTCTCTGTCTCTCCCCGGTGTCAGCCCATTACCGTTCAGCAGGCTCAGGCTGTCGTACCGTGCGTCATCAGCGCTGCGCACCGTCTGAACATCCTGCTCGCGGAGGGCATCTTAGTGCTGGGTTTTTATCTTTCAAGTAAGTGTTTTTCGACTGGGCAACGACAGGTACTTAGCACATGGCTTTCGTTCACCGGCACTTTCCTGTCGTTGCAGTGGATGAAGGTCGCAGTAAGGAGCCCGACCGCGTGCAGGTGTTCTACAAGAAAGCCATCATGCCTTACGGCGTCTATAAGAAGCAGCGCAGGGACGCCAGCGAGGAGGCCGACGTGCTGCAGTACGCGAGCCTGGTGGGGCAGGCGTGCGCCGAGCGGATGCTGCTGTTCCGGAGCTGAGCCTGCCGGCCGCACCCCGTCCGGTGCCCGCTGCCCGGTGCCCGGTGCCCCTGCCCCGATGCATCACTCGGGGGGAGCCCCGCGTCCTCCCGCGGATCTGACTTTCTTATTTTGACTATTACATGGCTTTTCTAAGCTGTTTGTGGCAGTGTATTTGTGAGAATCTCATGGTTAATATAAAGATTTAAAAAATATATGACCTAGCCTCATAATTGGGGTTTACCGCTTTGGAAGTTTGTTTTATGAATAAGGTGTGGTAAACTGCTCTTACTGTTCATATTTTGGAAAGTGAAATCAACACGTAAATCTCAGATAACTTAAAATACAGTTGCGCTTTTTTGTTCTGTTGGGAATCAAAACAGACTGTTTCCTCAGATCCATTTAAAACTGGTTTATGCTTTAAAAATAGAAAGTCCTTAAGTGTGGGGAAGAAGGTGGGGAGGCTGTTTCATCGCTTAGAAAATGTCTTCTCCAGAGGATGAACCTGCTGTTACTCTGTGTTCAAAAGTCGAGGAGTGTTGGGTGGTTTAGCAGAGAGCTCGGAAAAAACAAGGCGCGGACTCCACCAAAAAGGAGTCTGGATCGGCCGTCTGCTCACCCAGGGCAGCGCCGCTCCCGTCTGCCGTTCTGGCCTGGTTTTCTCCCGGACGAATGATGGCTGGTGTTCCCTTACGCTCACAGCACCCCAACTTGGACAACACAACACACGTTTGCCCAAGTTATATATTATAGATTTGCTCTGTTTTTAAAAACCCAAGAAAGGGAAGTTTATAAAGCAAAATGTTGGCCCCTGCCTTCACCTAGGCCCCATTCCTTGAACTCAGGACACTTGTCTTTGGTTATTGCTGAAGAATTAGTTAATAATCCGACTGTGTGCTTTTAGAGCTGTGCTACCAGTCACACTTAATTAGGTGGGAAGCCTTCTGACCTCTGTTCCGGGGAAGGGGCGGAACTCCATTGCTTGCCCTTTGATTTGGGCGTCCTGGAAGCAGAGGCTGCCCCTCCTGTCTTCATACCTTCTTTCGTGTGGCCCTTCGCCCCTTGAGCAGATGCCCCGTGTCCGCCACCGTCCAGGTGGCAGGCACCGTGCCGGGAGGAAGTCCCGGTGAGCTGTGTGGAGGCCATACGGGCAGAGGGCTCCTTCCTGGGCGCTGGCTCAGCTGGTCCCCGCCCGCTGCGGCCGGCTGCTCGGCCCGTTTCGCCCGTTCGCCTGTTGTCTGTGGGTGGATCTTTTTGAAGCCATATCATAAAGCTTAGTAGTTTGAATCTCACTGCTGATTTAAAATGGTCCTTCTAAATGCACTGAATAAAACGTAAAATAATTTCAGCCAGCTAGAATGAAAGGAAGGCTCATAAAACAATGATTTTAAAAGTCAACTGTCTAGAAAGTCAGCATCCAAATAAACTACTCATTCAGACCTGCCACATGCAAATACTTGGCCGACTGGGGATAGAGTCGTGAGCAAAGCCATTTTCTCTGATACTATGGATTGTACTTCTTCTGGAATTTTCTTTTTCATAGTAATCTCCCAGGAGCCTTTCATTGACCCTCATTTGGAATTGCCTTTAGAATCTGTGGAAAATTTTTTCTTTTTCCCTCTCAAATGAAAATTAATTTTTTGATTGCAAAAATGATACTGTAGGCAATTAAAATATTAAGAAAATATAAATAAGAAAGTAAAAATAATCAGGAATCCTGCCATACAGAGAGAGAATTGCTGTATACACACACACTATATATATATAATTTTAATATAAAGAGAATCACGCTGTACCTGCTGTGTTTTCTCTCAACAGTAAGTTACGGACACCTGAACTTGGAAGAAAGTTCGAGCTAGGATTTCAGGAGTGCTGTGAGCGACCTGGGTGTCATCGCAGTGAGACGGGGTCCAGCCATGGGGCCCGTGGTGCAGGGGGGCGGGGGGGGGGCGGCTGGCATCGCAGCCACTTCCATCTGAGTGGGGAGTGTGCGGGTGGTATTCTGAGATCGCAGCTCCTCAATGGCCCGTGAAGAGACAGCTTGCGCCTTAAGCAATGCTGGTTTCTTCCTGTAGAATTCCCCCTAGGGTTCCTTCAGAGGAGAATGACTGGTCACCCCTGTCTGGGGACCGTGGTGTTGTCCCTGCGGGTGGCATTTGGTTGGTTCCATTGAAGCTCCAGGGAGAGCTGGGCATGGTGATTCTTCTGCTTGGTTGGTTGCTATATTCATGTGTTGGGTTTTTGTTTTATTTTGTTTTATTTTTTTGAGAACAGATACTGTATTGATCCTAATAAGCAACACTTCTTGAAAAGACTCAAGTTCTTTTGAGTTCTAACTGAGTGCTAATGGTGGGCCAAAGGAGGGTAATTGGGGAGAGTGAGCTGGTTTGGGCAACCGACAGGCAGTCTGGCTGAGACATCTGGCTGGGTGTTAATAGCTGTCATCTAAAGACGGACGTGAGACCCTTTCAAGGACAGCTGATAGCTTTTCAGAACCAGAAGCTTTGCGTGTATAATCTTAGCCGTGTAGTCCCTTCCTGATTTCAAATAACTTCAGGCCTACCTTCCTGTCTTGGGGAAGAAATGTAATAGAGATTCCCCATGCTACCATCTTTATTGAAATTATTTCAGTTCTGTTGAGATTTTTGTTCTCTTATTTTTAAAAAGTGTACTCTGAGCAACTTTTTATTTTCTAAAGGATAGAAGCTATTATCAGATAAATATATTCTTCATTTGGTTAAAATCACATTTGCTTTCAAACAGCTTATCTTACTTTTTATCCATTTTGCAAAATATCAGTTGTGTGTGGTTGCTTAACATATTGGAATCTTTTATGTAAACGAGCCTTTTCCGAATTCCGAGCAATATGTAGTTTGATTTTATAGGCTTTATAGTCAGTGCAAGTAAAGGTGAGGAAGGATATGATGACCGGTTACCTGAACCGAATCTTGTTGCTGACTTGCAAGCAAAGAGGGGAACTAAATGGACGTAATTGGGCAATGTTTAAATTAGAAGTTGTTCAAACGTGTTCTTTTTCAAGAGAATACCAGTAACTGTAAGACCAAATGGGTTTATTGCATGTTATGTTTTTTGCTCCTGTATGTGTTTTTTGAACAGTCCAGTCAATAACGCTTGAATGGAAAAAATAAAGCTGTTTCTCTCCGGAGTGGCTCTTGCTGGTCAATGTGGAAAGGACCTGTGTTGCCGTCTTTTGCATCCTTGCGTACATTTCACCTGTAGTGGCCTCAGAAAACAGGTGAAGCTTTGGCCGTGCGACCCGTGATACTTGACTTCCAGGGACTGGGGCTCCAGATCAATTAGTTCCTTAAATCAAAGCATGATGGATTCCCTTCTCAGGGATGAATACAAGTAAAAAAAAATGTCTCCTTCAGCAGAAATCTGGATTTTCACAAGTGAGAAGATAGACATTATTTTACCCAGAGACATTTGAAATAAAATTTCAGTTACAAACGCAAATATAATTTCTCTTAAAAAGTTTTAGTTTGCAGAGTAATTTTCATAAATATCTCATAAAGCGAAGTGTGTTTTTTTACGCAAAGTATGTTTTAATTGTTTGTGGTCTACCGTATATTGGTGGAATACAGTCACAAGTGTTTGTCTTTGTATGGTGACGAGGGTCCTGGTAGGTTTGTGATTAAATGAATCCAATGTTCTAAGTTATTTAAATATTAGTTACAATTCCCACTGACATTTTTTCCAGAATAGAAGTAGCTTTCTAGTTGCTTTCTTGAAATGGACAGTGCTCACCAGAGGGCATTTCAACAATATATAAAAGGACACAGAAGAAAAATAGAAGTCACAGCCCCATCATTGCTCCAGCCATTCACAGTGTGGGTGTGTACCCTTTCGAACTTTTTTCTGTCTGCACATATGTATATGTTTTGGTTTGTTTTGAAAGAAAATTTTAACTATGCCATGTATATTGTTTCATAATTTTTTTAGCTATTTGATATATTTGAGCATCTTGCTATATTGCGAATATGCAAATAAATGAGGAAAGAATGTCATTTTAGTGGCTGCATACTATTCCACAGCGGCTATTGTTTTTGAGAAAGGGAACGTAAGGCTTCAGCCCCTTATTACGTAGGATTGTACTTGACCAGCAATAATGGTTTATGTCGGTTCTTTGTAAAACTTGGGCATGTTCTTAATTCCTCATCTCCGGTTCCCTTTGCCCTTCACTGCACAGGAGAGATTTTCTTTTTCCTTGAAGGTTCAGGAAATGTCTAGCTTTTAAAATTCTGTTCACCTCCTCTCATTTTCCCTCAACTAACTATTTTCTGGGAAACCTACACTACTAATTTTACAGTTTGTACACCTGTAAAATTTTCAGTTAGAAAATGTCTGTCTTAAAGTTTAAAGTTATTTAAAATGAATTGAGATTCTGATTCACTGATTCTTTATAGAACAAAGCCTTTACATGGATGTAGTGGGAATGGTGCGTAACTGGACCACCACTGTTATTAATTTAGCTAAATTTCTTGCTTTCAGAAATACATTTGTACTTTTTTCTTTTAATCCTCACCCGAAGACATGGCCATTGATTCTAGAGAGGAGGGAGGGGAGAGAGAGAGAAGGAGAGAACCATTGATGAGAGAGGGAAACATCAGCCTTCTACACGTCCCGACCAACCAGGGACTGAATCCCGAACGTGGGTATGTGCCCAACCAGGAATCAAACTCAAAACCCTTTGGTTTATAGGACAATGCTCCAACCAACTGAGCCACACCGGCTAGGGCTGTTTTTGCTTTTTGAAATATTTTGAGATTTAGTTCCAAGTAAAGCTGCATTTTTTGTATCCAGGTGGTTGTCACAGCTGATACCCTCAGTCCAGTCTGGTCTAGAAAACATTCTCATTAACTGTTCAATTAGACCAAGAATTAAAGTTGCTGAACATGTTTTGCATGCCAAATTTTTACTATTTTTTGGAGCTTCAAAATAGCTTGCAGATTTTTATGGTTTGGTTTCCTCATCAGATCTCACCTGCAATGTAAAGAAGCAATTCCAAACAGCAGTGCTGTTGAAAAAGACCTAGCATAGCAAACCTTAATGTTCTGTGGCATTTGTGAGTTTCACTAGTCAGTTGCCCTTTAATACGGCACTCACTATAAATGTTTCAGCCACCTTGGAGGAGAGGTGACATTCTCCGCTTGTCTGGCGTACGTACAGCAGACTCCTAATGACCGGCAGAAATAGCTGTTTCTTTGATCCCTGTAGTTTGATTAAAGCTGGTATACAAAAGTGTTTTTTTGATTTTATTTATTTAAATGTTCAGCAGCGAGAGCCATACACCAAAAAGGGATAAAGGTGCTCTTAATGTGCATAATTCAACCATATGATTTTGGATTATATTTTCCCCTGAACCCTAGTTCTTCATGTTTTTATCAAGTTTGTGCCAGAGTCTTAACATTTAACATAGGCCTTTAAAGAAAAACTAACTAGCATTAAACGAGAACTCATGAATACTTCATGAAGTCCAGTTCATCGCACTTTGTTAATTCAGTATTCAGCGAGTCTGAATAGCAGTGAGTCTTAACTAATGGAACTTTCTGATCATGAAAAAAGGAAAACAGCACTTTAGGTTTGTGAATTCAAAGCTTAAGGCTCGTAGCTCGTTTGTATGGACAGAGTGACTGTGGACAGTTCTGTGTATCATTTAAAGCATTTCCAGCATCATTTAAAACATTGAGAGATGACCAGACTGTAACTTGGAAACTGTTACTATATTATTTTACTGACCATTAAAGCCAATGTGTGTGTGTATAGGGTGTGTGTGGCTTAAAACTCCCTGGTAACAGTATGATTTATTCTCAGTTTGAAGTCAAAGAGTCAGCTCGATAAAGCATTTGGATTTACAAGACTGTGGTAGAAGTCGTTCAGACTGATAGAGCAGCTCTGTCCAGTAAGGTCGCCACTAGCTCCATGTGTCTGATTTAATTAAAATGTAGAATTCAGTTCCTCAACCTCACTAGTCACATGTTGAGTGCTCGGGGACCACTTGTGGCCGTGGCTACTGCGTTAATTTCCTAGGGCTGCCCCTAACAAGTCGCCACAGCCTAGGTGGCTTAACACACCAGGAATTTATTCCTGCCATTCTGGAGGCCTCAAGTCCAAAACCAAAGTGCTGGCGGGGCCCTGTTCCTCTGCTGCGTCCAGCTCTGGTGGTTGCTGGCAGTCCTTGATATTGGCTGGCAGCTGTGTTGTTCTGTTTTCTGCCTTCATGTCCCATGGCCAAGGTCTTCCCTCTGTGTCTTCTCATCTTAGCAGGATACCCCTCATACTGGATTTAGGGCCAACGCTGGTCCAGTGTGACCACACCCTAACTTAATACATCTGCAGAGACCCTAATTCCAAATAAGGTTACATTCACAGACATCTGGGGTCGGGGCTCAGCGTATTTTTATGGGGAGCAGGGGCCCAGTTCCACCCCCACGAGCTGGAACAGCTCCTTCATCACAGCATGTCCTGGTGGGTATGCTGCGTGCGGTGAGGTGGTTGTAGAAAATGTAAACGTGCCATTGCTTGGGGCTTCTTTGAAGTTTCCATATGGCAAAACACTATGGAATCACTACGGCACAACATTTGGGCAGCTTATTTTCTGGTTGCTTGTCATTCCGTTGTGCCATCTAGTTCGTTAATCTCTGGCGTAAGTGCAGCAAAGCATGTACATGAGTTTGTCCTATCACGACCGTGGGGCCGTGTCAGTTTCCTGAGGTCATTGCCATGTCGCGACAATCCACAAGTGAACTACTTTGAGAGATAACACGTCTTTAAAGAACAATCCGAATGACTGATTAATTCAGAAATATTTCTATGGGATCCCTGCTGTTTCCTTATTTCCATTTTCTTACTGCATCTCGAACTTTCCAGGTTTCTTTTTGTTAACATTTATTTTATTTTTTATTCTCATTCAAGAGAGTGAAACATCGATGTGAGAGAAACGCCCATTAGCTTTCTTGTGCAAGCGCCCCAATCTGCAGTCTAGGTGTGTGTCCTGACCAGGAATTGAACCGGCACCTTTCGGTTACAAGACGATGCTCAAACCAGCTGAGCCACACTGGCCAGGGCAACTTTTCAGGTTCCGAATTCTAGTTACATGTTTATTTTCATCAGTAGAAAAAATATGTGTAAATGTGTCAATAAATCTTCAGCAATGAAAGGATTTCAATGCAGCTCCCAAAAGAAGTCTACCCCAAAATGTGCAGTGAGCTGCCTTTGCGAAAGAAAAGTGGGAGAAACAAATTCTTACCGCACTCTCTCTCCTGCTGTGTGAGAATCAGCTGGTGGCTGCCTTCTGGCATCCGTCCGTCCAAAGACAGATCAGGTTTACAGCTGCTTTTAAAATAATTTTTATTCCGTGATTGTATTTTTATGGGTAATTATGATAACTGATTTTTAACCTACTATGGGTAGCTTCTAACCCAAACTCATGTCCTGTCCTCCACGTGGAGCTCCTGTGGAATCTCACCAGAGGCCTGTGGCCAGCAAGGGAGATGCTGGTGTGGTCACTTCCCCAGCGCTGGCTGCAGACGCCCGTGAGCGGAGCCCAACGAGGCTCCCTCGAAGATCGCGGCCGAGAGGGGCTCTGCACAGGGTGAGGGGTGACAGCTGCAGAAATTTGCTGTGCCTGTCTCTGGTCTCCCCGGTTGTCAGCCTCTCCCTGAGAGCCACATCGTGGTTTAACTATCCCGTGTGCTCTCAAGGCCAGAAAAACAACCGTGCGTGGTCACCTGTGCGCGGTTGAGCTCTTCATCCACAATAGCCGGTGGTTCGTGCCAGAGGTCATTAATGTTTCCGATAATGTCACCAAAGACCCTGGTGGGAAGGGTTGGGAGTAAAGGAACGGAGTTTAAGAGGACAGAATGCGGACACCAGTTTGAGCTTATTTCAGGAAGTGGGCCGCTCATCTCTATTATCGCTGCGTTGCCTTCGTTAAGATACGCAAGCTGCTGTGTGTCAGTATGATCGTGTGTGATGATGAAGCGTGGGCCTTGCTTATCTGCAGGTTGCTCATCGGCCCCTTCACCATCTGGACCATAAATGGAATATCAAAAGGTAAGGTTTTTTAAAAAAGGAAAGAAGCCAACCTGCCCTCTTAGCAGCTAAAATGGGCTTGAATCCAGGCACGAAAGCTCATGTCTTACTCGTGGGAAAGCCGCTAGGGCTGTGCGGCCAAAGTGAAGGATGAAGCACTCACGGAAGGGTGCGCACCAGCTCCCGGGCGGCTTGTGCTGTGCGCACAGTGACACTCCACGCTGCCCCGTGGACAACTGTGCTGGGAGCCTGGGCTCGAGGGGTCCAGGTGGACCGTGGGCTCGGGGGTGCTGGCAGCAGACCTAGTCCTGGAGCAAACCACTGACCCATCCCGCCCACAGCCAATTCCTTTGTTAACCTCAAGTAGAAGACAAAGTGGAGGGAACCTGGACCCAGCGCCAGGCAAGCTGGACTGGGTTCAAGTCCAAGGGTCCCTTTCTAAGTGTGTGACCTTGGGCAAGGGCCATAGGTCAGCAGACCTCAGCGTCCTCATCAGGAGTGGGCTGGTGGGGCCCCTGCGGTCCGAGCTGATGCAGTGGCCCGTGTGGAAGGCATAGCTTGCTGTCTCACCTCTTCCCTGTCCTTCAGCCCCAAGCGGAAAGGAAGAACCGCTTCCCTGTTCTCCAGGTGTCAGCAGAAGGAAAGGGATCAAGTTTTAACAGAATGTTTAAAAAGAGTAACCCTAGGAATGCAAGCTGTAGAACCCTGAACATCTCAATAGCCCCTGAGTGCAGCGCAGTTTCAGGGTGGACAGAGCAGACGTTGGCACTGTCCCAGCTGAATTGTCAAGGGGACAGTTAAAACACATCGGTCTACTCCCTCCTGTAGGAAAATGTAGAAGGCATTTAAATATTGCCATTCAAAATTGTTTGAAAAAGAGATTCTACTGGTAGTTATCTGCAAATTGACAATACTGGAACAGGTCTTCAAGAGCATGGAATTAGAATCCGTTTTATTTTATTTACTTTTAGTTTTTTTAAATCCTCACCCAAGGACATGCTCATTGATTGAGAGAGAGAGGAAGGGAGGAAGAGAAACTTCAATGTGAGAGAAACATCAATCGGTTACCTCTCCTATGTGCTCCAGGGCTCTGACGGGAAATCGAACCCGCAACCTAGGTATGTGTCCTGACTGGGAATTGAACCTGTGACCTTTTGGTGTAGGGTCCAGTGCTCCAACCAACTGAGCCACCCGGCCAGGACAGAATCATTTTAAATACCTATTCGCAAAGGACACTTTTTTTTTTTTTTTTAATTAAGGTGTATTTTTTTTTTAAATATTTTATTTATTTATTTATTTATTTATTTTTAGAGGAGAAGGGTAGGAAAGAGAGAGAGGGAGAGAAATATCAATGTATGGTTGCCTCTCATGTGTCCCCTGCTGGGAACTGGCCTGCAACCCAGGCATGTGCCCTGGCTGGGAATCGAACCTGGATCGTTTGGTTCGCAGGCCCGCGCTCAATCCACTGAGCTACACCAGCCAGGGCCACAAAGGACATTTTTAATCTTAGAAGGCCTTGCTAACAGACTGCGGATAAACAATGACTCGCGCGCACCTGGGAGAGAGCCTCTCTCCAGTGGCGCGGTCATTCAGGCTTCCTGTGGCGTAATGGCAGAGTAAAACGGTTTTCGAGGCCTGGTACGGTTATGCACATTTCCGTTTGGTTTGCTGGAGACAAAACTGAACCACAGGGTATCTGGAAAAGCAGCACGGGCAGTAAGTAGGCTAGCTGATCGTGGTGCAGCAGGCGGTCAGATCCAGTTGCAGAGGAACCCGGGACGGGAGGGCCGTTTCATCTCGTTCCCGAGTGCTCGTGCTTCGCTTTCTCCTCCTGCGCGGTTCTTCCACAGAGAGGCAAATTCTGGAGGGGCCTCACGCCTTCTACTTGGCTTTCCCCAGGGTCCCGGGTTAGCCAGTGAGCACCGTCAGACAGGCCAGGGCGGCGGAAGCGCACGTTTTTGACAGGCTCAGGGATGGCGTCCTGCAGGGCTGTGCAATGCTGCTGGGGAAGGAAGAGGTGGACGGTGGGAGCTGGAGATAGATTTTTTAGCTTTTAAGCGCAAAAGAAAAATAAAAAAATAAATAAAAAATTGTACGTGAGTAGTGATGTTCTCCAGCCGAAGGAAGGGTGAGCTCTGCGGGGTGTGGAGCTGTGTGCCGGGCGCCCGGGCCAGCGCCATGTGACGGAGGCCAGCGGGCTCTTTCCTGGCAATCGTCACAGGCACTCCGCTCCCTGCTCACGTTCCAGCCACGGCTCCAGAGCCCGGTGCAGCTGCAGTCAGAGTCTCAGCACCAACTCTCCTTTGTGGCCGGGAGGTGACAGAGCCACCTCCTAGTCTTAGCAGAGGACACTGGCCAACCTCCGAGTGAGCTGTGCTGGCGAAAGTCCTCATTATTACCGAGAGTGGCGTTTGCTCAGTTGACCCTGAGTGCAACGTGCAGACTTCAGGTCCCTTCCATCTTCTGCCCTTTCTGTGAAATTTTCCCAAAAGCCACCAGGGGGCAGAAAGAAACTTCCTTACCCTAAACAAAACAAACCAAACCAAACCAAAACAAAACCAAAAAACCTTCTAACTCTACAAGGAAAGGTAAACCTTTCTTTTGGTCCATCCAGACCAATGTTTTTGATGTAAATTCTATTTCCCATTTGGCGTATCTTGGTTTTTTTCACATGCAGGTTGTCTTTGAATTAATTCTTCCTTCTGCATCTAAGGCAGTGGTGGGGGGGAGTATGCGTGCATTTCATATGTAGCCTTTTCTGTCCGTTCATGACGTAGGTACCCGAATCCCAGGCCCAGCACAGCATCCTAGTCTCTCCTGCTTATTCTCCCTCTTCCCAGCCTCACTGGGCTGGTGGGGGCTCTCGGTGCCTCTTACCTGGATTATTGCGAAAGCCTTTCGGCCGCCTCCCCGGCCAGTTTACCCTCCCAGACAACCGCCCTTCGGATCTGCCCCCCAGCTGGTCCAAAGCCAGGCAGCAACTCCTCCCCGACCAAATGAATCAGCTGCTCGCCCAGTCAGCCCCGGCTTCTTTTCCAACCTTTCCCCTACCTCTCCCTTCCGTAAACTCCCTCTCCGCAGTTCCTTTCCTGTTCTTGATCTTTGCCTTGTTTTATCCCTCACCAGTCAGGCCCAGCCCCTTCCGGCTCCACAGGTTCAAGTCTGCAAGGTCCAGACCAGGTGTCACCTCCTGATGATTGTCTTGTCTACAGGACCCACATCCCTTCCTCCCTCGGCAGCCCTTCACGCTCTGGAGGTCCCTGCACACCGGAGGCCCTAGTAATGGCTCTCGGTAAAGCCGGCCAAAGACCGGGCTCACTGGTGAACGCTCCCTGGAGAAAGCGGGTTTGCGTCCTGTGGGGGCCGAGACCCAGCACCCGGCTGGCCCGGGGCTGGGTCAGCACTCACCGGAGACGGTTGGGAAGCACTCCTGAGAAGCAAGTCCAGAGTGGCCCAGATTGAACTGTGCCGGCACCGAACACATTTGGAGCCATGGAAACACCCAGAGAGAAGAGTTGTGAGTTTGATGCACGTAAATGAGGTTTCCTTTATTAACCTCGGAAAAATACCAGCCTGCTGATTTTTAATGTGCAGCTACTAAGGATGATCTCTAAGATCCTTGCATGTGTATTTGAAACAAATGGGCAGGCCATCCGGGATGAACAGGTACGCAGGATGCGTGGTTTCTTATGTCACCGGAAGTGAAGAGGACGACTGTGTGGATATTTGTGCCTAGACAGGTGCCTTCACGGTCACCTGCTGCCACATGAACAGAGAGAGACAGGAGAGAATAAAGGACCCCAGGAAAACTGGGGCTTGATGTGCTCAGCAAGGGAAGGGCACGTGGGGAGAGATTGTCTGGGATTTTGGGCTGTCGGGAGAACGGTTACTTTGCATAATGAATTCCTGGCTGAATGGGTCTGCGGGTCCCAGTACTTGGGGGCAGGCCTGGTTTTGGTTTAGTGCTCACAGACCGAAAAAATCAAAATAGAACTGTGAATCGAAAATTCTTAGAGGATCAAATGTCATCCCCGTTTAATCTGGACTTTTCCTCTTAAACTCATTGTGTGCGTGGCAGGGCGTTCTTGCAGGGGACACGGGGCACTTTCACACACGCTGAACACTCGCCTCCCCCCGGGAGTGGCCCTTGCACACCTCACGGAGCTCCTGGAAGGAGGAAGCCGCGCCAGGAAACCCCTGCGTGTGCGGAAGAGAGCCCTTGCTGCCACGCAAGTAGCCTCCGCCCTCCCAACCCCGCCCCTTCGGCATCGCGAGTGTCCGCGGATGCCGCCTTCATTCGCCCAGGTGGGGGCATGGAAATGAGGTGGGGCGTCAGTCGTGAACATTTCATTGCTAGTTCTGTTACTTGGGCTTAAACTCTGTTAACTTCTCCTAAACTGTATGAGACCATGGCTTTTCCTTCTTTCTTTTTCAAATGTTTATTGATTTGAGAGAGAGGGGAAGGGGGGGAGAGAAGGAGAAACATCAATATGAGAGAAACATCGATCAGCAGCCTACCAAACCCACAGTTCCCTGGTCGCCGCTCCAACCAACTGAGCCACACCGGCCGGCGTGGCGAGGCCGCTGCTTTTCCGTGCAGCTCATAAGGTGCTCAGGACCTGGCCCACCTGGGAGAGATGCGGGCATCTCCTTCGGATGTGGCCCGTGCGCAGACGCGGTGCAGGTGACAGCCGCAGAGGACCCTATGGCCTGGGAGCGGAAGAGGCCCGGCGCCACCGGCTGGCAAGGAGGGGTTCCAGGGCGCACGGCCCACCTACCAGTCCAGCACGTCTCGGGCTGCCACCGACATCTCTTCTGGGGGCCTAAGGCTCTACGAAAGATCTGTGCAAAATGCAAGTCACACGTACACGCCTCACTCCTTCATTCCTCAATGGACGTATTCACCCAGCAGCGACCTAAGCTCCTGTTCTGTGCCGAACGTTGTGCTCGCCACCGACCGAGGTGATTGAGGCGGTTACATCCTGGCGGGGAGAGAGAGACACTTTACGAGTAAATGAGCAGGCATGCCAGGCTCCGCGAGGGGTGCGAAGGG
This sequence comes from Glossophaga mutica, assembly GCA_039655065.1. Classification (NCBI taxonomy): domain Eukaryota; kingdom Metazoa; phylum Chordata; class Mammalia; order Chiroptera; family Phyllostomidae; genus Glossophaga; species Glossophaga mutica. Next base: position 171,405,817 of record CM077307.1, on the reverse strand, counting down.
CCAGTGAGCAGGGTGGTCGGCGAAGGCTCTTTGGAAGCGGTGACAGGAAATGTGGGTTGAGTGTGAACAGAACTGTGAACCCGCGGACACATGGAGTTAGTGGAGATTCAGGGACGAACAGGCATGTTCTTTGCTCATAAGGAGTTTGCCATGTGGGGGGGGGCAGACTCCGAACCATGAGATGGGACGCGGTCCCGCCTAAGAGCACAGAGGAAGTCCCGTGCGTGTCCTCAGGAAGGAAAGCTTGCCTCTGACCGAAGGCGGTCAGAGTGGCTTCTTGGCGGAGTTGATGTCGGACCTGCAGTTGAATGCAGGAAAGGGGCAGGGCGTTGCTAGCAGGGGGAAGCGGGGAAGACCCTGGGTAGAGGCGGAAATGCAGGATGTGTTTAGGGAGTGAGCAGCATGCAGTGAGGTTTGGCTGAAATGCAGAGGACTTGGAGCAAAGTCGTGGGTGACACAGCTGGATAGGTCGATCCTGGGGGCGTGTCTCCCAGGCCTGGCCCGTATAGCTGCGTGCCATTGTGTGCAAGGAACACTGCCCCAGCGGCCCCACGATGCACTTCCGGTGGCAGCGGGAACTGGCCGTGGCTGGATGGACAGATGCCCGTGAAGTTCACCCGCCCATCAGCTCTCAGCCCAGCTAGCGGGACAGGCTCCTAATCAGGCGGGCTGGCCGCTGATCCTGCCAACGTCTTGCTGGGTCATAGGTGAAGGACATTTCCTCCTAAAATCCAATAACGCCTTCTATATCGTTCCATTGATTCCTGACATCTCTGTGACTGAGCCAGCTTTTTATTACACAGTTTGATACTAAACTTGTTAAGCTTACACCCATTAGGGCGGCTAGGGGCTGAGGAGTGGTAGGACTGAGCAAAAAGGAAAAAGGACTCAGGGACATGGCAACAGTGTGGTGACTGCTGAGGGTAGGAGGGTCTAAGGGGATTAAATGGTAATGGGAAAAAATGCAACAAAGATTAAATTAAAAGAAAAGGAAAGAAACAGAAACTAGCCGGTACCCGTGAGCATGCAGAGAAATTGGAACCCTTGCCCGCCGTCGCTGTGCTCCACGGAGAATGCTGCCGCCACGTGGTACGGCACAGTGGTTCCTCACAACATCGGAACAGCGCTAGTGTACGATCCAGCAGTTCTGCCTCTGGGTGTCTGTCCAAAAGAACCGAAGGCAGGATCTCAAAAAGGTACTTGTACACTCACCGTTACGGTGGCGTGAGTCACCGTAGCCGGGGGCGCGGTGCCCACACGTGACGGATGAATGAAGCATGACTGTGTACAGCGGAGTGGTACGCAGCCTCGAATGGGAAGGGCGGGAACGCTGACGCAGGCTGCGGCCTGCGTGAGCCTCGGGAACATCGTGCTGAGTGACATAAGCCCGTCACGAAAAGACAGGTACTGTTTGAGTCCATGTATGTATCTAAAGTCTTTCGATTCCTGGAGACAGAATAGAAGAGTGGTTGCCAGGAGCCGCGGGGAGGAGGAAGTAGCAAGGTGTTCTGTGGAGACGGAGATTCAGTTTTGCAAGATGAGACAGTTCGGGAAATCGGTCGATTGTACAACCATGTGAATATACCTAACATTACCCTTAAAACTGGTGAAGATGGTAAGTTTTATGTTATGCGTGTATCACAATTTTTAAAGGCTTTAAATTAAGCTTGCATTATGACACGGCAGCCTGGCTGTCTATCGTGCTGTTTCAGGAAGATGCATTTCAGTATTTGGAAGGAGTGAACTCTGAAAACGACATGGAACTTGCAAAACAACCCAATGTCGACCCTAAAGGCAGAAATGTCACCTGTTTTCCAAAAAGGATGAATTAGATTCGTGGAGTAAATTTATAATCTAAGACTCTTTCAGACAAAGCTTTCCGACGGAAACTTCGTTCAATCGTTGGCATGGCTGAGGGTGCTGTGTTCTTGCACCCGGGTTTCAGCAGGTGGAGGAGGCTGGGAGCCTCACCTCTCAGGACAGTAGGCTGCAGGAGTGCATTCTGGGATCGGGGCGCGGAGGGGTACTAGAGCTGGTGGCTTCAGGAATCTGGATCCTGCCCCTGCCCATTTATCAGACTTTCCATTCCCATTTCAAAGGGAGAGAAAGAATAATAAGAACCAGTGTCCAGACCATTTTAATAAATACAAAGTTCCCCAAAAGGCCCCCGCTCCAGACCTCACGGCTCCTGCCAAATCCTGTAAAAATAAAGATTAAACCGTACGGAATATTTGTTTTGTTCTGATTGCTGTTATTTTGTTTCGGCAATAAAAGCCCTCAGGCATGCGACCTGAGAGAGAGCCGGCAGCTCTGGCTTTTGACGCCACTGCTTAACCGCCCCCCACCCCCCGCCCCCCGCAGGAATCACTTCTTCTGGGCTGCGTGACCCCCCGCCCTCCCAGAATCCCACACTCAGCCCTGCTCTCGGGGTGCAGGGTGGTGTTGGGCTGCCACCTGGGGGTTCCAGCGCCTGTGAACACTGGGTTTCAGAGTTCTCCTCGTTTCTTAAAATTTCGTATTTTTGAATAATTCCAAGCTTATGGAAAAATGGAAAAAATAGTACAAAGACCCACCGCATACCTTTTACCCAGGTTCGTCAAGTGTCAATACCTTGCCTCTCTCTCATACACATGCACACACGTAATCACAGTACAGTGATCAGAATCAGAAAGTTAAACCCTGGAGCCATAGTATCATCTAAAATATATCTCAGGCTACCAGTTTTCCCCATGATGCCTCCTGAGGCTCTGTTTTCCGGTCTGGGACACGACTGAGTGCATGTAACCAGCACAAGCTCCTTCACGTTTGACCACCAGTTAGCAAGCGGGACCTCCTTGCTCCTTCCTGCTTTCCAGTAAAAAAATAAATCACTGATCACAAAGAATCGGAGAGGAACACATTGAACTTGTTTCCCACCTATACAAGTCAGTGATAATTTACCCTTTAAAATAACATGAATGTATCCATGACTTTATATCATCGATATGTCATATTGCCCTGTGATCATTGACAATAGCCTAAGAGGAATGAGAATGTTTCTTTGAGTCTACATCGCAAGCTGTTTAAACAGCACAGCTTCGCACGTAGCAAGCAGTCGCCCAAAAAGCATCCTCTGCAGAAACGGGGGAGTCCCAGCGTAAGCACTTGACCCGTAGGAGCGACGTCCGGTGCGTGGGCCGAAGTGGCTGTCGTGTGGCTGCTCTCTGTAGGGTTGACCAAGGAACACCCAAGGAACCACACAGGAGGCAGTGAGAGGGATTGGAAATGCCATCAGGAGAAAAGTTCATCGGCTGAGGGTGGAAGGCAGGCCTCAGACCACTGCTGTGGGTGCCACCAGGTGCCTTCCGACACAGCCAAGGCCAAGGTGGCATTAATGCTCTTGAAGACATTGCCTGTGCTGTTACGCTATGACACACATGTTCCTTTCTCTAGGAATGAAGACCCCCAAAGGTGGGAACATAGACCCTTCAGAGCCGTATAGTGGAGAGGAGGATTGGACTTCAGGAAAGGTCGGTCTAATGCCCTTCTTCCCCACCCCCCGTCCTGGAGTTGTGTGCACATATGTGCCTGTGTGTACCTGTGTGTGTGCTCATGTGCGTGTGTACCCATGGTGTGTGTGTATAGAGGGCTCCTCGGATGTCCTTGATCAGGGTGCATTTCTTTAGGCCAAACAGCTTTTTGTATAAGAAGGAATGACAATAGTTTGCTACACTGTAGGCATGTCAACTTTATGAGCGTGGTGACTAAAATTTCAGCTGGGTTTAAACATATTTGGCATTTTTGAACATTATTATCCTCATGGAAGCTCCTAGAGTACCATGTTTGGCCCATGGGAGGTTAGCGAGTACTTCTTAATAATAAATCATCCATCATTTATTTTTTTGCTCATTCACTTAACTGAGAGTTTTGCATACTCATCAGAGGCTAGGCATAGAACTAAATAATGTAGTGAGTATAAAAATATTTGGTCCTCGTACTATCTACAAAAAGCTCACAGTCTTTAATGAGAAATAACATATATACAGATTGCAACCAGACAGTAGTGTCGTAGAAGGTATAGAAATAAAGATGTGTTGTTGTGATTTTGAGGTGAAGCTGGTATGATAAGCTGCATACTTATCAGGTAGGTATCTAGGGCTCTGCTTTGTTTTGCCATCCTCAGTGTGGGGATTCCATTCTGTGACTTAAGATGGCAGCTCCATCCCCTGCTACAATGTTCATATCCAGCCTGCGAGGAAAGGAGCAGAGAGAAGGGAAAGGCAGGCTCCTGCCTTTAAGGCTAGTGCCTGAAAATCATACACATCACTTCTGATCACCTAACAAATGCTCAGAACTTAGTTACATGACCATACCTAGCTGCAAGGGAGTCTGGAAAATGTAGTCTATAAGTGGGTGGCCATGTGTCTTTTCACTCTGTTATGTGTAAACATTGTGTAGACCACCAATTCTCCCAGTTTAATGTGTATATGAATCACCTAGGGATCTTATTAAAATGATTCTGATTCAGGAGGCATGCATGGGTGAGTAGGTGGAGGTGTTGAAATTTTACATTTCCCACAAGCTCCCAGGTGAAATGAATGCCATTGGTTCTTGGACCATGTTTAAGTACCACACTTCACAGGTGCAAATGACCATGTAGGAGGGACTATCTGCTTTCAAGGAAGCCTGGTGTTGCAGAAGCTGTCATCTTCATCTTTCTGTCACTGCTGCTCCTGCAGCTCTTTGGGTAAACACCTTTGGAGGGTGTTGCATATTTGTATTAAATACCCAGAAATGTGCCAGCCTATAAAGTGTAATTAGAAGGGTCTTTGCCTAAAGGGATTTGTATGTTAGCTTTTGTTTAGAATTTGGAGTTTTCCCTTAGGACTAGAAAGTTTGAGTAATAGTATTACTAATGTAAAAATATTAAAAAATGAGTTATTTCTAAGTAGAAAACAAATCACAGTGGCACACAGAGTTCTTGGCATTATAAATATTTAGATCTGTGGCCTTCATCCAATTTTTTTCAAACACTTCTGAAAGCGTGAATAATTATACTTTATGCTAGTATAAATAGGTTCTTATTTCCTAGAGAAATCTAAGCACTTCAAGGCCCTTTAAGCAGTTATCTTTTAAGTGTCATTGATCAAAATAGAAGAGAGCATCCCTGGGAAGCCTTCCTTGGCCCCTGGGTTCTGGGTGAGCCACCCCTGCTCTGCCTCCCAGGCTGCCTCCACCTCTCCAAAGAGGCCCTGAGCTGTCAGCCCCACGACGGCAGGACTGTCTGTCCTTGTTCACCCTTGTGTCCCACAGCCTAGAACTTTTCCAGCTCCCAGGGCAAGATTTTGAAGTTTGGCCTTTTCTGCTTGACCTGGCAGTGTCTGGTGCCGGGGCTTTGATCCGCCTCCAGTGAGGCACAACTGAGGCTTATCTGAAGAGCTCGGGGTCCTCAGAAAGACGACTGGAGGGAAGGCAGGCGGAAGCTCTGTGTGAGCCGCAGAGGGCCCTGCAAACCTATGGGCCCTTACTCTGTCCAATCAGAACACTAACAGCCGTTACACCTTTTGAGCACTGACTGCGTTCTAGGAAGTAATGCTTTACATGATGTTCCTTCTCCGTTTCACAAGTGGAGAAACTGAGGGCCCGAGAGAGCCAGTCCCTGACCTGGGGTCATACAGCCGAGCTGCAGAGTCAGGACGCCGGCCCAGGCCCCCAGCCTCCAGGGCCTACTCTCTTGTCTAGGATACATTTAAATCTGATTCTGTTATAAAGTGAGGACGTGTTTTGGGATACATTCAGACTTGAGTCTGGGGGCTTTAAAATTACAGTTACATTGAGTTTCTTTTCATATTCCAAAATGTGCCTTTACCTATGGGGGGTGGGGGAGGCCATGAGCGGACAGGGGTGGGGGCCCTTCTGGCAACTTCAATCTCATGGTCTCTGAAGTACAGTCATCATCATCGTCACCCTTCCTTACAGCCTCAGGGAGGTAGGCCGTGTACGAGCTGTGTGTCTGTCTCAGCACCCCGTCTGGGGGCATCTGAGCCTTCGCGCCTGTAGTTTCCCTGCCTAGAGGAGAGGAGGAAGACAGCGAGGCCAGACCCATGGATACCCCCCACCCGTCAGTTTGCGGCCCTGCAGTCTGCCGGGACTATTATCTCACTTGCCCCGTTCTGCCTGTTTAAGTTCAGATAATGTTTATTTCCCCCTCCCTCCAACTTGGAAAATCATTCACCCTACAGTGAATAAAATAGGAGTGCTGTGTGCTTTAGAAAGATGTACAAAAATGGAAAGGGAATTTACCTTACCCCCTCCAGGCATCTCAATGAGCATTTTAAAGATGCCTAATGAAGCATGGGGCTTCCTTGGAGCCAGCTTACATAGAAGCCGCAAACTTTGGGTTTTTCTCTCCCCCATCCCCCAAGCGAACGAAGGAAGGAACCTGGAGCAGATTTCCATTCTCTACGCCCCCCCCCCCCCAGCTCCAAACGGTTCTCATCTACCACCCCCAACCAGGCAGCATAAATCCCAGGGCTCCCTCCCCCAGATCAGCCTGAAAAGTAGCGCTCAGAGGGAGAGAAAGCGCCTTTGGGGAGAGTGACCTGAGCAGCCAGCTCAGGCGAAATGCGCACAATAAACTTCTATCTACGCTGAATTGTTCTGTAAAGTGGCAATCACTTCCCAGACAGACAGGCCTGGGAGGAGCCGCCATTCTGCATCTTTTAATCACCGTTGCTATGGAGAAAGCCACTATTTCATTAGAGAAAGCGCCTTAACCCAATTAACACATAGTTCAGTTGTTCCCCATCCCTTTTGGGCCCCCGAGATGGAGGGACAGGGGAGCGGGGTATTGCTTTCCCAGGGGGCCCCCAGAGACAGCAGGCAATGCTGGGCAGGGTGGGGCCCCCAGAAGGTGAACCCTGGACCGCACGGGGCTGGCTTGTCCTTTCAGGGACGTCCAGAGGAGGAAGAGCCTTCAGATGGACAAAGAAACTCAGGGAGAGGGTTGAGTGAGAGTTTCAAAGCAAGGCAAAACAAAATAAAACAAAGGAGGAGTTGGGTTTGGAGAAGTTCCGAAAACCTTGACACTTTCTCCGATGAAACTGATTTCCCTGCTATTTCTTATCTCAATTTTTGGACGAACCAGCAGCCCCTCCGAGCCGGGCGGGCGCGTGCAGATAGCACAGACAGGACCCCTTCCGCCCCTCCCCCTGGGCCCCCAGGCCTGACCCTCCGGGCTCGCTGCCGCTTTCAACTCCCTCTCAGAGGCCCATCTGCATACAGAGAAGATAATATTTTCAACCTAACTGGGTCATCCTAAGAAACTTTCCCCAGGGTGCCTGTCTGGCTAAGAAAAGGAAATGCTAATAAAAATGATGAGTTTTTGATGGTTATGACATGAAGGCTTGGGGAAAAGTTTTCTGAAGTTACTAAATTCTGGGCACTTCCCACAAGCTGGGCTGTAGTTTATGCCCCGATCCTCCTTGCCCCTTTCTAGCTGTGGAAACGACTCAAGCAACAATTTAACTCTCAATTAACGATTTTTTTTTTTTTTTTGTCAAAGAAGGTACACCCATGCATCCTCCCCTGAGAAAGCTGTTGGAAAGAGAGGGCCCGTGGAAAAGTTGGCCATCGAAACAAAGAAGCGGTGTATATGTCTTGTATATAGATGTTTTGCATCATTCCTAATTAGCTAATGTATTTCTTTCCGCTGTACTCTTGGAGGAATTCTCAAGCGTGTCCCCTGCCGCTCCTGGAGACCAAAGAAAAGCAAATGACACCGAATTTTCCCTTCTTAATTAAAATGTTAAACGGGGTTAAGATGCCAAGTTTCATCAGAGATATTTGTTCCCCTGGTGAACTCTTTAAGTCCTGCTGGGGCTCAGTTCAATGGGAGTTATTTGAGTCAAGACATGTTATTAAGTTTCCAAATGTAATCAGCCCAGATATTTTAATGGAAACTTTCTCCTTTCTTTTAATAAGCATGTGGTTTGGTTTAAAAGCGCTTGGGTTAGGTGCCCCGCGTTGCCCTTCCGTAACCAAATCGCCATAGCAACAGGCAGCTGGTCTCTACGAAGCTGGCCGGGCACTGTGAGGGGTGGACGGCAGGAGCCCGGCCCCCAGGGGCAGCGTTTGGCGGGGCAGAAGTGTCTTCAATGGGATTAGAATGTTTCAGGGGCTAAAGGCTGTGGGAAAACTTTTGTCTGCCATATTTATCTCTTCTTCTGTTGTGTCTTAACACTTCCACTCAGGGGTCCATGGGGTTAAAAGTAAGAGCAAACGTTTTGATGGGTTTATTTTGAATTATGGATTCGTGCGTCTGCATAATCACCTGTCAGCCTTGACCTGCTTCGGACTGTGCCCACTGAGGGCCTGAGGTGGGCGGAGGGGCTGCCGTGGGGGTCTACACCAGGGGATGGCCTCAGCGTGGAGAATTAATTACACGGGGTGAGGGGAGCCGCTTCTCTCCCGGGGCGGACACCGTGTCTCTTAGAGACAGATTCCAGGCTCACAGCCCTGCTCTGCGCCTGGGGCGAGGACGGAGCAAAGAGCAGATCCATCTTTCTGATCAGTGCTGTTCTGCTGACCAGTTGGCTGTCACCAGGGAGGCGGACCGAGAGGCAGGTGTTTCTGACTCCTGGCCCTCAGTCTCCACGGAACTTGGATGGGATGCCGTGTCCAGGGCTCCAGAGAGTACTTACCCCGTTATGGGCTGACATGTGTCCCCCGCACCCCTCCCCCCATCTGTATGTTGAAGCCTGAAGCCCAGCCCCTCGGTATGCGACCGCATTTAAAGGCAGGGTCCCTGAAGCGGTGATTAAGTTAGATGAGGCCCTCAGGGCGTGTCCTTATGAGACCGGGGTGGACACACAGAGAGACTCCGAGGTGCACGTGCCCAGGAAAAAGGCTGCGTGAGGACGTAAGAAGGCAGCCATCTGCCGGCCGAAGGGAGAGGCCCCAGAAGAAACCAAAGCTGCTGACTCCTTGATTCAGACTTCCAGCTTCCAGAGCTGTGAGAACATGGATTTCTGTCATTGCAGGCACCTTGTCATATACGGGGTGTTATATACGCCCCCAAACTAGCTTCCAGCTCCACTGGAGACGCTGACAGCCGGCTGTCAGAAGTGACCACAAAACCTGCAGAGGCAGCCCCGGCCGCCGGCCAAAACCTCTTTGCTTCTCTGTCTCTCTCTCTGTCTCTCAACAAATGCCACAGTCCTTAACCAAAGACCCAGCTAGTGAAGCAAGCTGACGGCACGTACCTGTCAACTGCCTTTTAAGTGGCCCACCTTCTTCTCCTGCACTGATGGGAACGTCCCTCTTCGTTGACATGCATCATTAGCTGGTTGGACGGAGCACATGTGGAATTCCTTGCGCTGTTGTGTAAGACGTCCATGCCGGACATGATCAGAAAGATGCGGTCATTCTTGTCGTGTGTCCTAGCGCCCCCGGGGGTGGGGGTCCGGGAACATCAGCACACGGATTCTTTGCTACGTTCTGCTCGGCCACTTCCTGAGTGAAGGAAGCCCTTGCTTCATCTGCCCTGGAGGACAGGCAGGGATGGCAGGGGAAGGGAGTAGCATGCCCAACTGTAAGCAGAACCGCTATGTCAAACTTGGACTTGGAAACAGATCAGTTTAACGTTGCCAGTGGACATGTCTATGAAGCGCACTTTGCAAAGTGTGTGTGGAATACAGGTCAAATGATGGACTCCTCTGGGACTCTTAGAATTGGGTTCAGGGATTTGTGGGAATTTCTCTCAGAATACTTGCATGGAGTAAGGCCCATCTGTCCGGCAAGATCACGCACCTATGGGTGGCCAAGGTCCATTGGTTGGGAATGGGGGCGGTGCTGCCGGACTGTAGGGAAGTACAGCCTAACAGATGGATGTACGTGCACACCTACGTACATTCGTATGCAGATGGATCTGTGTGTACATGCATCCATGTGCGTGTGCATATATATATGCACGTGTACATATATGTATATAGAAAACCACACGCACAATTTCTTGCTGTTCATGCCTTCAAGAAGCAGTAATCGAGTGCTTGTTCGATTGGGCATTGTGCTTGGTGCTTAGAATACAAAGACAACGCATCCCTTCTGCTCTGCTGCGACAGAATTCGCCATCTCCGAGGGACGCAAGGCGCAAGTGCATAACTATAACCCAGGCTGTCCGAACATGATGGAAAGCCACACAGCCAGCCACACGGGGCTGTTTGCCCGCCCTGCGCGCGCAGGCCTGCGGGTCAGTGCGCCCTCGAGCCCACCACGTGGGAAGTCCAGCCCCCAAGCCAGGGTCAGCGGCCTCTCTGCCCCAGCTTTAGGGAGGGGGAAAAGAGAATTCCGAATTCCGTGCCAAGCCCTGGTCCTGTAGGCGCTTCTGCCATGCGCACAGTAGAGGTGATGGAGACATGCAAAATTAATGAGCTTCTTGCAAAGTTGTCTCAGGATGGTAACGTAAGCTCTTCTTACCTGATACTGGTCTCAAAAGAGAGCCTCGAAGTCCAACAGGAAACAGTGCCTACCATTGTGTATTCGGCCCCAGCCACCCCGAGCACTTGCTGGCCTCCTGCTGAAGCAGGAGTGTTTGGGATCACACAGCTGGCACCGCTCCATGGGGACCATCCCCGTCTCGCTCCCCCCTGCGCTTCCTTCTGCCTCCCCTGCCCTGCCCTGCCCTTCCCGTGGACTCCCGGACCTTCCCTCGTGGATGTGTCAGGAGCCTGAGAGCCCTCTGTCACCTGTTAGCGCTGCTGCCTGAATAATGGTCCCAAAGCCCAGCTGCATTGATGCTGCTCCCCTATCGGAAGACGTCAGCATCTTCCCATTCGGGTGGATTTAATGTTTACTAGCTGCCGTCCGTGTGCTGGATGGAGAGTGTGCCCAGATGAGGCTTAGGAACCGAGTCCTCTCCCTGAAGCCAGGCCTCCCGGGGGCCCACCTGGCTCTCAGATGCGGGGTGCCCAGCGCTCCCTCTGTGGGCTGCCTGCCTCCCCACGCCGTTCCCCTCGCCCTGCACCCACCGCTGTCTCTCCCCCCACTGCACCTGGAACCGTTTGCAATAAAGGAGAAGGAGACTGGTGAACACCTCGGTGTAAAAGAACAATACTTGTATGATAAACAACGAGCAGCCAGAGCTCTCATTCAGCAACATAGTCTGAGGAAGAAATGCTGAAAAATTCAGAGTGGTAGTTTCTGGGAAATGGGGTCATACAGGCATTTTTTTCCTACTTTCTGCTTTTTGAATTTTTTTAGTTTTTTAAGATTTTATTTTTATTTATTTTTAGAGCGAGGGGAAGGGAAGGAGAAAGAGAGGGAGAGAAACATCAGTGTGTGGTTGCCTCTTGTGCACCCCCAACTAGGGACCTGGCCTGCAAACCAGGCTTGTGCCCTGATTGGGAATCAAACTGGTGACCCTTTGGTTCACAGGCTAGCACTCAATCCACTGAGCCATCTTATCAAATGTGGGGTTAACATAATGTCCACAGACTGTAGTGGAGGGTTAATGCGTTTTTGTGCCCTTCCCTTTCTCGCCCTCCCTCAGGTACTCGCTTATTACTTTTGTGTGGTTATTGTGGCCCTACTGTGTGCCAAGATTATTTGTATGCATAGCACCTCCTGGGCGAGATGGAGAAATCGAGAACAGGAAGGGTGTCTCGTCACCTGGTATCTCCTTCCTCCCCTCTCCCCATCCTAGGCACTTAGTGGCTATTTTCAGAACAGAAGTATAGAGTCAGTCTCGGGATTGAAATAAAGAATTCGCCAAATAGTTCGGCGAATCCAAGATACAATGAAAAACAGACTCGACCAGAACAAGAAGAAGAAGAAAAAAAAACAAAGGGAAAAAAAGTAGCCATTTTAAACTCACTTTCAAGTCATAACTATCAGAAAATGCAGAATTATGACTCCCTCTCCTGCTGTAACCTTTTCACATCACACGTACGTAGCAGAGACCGTAAAAGTTAACACGCCGTTCGGTAGTGCGCGCCGCGAACGGCCTGCACGGTGCGGCTGGGTTACGGCAGCCGTGGGAATCGTAACTCGGAGTTTCCTCGCTGTTAGGCATTTGTAATGGCATCAGCCGTTGCTGTGCATTAGTGGCTCAGTTTACACTCAGACCCCGAACTGCACTTATAACTCGAATAAAGGGGCAAGAAGCTACTGTTCACCAGGCCTTGAAACTGCCCTCGACCTCTTGGGGTTCGCAGGTCTTTATGGACATTTTCAAAGCAGCCATGTTTCAGAAAGACATTGAAATAAATGGAATATTCCCCCCTTTCCTATAGCATTTTGCTCGAGTTTACCAAACAGTATCTGTTTTCCGTTCCAGTCCCCACTTCCAGGCAGGGCCTGCATCCCTGTCACCTTGGTGGCTGGCAGCCCCCGGGAGCTGTGCAGGAAGCCCAGCTTCGGGGAAGCTGGCACCTCACAGGCCATAAATCATGTCCCGTGAGCTTTCAGCACTGTCCCCAGGCTTCCAGAGACTCCAAAAACGTCACCTCAGGAAGAGCACGCAGGACACGAAGTCTTGGGCTGGGAGGCGGACCAGTGTCCTGCTGCCACGACAGAAGCAAATGTGTCTCACGAGCCCCTTGGCTTGGACTTCATGAGACCCTCAGCCTCATGACCAGGAAAGCGGCCCCGTGATCTGAATGGTGTGGAGAGAAGGAGCCGGGGCCTCCTTCCCAGGGGCCTGCCCCTGGGCCAGTGTTAGGAGAGGATGCCTTAGTCCCTCCGTTCTTGTTTCATGTCTTTTCAAAGTGGAGAAGGGGCAGGACCGCTCTGTGCAAGTCCTCACGGGCCTGCAGGCTGCTGTTCAGCTGGTCTCCACCCTGTCTCTGCCAGTCCCGGCTCTGCAGACCTTCAGCCTTTTGCCCTAGGCCTTGCCTTCTGGCCCTTTTATCAGCCTGGCCATTTTCCCTGAGGGGCTTCAAAGGCTCCGCTCTCTGGAGTATAAACACATCGCCAGATAACCAAGCGTGAGCTTAAAGATGGAACACTAAAATAATTTGGAGTCTGCCTGGCTGGGTCACTCAGTGGTTTGGAGTGCCACCTTGTAACCAAAAGGTCATGGGTTCAATTCCCAGTCGAGGCACCTACGTGGGTTGCAAGTTTAGTCCCCAGTCCAGGTGCGTACAGGAGGCAACCAATCAATGTTTCTCTTTTGCATCAATGTCTACCTCTCTCTCTCCCCCGTCCTCTCTCTCTCAAAAAAAAAAAAAAATGTCCTTGGGTGAGTATAAAATAAACACATAAATAAAATAAAAGGATTCTGAGTCCAAGGTAGAACTTGTAATAGCTCCTTGGAACATTGCTTTTTTTTTTACTCATCCAAATTGGTATCAACACAGCAAAGAGCCCGTCACACACACCCGGGCGTCTGAAGGTGGCGGACAGACTGCGTCTGCACAGGGAGCTGTGTGCGCGCCTGTGTCTTCCGCGCAGAGTCAGGCCGTGATAAACGCTCCTGGCATTTGGAATGTTTTAAGCGCCGTGTTTTGTTTTTTATTTAGTTGACTTTGGTGAGTGTCTTTGGGTAATTCCTGTCCGGTTTGCATTTTGGAAAATTGCAAACACCTCCTTGGCAGGACTTCAGAGGGAAAGCTGGGCGAACGTCAGGGCCAGGGCTGCCTGTCCCCGTGCACGGGGCGGTGAGGTCAGTGTGGGTGCGGGGGGAGCCGGGGGAGGCGGAAAGTTGCCTGCTGATGTAAAATGCCCTCGATGACTCTGAACTTTCCGAAGTACGGACACTTTTTCAGCAACCCAAAAACAAGGGGACTGTGGGTAGTTTTGTGCCTTTGCAGGTGGGTGCTGCTGCCACAGGGGTGTTTTGTGAAGGGTCTCCAGAGGGTGAGGAGAGGGGGAAGGTTGGGGGGCTTCAGTCCCACCAGTAAAACCCCCTGACACGCTGATCTTTCGTTCTCAGGTGGCACAAGAACAACGGGTGAGTGTTTTCTGTAGGGTGCATACAATCTAGATGGAAGATTACAATTTTTCTAAGAAATTTGACAAACATCAAGATTTCCCATTCAGCTCAGCAGGGTCTTAAAGACACAAACACTGAACCCACCGGTGTCTGAATTTCTTGGCTAAGGCAGTTTGGTTCTGACCGGAGACACAGTGATTATTCTTAACAGGCTCCACCCTATTTGCTTATTCTGGAGGGACCATGGACACCTCTGAGCTAAGAGGGCCTGAGCTCTTGTCCCCAAGAGTCACAGTGAATTGGACCCCACTGCCTATTCATTTAAGTGTCTCCAATGCTACTTTCTTCTAAGACCATAGAAATCCCTGGAGGAGTGTCCTCCAGTGCACTCAGGATAGGGGTTATGTTACTGCCAAGGGGGTTACCATTTATATACTGTTTCCAGAGTTTGACATCTTGAAATCAAGGCGTGCAATCAGTGAGATTAAAAAAAATAAAGTTAGAAAGAGAAGTCATCCATCACATAGGGGACGGCAGTAATGGTGGTTGAAGATGGTTCATCGGGAATACGTAGGAAGATGGAGTTGGATTCGATTTGGCTGTGGTGACAGAAAACCCAAAGTAACGTGGGCTTATGTGAGAGAGGAGTTTTTCTTCTTCTTCTTCTTCTTATAAATGTCCGAGGATAGGCAATCTGGGCTGAGACGATGGCCCCATGGTCATCTTGGCTCCTATTTTGCCTCTCTGTCAACCTTAGCTTGTACCTCATGGCCCAAAATGGCTGCTCAAGCTCCAGCCATCACATTCACCTACCAATCAGCTGGAAAAGGGGAACAGCTGCACACCACACTTCCTCGAGCATCCTCTTTGCCTGAAGTTAATTTACAACTATACCTGTTTGCAAAGGAGATATCGTTTCTATTCTGAGTAACCATATGCCCAGCTAAAAATCAGAAGTTCTGTTATTAAAAAGATCTGCCCCACCAGGGACGCTGTCCTGCGGACTAGCAATCAGAAGGCATCTGTCCTCCATGGCTCCCGCTGGAGCTCCTCCCTTGCAGTGTGGCCTTGGGCCAACCCGCTCTGGTGTCTGGACCTCAGTTTCCCCTTGAATAGAAAGTACACAGTAATGCCAACTTCAAAAGTGACACTTCGAGTACATTCAAGAGACCTTGGTGAATGTGACTGTTCTTGGGCCCGAGCCCTCATGTCATCCTCACCCTAATGCCTGCAGGACCGGTAATAAGAACAAACACCGGCATCTCCGTGCAGACCCTGTGGGAAGCCCCCACCCAATCCACCCGATGGCCCACACGTGATACCAAAGGAACCTACGTGGTAGGAAAGGTGGGAGAGGTTAAGAAGTGTGCCCGAGTTACCCAGCCGGGCAGCGGCAACTGGGGCCTCAGCCCCGTCTCCATGGTTTCTGGAGCCCGGGAACTCGTCTCTCTGCGGGGTTTACACTGACAGACTCAGGTGAAATCTCTCACGTTTGGAACCTGTAAATGCTTTACAGCTGTCAGAATTTCCTCAGCTCACCTTGGAGGTGATAAAGAAGAGAGTCTTACTGTCTTCTAGCATCTCAGGAGGGTGTGTTTGTAAATGTGGCATGGGGCAGAGACGAGGGTAATGATCACTTCCTTTATTTGGGCTTTAGAATGCTAATGAAGGGTACCCGGGCCATTTCTTTCCGAGAGAACCTGTGTCTGCTGCCGCATTTTTCCCAGCTCCACCGGAGGAGGTTTACTCACATTAACCAGGGGTGCAGGTTTTTCTCGGACCCTCGGAAATCCACCCTAATGGGCCATTGTGTGGGGTGTCTGTGAGCAGCCCGGCCACACCGGCTACTTTCCCGCTGGGCCCTTTCCTGCAGGCGCTGGGGCAGATTCATTCTTGCCACGGTGCTAGATCTCAGGGCCCATCGAGGCGTCTGTCTTTCCTCTGATCCCCGGCGTCTTGCTATGACCTGAAGCCCCAGAGGGAAGGGTTCCTCCCCACACCCATTCCCCGTCCAGGCACGCAGTCCCTATCCGTGTGAGGAAGCCAGCTGCGGAGAGAACTCGGGCCCTCGGGCGATGGCCAGGGGGCCAAGGGAAGGCTCCCAACTTGGCCCGGGCGGGCGAGGGCGGGCTGTGTGCCCGGCCGCACCACTGCTCATTCCACCTCTGTGCAAACATGCTAAGTCCCCAGGGCCGCGGGGCCCCAACGAAAGGTCATCTTAGCGCAGGGGTGTCAAACTCATTTTCACCGGGGGTCACATCAGCCTCGCGGTTGCCTTCAAAGTGCCGAGTGGAATTTTAGGATTGTGTACATGTAACTACTCCTTAACAGTGACGCCAGAGCTCAGTGCTGCCTCCGGGTAGAAACAAGGTGCCGGGCCGGATAAAACCAGGTGGAGGGCCGGATTCGGCCCGCGGGCCTTGTGTTTGCCACCTGTGTCTTAGCAGGTGCCCTTTAGCTGGGGTTTCTGCCTGAACAGCGGAAAATAAGACAAAGAAAAGAATTTTTCTTCGCTTTCTGGGTAGGAGACCCCTCAGCTTTTTTTTTAACTAAGTTCTTTTTTTTTTTAAAGGTTGTATTTACTTATCTTTACAGAGAGGGAAATGGAGGGAGAAAGTGAGGGAGAGAAACGTCACTGTGGGGAACGTTGACGGGTTGCCTCTTGCACACGCCCTGATCAGGGACCAGGGACCAACCCCGAAACCCAGGCATGTGCCCTGACTGGAAATCGAACCTATGACCTTTTGCTTTGCGGGATGATGCTCCAACCAACTGAGCCTCGCCGGTCAGGGCCCCCACAGCTTTTTTAGACACACTTTGGAAATAAATTCATCCAGGCACCGAGGACACTTCAGCACCCCTTCCTTCTTTCTGGTCACTTCCAGTTCTTAGACTCTACTCTTCTGACAGCCTGAGGGAAGGGGCTCACCCAGCCCAATGCCAGGTCTCACTGGGGACAGCCCAGGACTGAAGGCCGCGCGGCTGAGAGGAGGCCACGCCCCCCAGCGGACGGCTCCCTCTCCACCCAGACACCAGCTCCTGCCAAAAGACAACCGCACCTTCCGAGCCGGCCCGGATTTCTGCTGGAAACCGCTGGCTTCAGAAGCAGCTGAGCTACTCACTCCATGACCTGCCCAGCCCTGGAGGACGGGACCGATCCCGCCCTAGGAGTTCCAGCAGAGCATCCTCCTCCAGCCCAGTCTCCAGTCCTTAAAGAGCAAGACCAGAGAGGGATGGTGGGTGAGCATGCTCAGGGCTGCTGCAACCACAGAGGGCCGGCTCAGGTCCGAGGAGGGAGGAAGGACCCCTGTCCCCCCCACTCCCTGCAGGGCGCGCCGCCCTGCCTCCACAGCCAGCTGTGCCAATCACCAGCCCCGTGACCTTCCGACTTTGGGCAGGTCACCGACTCTCTTCTCTCCTTCTCATGCCCCCGCCGATAAAAGTCAGTCTCACAGGGGTGCCAAGAGGATTCAGCGAACCGATACCTAGAAAGGGCTGAGGCCGTGCTCGGCCCATAGGAGCACTCATTGAATGTCCATTGTCGTTGTTCTGGTATCCACAGCAAATCAGTCTCTGATTGATTACCTGGAGAGAGGTTTAGTCTTGAGCATGCTCCTTAGGAATTAAGGACAGATGCTGGCGTAAATCAGGCAGATTGAGGACTTGAATTCCTACAAGGCATCCCCACTGGTCCCTGGTGGGAAAGTAGGCTGGATGAGGGAGGAGGCAGAATAATGGCGGTCCCGGGGGGAAGGGAGCAGGGTGAAGACCAGGGGCAGGGCTCTGGGCATGGAGGCCTAACCAGCCAGAACATGTGACTGCTCTCGTTCATCCATCGATCCGTTCTTTCCTTCATTCAGGTGAGGAGCATCTGCTGAGTGTACACTGGGGCCAGGCATTGCACTGGGTCCTGGGGGTCCCGTCATGAGCAAGGTGGATGAGTTCGTGGGGCTCACATCCTAACGGAATGGTTGGGGGGAACGGGAAGGCTGATTATGGAAAACAAGCAGACGATCACTTCAGACAGGGGTTGCTTATCCATCGCTGTGCGGCAAAGCAGCTGAAAGCAAAGTGGCTTAGGTCTGCCATCTGTGTCCCAGAGTTCTGCAGTTCGGATAGGGTCCGCCGGAGACGGGGCATCGCTGTTCTGTGGCATCAGCTGGCTTCCTCCCTCACCTGACCAGCTGTTGCTGGCCGGTGGCTCCGCTGGAGCTGGGGGCCGGGGCCTTGATCCTCCCCATGGCCTGTCCTGGAGGGCTTCTCAGAGTGGTGGCCGCAGGGAGCAAGGCAGCGTTTGGAGATGGTGGCGGGAGGGCTGGGAACCACCAAGGAGTCCACATAGGGGAGGGGCCACACCGACTGGGCAACTGTGACATCTCTCTGTCCCTCCATTTTTTCCTCCGCAAGTGAAAGTCCTGCGGGCTCTTCCAGCTCACGTTCCTGGGAGGTTCGGGAACTCTCTGGCAGCTGCAGGGTCTGGGTCTGGGCCTTGCCCACTGTACTCTCCCACCTGAAGAGCAGTGAAGAAGCAGGTGGCTCCCTGAGGCTTCAAGAGAAATGACGTGGACACTGTCCTGAAGGTGCCCTCTGCACACTGTCCACGCTGTTTTGGGGTCTCGTCGTCAAATCTGTGCTGCCGGCAACGGGTGTGAGAGGCAGAGTCTCTTTTGAACAAGAAGAAGCATCAGTTGTCAAAACATTTCGGAAGGTCCAGTTCCTCTAGTCTCGATAAGACCAACATATAAACCAAATTCCAGTGAGTAGGGCTACATGATGCTCAGGGGTCCGGGGCGACCCTCAGACTGGAAGCTTCCTTGGGAACTGAATTAGATCGAGATGGCTGATACACTCCTTAAGGAAAGAGCTGAGCACTTAAAATTATACCACAGGTATTTTCCCCCGGTTATCTGCCAGGGGAGCTGTCAAAATGTGTGATAGGGAAGCGACATGTGTCGTCTGAAACCAGTTCAAACCAGCCAGGCTGCTCCCTACTCTGAGCTGCTGGCTCCGAGCCGCCGTTCAGCCTGGCTGGGAGACGAGCAGGTGGCGGAGAGAGACATCATCTCGCTCGGGGCCTATCTCCGGCACGCATCTCCTGCGCGGGCGCAGGCGCAGGCTCCGGCACGAAGCACCACCTTAGCTGGGCGCTTTCGTTCCCGTGACAGTTTTTTGGAGAGGTTAGAATTTAATCCCCTCCCAGGATAGAGTTATTTCCATCGCCACTGATCCTTCCGATAAACGAGACAGGGTTTCATGTTTTTCTTGCTACCGAGGTATCTAATTTTATAAAAGCCTTCAACAATGTAATAATTTATTGTAGTGACAGGATGGCTGCGTGTAATGACTCGTCGACTTTCTATTAATTTTCTAAAGGCGTCTCCCCCCCCACCCCCGAGAGGCTGTGCGTGCCTTTCTCTGGGGGTTTTATTAGCACTCTTTGAAGTCATGATGACGAGATCTCTATGATGTTTTTGAAAGATAGTGGGTTTCAGAGAGTTGGACTTAGACTTGAAAAGCCCCATCCTCGTAATTCCTGCCCTCTGCTTTTTCAGAGCTGTGATCTGGCGGTGCGATAAATGGTATAATTTTCCTTATAATCTCACCTCCCAACTCTTACTGTTCTCATTACTCCTACTCCCCTTCTGAAATGATGCATGCAGTAAAAAGGTAAAAAAATATGGCAGAGCCTCATGTCTTCTCAGGAATTCAGAACCAATGGAGAAATGGCTGCATCCATATGTCCCCCAAAATGGTGTTATTACGGATGTCCTTTCGAAGGGGGAAACTGAGGCAGGGGGTCTTTGTGATAAGCCATCTAGCTTAGAAGATCATTTCTTACTTACTGTCCCGATGTGGCCGTGCCGAGCGTGGGGCCGGTGTGCTCATAAACCAGACACAAGTCCGTGAAAACATTTGGCGATGTCCCCAGCTCTGACGGATGGAACGAGAGGGCAAGAAGGGAAAGGAGGCTCTTGCCCGACCTCAGAGGCAGGCCTGGGGCTTTCTGCTGAGGGGAGCATGGGGGAGGCTGGTGGGAGCCCGGCAGTTTCGGGAACAAAGACACAATGCTCACAGGTTCCTGAACTCGACCTTGATTTACCAAGAAGTGTTATATTTGCACTATAATCATTTCCTACTGTGACAGACCCTTGTAAAACTTCCATTTTACAGAAAAGCGAAGTCAGGACTTACAGATGTCACTTTACTTTGCCCACGGTCATGAAGAAAGACCACAAATCAGAAGGGAAGTCGTGATGCCCCTAGTGCGTGGCTTGACCAGCCGAGTCCTCCTGCCTGTGCCGGTGCTGTCTGGGACTGAGGGCGCGGCGGTGGCTGGCCTGCCTTGGATGAGGCGGGGCGCTCGTCTGTCTGCCGGGCACCGTGTTCATCCATCCAAGTATTCTACAGCAAATACCCGTGGCTTGAGCCAAGTTTCAAACCCATTCTAGGGCCATCATTTCATGACTTTGAACTAGACCTAGGGCTTTTGATGGTGCAGTGGGTTGGGGTCCCCCAGCCATTCTTAAAAGGGGCAGGGGGAGATGGCACTATGGGCGCACACTGTGCAAGAGACCAGCCTTCTCTAGAAAAATGATGGTTTCGACAAAGTGCACAGGAATCAAAGCTATACAGGGGAATTTCCTCTTGGCTGCTCAGGAACGTTTTTCAGTTGCAAGTAGGGGGAATGTGGCAGAAAAATAATAATCCGGGAGACTGTCCCTCCACGGGGCAGGCTTATGCCGTTTCTGACGGACTCACGACTGGTGCTGCTGCAGGACCCACTCATCTCGGCTGATAAACTGCTCCCACCCAGAGGCCCCTCCCAGTCATTGCTTCCTGTGTTCGAGGCCCAGCCACGCTCTGCGGAGGGCCACGCACCCTTTAGCGGTCTGCCGGGAGAGCCTGCGCTTCCTAACCAGACTTAGCCTTCGGCGCAGCGGTCCCGGGCCGCCCTCCCCGCGCCGGGGCCACGTGCTTCTGCATTAGGAGCCCTGGAGTTTCCAGGTCAAGAGTTCCCTTATTTACCGTGATCAGATCTGGAAAGAATTTTTTGAATGAGAGCGGGAGAGAAAAGGAAAAGGCACTTGGTCGTGCGGTGTTATTTTCCCTTTATAAAACACACGCTCCCCGGCACACACAGCGGAGGGTTCTGGAAACACGTGAGCTCAAGGCGTAGCCGAGCGCGCGGCTGGTAGGAGCCCTTCCTCCCCGAATGGGACAGCTTGTTAATAGTTGTATTCGTGGAAGTTAAACTTACATCTCTGTGTGTTGATGTAAAGCCAGCTTCCCCCTCGGGGCTACTTATTTTCAAAAGCTAAAACAGTAAGGGGTCCACGGAGGGTGCAGGAAGCTCGCTGAGGTCTGCGGCGCCCCTAGCAAAGCCCCCTCCGCGCTGGCCTTGGTGAGCTCACGCCCTGCAGGGGGAACCTGGCCCCGCGCTGGCTTCCCCTCCCACAGGCGGGCGGCAAGCTCAGGCAGGCTGCAGACGCGCCTGCAGGTGGTTCGGCGTTTCCCTACCTGGAGGAGCAGGCTGTAATAAACACTGCTGTGCCTCGCAGGGTGGGGGGCAGAGGGGTGGGGGCTGGGGGGTCCTGGCAGAATCAGTCCTCCGTGCGGGATCGCCTTTCCTACAGGGTCGAACTTTGGGACTGATGCCGTCTTGGGAAAAATATTTCTAAGTAAACAATTTTTTAAAATAAAAGTAAACATTAAAAAGCAAAAGAAGAGGAGGTCATTTCTAATAAGGCCAACAGACCAAACTAGGACGTGCGTATAGTCTAAGAAATACAAAGGTTTACAATCTAGATGTTCAAGAAGAAGGCAGGGCTCCTGGGAAGTGGTGGGATTAAGCAGCCGAGGAAGAAGGCCTGATCTTCCCGGCTCTGTGGCGGGCGCAAGGGGTGAGCAAGAGCCCTGGAAACGCCTTTGAAAACCCCACAGCCCTTTCAGTTGTGAAATCAACAGTGTAAGCGGCGGCGGGGAGCAAGCTGGGTCCTGCAGAGACCCCTCGGGGCAACCCCAGCCAACCCAGCAGGGGTCTGCAGGGTGCCTTTCGGGCTTGCTTCTTGCATGAGTTCTACCCTCGGACTTTTTTATTCTTATCCAGAAGAAACCTATACAGATAAGGAGAGTGCTCACTCCTCTCCCTGCTCTGAAGCTCGTCGAGTTCGTTTCTCCCTGTACAAATAATTGGTTTAGAAATTTAACCGATGCAGTATCTGGCATCAGGCAGTACGAGAAGAAAATAGGGACGATCAAGGGCATAGCGACCTCCTCCTATTGGGGAGAAGCATTCTTCGATGTTTCTAGAAGAACGTATCAACTCTTAACAATCCTCGTAGGAACTAGACGCTGCCCACCTGCTGCCGGTACTGCTCCATGGCCTTAGGGTGTGGGGTTCCGCATTGGCACCCACCCACGGCTTCTCCCTAAACCCCTTCAGCAACACGCCGGGGTCTTCCGCCTGCAGCCTGGGCGGAGGTGTGCAGGGAGGAAGAAGATGGTGAAGGAGTGACTGCCTCACAGGACCCGGGTTTGCTGTCCACGTTCTATCCAGGGCCCTGGAGCTGGGACGGGAAGAAGCCCGGTGGTGGCTGCACTTCCCCTTCCTTTGTCCCTCACTTGGGATCCAGGAGTAATCGGGGCATTGTGTTTGGGGGCGGCCTGCACTCCTTTGGGCAAACGGAACGGAGCCGGAGCTGTAAAAGCAGGACCATAAATCAGCTCTGTTACAATGGCAGCGTTCTTGAAAGGCCCTAAAAGCCCTACATACATTCCTCCTGGTTAATGAGCAACAAGGGGGACCCCTGTCGCTGGCTCCGCGGAGGCCAAGTGAGAGGCAGAAGATGGATATGTGAAAATCGGTCACCCGGAAACATCCGAGCCCCCCCTCCACCCCCTCCACCTCCACCACGAGGGAGACACGCTCAGCTTCAAAGGCCTCCTGTGCCTTCTCCTAGTCAGTGCTCTGCCGGCTGGAAAACTTGTCTCAGAAAGCAACTGGGTCTCCCCTGAAACCAGCGGTCAGAACAGGTTTCCTGCCTATTCCACCTAAGGGGCAGGTCTCTGGAAAACCATCTTCAGGTCTTCCTCTGGAAGAGCTGCCCCGACCCCAAAGCGACCTGGAGGGAAGCCGGCCAGGGCCTCCTCCTCCCCAGTCTGCAGGCCTGGGGTCCTTTGGCTCTCTCCTTCGCCCCGACTCTTGGGCGTGTTCCCTACAAGGTGCTGCGTCCTTCAGCCACCCGGGCGGGGGCGGGGGGGCGTGGTGAGACCCCACGGGCTTTCCAGGGAAAAGGAACCAAAATAGATTCCTGCTGGTGGGTTGGAACTCTTTAGCAGTTTTTCTTCCCCTACGAGAGGTTATGCCCAAGACTCTGAAACAGAAAAAAAGGAGCAAATCAAAGATCAAAATCGTTGGATCTTTGCGCACACGGGTGTGTGTGTGTCATTCTAAGTCATTGGTCTTCCCTTATCACGTGTTTTGTGGGCTCACATGTGAATCACGTGAGTTTTGAGAATGAGTCCTCACGCATGACTCAATGTCGGGGCACAGGCCATGCCGCCCTAGCTCCCCGGTACCGTCCAGAACCGGGGGCCACACACTGAATAGCGAAAGGTCCAGATGGGTTTTCTTTCAACGCTTCAGAAAAACGAACCATACACCCGACCCCAAAGTATGAATCACAATGGAGAAAAAGTACTTGCCTAGAGGGGTTTTGATTTCACAACCTAAAGAAAATGTATGCAGCAGTTTTACCTTGTCAAATGCACGATGCTCATTGCATCTTGCTGTTTAAGTCCCATGTTTTTACCAAGTTCCCCACAAAGAGCCCCGTGTAGTTCTGTGTTGCAGGTGACATGCATGGTTGAAAGGCACAGGTCCTTAGCACCTTCAGGTGGGATCATCGACATCTCTGCATAAGCCACACCCTAGCCAGCACCTATGGGTGCCTGGGGCCACTGCTGCTGCCACCAAGGGCTGTTCCCTGAGCTGCCTGTGACCCTCGGGGCGATGTGTCTGCTCGTCCTCTCTCTATGCCCCCCCCCCCCCCGGTAAAATCCCTCTCAAATCCCTCTACGAAGAATCTGGCCTGGTCCATAGGCTTTCCAGAAAGGTGTTGCCCTAAAAGAGGGATATTTAACCGGGGGTCCCTGGGACCCAGAGAGTCCACAGATGGGATTTAGGGTTGCCAGGTGCCCTTGAGGTCACTTGCACACGTTGGAGGGCACAGAGCTTTTGTCTGTTGGCAAGCAGGCTGACGGCTCTCCGTGGATTCTCCGAGGAGTCGCAGACCCGCCCAAACCTTGTGGCCATCGCTCTGACTGTCCCCTCCCTCCAATTTCGGTCTTTCCAGCGCGTGCTGCGTGTCACATTGTCCTAACCAATCGCAGGCCTGATTGCCCCGTCTCGTAGCACAGGCAGACGCTGTGCCCGGGGGTGAGGGGCACTCTCGTCCTGGCTGCCTTCCTCTTCCGTCTCCCACGGCGGTCCCGCTCGGCACAGGGTCCTCCCCGACGTGCTGGGCTCAGGGGCGCCCTCTCTCGTCCCTCCCCACAGTCCCATTTTTCACCTCCTTTGAAATCAAACTTTCCCATGAAGACTTTCTCCATCCACCGCCGGCATCCCGTCCACGAGCTTGTACCAGCCTATCCACGTGCTGGCTCTTAGTCCCAAACTCCCTCCCACCGTTACTTCCTAGAATTAACCTCAAGTGCGTATGGTTTGCCGTCCACGCTGGATTGTGAATTTCTAGAAGACAGAGGTTCATTCCTTCGTCCAATCACTTGTTCAGCAGACACTTGCTCAGTGTGTTCCCTTCTACGGGGCACTGACCCTGGTGCTGGGCGTGGGCCCCCACTCCACCTGGGTGAGTTCTATACCCAGAAAACATGCTCAGTGAACACCGGATGGACGGACGAATGAGTGAATGGACTTGGTTTAAACCACGCCATTTCAGGGGTGTTTGAGAACCTCCGAACAGAACGCACAGCCAGGGTTTCTCTGGGTTTCTGGAGCCAAAGCAGCACATCGAGGCGTGGTGGTTCTTCAAACATAACCTTCTGGAAAGGCTCTGCGAGTCCCACGCAAGAATTTCCTTCTACATTCAGGGAGGCGGCCTTCTGCTAACTCTGCGCCTTCCGTGGCAGGTTCCTGGCCCCGCGGGCTCTCCGTGGCTTCTTCCCCTTTCCTGCGGATGCTGAGCGAGCCTGGATCGAGTCCGCCCTGTGCCCACAGTGGGGAAAGAGAATGAGAACACCAGCCCTTTGTACTCACCTGAGCTCTCTAGCGTTCCCGCTCCTCGGGGCCAGCAGCTACACTGACGTTTCTGACGACGTTCCTGCCCACGAAATTCACCCCCCCCCCCCGAGAGTGGGCGTGGCATCAATGTAGGTGGAGGGTCGAATTCGCACACCTCCCGGTGGGCACAGGGACCGGGTGCTGGGCCAGTGGCTTTCAGAGATCGCTGTGGGCGTCCCTGTGTGGTCGTCTTGGCTCCACCGGCAGTCGAGCATCTTCCAAGAGAGCGGCCCCTGGTTCCCTTGGTCTTGCATCTTGGTTCGGGATGGATCCTGCTGCTCCGCCCTCTTCAAAGGCCAGGGAACACAGCCCCTGAGACGGCCTGGCGGGGGCAAGGCTGAGCTCCGCAAGCCCCATCCCAGCAGCTCCACCGGCCAGGATTCCTTCTGCTCTCTGTGCTGCAAACCCGAGAGCTGGCCCCGCTCAGAAGGCCCCGCTCAGAAGGCCCCGGAGTCTGCTGTTCTTCCTTCCACCCCGGCTTGCTCCCGCCAGAACGAATAACACAGAGTGAGGGCTCCGAGGCTGGCCCTCCCTCCAGGCTCCTTCGTGAGCCCTGGGACAGGGTGTGTGCGCATTGCAGCGTATCTTTTACACCTTAGGTGCTTGGTTTCTGTAGAAAATTTCTGCAGAAGTCTCCTGCAGAGCTCCAGCACAGCCGCCTTCCCAATAATGTATCTAAAATACCGTGTAACACTGTTTGCTGGGACCCAGGACTGAATGGGCGGAACATCACTTACTCATTAGAAAGTGGATCATGGGAATGTCTGTTCAGCTACCCTTTCACCTTTTGTTGTGGCAAAACACACATGCTGTGAAATTTCTCATCCTCACCATTTTAAACCGAACAGCTGAGTGACACTTAGTACGCTCACGAGGCCGTGCAGCCCTCACCCCCATCCACGTCCAGAGCGTTCTCACTACCTCTTGCAGAAGCCTCGAACCCAGCAGCAGTCACTCCCCGCCCCCACCCCCAGTCCCAGCAACGGCTGATCAGCGTTCTGTCTCTGTGGATTTCCCTGCTCAGCATGTTTCATGTGGATGGAATCAGACAGTGTGGGCCCTCTGTGTCCAGCCCCTTCACTCGGCGTGATGTCGCCGAGGTTTCTCCAGGCTGTGGCAGGTACCAGAACGCCGTGGCTGAGTGATCAGCCTGTGATTTGGGCTGACGTTATCTTCTTTCCCTTGGACTCCCTGCTCCCCGCTTTACTCTGGTCCAGGATCCTCTGAGGTCTTTACTCACAGGATCTGATTCCTCCTGCCTCATTCCCCGGGAACCTGCCCCGGAAACCCCAAACCAGTCCCAAGAACTGCCCATACCAGGGCCCCCCAGAAGGGTAGTTGAAAGTGTAAGCTTCCCAGCCCCACTCCACACCCGCTGAGCCCCACGCTCTGGGGACCGACCCAGGGAGCCTGCAAGGCTACGAGCTCCCGCTGGGTCACTCTGATGTTCACCTGTGAGTACCGGGGTGTGACACACCCAGCCCTGGGACCTCTTAGTCAGCTCTCTGTGGCTGGCCTTCGTCTCCGTCCCCACCCCCTGGAACCCCAGCTCAGATGCCACATCTCCTGTGATTCACGAACGCTTCCCAACTCTTCTCGGGAAGCCATGGCTGAAGAACACACGCTAACTTCCGTGGCTGAAAGCCTTAGTGAGGGGAAGGGTTTCTCAGGCCATTGCTAGGGAGGAAAAAAAGACTGCTCCGGGGGCCTGCAACCTAACTCAGAGGCAGCGAGGCTGGTGGGAGAGACAGACGCCCGGTGTCCCGTGGTTCTGCAGGCATTTTTACACGCCGAGTGGTGGGGAGAAAGGTGCGGGCTGCTCTGAAAGGGTGGGCAACAGACAAAGGCGGGGGGGGGCGTGAAACGGGGCCAGTCCCAGGTGGGACGCAGCCGCGCCCACGGCCGAGTGTGGAAAGCTGTGGCGTGAACGAGAAGCAGGGGCTTCTGGGATTCTGTGGTGCCTGGCCCTTCTCTCACTTTTTGGGAATCTCAGAAATAGCCACCTGGAAGTGCATATCACAATGCCGACCGATGCTAAGGCGTGTGAGCAGGCTTCTCGGGTGCTGCGGGGCAGTTAACGGACGAACCCTCTTGGTCCCTTCCCTGCACGCCCTGGCCTGCGGTGGTTTAATTTGGGACATCTCAGAACTTCCTCCTTGTCCCCACTTTCCTAGACTGTTTTCTGGAAGTCAGGTCCAGCCTTCTCTTCGTGTCCCTTGATTCACGTTCACTCCTGGCAGAAGAACGTTGGTCGCTGTCCTAGCGACATCTCCTGTTTTCGGAGTTGAAAACAGGGCCTTACGGAGATACTTGGGCATCTGTGTTTGTAGCAGCAGCGGTATTCACAGCAGCCAAACTCGGAAACGACACAGCGTCCGTTGACAGATGAATGGATAAACAAAGTGTGGTCTATCTATCCTCCGCGATGTTATTCAGTCTTCAAAGGAAGCACTGACACATGCTACCAAGTGGATGGCTCTTGGAAATGTTACGCTAAGTAAAATAAACCAGACACAAAAGGAGAGATACTGTATGAGTCCACATCTATGACATCTCTGGAGTAGGCATGCTCCTAGAGACAGAGAGTAGATCAGAGTTTACTGGGGGCTGGTGGGAGGGTGGAGCGGAGAGTTATTGCCTAATGGATACGGAGTTTCCGTTTGAAGTGATGGAAAAAAAATTGGAAATAAATAGTGGTGACATGAATGGCAAACAGCCCTAGATGTTACCAGTGGAGTTAGACCTCGGTCCTCGAGTTTGGCTAAGAAAGAATTCAGAGCCGAGGACTCTATTTATAGGAGAAGGTTTACTTTTACTTCGCAAGTCGTGGAGGTAGAAGACATGAGCCAGCTGGGCTGCATGGGCTCAGGAAAAGGTTACAGAGGCGCAAGAAGAGCCGTTGGAGCTCCGGAGAGAAAGCAAAGGCATGCACCTTGAGGAGAGGGGTGGGGGGAGGCACAGGCATGCAGGGATGAGGCGGGGGCGGGGGGGGGGAGTGTGTGCGCTGGGTCCTCTGTCTTAAGGCTTTTTTCTCCTTTCCAAAGGTGGGCACCCTAGGGGAGGTGCCAGGGGAGGGTCTCAGGAGAAGAGTCATCAGCGGTCCAGGTGTGTCCTTTCAGGGGCACGGTCTCTGCTGAGGGGAGGGGCCATCGGTCATTGTGTTGGGTCCTGGTGTCCGCCATGGTGTCACTCCATCCGGTTTTGCCGCTTCTCCGGGCCTGGGGCTGAAACACAGCTGAGGCCCAGAAGCCACCTCTCGTTTGACCAAAACTCTCGCTCTGCGGTCAGGATACCCGAGGCTTTGCTCGCTCGGGAGGTTGCTTGCTGTGGGCCAGAATCTCACGTCTTGAGGGAGTGGTGTGATCCCCCTTGTTCCCCTTCTAAGGGGTCTCCCACGTGAGTGGTGACATGCCAGGGGAGGAAAGGTCAGGGGAGGCCCCAAACCCCGTGACCAACCAGCGATACAGAAGGTCAGCAAGATGGAAGGTCCGTGATACGCGAGGGAGGGAGCGGTCCCCCAGGGGGCGAGGGCCTACAGCACTTGTTTTCCCGGCTTTGCCGTTGCTAGGTGCCCGGGGCTGTCCGTCCTGGGGCCCTTCCGTACCTGGCCTGCCCTGCACTCTGCGCACTCGACCCGCGCAGTCAGACTAACCGCCGCCTCCATCGGTGACATTTGCACAGCACTGTGGAGGTAATGCCTGCCGCCGAACTGTACGTTGAAAAACGGCTAAAACGGGGAACTTGGTTACGTGTATTTTACCACAATGAAACAAGACTCTCAGCTGTTCTTTGCAACCGCTAGAATAAAACAGAGAGCCGCGTGAGGATTTGCAGATGTGGTTGCGGAATCCCGGAGTCTTAGGCCCCCTTCGAACTGGGTCTACGAGGAGCTCCCCGCTGGTGAGCCCATCAGCTGTTTGACCTCCCGTTTCCCTGGCCCAGCTGCTGTGGTCTGGGGAGAACAGGATCTCTGGCTTTTCTGGCGTCTCTCACGGGCCCCGAGCAGAGCCCCTGCCCCAGCAGACTCCGTCGGTGGCTGCGCCCAGGGCACCCCCATCCTGGGATCGGAGCCCTGGCCGGCTGTCCTGGGGCGGCCACCCAAAGGGATCCTCACTCCATTGCTGGAAAGTCCCCATGGGGTTTCTTTTTTTTTTAAGATTTTTTTTATTTGTCTTTAGAGGGGTAGGGGAGAGGGAGAGGGAGAGAAACATCAATGTACGGTTGCCTCTCATGTGTCCCCTGCCGGGAACTGGCCTGCAACCCAGGCATGTGCCCTGACTGGGAATCGAACCGCGATCCTCTGGTTCGCAGGCCCGCGCTCAATCCACTGAGCTACACCAGCCAGGGTCCCATGGGGTTTCTAACAAGGGAACAAGGACGTGTTGAATGAATATGCAGAATCACCCCACCCCCTCAGGGACCTACCTACGGCGACCCCACAGACCTGGCGGGGCGAGGGCTTGCTCGCCCCAGCAGAGGGGCTGGCAGGGCCCGGGACCGCGGAGAGAAGCGCAGCCGGGCCATGAGACCCGCGGTGGGGTCGACGGTTGTTCCCCAACACAGCCACCGTTCCGGGCGCGTGGTGGATAATCTCCAGTCAACCCCACTTTACTGGCACATCAAATCGATTTTGCACGCACAAAACATCCCCATATAAATTAAGTGCGTATCAAAGACCTGTGGCCTTCCCCAGAGCCTCCTACACTCCAGGCTGTTTGGAAAAACCTTAGTCCTAGCTGAGCTCTCCTGAGAAGCCATTTACAGATATTTTATTTTCATTGTCATTGCTAACTTATTAAACACATGTGTAGATTCGTGACATGCCAGGCTGTTCCAGGCTCTTGACCAACATCGCCTTACTGAATCCTCCTAATAATTCTCCGCGAGTTGGGCTCTGTTGCTGCCTCCATTTTACAGATGAGAAAACTGAGGCACGGACTGTGAGGGCGTCTCCCAAGGGCGCAGGGAGCAGACCGATCAGCCTGCTCTCCGTGGGGTTCAGCACCCATCCCTCCTGTTCCTCTCTCTGTACGGGGCCGGGACCGCCCACCACCGGACAGGCCGGGGCGGGCCTGCTGCCTGGCTGTCTTAGATCCCCCGTCCCCTCGTCAAACTGCTCTCCGTGGCCTCAGGTGACACGGAGGGAAGACGGGAGGGGCTGCCGTCCCTTTCCGCCGGCCTCAGGGGCCTCTCGTCAGTAGCAGAGGGTGGAGGGGAGACCATGGCATGCACTGACCCTGCAAATCGGAGGGTCAGCTTGTTTCTGGGAGCACCATTCCTGGTGACACATTGTTTGAGAGCCACTTCTAGAGGCGACTAAGGTGCCATTGTTTCTGCCTGGATCGGGTCCTCGGATCGAGGGTTTCCTGGCCTTCAGTGACTGATGCAAGATGCTATTGTGGGGGTGCGGGTGAAGGCTCTCTCTGTACTATTTTTGCAACTTCCTGTGGCTCTATAATTATTTCAAAGTTAAAAGTCTTTCTAATGCCATTGTTCAAGGAGCCAGGGAACTGGGGCTCCCTCTTCAGCCACGCTGTCTTTTTCCATGTTCGTGAGCTGCCCCACCAGCAGCTGGCTACTATGGGGGAGCCCAGTGTCAGTTCGGGGCTGTGCTTGTCTCTCACAGAGGCTGATCCCCATCTCGGCACCAGCCCCCCCATTTTTCCTAGAGTGGGGGAGTTCTCTCTGCTGCAGTGCTGGGCCACGGAGCTGCCTCACTTTCCCATAAGCCTCAGGCACATTCAGCCCTGAGACTCCCGCCCCCACCCCCAGCACTAAGCCTGAGGGACCCACCCCCCAGGTCCTTCTGAATCTGCTTTAGAGTCCCCTGCTGGGAGCTTTACACAAGCTACTGCATTTAGTTCTCTTCTCAACGCTATGGAAGGACTTGGGGGAAGTGTGGGTGTCTATGGGAGAAGGAGGGGGCACCCCAGCTGGAGAAAACTGGGGGAGCCAGGGCACAGATGCTGGGCCACCTAGACACCAGGGCAGAAGAGGCTTTAGGGTCACCGGGTGGGACCCTCGCACGGAGGCCGCAGGCGTAGTCCAGGTGTCCCAGACACAGAGTGACAGCAGCCTCGTGGTAAATACGACATTCTCAGGTAGAAACGGCCCCTCCTCCTTCTTCCCGCCCCAACACAGGGCGCTGTGTGCCATCTCCTGCGGGTTCTGAGAAGCCCTTGGGACCTCTTCTCCTGTTTATGTGGCCGCCCTGCAGGGGGGCGGGGGGTGTGTGTTCACAGTCCCAGTCTAGAGCCCTCAACCACTCAGGACTCCTCACTGATTTCTCGCCCCGAATCCTGGCATTTGCAATCGGCCCCCTTCAAGGGGCTACAAAGCACGATGGCACATTAGAACGCCCACAAGGAAGTCCCCAAACCTGCAGAGCAGAAATTCCGAGTGGATTCAGGGGGCCTTGGGGTTTAGCTGTGATTTGTCACAGCTGCTCCGGGAGTACCCGCCCCGCCCACCCCTGCCGGAGGTCAAGAAGATGAGCCTGAAATTCGAGGGGACAGGAGGTGCTGCGTTCCTGTTCGGGGGCTTCCCCTCAATCATTCTCGCTCAGACTTGCTTCTGATCGTAGGGTTTGCTGTTGTTTCAGAAAGCAAACCTGACACCCCAAGTTCCCATGACCGCGTCCCCCGTTGTCCCAGAGGAACACGCTGGCGAAGGTGCCTCCGGCAGCCCCGCCTTCTCGGAGCAGTTGCCGTCCTGGTCCTCCCCTAGTCCTTTGATCAACTGATAATGAGGACCCTCCCTCCACCCCATCTTCAGCCTGTGGTTTTTCCATCCCGTCCCGGCAGATGGCCAGGCGGCTTTTCACAGGCCGCGTGTCTGAAGTCCGGCCTCCACTCGGAGCCAATTCTCCTGTGGCTGGTCTGGTGGAGGGTACTGATTAGGCTTTAATTTCCCCCAGGAGGCTGGGCTGTAGTCCCCTGAATGCAGGGACAATGGGACTCACCTGACAGAGGGTGCCCATCAGCACCTGCCTTGGGACTTCCCTTAGCTGCCTTCTAACACGCCTCTGAGTCCCGGTGGGCACAGGCCCATGGAGGGCCGGCCACGCCCCCAGGGGACCAGGAGACACTCAGATGTCCCTAGAGGCCCGGGGGCCCCAGGAATCTGAAGGGGAGGAAAAGAGGGACCTTTATCCAACCAGCTCCGCTTTGCTTAGGAAGTGGTGCAAGAGAAGGGAGCTGCCACGCCATGTTCTATGCTGAGACAGCGAGAGGGGGCATCACCGGTCAATGCGCCCCCGTCTTGCTGGGGGCCTCCCTGGCTTCACTCGGCAGCAGTAGCGCTGCGTCTAGCGATGCTGGCTGACAGTTAGCTAGTACTCCTTCACCAGCGTGGATTTGTGCCGAGTGCTTGCCGCTTAGTGGTTCCTTTAATCCTCACAGCAACCCCATTTCACAGACATGGAAACTGAGGCACAGGGCAGGGAAAACAGATTTCCCTTCGA
The DNA here is from genome assembly GCA_039655065.1 of Glossophaga mutica. Lineage (NCBI taxonomy): Eukaryota > Metazoa > Chordata > Mammalia > Chiroptera > Phyllostomidae > Glossophaga > Glossophaga mutica. Next base: position 171,373,147 of record CM077307.1, on the reverse strand, counting down.
GGGCGTTTGAACCTACGTCGTCTGGCCTTAAGGTCCTCAGTCCTAACCACTATGCAGCGGGCACTCAGTCAGTAGTGACTAAACGTTGGCTGAGCCAGGCGCTGTGCTTTGAAATACGTCACCCTGTGTCGCTCACACACTCTTCTGAGGGAGGGTGTCGCTACACCGTTTTGTGGGTGCAGAAGCCGAGGCTCAGAGAAGTCGGCCGGCCTCAGCGGGAACTGGGGCTCAGTCCCTCTCTCCTGCTCCTTCCGTTGGCTGCCCAGGGGGAGGGGGGCTAGGGAGGCCCTCACGCCGGTGGGCCTTCCACTGCGCACAGCAGCACTGGGCTTGGAATGACGGAGCCTCCCCCATAACGGACATTGACGAGGTCGCCAGTCTTTCTGAGTCTTGCTAATTTGGAATGTGAAAGACAGTATCTAACAGGATTGGAAGTGCATCATTTTCCCCTCCTTTTTTGTTTTTGTTTTTGTTGTTCGCGAGCACCTCCTTATGTTTGAGTGACGTCACTTGTCTGCAGTCTTCTGCGCATTTGCTGGCAGCCGTTTGCTCTCGGCTCTTTGGATCTCGGGTTAAGGAAACACCCGTAAGACCGTTCACTGCCCCTAACGCTGCAGACCCGCTGCCCGAGGTATGTGTTACCGAGGGCCTGCAGGAGGGCGGGCAGAGCCCCTCTGAGTGAAGAGGCGGGACTCAGAGGAGCAGGGAGGGATGCCTCCTGGCAGGACTGTGGCATCAGCAGCCTGTGTCCCACGAAAGGAAGTAATTTCTGTCAGCCTGGGCACCTTTCAAATGCCCTACCACAGTCGTCACAAAAATAGCAGCCAGGTTTTCTTCTTTCTTTTTTTGAGCACCTACCCTGGGGCCGGCAGGATGCTAGGCATGCTGAATGCGTTATTTCCTTTGACCCACACAGCATCCTGTGAGGTCATTGCTCTGGCTGGCCCTGTTGTATGGGTGAGGATACCAAGGCACAGAGAGGTCCGCTAAGCAGTCCGTGGTCACACAGCAGCAGTCAGGGTGGAACCCAGCTGTAACTTTCATGCTGCGCAGCCTGTCACATGGGGAGGCAAGTGCTTCTCAGGCTGGTGAGTGTAACAGCAGCCTTGACCCTGGGACCCCGGTGCTTTGAAAAATCCAGCCCAGAAGAACATCCTGATTCCTCCATGGTCACGCTCACCCTTGCCGGTGACATCATTCAAAGGGGCAAGTTTACCTTTCTCGCTGACTGCAAAGCTGTAGAAAGAAGGATGGTGAGAAGCCTGTTTGCTAAAGGCCCAGAGTCCTTCGCTCCCTAAGCCCTGTTTTTGCAGGGGCAGGCTGGGAGCTTGGCTGTGCTATAAAAGTTAAGACGTCCCCATAAAAGGAGTGGAGGTTGTTTTCTCCTTCAGCCCTTCCGGCATGCTGGTGTCCTTCCAAAGCAGCTTACGAATTCCTAGCTCCTCCTGTACCTGATGGAGAAGGGAGCTAGCAGGCCCCCAGAAGGAGGGAGAGAACCCCAGCCACCTGCCTCTGCCTCTGGCCCAGTCCTGGGAGCGTTCCCTTCAGACTCCACCCAGTTCCGTGGTGACTCAAGGCTTCACTGAGCCCCGTCTGAATCACCTCCCCGGACTGAGGGGCCGTTTCCGCCATGTGCTCCTGGCGTGCTGGGACAACCCAGGAGCCCGAGGACGAGAGACCTGAAGCGTGGGCCTCCAGCTCATACCTGTCTGCTTCTGGCACCACTTCGCTCCCTTCCAGGTGTGTGTCTCACTCGTTGGCTCACCTCAGGCAGGTGGCAGCCACAGGGAAGAGATTACCAGAAGCTTTTGGCTCTCTCTCTCTCTTTGCTGATGCTGTCTGGCTGGGGACCCACCTGGCCCTGGCCCACCCTGAACTGGGTTGGGCCCTGAGTCAGGACTCTGTCCCCACCGCGGCGGGCCAGTGCCCGTTCCTGCCCTGCTGGCTGCGTTCTGCACCAGCGTACCTGAGCACAATCTCTGCAACACATTACTGCAGGCGGCTCCGCTCCAAGGAAGCTGGCAGGGGTGGGCAGTCAGCCTGCAGGCTGCCGCTGCCAGGCTGGCGAAGGCACCCTCCGCTCTCCAAGTCGTCCAAGCCGTGTGCTCACGCTTGCATGCACACGCACGTGCGGGGAGGGAGGGAGAAAAGGGTGAAGGGCAAGAAACTCAAGAGAGACTATTCCCGTAGAATATTTCCTCTCTTTCTCCCAAATACACTTCTTCAGGAGAAGTGTTATAGTGGATGAAGCCAGAGTGTGTTTCCGTTCAGTGTAGACAGTGAGTAACGAAAATACTGAACAAGGTGTCAGGCTCGGTCACGGGGTGAAAGGTAGTTTTTTCAACAAACTGTGGAATCAGAGTCCAGGTCAAGCTGGCTCTGGAAACCCCTAGGTTGCCATTTCTGTTACTGGTAAGCACAGGTTACAGAGGGCCAAGGCCTTCCTTGTTCATCCCATCCTTCCTTCTTCCTCCCCTGTGCTGGAACCGTACTGACCCCTTTACCGGGTCCCTTCCTGACCCATTCTTTCCCACCTCTATGCCTTTGCTCATGCTGTTCCTTCCTCCTTGATGTCTTTCCCTTTGTCTCTGGCAGCTCCCACATTATCTGTGTTTAAGATCCCAGCCACCAGCCACCTTTCCTTTTAGGTCAGCTCCCACATTTCTTGCAATGAGCAGATCTAAATGGGAAATGGGTTGGGGACCAATCGGATGCCACGGGCACAAAGAACTGTGGAGGACATGACTAATTGTCCTCTTTTGTTCAGGGAAGCACAAACCCAGCTAATAAACTATGGTCCCCGGCTCCCTTGCAGCTAGGGAAAGCCATGTGTCCTAGTTGTGACCAGTAAGGTGTAAACACAAGCTTGGGTGGGACTTTCAGGAAACTGTTCCAGTGGGAACAGAATCACGATGTGGTGACCCTAATAGTCAAACTTATGTGTTAGGAATGGTGTGATCTTCCATGTCAGAAGAACCACAGGAGCCCGTGTCCCTGAGGGCTCTGTGAGGCAGCCCTACCTGCCCTGGACCCATTTTTGTGGGACAGATTCATGGGACCCAAGGCTTTTACAATGTGGGAGGCCTTCTTTGAGAAAAAGAATACAACATATTAAATTAAATGTTTCACACTTGGGAGGGGTCTGAAAGTTTGACTATAGCACCTTTACCACCCAGCTCCAGTCGCCTCCTCTGGACAGCCAGCCCATCCTGCTTTCTCTTGGGGGCTGCTGTCCTGACCCACTCTGACACTCTCCGTGGTTTGAGTACATACCCGCTCCTCACTGGTCTGGGATCCCTCCAAAGTAACGACTCTGTCTTCACTCCCAATCTTTCAAGAATGTGTATCGAGCCACTGCTGTCTTCTGGACCCTGGACCCTGCACTTGTGGGCATAAGTGATGCCCCACCGGTACCAGCTGAACGGATGGGGATGGTGAAAGGCACATCAGGGGGTTGAAAATGAAGGGACAACTTTGCATCGTGTCGTTTGCAAATATGCGCTCGTTTGGATGGCCAGGGGCCCGTCTGAGTTGCGTGCATCCAGTTAACCTCTTGAAACCCACCCCGCTGTTTGGCTGTTTTCCAATTTATAAAGTGAGAATAAGCGCCAGCGATACATGTAATCTTTTCCAGCAAACTTCGCTAAATCGTATTCTCTCTAAACTTAAATTCCTTACCTGGGACAAGGGCAGCACAAACCTGTACTTCTGACTGATTGCCCATCAGGTCGCACCTCAGGCCCTGGACCACCTGGCAGGCGCCTTCCACCTCCAGGTGTCAGGCACAGGTAGGAGGGGGACACGTGGAGTCCTGGACCGCTCCTGTCAGTCCCTGTTTTAGCTGACCGGGCCCAGCCTCCCGCCGTGATCCCTTAACTCTTGTCCACAGCTTAGCAGGTCGCAGCTCAGTCTCTCCTCCGCAGCCTGACCGTCCTCGGCTGCAGCACCTGTGCATGACAGGGACAGGGAGGGAAAAGGGACAGGGAGGAGAAAGGGACAGGGAGGAGAAAGGGACAGGGAGGAGAAAGAGTAGCCCGCAGCCCAGCCTGCTGAGACCAGGAGACAAGCGGTCACTGTGTCCTCAGCGGGCTGTTCTGGAGGCCACATCCTCGTTACACATCCCCCTGGACTCAATGTCCCCAGTGGATTTCTGCTCAGGCACGGTGACCCCGGAAGCAAATGGCCATCAGCGTGGCTTCAAGGGAAAGGTTCAGTTTCCCTTTGACTGGAAACCAGGTGTTCCCAGGGGAATTGTGCAGTCAACAAATGACAAATGCCTCTTTGGCAGGAGGCCTGGGGCTGCAGGGGTGTGGTTGTTTTCCCGAAAGAGTCACCGCTGTAGATACTTCTTCTTTGACCCCAGAGCTCGGGTTACAGGAACGAGCCTTCAGGGAAGCTCCTACTGACCCCAGTGCCTGGCGTTTTCCTGATCGGCCTGGCCCAGAGTGGCAGGCTGCCCCAGCGGCCCCGGGCCGTGTGCAATGGGCCCTCCTCACCCCGAGCAGCATTTACACACCCCTCGATGCCTTTCCTGGAAAAATGCATTATTTCTACGTGTTCTGACAACTTGAAGCGAAGACGTTCCGGAAGGTGCTTCCTGCCTCGAGTGCCGGATGAGCTGCGCACCTGGGACTCTCATGGGCTGTTTAGGGCGGGGTGGGTGCTGTCAGAGGTCGGTCAGCAAGGGTGCCCAAGGTTGGGGGGGAGGGTCGGTGGGGGGAGCCGTGAAGCCTTGGGAAATGGAAATCGAGGCCCCTCTGACAGGAGCAGGGAGCAGGGACCACCGCTTGGAGGGCTTGGGGGGCGAGGGGCCGCTGCAAGGCCTGCTCCTTAGACCCTGGTGGACCCTTGGCTGACCACAGGTCAGGAGGCACCCGGAGGTCAAGTGCGGCTCCATGGAGGGACAAGTCTGGGAACTTGGGGCAAACTGAGCAGACGGTTGGGCCTTCCCCTGATGCTCGGGTGGCTGGTGGCCGCACACCACCAGCACTTCCTTGGAAACTCTGCCCGTTTGGTTCATTCCGTGGGCCTGCCCGGAACTGGGGTGACCCTGGGGTGGGAGAGCCGGGCTGGCGGCACCCTGGCCGCAGGCTGCCCGTGCCGGGTGAGCCCACACCCGGGGTGCCTCCCTCTCCCTCCTCTTCGCAACAGCCAACCTGTCATCGAATCAGCCACCTTCCGGGTCACAGTTTGGTCACATGACTCCCTCACTCAGAGCCTTGCCAGGGCTTCCTAACCCTGAATCCTGGTTTTCAAGGGCCCATGGCATCTGTCTCCGCCCATCTTCCCCACGGTTGTCCCTCCAGGACCTCCCCTCCGCCTGGAGTCCAGGCCACCCAGGAACTCGCCGCCCTTCCAGCTGCCCTCCCGTCCTGAGGCCCGCTCCTGCCTTGGCGTTTGTCTGTGCCACCCTCTCTGCCTGGACAGTACTTGATCTGAGAACCCTTTGGCCCCCCTGGGGGGCTTTAAGGAACACGGTGCCTGCGGTCGACGCCTGGAGAGTTCGGCAGTCTCGGTGCAGCTGACAGGGGAGGTTCAGGAGCGCGGCAGGTGACCCTCATAGGCAGCAGTGTTTTGAGAACATCTGCATGAACCCCAGGTATTTATTGAGCAGAATTACTGGGAACCGGGGGTGGAGGCACCGAATAAGGTTGCAGGCCCGCCCCGACCAGTGGGAATATAGTGTCGGCCACAGACAGGAGCCGCTCACGTGGCCATTTTCTAGTCTCCGCGTTTAAAAAGGCCCAAAGAAACAGCACAATGAACGTCCATATCTTTTACTTAACGCGTGTGTGCAGGCAGCATCATTTCCACACGTGACCATATACGAAAATCATTCGTTGGCTATTGCACATGAGTTTCACACTAGGTCTTTGAAATCCCGGCTGTTTCAGGCTGGGGAAACAGCTCAGTCTGCAGGAGCTGCATTTCCAGAGCTCCACAGCCACACGTAGCCAGTGGCTGCCGTGTGGGGCGGGGTCGCTGCAGACCACAGACCCGCAGCGTCACGCTGTTCCGTGCTGAGCTGGCCCGGGAAGCGTGGGTGCCTGGGGCCGGCGGAAGGAAAGGCGGCTTCCACAGCCGCGATGAGAGATCTCAGACTCTCAGCCCCGAACACTCCCCCCTCCCGGTCCCTTCCTTTCCAGTTAAATCACAGCATCTTCTTATCTTGCCTTGCTCCCCCCTCCTCCCCCATCCCCACCCCATCTGGGCATCACTTCCAAAACAAATTTCCTCCCATCTTCAGCCCCCAGCTGTGGACCTGCTGCTGTTTCCTGTCCTGGTGGCTCTCGGGAGAGCTGGCTGCCAGTCCCTGTGGGAGGGAGGCCTGGGAGGAGGGTGGCGCTGGCCCGGAGCCGGGGAGCCATCCGGAGAGATTCGGGAGTGTGTTCTCTCTCACTCGATCCTTTTTTTCCTTTCTTTCCCTTACTCTCTCTCTAGATCAGATGTTAATCCTCTGACCACCCCCTTCCCCACAGGTTGGGGTCCCTCCCCAGCCCCGGAGAAGCCCCTAAGCCCAGCAGATTTCCAGGTGAGAGTCACCCGGCTCTTTGCCAACCTACCCCGGGGCAGACGCCGGTGGGCACGTTTTGATGCTCAGTTGTGCCACGCTAGCGGGAACGGGACTATTATTAGGCCTCCCCAGCAATCCTGGTGAACCAAGCACAGGCCCGGGCCCCGGATGTCACACTAACACCGAGTTTCTGCAAACACTCTCCCGCTGGCACGCACTGTGGCTGTGCTCGCGGTGGTAATCTTTTATTTCCAAAGGCAATTAATCTTTTTTGTCATTTCTTTCTTTTGCCCGTGGTCAGTTCCCAGTCTCTGCTGCTGTTTGGGATCTGTGAGTCGTTGGGGAGCATGTGTGAACTGGCTCTTTGGCTCCGAGTTCTTGCTGAAAGCTGAGACAGCAGCAATGGCTAATGAGAAATAGATACACATTTAGCATGCTGTCGTTCTTAGGCATGTGGAAAGGTTTCGCGTGGAAACGTGGAGAGATGAATTGTAGGCGACCCAAGTTCATGGTTCTGCAGCTCAAGCACAAAGATTTATTGAGTGGCGACGGGGCACGCGAGACAGGTTCTTAGGGAGGTGCCGTGGGGAGAGGCCCCTCAGCCCCCGTGGAGCTGAGGAAATAAGACCCGGCGTGCAGGCGGATGGAGAGAGTGGGGGTGACAGGTCACATCTGCTAAGTGGAGGTTTAGAAGAGGAATGCTACTCGGGGTGGCCAGGTGAGCAGTGGTGACACATTAAGGCCCCCCAGAGGAGGCGGGCGCTTGGGCTGAACAAAACGTGATAGGCTGGTGATGGAGCGTGGCTGGGGAGGGCACCCAGCACCCCACCAGGAGGCTCTGCACAGGTCCAGAGGAGAGTGTCGGGCTCTAGCTTGGAAGCCGCTCCCGGTCATGGCGAAGGGATGATTCCAGGACTCAGAAGTGTTAGGCTCTCTCTCCAGACCTGCTGCTGACATCCTCTGATGATTCTGGTTGTTGCACGACTCCCTCAGGACCCCTCCTAGGACAGACTGTACTTGTCACTGCCCTTCCCCTGATCTGCTGTTCAGGAAAGAGCAGAGATGGACCATCCACCCATCATCCATTCATCCATCATCCATCCACCCACCTATGCATTCATCCATTCATAAATACACACACACACACCCCCATCTACTCATAAATCATACAGCTATCCATCTACCCACCCACCCACCGATCCATGAACCAGTCCATTCACCTATCTGTTCAGCCACCTGCCCATCCGTTTATCCATCTACCTCTAATCCAGTTCATTCATCCACCCATCCATTTATCCAGCCCTCCCGTAAATCCGCTGTGCATTTGTTCATTTACTCAGTCCTAGTTTGCTGAGGGCCTGCCGTGCTACGAACACTGCCCTAAGAAACGCACAGCTGACAAGCATGGTTTCAGCCATCAAAGCAATCAAGGAGGGCAATGATGTCTGCACAAATGCGCACATTCAACACGCCCCGAGGTTCAAGGCCGGGAGGATGTGGTACCGCTAACTGGCTCGTCCCACACCCCTTCCATGCGTGGCTCAGATCTCTGTTCTCATTCTCAACGAGGCCCAACCTGCTGGGGTCACTGGGTCTCCCAAGAAGCAGAGGCCGAGATGGGAGCAGTGGGGTGAGAGATTAGAGCAACTCCAAGGAGAGAAAGTGAGGCAGGAGGGAGCAGGGAGGGCTGGGTGTGGCAGCAGACCTGGTGGAGGCTAGCAGGCAGGCGGGCAGGGCAGGCGGGGGACGGGAGTGGGGGTGGGGTGTGCCTCACACCGCAGTGCCACGCTGAGGAAGCTCAGCGGCAAGGCCACGGGGGAGTCCTCGGCCAAAGTTGCCTGTCAGAGGGGCGCCGCGTCTCCCCGGAAGGGCCTGCCTTTTATCCCACTGCCCTCTGAGAAGCGGACGTTGTCCCGAAGGCAGGCGGAGTTCAGGGTCCTGTTCTGAGATGCACGTTTTCACGGTGTGATGCCTGCCCACCCGATTCAATACTACGACCTGCTCTCTTCCCGCCCTGGCCCCCAGGACCCCACGGCTCCTCATCCTGGCTCAGCTCTGTGCCCCTCCCGTAGCATCTATCATCCTTTAACCTGCTATATAAGTCACTTATTTATTAGACGTATTGCTGATTTTAGGGTCCCCTCTCCCCCCTCCTCCAGCTGAATAGAATGCGAGCTCCCTCAAAGCAGGGACGTTTTTCTACTTTGTTCACTGACATATCCACAAAGCCCACGACAGTGTTTGCTACATAGTAAGTGCTCAATAAATATTCGTTCAGTGGCATTGAATAATGCATTGAATAAAATATCGGTGAAACTGCGTTCAATTGCACTGAGTCAGGAAGAGGAACTAGTTTGGGAGGAGGTGCCACAGGGCCAAAGAGAGGGCTGGGTGACTTCCTAGCAGGTGCAGTTTCAAAAGCACTCCCCCTTTCCTCTGCTCAGGGGCCCTGTGGCACTTCCCACACGTGGGTGGGTGTGTGGGGGTGTGGGTGGGCTGGGTCCGGTTCCCCTGACTTCAGGAGGACTCTGCTGCACCCAGCTCTGAAGTGGCTCCTCCCTCAGAGCGAGGCCCTTCTCAGCTGAGCTGAACCAACAGGTGCGGCACTTTGTACCACGAACAACCTTTTCCTTGAAAATTCACGTCCTGCCCCCCGACAGCAGGCGAGCACCCGTGTCTTTCCCTTCCCCCCCGCCCCCCGGCAGGCAGCGGGGCTCTGAAGTGGTACAAAGATGCTGTGTTCTCAGGAAGGGGAGCTGCTGAGCCTCGGCTCCGGGCTGGACGAGCTGTGCAGTGCGTGGGCCCAGAGGATGTGGGTTTTCCCTCTCCCCTTCGAGCCCCAGGTTCCCCTTCCTGCTGTCGCTTCCGCAGGGGTTGTGCTGACCTGCGGCCAGGCCCCCGGGGCTGCGTGCTGATTCGGTTCTCCCGGGCCGCTCTGTCGGTGTTTCACCTGGCACCGGGCTCCCTGGCTGCCCAAACAGTTGGAACGGGCACCGTGAGCGTTGCTTCCACACTTGGCTCGCCCCGCGGAAATTCCGGGCTGCTCCATCCCACCAGGCAGGCCGGCTGCCCACGGGGCCTCCCGGCACAGCCCCTTCCTGCCCAGGGGGCCCTCCTTCCCCGGCCAGGCCTCGCCTTTGCTTCCTCGGAGGCCGCGGGGGCAGTGGGCACCCCCAGGCTCCTTATTCAGCCTGGAAGTCAAGTCCAAAGGTGGGAACCATCCAGAGAGTCGATGAGACGAGCTTCCAGCGGTCCGCCCAATTAACTGGCCGCCCCCAGCTTGTGAAAAGCCAAGGCCAGGATAACCAAACAGAACTTCTAGAGCTTTGGACGGGATTACGGACAGGAAACGGGGGACTTCTTCCAGCCCACACCAAGAACTTCCAGAAGCTGCCCTCGGACCCTGTGCCCACATCTCCCACCACCCTGCTGAGAGCACCCCCCCCCCAGGCCCTGCATGCCCAGTGCCCAGCACATGGTGGGCGTCCGTGCCTTCCAGCTGGAATGGAAGCTTTCTAACTCCCCGAGCCCAGGGCTCCTTCCGCATCCAGGGCCAGCCCTCCCCCTAGACCGAGACTTCTCGAAGCAGATGTCCGAAGCCTCAGTTTGCCAGGCCACGAGCGCTCGTTTTTACTCATTATTTTTAACATGTATTCAGCCATAATCCCCAAAGCAACAAAGTGAAAATTCTCCCAGTTCTCACCCTCAGAGAAGTCCCCACAACATGACGAGGGTGATGGCCAGGTTCCATTGCTTTTAGAGAGAGAGGAAGGGAGGGGGGAGAGAGAGAGAGAGAGAGAAGCATCGATTGGTTGCCTTCTTGTATGTACCCTGGATCAAACTCCCAACCTGGGTATGTGCTTTGACTGGGAATTGAACCTGCAACCTTTGGGTCAACAGGACGATATTCCAACCAACTGGACCACACTGGCCAGGGCTAGAGGAAGGTCTCATTTTATTAGTCAAGTTGGTTGGGTCGTGGTGCCCAGATATGTAGTCAAACATTATTCTGGATGTTTCTATGAGAGTATTGTTTTAGATGATATTTATGCATAAACCGGCAGACTTGGGGCGAAGCAGATTGCCCGCCAGGATGTAGGTGGGCCCTTCCAGTCAGTCGAAGGCCTGACTAGAACTAAAGACCAGCCTCCCCAGAGCTAGAAGAGTTCTGCCGGCAGACAGCCTTCGGACTTGAACTGCAGCGTCAGCTCCTGTCTGGGTCTCTGTGGAGTGCGGACTTGCCTGTCTCCACAGCTGTGCGAGCCAGGTCCTCAAGAGAAATCTTGTCCCTCTGTGCACGCATCCTGCTGCGTCTCGAGAGAACTCTAGTGCGGAGAGGGAGCCAGGTCACTCAGCAGGAAAGGAGCACCGTGGGGAAATTCAAGGGACCCTTGAAGCCCAGAGGACGCTCTCCCCTAGCTGGGGATCGGGGACAGTGGCACAGAGCAGGGACGCTGAGCTGAGTCCGGGACGCTTTGCCCTCTCGACTGGGTAGGAGCTGCTTTCAGAGGAGGGTGTCTTTGCTCTCCCAGGGCTTCTGCGTGGCGCCCCGTGATGCTGGGTGCGCGCGGTCGTAGCTCCTGGCGATCACTTGCTTCTGTGCACAGCTAGTTTTGTCCGTGCTGACTCCTACCTTGCTCTAGACGATGTGGAAGACAGCCAGCCTGCCTTATGGCTGTCATTTGAATTCACTAAGTGAGTCTTCTCCTTGCTGTAACGAGAGACACGGCTTTAGAAGCCCTCGTGAGCTTCCGCACTCGGCACCCGCAGCGGGAGGTCAGGGGGCCTCCAGGAGCCCGTTCCTCGAGTCATCCTCCGTCCTCCCCACCTGCAGCCTTGGGTCAAGGCCCCTCCTCAGGGCTGCTCTGCTGCTCTCGGACCCGAATCGGGCACGAACAAATATACTCAAGGAACATCACGAGGTCAAGATCCAGCGTAACTTCGACTTCTTGTAACTTAGATTCTCGGACCTGTACTGGGTTCCGGGCTTTCCCAAGATTCGGATCTTCAGCGTTTCCTTCAGTTCTGTGAGCACCTGCCTCCCTCCGTAAATCAGTCAGAGCTGGTTTCTCTTGCTTAGAGTCAGAGTCTCAGCAACCCCTCCTTCTGAACAGGGACACGAGCGCGTTGAGCACGCGGCGAGGGCAGGCCTGGGGGAACCTCGCACGCACTGACTATCTCCCCGGGCCAGGCCGTGCGCCAAGCCTCGGCTCTCACAGACTCGAATGAGCATGCTCCCTCCACACACGCGCGCTTTAACATCAAAACAATCAGTACGCTTCGATCCTCGCGGCCGGTCACAGCCAGCCTCGGGCACCCCTCCCCGCTGTGCACCAACCGCGGGACTTGCTGGATCGGCGACTTAGACGGAAAGGTCCTGGCGATAATGAGGAGCGCTCTTTAAGAAAAGCCACTTGCCCCCCGAGCGAGGACTTTGAGAAATGCTGTGTCCCGTCTCCAGCAGGCGTGAGCACACTGCTGTGTGGGAAGACGGCCCAGGGGCCACTCCCGGGGGGAGGTCGCTGAGAGCAGGGCTCTGAACGGGAAGAGTGACTTTTGTGGATGGAAGTCGCTCGGAGTTCGAGTTTCATCACGAATGCAAAGTAGTACGTGCTAAAAACAACTGTCCAGATAAGTGTAAAACCGTTCTCTTCACAAGTAGAAACTATTGTAAGCCAGCGCTCGGCACCTTTTTTCTTTCTTTTTTCTTTCTTTTTTTTTTTTTAATTTATTATTTATTTATCTTTTAGAGGGGAAGGGTAGGAGAGAAGGAGAGGGAGAGAAACATCAATGTGCGGTTGCCTCTCGTGTGTCCCCTGCCGGGAACTGGCCTGCAACCCAGGCATGTGCCCTGACGGGGAATCGAACCGCGATCCTCTGGTTCACAGGCCCAAGCTCAATCCACTGAGCTACACCAGCCAGGGCGTGGCACCTTTTTTCTATAAAGGGCCAGGTAGAAAATGTTTTAGGCCGCGTGGGTCCGAGGGCCTAGTCTCTGTCACACTCGGTCGACTCTGTCTCCGTGGCAGAAAGCCGCCACAGGCCACCCGTGGACGAGTGGGCACAGCGAGGTGTGGGTGTTTCCACATAAACGTGCGTGTCCAATCATATTTACGGAGGGGCTGAACATTTGGATTTTTGTATAATGTGCCTCAAAATGTTATTTCACTGTTTGAGGGAAACATTTACAAATAGGAAATCTAGGCTTAGCTCGTGGGCCGGATAAAATTAGACCGCAGGCGGACATTTTTCCCACCCCTGTTGTTAAGTGATACGTGCTAAATTGATAAGTCATAAGAAAGCATTGTGATTCCCAGTCAGGGCACATGCCTGGGTTGCAGGCCAGTTCCCGGCAGGGGACACACGAGAGGCAACCGTACATTGATATTTCTCTCCCTCTCCTTCTCTCCTACCCTTCCCCTCTAAAAGATAAATAAATAATAAATTTAAAAAAAAAAAAAAAGAAAGCATTGTGTCTGATTGACAGCATCTTCTTCTTCTTTTTTTTTAGTTCACGAATGGTTCCATAACGATGCACCTTGAGAGTCAATGAGAAAAACCTGGCAGCGGTCCCGTGAAGCAGGTCACGTTTTCCAGATGGCGGCCGGAAGACATGGGGAGGTTCCGCGGCTCAAGGTCAAGCAGTTAGTAGGTGGCAGGGTTGAGGTTCAAGCCTCAGCCTGGTGAACTAAATTTTTAAAAATAGTGGATGTCTCTCTTTTTAAAAAGATTTTATTTATTTATTTTTAGGCAGAGGAAGGGAGGGAGAAAGAGGGAGAGGAACATTGATGTGTGGTTGCCTCTGACACGCCCCCTACTGGGGACCTGGACTGTAACCCAGGCATGTGGCCTGACTGGGAATCGAACCGGCAACCCTCTGGTTCGCCGCAGGCCAGTGCTCAATCCACTGAGCCACACCAGCCAGGGCCAAAAAATAGATGTCTCTTTAAAGTTGGCAAGTGGACATTATGTCTTCAGGTAAAACCTGGAATGGACCTCATGGCTCTAACTCATGACTCTAGCTTCTCATTTGAAGCTGCATCAATCACACAGAAGACCGTGGGCTCTCAGATCTAGATTTTGGGTGACCACACACCGCACAGCTGGCCAGATGGGCCGCTATTCTCCCGACAACTGTGATTGACACGAACGTTGGAGGGCTAAAGTGTTAGCAAGGTTAACAGACCCACCGTCCTGTCCACCTCTTAATATTAAGAAACACTTTTATGCAGAGAGAAAAATGCAGATAAAAAGAATAGAATTCAGTATCACTTGTGCGCAGCTGACCTCAGCCACCTCCCGGTCCGTCCTTACACTCGCTGCTCCTGTAACACAGGTGAGGATTTGGATGCCCACTCAGGTGCCCCGGAGGCCTGGAGGAACGGAGGTGTGAAATGAGCGAGCCAGGAGGCGTTAACAACTGTTCTGCTTCATTCTTCCAGGCGCCGCTCCGTGGACAGGCTTCCTGGACGAGTCCCCAAATGAGTTCTGCAAATGGGCTTCCAAAATCAATAGGCTGCAAACATCCCTCTGGCCTGCAGAGTCCTCCTCGGCCTCCTTCACATTCATCGATGTCTCTCGCCCCGGCATCTGCGCGGCCTGGCGGGCACGGCTCCGGCCTGGAGGTCTGGCAGGCAGGTCAGTGTGCAGCTTCGAGCACCGGGCCGTGAAGGGATGCTAGACGGGAGCTGCGAAAAGACCGCCGCGATGCCTCTGGGTGGGAATAGCGCTGAACTCGCTCGTGTTTGTGGCTGCCTCGTTGAGACCTGCCCTGTCCCCTTTGGGGTGGCCCTGCACCCCTGAACATCTCCTAATAACGGACTTGGTCTTACTTCATAATATCAGCAACTGCCATTTATTGAGCAACTGCTATGTGCCAGGCGTGGTGCTCCGAACCTCAGAGCCACTTATTCTTCCTCCCCTTTCTTTCTCATACCAGCCCTTGGAAGGGGTAGCCCTCCTTCACCAGCGAGGAAACAGAAGGTCGGAGACGCAGTCAGTGTGCCCAGGTGGGGAGGTGGCTCAGCCCCGTCGCTGGGGTTGGAATTCGGTTCTGTCTTCTCCGGAAGCTGGTGCCGATTTCCCTTTACAGAAGCCGAGAATGTGAGGAGCCCACCAGGCACATGGGGGGAGTCAGAAACATGGCCGCTGCCCTGTCCGCAGCTCCTCTCCATGTCCGGGCTCCCCACGACACGCCGGTCCGTCGCTGGCTGTACCTCCACATGGCACCCCGAAGCAGGGGCTGGTGAGCTTCTCTCACCTGCGGGATGGAATCTGAGCACATAGAAGGGGGGAGCAAGCCAGTGTTTTCGCAGCTGCCCTACCCCCACCACCAGGTATTTCAGATCACCGGACCACCAAGGGAGGGCACCCCTCGGGTGACCCCCACTGCAGAGCCGCTGTGACCTCCATCGTCCCATCTTTAATCCTTGGACGCTGCTTGATTTCCACGCCGAATCTGTGCGTGCAAAGCTGGCTCGGAGTTCGGCAGATGCTTGGGAGGGAAGGGAGTTTCATTATATAATCAGCTGTCGTTTTGAACGTACAGGTTCTCTTGACGGCGTTCCAATTCCTAGGGTTGTGTTTCACCACAAAAACAGTAGTGGGCTGTCGAGAGCCAGCCGCACGTTTCCAGCCTGGCAGGCGGCGGGAAAGGTCCCTGCTGACAAGGCAGAGCACGCCGCAGCGTTGGGGGGAAGCCAAGACGCCCTCGCGGTTCAGAGCTGCCGCACAGAGCACCGGCCAGGGCTGCGTGCTGCGGTTGAGTCGAGGAGACAGACCCATCAGCCCCAGAGACGTGGAGAACCACCCGTCTCGTTCCTTACCACGCGGAGACCATAGGCGCGGGGGTGGGGGCTTTAAAAGGACACCCCCGCCCCGTTTTGCCTTGCCCGTGTGACCTGAAAACTAGTTAAGGACTTCCAGCCGAGCTCTACGTTGGCTTCGCATCCATCCGTGCGACTGAGGGACCTCGTTGGTGCATTTTTCTGATTAAACGGCTCTGGAATGTTCTTAAAAGAGTTCCAGAACATCACAGATACTTTTAAAATGTCACATTTCATAAATAACTCAATAAGTAGTTTCTAACGAACGGTGCAGGTTGGTGGATTACCAAGCCAAGATTCCCATGGCGATAGCTCCAGCTGTTGGCAGACCCAGGGACACTCAGATTAATTGTGGAGACATCTGAGAGGCATCAAGACTGACCTGCATGCCTTCCGGGTGCACCTGAGCCTTGTGGGCTGGGAGAGACCCCTCCCCCGCACCCCTGCCCCTCACCCCTGGAGGAGACACTGCTTGGAGGGAGGATAGAAGAAGAGCGATCAGGAAAACAGGCAGGATGTGCTGAGTACCAGGCAATGGGACCAAGATAGCACAGGACTGAGGACTTGCCAGGAAGGCTGCATGGAAGAGGTGGGCTTTTATCCGGGCTCTGCTGTGGGAGCTGGCAGGTTGGGGTAGATGGGACGAGAAGGGAGTGGGAGACAGCGAGCACTTACAAGGGGTGCAGCCGGCAGACAGATTTGGCTGGCGCAGAGGGTTTGCCTTAAGGGGCAGGGCAGGACCAGACGGGACATGAAGGATGCGCCCAGGTTGGGGGGATTTAAAGCCAGGGGACAGGGTTCTGGCTGATGCCCTGGGTGCTGTCAGGAGCAGAGCTCCAGGGCCCCACTGTGCCCTCGCTTGCCCCCTTCCCTGGCTCCTTCATCTTGGCACTGCCATCCACCCAGTTGCTAAGGCCCCAAGCCAAGGAGTTGCTTCAGTTCCGCTTTTTTGGCCCTCCTCCCCCTCCCCCCTATGGCCCATCAAAAGTCCTGTCATCTCTGTTTTCAAAATATATTCCAAACTCAGCCACTTTTCATCCCCTCTCCAGCTCCCATGCTGGTCCAAGGCTCCATTGTTTCTTGGCTGGGTGAGCACAATGGCTTCTTCACTCGCCCCTGTTTCCATCTCCCCATGGCAGCGGCAGGGAGTGAGCCTTTCAACTGTAAATGAGACCGGGGACAACGCTGCTCTCCTACTGTCCTGGCTCCACCAGCCCCTTCACACTGGGGGTGCGTAGGGGGTGCATCCCCAGCTCCCCCCCCCCCACAGCTTGTAGCGGTCTGCAGGACTGGCCCAGCCGACCCCCTCTGTCCCTTCCCTGTCTCTGTCCCTTTCCCCATCTCCGTCCTACCTGGAGTCACAGGGCCACATCCCCCCTTGGGCCCACCACAGGGCCTTTGCACTTGCTGTAAACTTTGCCCAGATCTCTCCTCCCCACGTTCTTTCCACTGCCCACGTTTTTACCGTTCAGGCCTCTGCTCAGACACCCTGCTCTCCGACAGCCTTTCCTGAGCACACCCTCCGGGCAGCCCCTACCCCCACACCCAGTCCTTCTGCCCCCTTGTATTGCCTCCTGTATATGACCCTGTTGTATTGCCTCCACAGTGGCTGTTGCACCATCGATACCTCTTTTCCTGATGACAAATGCCAGTTTGAATTCTGCAGGTACATAGAAGTCACCAGCTTTTCTTGTCATCGTAGCCATTCAAACCCCAGTTCTGTACACACACCTACATTCCTTGGGACAGTGCTTAGCTTTTTCAGAGGTAGGCGTCCTCCTTGCTTTTGGAAGCATCTTTTGCGCAAACTTCTTTCTCAGGCACTTGCTCTCAAGCTCTGTGAAGTGCCTGCGCTTTTTCTTATGGGTTTCTGGCACTGCAGCAACTTTCCTTCTCTTCTCTTCTCTTCTGCACCCTCCATGGTCTCTGCCGGAAGAGAGCAGTGTGGGGGTGCTCTTTAGGCCATGTTCAGAAACCGAAGGGAGGTGACGGGAGCCGCTGGTGGTGTTGGCATGCCTGCATTCTGTCTCTCCAAAATCGTGTGTTGAGGCTCTAAGCCTCAACGTGACTGTATTTGAGATTGAGGGCCTTTAAAAAGGTGGCTAAGATTAGAGGAGCTCATAAAGGTGGGCTCCTAGTCCAGTGGGACTGGTGTGCCTATAAGAAGAGGCAGGAAGGAAGGACACCAGGGACGCACCAACACAGAAGCCACAGCGAGAAGGCAGCCATGTGCAAGCCAGGGAGAGAGGCCCCAGAAGACACCAAACCTGCTGACACCTTGACCTTGGACTTCGGCCTCCAGGAACGTGAGAAAATAAATATTGGTTAAGCCCGCCTCCCCCATCTGGCCTGTGGCGCTTGTTATGGCAGCCCAAACTGGCTGCTACAGTGCGCATTGTTAAGACGGGGCGGGCTGCCGGTGGAGAAGAGCCCGGGGCAGAGCAAGGTGCGACAGAGGGAAGGCAGGAGGGACCACAGGTGCATGGCTGGGAGGTCCTGGCGGAGTCCAGACAGGAGACAAAGCAGGTGTCACCAGGACCACGGTGGGGCATGGAGACCAGGGGGTGGCTGAGGAGCTGGAATTGGCAGGGCTGGGACACTGGACAGATGTGGGGTAAGGAGGTGGCCCGGCAGGCAGGTAAGAACACGGGCCTGCCCGGGTCACCGAGTCCGTGAGACCTCACAACACTAGGCTTCCTTCCATCCCCACACTTCCACGCAGACCAGGATGCGGGGGCAGGGAGGTCATTGTCCTGAGACTTCCTCTCTCTGGCGGTGGGGCATGGGGCCCCATTGTTCCCTCACAAAAGGGGCAGTGATAAGTCGGTTGTTTGCAGCTTCTGGTGCCAGTGAGAGAGGCTGCCCCCCTGCCCTGCGCTCCACCGCGTGGGGTGCCAGATGGTGCGTGGCCTCAGCTCTCCCGTGGTAGCAGAGGAGAGGCTGGGGCTCGTACCTGAATCACAGAAGAGGCATTGAAAGGCTGTGGGCGGGCTGGGGAGGCCGAGGACCAAGCCGACAGCACTGGGCTGGCACAGGCTGCTCCGGGGTCCTTGAACGGCGTGTCTGCTTCTCTGAGCTTCAGTCTCACCCTCCTTCCACCCCTTCCTTCCCTCCTCGGCTTCTTCCCTTCCTCCCTCCCTCCCTCCCCTTCTCTCTTTCTCTCCCTTCATCTTCTCCCACTTCCCTTTCACTCTTGTCATTTGCAGCTTTCCAGCCTCTACAGCCGGCGTCTATGGCGCCCCATCCCCCTTCTTCCCCTCCAGAGCCCTGGACCCTCACGCTAGCTCCTCTCTGGCCAGTATCCCCACCCCAGCACCCTGCACCCCTGTCTTCAGATCAGCCCTTGCCTCTGTCCTCTCATCAAAACTTGCCCGCCCCGAGTCCCAGAGCCCTCACAACCCTTCTGGGTGGATGGACGGCGCTTGGCTTAATGACTCGTTTACTGAACTCAGTTAACTGGTCGATCTGGTCTCCTCGGGGCTGATACATCCGCTGGAGTCACTGACTTCACGTCCCTCCCGTGTCAGGCTGGCATTGTCAGGGCTCTTCCTTGTCCTGATCCTGTGGCTCCAGGTCCGGAGGGAGAAGTCCCGTGGCTTTGGGTCTGCCCCTGCTTCCTCCTCGGCCGAGCGCCCTTGCTCTCCTAGGGGCCCAGCAGGTGTTCTGCCTCCTGGAGCCCGGGGCCAGATATGGGCGTGCCCTCCGGATACAGGCTGAGCAGAAGGCGCCCCTGGGGTCTATCAACTCTGCTGCTGGGCGGCTGCCCTTCTTGCCCCGTGGGCACAGCCAGGCTGCTGGGGGCACTCGGCCGTTGGCACGGGGATCCAGTGTGGAGCTCGGGCAGGGGCAGCGTGTGGAAAGGGTGGGAGTTCAGGCCTCTCTTACCCTGCCTTGGGCTCTGCTCTCAGTCATATGTCAACTGTTGGTGTGACTTCGGGTATCACATTACTGCCGCACGGGCTGTACCGTGCTGCAGGGGGCAGGAAGGGGGGCTAATTCCCCTCCCGGGGCCACCTGGGCCAGACCCCGCACCATCTGGGCCCCCAGCTGCTGCCCCAGTGTCTACAGAGGGTGGTTACGTCGCTGAGAATGCGGAGTGCACCCAGGCCTCCGGAATGAGTGCGCACCCTGCTCCCGAGAGATTGTGAGGAGTCCGTACTTGCTTCTGATGGTGAGCCCTGCCAGCCCTCTGCCCCCCGCCCCCCGCCCCCACACCCTCAGCAGCCACAGGGCCTTGGGCCTTAGCATGTTCCTTGCAATTGATGGGGCAACAGTTTCCTCTAGGAAATGGGGTGGGGAGCCAGAAAGCACGGATTTTGTTCTCTCCCTTTCCTTCACGGGAAGAGGAAAGTTCTCGGAAAAGGACTCAAATGGGAGTCCCAGTTTGGGCTTCAGACCCACCTGGTACGTAGGGTGGGGTGGGACTGAGCCTCGGCCTGAGATTTTACAGCGCGGGGGGCGGGGCAGTGGGGAGGCAAGGGGGCAGTGGAGGGAATAACCAGTTCGAAGCACGTTTAAAAGCTCCCGTTCTTCACGCGCAGGGCAGAGGGGCTGCCCGGGCAGGCAGGGGCATGTGAGGATTCGGGGAGACAGCGAGCAGAGGTGCTGGGCGCCAAGCTGGCCTCCTTGGTTGGCGGGAAACAGAAGAGGAGGCACCGGAGTGAAGGCCAGTGAGGAGGAAATGAGGGGTTTCTTCTCAGAGCAAGAGGTTGGGGCAGGGAAACCACCTCTGAGGAGGAACTAGCTGCCCCCAGGAATCTTTGGTGGAGCGAGTGGTTTGCAGGTGTGTGAACGCAGTTAATTCCCATAGGATTATGCACGGGTGATGTTTTATGCCCATTTTACGGATGCAAGACCTGAGGCTCCTTTAAGGATGCAGTCATTCAAAGCCCCTGTGTGGCCTCCATGAGATGGAGCCCGGAAACATATCTGTAAGCCGCCTGTGTTTTCCCAAGCCGTCCAGGTGATTTGGAGGCTCTCGGTCTTGCGGTGTCCAGGATCTTGCGGTGCCAGCCGTTTTACAGAAAGGACCATTTTTGACTCTAAAAACTGAGACACGGCATCTATGCAAACTCCCCAGAGAAGAATCGTCAGCACCAGCCCACCTTCTAGAAGCGTTCTGCGGATTCTTCAAGCAGCGAGTTTCTGAGCGTGGGCCGATGGGCTGTTTTACCACCGCGTGGAGCTGGCCGTTTTACGCAGCGCTGGCCATCTCGTAGCTGGTGGTCAGTGGTGGCTCCAAGCAGAACCAGGACCAGGCGGCCGTTTCCGTATCTGCTGCCGTTCCCGTGAGGTGAGACCCGGGTCTTTACAGGACTCCCCTGACCCAGGACTTTCAGAGATGCCTCCTCCTGGTCGGTTGCTGCGCAGAACCCGAGCCAGAACGCCAATACCGAATATCGGCAGTGGAAGTTGAGTGCTCACGGTGTGCCAGTGCCAGGCATTTTTGAATGTGCTTTCCACGTGTTGCCTCCTGAATCCTCCCAACGAGCCTACCGGGCAGGTACTGTTAGCATCCACAGCTTGGACATTAAGGCGCAGAGAGGTTCGGTAACTTTCCTTGATCACACAGCCAGGGAGCGTTGTAGCCAAGACATAAGCCCAGACGGGTTGGTTTTCCTTTTTAAACTTTTTACTTTGGAGAGTGTCAAATATATACACAAGCAGAGAGAATTGCCTAACGAACCTTCGCGAGCCCATGGCCCACTTCAGCCCTGACCGACACGCTGTCGTTTTCTAGAACGATTCAACCCTGGGCACCATGTGATTCCACCTGTAAATACTTAAGTACGTTTACGTAACGGGTGAGGACTTCGCTTTTTTTTTTTTTTTTTGTACGACCATACTATGATCACCACACCCGAAAAATGATTCTTTATATCATCTAATACGTCACCCATGTTTAGGGTTTCCCGATTGCCCCCCAAAATGTGCTTTAGCAGGTGGTATGTCTCAGTTGGGGCGCAACCCCCCTACACTGCTTTTGGTTGACGTTTTTTAGTGTCTTTAATCTCCAACAATCTCCTGCTTATTTTCCCCATGCCATTTACTTGTAAAATATCCTGGCTTTTGCTGGTTCCATCTTGGCGGTGTCGTTGAGCATGTTTCTCTGTCCCTTACATGTCCTTTCCACTGGGCAGTGGAACAAGAGGTCAGACTCCGCGCAGCTCTAACTTTCCGGGAAGACTTCGCGCCAGGTGCCACGCCTCCTCTCCGCCGTGCGGGCTGACGATTCAGCTTTGAACTACGTGAACCTGGTCCTGAGGGCCCAGGTGGCCTCCGGCTGGTCAGCCGGGGTAACACAGCTCCCCCTCCGTCTGCCAGCTGTCTGAGCGGCCATCGGTCACCAGTGAGCGCTGTCGAGGTCCATCCCCTTGTGCGGGCCAGGAGAAGGACGACTTCCTAACCCTCTCGTTGCAGTCTGTGTCCCCGGAGCTTCCTCCCTGAGTTTTCCCACATTGACGGCTCGCTAGCAGAGGCAGATCGACCTCAGGTTTGTGCTCTGAATCTATGCTTCTCAGATTTCCGCGTGTGCACCCATGCCCTGAAGTCGTGTTCAAATGCAGATTCTCGCTCAGGAGGTCTGGGGTGGGCCTGAGATTCTGCGTTTTTCCTAAGTTCCCGAGCCATAGAGACGCTGCTGGTCCGTGGACTGCACCTCGAGGAGCAAGGCCGATCGGTGTCTACTTTGCCTCTCCACTGCATTTTCCCGACTGGTTCTTTCCTCTACAGAATTAGTGGGGCATCTGTACACCGACAAGCTGCCCGAACGCTGAGCTGCGGTTCCACACCCTTATAGAGGCTAAGCAGGTGGTTCGTAAACCCCTCTCTCCCTTCAAAGTCGCCTCCCTGCTTTAACCTAAGCTCCAGAATGTGTTGTTGTGCCTTTGTTGGTATAGCTTAGAACTTCCTGCCCTGGTGGTGTGGCTCAGTGGCTTAAGCACTGGCCTGCGAATCGAAGGGTTGCTGGTTCAATTCCCAGTCTAGAGCACGTGCCTGGGTTGCGGGCCAGGTCCCCAGTGGGGGGCGCATGAGAGGCAACCACATGCTGATGTTTTTCTCTCTTTCTCCCTCCCTTCTCCTCGCTCTAAAAATAAAAAAACTAAAATCTTTTTTAAAAAAGGATCTCCTGAGAAAATTGACCCATCACTACCGAAGGTACAATTTTTAGTGTGTGTATGTATCATTTTATTAGAAGTCCCGTGTTTTTCTAAGGGAATGATGGCTGCCGGTGTGCCAGGAACAGAAAAGTCATCTTCTGGTGCTGAGTTTACGCAACAGCCGAGGACCCAGCCAGCCCTGCGTCCAGGCCCCCTTTCCTGTTAGCAGAAACTCTGTGTTGCTTTGGAGAGCTGGCTCCCTGAGGTGCTCTGCTCTAACTTCGTCGAGGTAGAGCTCAGGGCGGAGCAGACCCTGAGTCTGTGAATTTAAGTGTTGAGCAGAGTGACATCGGGATGAAGTTGGTTGGAGCTGATTTATTTCAGCCGCAGTGCTGAGAAGGACCAGAGGGATTTCTGACCAAAGAAGGGTGAAGGATATACCCCCCCCCAACTTCTAATGAAATAAAGTGAGGAATCCCCTTTGTGTCTAGAAAAGTCACGACCTTGTGGAGAACCTGAAAACTCTGATGGAGTGTGGCTCCTGGGTCCAAACCCACCTCTCCAAGAAAGGAGAATGCGGGGAAATCCAGCATTTTGGCTAATACGCTTCAATTTAGAGAGAAAGGGGATCTCTGGAAGACAAGGCGAGAACAGGTAGCTCTGTGAAAAGATCCCTTGAGCTTGGAAGGGCCTGAATGTCACCTTGAAACCCAGGGAGGGACATTGCCAAGGCCGGCCATTGTGCAGGAGGCCAAAACCCACAGACGCATGACACGGCCTTGGCTGGGTGGACCAGACCTTGATGTGTGACACTCAGTGGCATCCCAAAAGAGAGAGAGCCCAGGCTTTCAAGAAAAGGTCACTGGCCACGCTCCCTGCCCCATGCCCTGCCCCCTCCCCATCTCGGTATCTCTAGTCTAGAAAAGAGGGGACAGCCTAGTAAAACGCGCCACCAGAGTGGAGCCCGCAGGACAGGGAGCGCCAGCTAACGTGGAAAACTTTCAAGGGAAATGTTCCCACTGTTCAAAGTAAAGAGGTGCGGACGGAGCAACTCATGCAAACGCGTTGCAGCAGGCCACAGCGAACGGAGGAAGTGAGACAGAGCTGGCAAACCCAGAAAACAAAACACAGCAGCAGGTGAAGGCCCTGTCGTAAGTGAAAATATCTTCCAGAAACTACCTACGGGCACTTTGAATGACAGAGGGACTTGATGAGACTCTGAATACCATAAATCAGGACCTCAAAATGGAGATGGTATAAAATACTGAGCGAAGTTTAAAAAGATTTCAGACCAGAGGAAACACACTAAGTTTCAAAGCGACACTGATGACAATACGGTAGAAGTAAGGGGTGATAAAGGCAGCCCTGGAACATCGAGTTACGGACATGGAAGAATTGCTGAGATGATTTGTCGTAAATACACAGGAAAAAGGTAACAGTTACAGTGGGTCACAGTAGGTCACAGTAGGTTACAGTAGGTCACAGTAGGTCACAGTAGGTTACAGTAGGTCACAGTAGGTTACAGTAGGTTACAGTAGGTCACAGTAGGTCACAGTAGGTCACAGTAGGTTACAGTAGGTTACAGTAGGAGATAATGAATGTGGAGGACAAAGATGATCCAAGATAATGGTAACCGATATCTCTGAAGAAGGGACATAACAAATGAAATCCGGGCAAACGTACTCAGAGAGAGAAACCCTCAGAGATAGAGTACAAACCTTCAGATCAAAAGGGCATCAGGAAAACATGATATGTAAGTTCTGACATTAAGCTGTATCCTGGATAAGCCATTGAACTTGGAGGATAAACAAAGACTTCTCAGACAGAAGCCGACAAGGGAAAAAAGTCAGGTATCCCAGATTCATTAAGTGAAGACAATGGAGCAATGTCTAGAAGGTTCTGAAGGAGAGAAAGCAAAATCCAAGAATATTAAACCGATGTGAGTTGTCATTTCGGCCAAAGAGCAGCAGGCAGACATCGGAGGGGGAAGAGGGCAGGACCCACGTGGTCTCCTGGGCGTGGGCCCAGCCAGCCAACAGGGTGAATTCGAATGAAGGCCTGGGGAACGAAAGGCCCAACAAACACGGGGGTGGGGGGGGTGCACATGAGTTCCAGTTTCCAATTTCTTCTAAGAATTAAAAAAAAATCAAAATTAAAACACAAATTTGAAAAAAGCTTCGTGACTCTAATTCATGGCTTTTAATCACCATTTTTTAAAACTTTGGAGGAATCTGTGAGAATATATGTGTTTTTAAATGTGAAAACACAGCTTCAGCCTTTGATGGGCTCATCTGATTTATTTTAAAAAGTTTTTTTAATTTATTGATTCTAGAGAGCGAGAGGAAGAGAGATAGAAAGACACATTGATTTGTTGTTCCACCTATTTATGCATTCATTGGTTGATTCTTGCGTGTGCCCTGACGGGGGATTGAACCTGCAACCTTGGCGTGTGGGGACTTATGCTCTAGTCAACTGAGCTACCTGACCGGGGTGAATGATTCATGTTGATTAAACACTTTTTTTTTTTTTTTTAAGTAGTCTCATTTTTTTTTTTTTTTTTTTAGATTTTATTTATTTAAATTTAGAGAGGAAGGGAAGGAGAGAGGGAGAGAAACATCAATGTGCGGTTGCCTCTTGTATGCCCCCTGCCGGGAACTGGCCTGGCAACCCAGGCATGTGCCCTGACTGGGAATCGAACCTCGATCCTTCGGTTCGCAGGCCCGCGCTCAATCCACTACTGAGCTACACCAGCCAGGGCTGATTAAACACTTTTTATAAAGCACATGTATAACACTTTTCAGGCAAAAACAAGTCTTTTTTAAAACAACTTGAGTGTTTTAATTAATTGGAAATTGGAGAATTATTCCCTCTCACTTACTAATTTTGCAGTTTTTCATTGCTAATGGTGCTGAACGTTTTTCTGCGTATCTGTTAAGCAGCAATCAAATGATCTTCGTCAAAGTGTCTGTTACATGATTTCCCACTTCAAGGGCCTTCGTATGCACTCTCTCTGCCTTTGCCATCTGCAACATGCTGCTTCTTTGCTGCAGATACTATTTCTCATCTTGTTTGTATAGTCATCTTTATTAAAATAATCTTTTCATCAATAATGCATGAGCATCGCAGAAAAACCTCATAACACAAATAGAAAAAAAAGAGAAAAGCCACACAATCTCACCTATTCAGAAACAACTTCACAACTTCCCTTGACACCTTGGCATACATCATATTTCCATATAAATAGCAGCTGAGAGGATTTTTTTTCTTTTTTTACAAAATGTCGCAATACTACACTGTGTTGCAATATGCTTTCCTTAACTTCCTGGGAACATCCTCCATGTCCTTAAACTTTCTCCTAAAGTTTAAACTTTCTTATTTGGCCCCTAACTTTTAGTTAATTCACTCTTGGCCATGGAGATGGTTTTCCGTCTCTCACTGTTACAACCCGAACTGCACTGAATGAGCTTCATAAGAAAGTCTGTGCGCACACCCTTGCTTCTTTCCACATAAAGTTGTCAGGACAAAATGTGCACACATTTTGGAGAGCTGTTTAACACATATCGAAAACTGCCATCTGAGAGGACTGACCAACTTTCACTCTCACTGGAAGTAGGCGGCTGTTAAAAAAGCATCTCAGGGGTTTCTTCCACTTCCTTACTGGTGAAAAATAATGTCTAAAAGTTGCTTTAATATGAAATCTTTAATTACTAGGGAGGTTGATTTTTCTTAATACTTACTGGTAATTTCATTTCTTCTTTAAGAACTGTCTCTTCATATTTTTTGCCTTTTAAAATTGGGCATCTGTTTCTTGTTTTGGAATAATCGTTTATGTTGTAAAGATAGTAAGACTCTAGCGTATATTTTAAAAATTTGCCCTGGCTGGTGAGGCTCAGTAGATTGAGCGCTGGCCTGGGAACTGAAAGGTCGCCTGTTCGATTCCCACTCAGGGCACACGCCTGGGTTATGGGCCAGGTCCCCAGTAGGTGGTGTGCAAAAGGCAACCACACACTGATGTTTCTCCACCCCTCTTCCTCCCACCTTTCTCCTCTCTCTAAAAATAAAGTCTTTAAAAAAATCTTTTTCCAGCCCTGGCTGGTGTAGCTCAGTGGATTGAGCGCGGGCCTGCGAACCAAAGGATCGCGGTTCGATTCCCAGTCAGGGCACATGCCTGGGTTGCCAGGCCAGTTCCTGGCAGGGGACATACGAGAGGCAACCGTACATTGATGTTTCTCTCCCTCTCTCCTTCCCTTCCCCTCTAAAGATAGATAAATAAATAAATAATGAAAATAAATAAATAAAATATTTAAAAAAAAAATCTTTTTCCTTGTTTGACATTGAATTTTTGTGATGATCTTTGTGCAGACTTTTTATTTATTTCTGCAACCAAATGTGTCAAAACTGTCCTTAAAAACATCAGGGAAGTGTACAGTGTAGTCTACAAATGTTCCCGCTTTGTCACGGTGCAAGGGGGGAAACTTGAGCCCTGGACCTTGCCAGTCTGCCTCTCCAGCACCGCTGCCTGGTGAGGTGTCCGGTCACTCTGTCTTCACCGCACCCTCCTCTCCTCTCTCCCCAGGGTGCTGGTGACCCACCAAGATCCAAGTCTCTTTCTGTGGCACCTGCTACTCACCAAATCCTGGGATGGAAGGATCAGGGAGCTGAGACCTGTCCTCGGGATAGCAGGGTCTTAAGCCAGGGTTCCACCAGGCTCCAGTACAAGTCCTCCTGATAGGTCGGTCGCCCTTTCCTGCATGGGTGCCTGCCGACCCTCCTGCAGGTCAGAGGTGTAGGCTTGGGCCCCCAGGACCTGTGGCCCTGGGACCCCTGAAGGGGGCAAGGTGATGCTCCAGTTGTGGAGAACTTGGGGAGTCAGCTGGGAGCCCTGGGGCAAGGGAACGAGCTCCCTGACAGTGAGCTTTGTCGGGAACAAAACAACACCCAGGTCCAGATGCCAGGGGTGGTCAGCGGACAGCTGGCTGCCACGACAGGGTTCTGGAGGCCTCAACAGCTCCAGGCAATGTCCTCTCTTTTCAAAGCCCCCAAATCACTTTGCCTGCCTGCCCTTCAGGTCCCTTTGTTTTGTGTTACAGTTATGAAGGCACAAGTGTTTTCCCTCCTGGTTGGTTGCAACTCTTCTGAGGGCTCATCTGCTCTTCGAATCCCCTTGAGTGACTAATGCGGCATGTGGCTTGTACAAGTGTCTCTGCAGAATGAAGGCCTGACAGGGTTGCTGGATTGTGTCCATAGTACAGCCATCAAATCAGGATCCATGGCTGCCTTTCCTCCTCCTCCTCCTCGTTGTGGTGATGATGCCATTCTCCCAAAGCTGGCTGCATCGACTGTGCAGTCCATCTGATCTGGAAGTCACTACAAACTAGGATCATTGAAGAAATAGGCTTTCCCAAGCCATTCACTTCTGTCCCAAAGATGAAGTCGGCTATACAGAAGGGTTCTTGATTGCAAATTTTGAAAAACTGGTCCAAAATTCTATTTCTCTGCAGGCTTTTCTGAGGCTGGAAGTCCAGGCGGGAGCTCACCGCAGCACTCCCCTGCCAGTTCCCGCCAGACCAGCCAGGATCACCGATTAAAAAGGAGGCAACTGGTAAATGGCAATGGAAAGCCTGTGTTCTGCTGGAGTGGAGGCCTGGGGGCGGGGGGGACACTTTCCTCCAAGGATCCACTTCATAATGTCACAGAGGGAAGTTTACTCTGAAACCACGGCGGCCAAGCCAAGACCCCAGGCTACAGGTGCCCTCCATTTACAGAGTTGACATCTTGACTCTGACTCCAGGGTGGAGGTTGTGAAAAGGAAGGGGTGGGACCCTCTGAAAGGTGCAGCAGAAGGTGAGAATGCCCCTGGCCAAGTCCTATGGTCTCTGTTTCCAGTTTTTCAAAGACAGCTATTGAAGATGAATCCGAACTACGTATTTCACTGAACGTAAGCTCTGCTTGCCCTTCTCCCCGGCACTGACCTTGAAGTTCAGGATGTCAGACAGTATGCCCAGCCTGACTCCAGTGATCGGTGGCCGTGGGGAAGGCCTACCTCACCCTCCACGTGGGCCCCCTCCTGCTCCCTGGCCCTTGGTCGCGCCAACGGTAGCGGCCTGGAGAAAGGCCCACATGTGCGAGTTCTGGCTGACGGGGAGAAGGAAGCCGGAGGAAGGCTGGGCTTGCTGAGGGCCCCCTGGCCACCAGAAAGGAACAGAGGAGTGTTTGTTATTCTTTAAAATGTGTCTTTTAAGCATCTGGCAAGTCAGCGCATATAAAAGTAGTGCACGTTCCGTGGAAGGAGGGTTTGAGTGAATAAAGCCGCCTATTCATGGGCTGGCCCAGTGCGCTCGCCTCGAACAGCGGTCAGAAGGACAAGTGCCAGCTTGACGTTTCTTCCCGAGGACAGTGTCTAATGCGTTGCCAATCCGCGGCCCGGATGGGAAGCGGGTGGAGGCCCCCTGTGTGCTCAGCAGCAGCAGCAGCAGCGCCCCCTCCGCCCGAGCCGCCCAGCATGGAGCCACTTTCCACAATCCACTTGGAGACCCCAACTTCGTTTCTTTGCTCTTGAACCAAAGTGGGGGTGTGGGTCCCCAGCTTCCGACCTGGGTAAGGCCGCTCACCGTGTGGCTGTGTTACCACGGTCAGGTGGCTTGGCCTCTCTGCGCTTAAGTTTAAACATCTGTAAGGAGCGGAGGGTTGGACTTGCACCTGTACAAACCTTCTTTCCATCCATCGGGCGTTGACAGACTATGGCCCACGCGCTAAATCTAGCTTTTGTACAGCTGGCGAGAGAAGAAAGTTTTGTGATGTTTTTATATCATTGAAAAAGCCAAAAGAAGACTGTTTTATGATGTGCAAAAATTATATGAAATTCAAATTATGCTAAATGAAATGAGCCAGACCCGAAAGAATAAATGCTGTATGTTCCGACTATACGAGGCACCTAAGGCAGTCAAATGTCACAGAGACAGAGAGGAGAGAGGTGGTTGCGGGGCTGGGGGAGGGGAGAACGGGAAGTTGGAGTTCAACGTGTGCGGAGTTGCCGTTTGGGAAGACGGAAAAGTTCCGGAAGTGGATGGCGCTGATGGTTGCACAACAATGTGAATAAACGTAACGCCGATGAACTGCACGCTTATGTCTAGTGTAAGTTTTATGTTATGTACATTTTACCACGATAGTAAAGAGTAGATGTGTGTGCGGACTTAGAGTTACACCTGGCATACAACAAGCACTCAATAAATGCAAGCCGTCTGTGTGCTGGCGGGTTGACACCAGATGGCAGTGAATTAGGGTAGCGCTTGCGAACGGAACGCGTGTGCTCCCTTCGGGCCCCAAATGGATTGCACACGCGTTAGTTTCTAAGAGCGGAAGTCCCCTGACTGCGCATGCTCCCCAGGCTTTTGGCTCATTGACACTCAGGGGAGCAGATGGGTATTGAGATTTTCCTCCCCGCTGAAGGGAGCCAACACCAAAGGAACAAAGGAATGTGCGCGAATTCTTCCTACTCCACGGGTCCCCGTGTGGCCAAAATACGTCTCCGCCTCCCCTAGTCCCGCCCAGCCCTTCCTCAGTAAGACTCAAGGAACAAGTAGCCCCAACCAGCCCGCCCGGTGTGAGGAGTTCACAACGGGAAGTCATTGGCGAGCCCCTTGCTTGGTTTCTTCCACTACCATGAGCAAACGGTTTCTTTAGAGACGTTTAAGAACATTGCTGCTGCATAATTAATTGTCTTAAAACCAACCTCTCCAACGCGGTGACTTCCTATCCTTAGTCAGCTTTTCCAATCTCTGCATTTTGTTTCCAAAATAATTACATGACAGCTAAATTAAGAAGGCTTGATCAGTTTGTTGCTTGAAGAGGCTTAATACGTTTCTCCTGGAAATGTGTTTAGGACCCCGACCGTCCTTTCTAAGGGTTGGGACAGGCAGGGAGGGCAAGAGTTCTGTAAGACTTCTCTTCAAGGCAAAAAACAAAACAAAACAAAACAAAACAAAACAACCTGTATCTCTGTTCTTTTTTTTTTTAATCATTGTAAAGAAACGCTCGTGGAGAAAGCCAGGTGGAGCCCAGCGTTCACGTGTCATTACCCAGAGAGCCCCGTGCGTGGAAACCGACCCGGACGGAGGCCGTGCTCACACCCGACTTTCCCGAGGGGAGCAGGCTCGCTCACGACCACCCCGCGAGCTGCACAGTGGCAGCTCGCGTTCCCGCCGCAGGGTTTGCCCCAGTCTGCGACCACCCCCGGAAACGGTCCGGCCGGAACTTCATTGCGTACATCAGCGTCCTTCAGAAGGGGGCTTTCTAGCTGGGGGGCTCAGCCGTGCCTTTTCCTGGCAGCCTGGCTTGGAAGTGGTGCGCCTTTCGCCCCAGTCAGACCCTTAAAGACCCATTTGAGAGCTGGGAAACTCTAGCCTGTTTAAAAGAAACTCAGTCCATATGTAAACCCCTGACAAGACCCAGGGCATGCTGGAAATTAAAAAACGATGATCACACTTTGTTTGGGGCATGGGAGGGGGAGTGGAGGGAAACTGGATTTTTTTCTTAGTAAGGAAAGTCATGTGTAAGGCCTAGATCCGAAAGAAATTCTGTAAGCACTTTTACAAGCAGCATACTAAACGGACACATTTGGGGGGGAAGCTTGGCAATAAAAGATTGTGTTCTTTTGTAACAGAGGTGAGCTGACTGCCCACGGTTGCCAGGGAAAGGCAGGAGAAGTGAGGGAATGGGTAGAAATTGGGGGGCGTGGAGGGGACAAAGAGCATTATGACGTGTAGTCAGGCAGGGTTTGTGCCGCATATGCTGCGGTGTGCTGGCAAATGCTAGCAACTGGCGTTCCAAGCCAAAGAAAAAGCCCTGATTTACAGTGTTCGCCGCTCCGGTGGTGTGAATGGTCCTGCCATGGGCAAGTTCAGGCTATCCACGTGAACTTGCCAGACGTGGCCTTGGCAAGGGATGCTCACCACTGGCTCCTGTGAGTCAGGAGGCGCCAGCTCCGTCCCAGGCACGAGAGAAACGGAGTCTCCAGGATTTGAGAGATGAACGCGTGTAGGA
This sequence comes from Glossophaga mutica, assembly GCA_039655065.1. Taxonomy (NCBI): domain Eukaryota; kingdom Metazoa; phylum Chordata; class Mammalia; order Chiroptera; family Phyllostomidae; genus Glossophaga; species Glossophaga mutica. Next base: position 171,341,666 of record CM077307.1, on the reverse strand, counting down.
AGGAACAAGACCAGGCGATGACTCCATTAGGTGTGAACTGGCTCAGTTATTCAGCGGGAGGGCTGTCCCTCAGCATTTCTCACCGGAGGTGGGACACGTCGGCAGGGACGTTTGGGGCTCTTTCTAAGACTGTCATGTCTTGACAGGCAGAAGGTCGGATCGCTGCTCGTTCTCACTGGATTGGCAGCAACGTGACAGATCCTGGCAGCAAGGACAGTCAGAAGCGTGTGTGCGAGAGGCAGTGTCCCACCACCGCGCCGGGCATGGTGGCTCTCTGTAGGACTCCGTCTCTAGGACCAGACGGATAAGCAGGTAGTTACATGATGATGGAGACGTGTACCAGAGCAAGGCGAAGGACACTGAACCCCGACCGGATGTCTGCTTCAGGCACCAACAATCAGGACCATCGGCGAGCTCCGAAACAACCGCGCCGAAAGGACACGTGGGAACCAAAGGAAGTGTCGGTACCACAACCGGCATCGGTGTGCTAACCACCGCTCGTGCTGTTAGAAACCACACGCTGACGTCTCGCACGTCGGTGGAACGAGGTCCGGGGGACCAGCTGCAGTCCCAGCACCTGCACTGGCTGCTTCGTGGCCTTGGGCAAGTTTCTTAACGTCTCTGAGGTTCACTGTCATCCTTTGCAAAATGGGACCTTGCAGAACTGCGGTGACAGAGCCCCTCACCTCCCAGTGCCTCTCAGTAGGGCTGATGGTGTTAGGGCAAGGAGGTTAGCAGCTGCCGTGTGACCCTGAGTCTGGGGTCTGAGCCGATGGGACCCTGAACCTGCATTTTGCTAACAGACAACATTACTTCAGGTTCTTCTTAACCTCCACAGCACTCACCTGCTTTATGTGTATTAAGCAGTCACAGGTAGGGCTCTCACGTGCCTGGGACAGCCCAGGTGGATGCCTGCTATTCTGATATAATCAATCGCAGTGGCCTGTTTGCTACCAAAGTGTCCCTGATTAGGCAGTGGTGTATATAGTCACTTTCCCTTCTTTTAAATTTGTATTTGTTGATTTTAGAGAGAGAGAGAGAGGAAGGAAGAGAGAAAGAGAAACACTGGTTTGTTGTTCCACTCACTTATGCATTCGTTGGTTGAGGCTTGTGTATGCCCTGACCAGGGATCGAACCCACAACCTTGGTGTCTTGGGATGGTGGTCCGACCAACTGAACTACCCAGTCAGGGCCTATGGTCACTTTCAATAGTTAACATTTTTTAAGTACTTACTACCTGCCAGATAATGCGCTTTATCAATATGATTTCATTGAATGCTTCTATTTCCAAGCTGCTTTATTTAGTCATTCTTGCTTCTAAAGACCTAAGCTTAGAGAACAGTAGGGTCACGAAAATAGTGACAGAGCAGAGGCTCAGACCCAGATCCTGGGCCCGTCCGACGGCGACGTCTCAGTTTCTCACAGCCACCACGCTCCACTGCCTCGGCGGAGCTCCGCCCCTCAGCACAGAGTCACAGAGTGCCTGCTATTCTACTCTAGTCCCATGGTTCAGAAGAGGTCTCCAGGAACAAGTTCAAAAAGCTCTGCGCGTGAGGTTGGTTCTTGCTCATAAGTGAAAGCAGCGTTAATTAGCCCTGTGCCCACGGCACACACACGGGAGGTCTCGGTGCACGTGTACGTACGAGGCACATCCAGACCTCAAGGAACATTGCAGCGAATGAGGTTCGCCTTTTTAACTCGATGCTTCGGGGAGGCCGAAATAATGTGAAACATTAGCTTAAGTAAAGCACCAATTAAGTAGGTGTGTTTGGCGCAGGGCAGGTTTCTGCTTGATAATTGTTCTTTATCATCCGCAGATGTGGGTCAGATTCCCAGAGATGCCCAACCCTGATGCCAAAGAAAATCAGGTAGCCCTCCCAGGGTCTTAAAGAGACAGCACAGCCTTTCAGGTGCATCTGGATTGCTCCACACAGCGACTTGGAGATCAAGGGAAAAAATAAGGGATTGTGTAGTGGGGTGAGGGTGAAAGGTGGGACAGTAGGTTCTGTGTCTACCCACGGCCCTTTAAGGGGGGCACCTGTGTGTCAGGCACTGCTCTAGACACTGATTCTACATGATGTTCGTGCAGGGCTTCTGACTCCTGGCTACGTCTTTCTTTTTAACTGCACATCCATTTCTGTTGCATTGACTCCCTAGGACGAGAGGTCTCGCTGGCTCTCAAGGGCTTCCTTTAGATCCCCAACACAGGGTCCTCATCAGTTTATTTCAAGACTGGGTAAACTCCTGAGCGCGGGCCTGTGAACCAAAGGATCGCGGTTCGATTCCCAGTCAGGGCACATGCCTGGGTTGCCAGGCCGGTTCCCGGCAGGGGACATACAAGAGGCAACTGCACATTGATGTTTCTCTCCCTCTCCTTCCCTTTTTCTCTCTCTAAAAATAAATAAAATCTTAAAAAAAAAAAAAAAGACTGGGTAAACTCCAAGCTTCTAGATCTGACCGCTTATGCCACTGGGTTGGCCAAAAGGTTTGTTTGGTCTTTCCCGTGAAATAGCTCTAGTAGTGCTTAGTTGTCTTTAACTTCATTCGAAACAATTTTGTTAGATTGTATTGTGACAGCTGTCCTATCACTGTGCATTTAAGAAAACTTATCAAAATTGGTGAATTTTTGTGTAGCCATTTAAACATTGAAGATAGAAGAAAATATGCAACATTTTTAGCATATTATGCTTTATTATCTCAAGTAAGTTAAAAATGCAACAGAAATGCAACAAAAGATTTGTGCAGTGTATGGAGAAGGTTCTATGACTAATGTGTCAGAAGTGGTTTGTGAAGTTTCTTGGTACTATGGACATTCTGGCCAAATAATTCTTTGCTGTGGGGCTGTCTCATGCATTGGAAGATGTTTAGCAGCACCCCTGGCCTCTACCCACTAGAAGCCAATAGTGGGAGATAGCCCACATTCAAAATACCCAAATCAATGAAGATGTTGGTGAAAATGCAAGTGTGCCTTTCATTTCACAGAGACAACTGCATGGACTTTTTGGCTGACCCAGCAGAAATGTGTGACGTGCACAGACTGACTGGAGGAGTGTGGACTTGTCCGGAGGGTCCTGCAGTCACCGAGCACTGTACCTGTCGTACTCATTTACCAGGGAGGCACCTGTAACTAAAATCTGGGGCGGAAACCGGACTTCAAGGATAGCCGTAACTATGGTGTCCATTGCCCTGCGCTTCCAGATAAGAGGGCACGCGGCCATGCCAGCCCGAGGTCCCCCACCAGGTACTTGTGGGGGCAGGGTTTCCTACCTGCCCCCCCCTCCCTGCCCACCCCTGACTTCTACTGCCAGTGACCTCCTTGGATGAAGAAGGATGTCACTTCAGAACGGAGACTCTGCCTGAGCTGACCGAGACGGTGAATCACTCGAATGATGGGCTTGGGAGTGAGTGCCGAAGGGGCAGCTTATTTTTCTCTCTGGTCAAGTGTCCTTTTACTGGTGTGAAATTCAGACAAACTTTGGCATGGCACTTGGTGGCTGGGTCGCTTCACTGTGTGTGGGACTGTGTCAATTAAACGCGGCAGCAGACCGCATGAAGGCCCAAATCACGTGCTCATAGTGTACTACTTTCTTGGACGGGAATTTGCAGCATCAAAATCGTTGTGGCTTTTTATTGAAGCACGGAGCGAAGCACCCGATTCGCCCACGGCCCTCTCCCCACGTGTAATTACTTATCGAACACCTGCGTTCCCAGCGGACAGGGGCGTCTCACGTTCGCCGCTGTCCCTGGCATCCCCCGTGCTCGAGAAATGTTGATTGAGCGACTGAACAGACAGATCCACAAGCCAGTGGAACTGCCTGGAGTTTCTTGGTTATTTACTCTGTGCTTGTCCACACAAGCCTTTCTGTCAAATGCTGCACTACCTCCCAGAGAAGCCTTGATGTGCAGACAGGCTGTCTTTTCTGTCTCGTTCTGATGTCAGATTTGCTTTGGGAACAGCTTGCAAAAGGAAGTAGAAGAATACGTGGGGGTAGCCGACGGGCTCGCCATTTGTCACGGTGGCGCGGTGGCGGCCTAGCGCCCCGGGCTGCCGTCCGCCCGCAGCGTGGCCCTCACGTGCTCTGGAACGGCCTCGTGGCGGAGAAAATCGCTTTGTGGAAAACTGGTGCGAGTTCCACGTTACTTGTTTGGGAGGCAGTTAAAGCTATCTCTGACGCCTACACCCACCTCCCCCGGCTGTTCCTAGGACTTGATAGGACTTCAGGGTCTGCAGGGGGTCCGCAGCGGCCCGGCTCAGCGATCCCTGCAGTTTGCGTGTGTGAGGTCAGGCAGGGATGGGAGAAATGAATGAAACAACAAAAGCAAGTGGGTGCCTCTCTCATTCCCGCGTGCTCTCTGTCTGTGTAGATGTGAATTTATTACAGGTGACTTAAACCCTACACTTAAGCTCCACTTTATTTAGAGCACTGTCGCATAGCACACAGGTGCTGGAAAAATGTGTTTGGAGCTTAGGATTGAAAGGTGCCGACAGGAAGTGGGTTTCTCGTCTGATCTCCCTCCTAGGCTGAGGCAGGCTTTGCCGTCAGCGAGGGCTTCCTGTCTGCACCGGGCACGCCCCAACCCAGAGGAAGAAAAGAAAACGTGGCTGGACCAGGACAGCGGGTTCAGGGGGCACGCACCACGCTGCCCTGACATCTCGAGGCTATGGAAGGGAAGATGGCCACGCTCTCGGTCTTGCGACCCTGTGCCTCCAAGCCACTGGCCTCCCTGCCAGTTCGCTGTCCATCCAGGACATCCGGGGTGGGACTGAGCCTTCCACCCAGGCTCCTGGGAGTCCCAGGCGCACCAGCTGGTGTCTGCGGCACCTTCACGACACAGCCGTGTGGGTGTCTTCTCCATCCCCTGCCAGGGGCCACCTGTGGTGGATTAAAGATGGCTGCACATTCCCCGCCGCCCCTCCCATTAAGCGGGGAAGCCTCTTCCCACCCTCCTTGGGCTTGGGCTGGCCTGATTGCCTGGATGGATAGGACGTGACAGAAGAGGTGCCATGTGGCTTTTCCTGACTTGGGGTGCTCCTGCTTGGACCCCCGTGCTGTGCTGTGAGGGGTGGCCAGAGAGGGGGGCTTAGGGCTTGTGTGGACAGCCCACCGGAGCCCCCCAGTGACAGTCGTGACAAGCTGCTGGCCACGTGAGAGAATGAGACAGTGGTCATTCCAGGCCAGTGAAGCTCCCGGATGAGTGCAGAGGGCACCCCCCGCCCCGCTCCAGCTGAGCCCAGTCAACCTGCAGAAACGAGACTGCAGCCCCTGCCCGTTGTTTGAAGCCACTGTATTTTGGGAGGGGCAACAGGGGATTGCTAAGACACCCAAAGATGGGCTTGCTAACGAGATTTCTGAGGGCTGGAAATAGGTTTGCCCTATCTCTTATAAAGTGCCGTGTTTGGCCAGGATGTAAATTTCCAGTGAAAACTGCACCCGCTTGGAGAATTCTTTAATGTTGGAGCCAAACCGTCCACCTTTCATTTCACAACCTTGGAGACCCTGTCGTCCACCTTTCATTCCACAGGCGGCGACGTTCCTGGTCCCAGTGTCACCTGGCAGTCCCTGTCCTCACTCTGGCACCAGAGGACAGAGTCAAGGAGGTAGGCAGACGTGTGTCTGAGGTGCCTCGGAGTCACGATAAAGAGGCGATCCCAGCTTAAAGGCCTCTGGTGGCTTCTCACCTGGCCGACCTGATCTCACCAGATGTAGGCGGAGCAGAGGCCACCCACAGCAGAGGCTGTGGTCACCTCCAGGACCATCGGCAGGGTCCCCCCCACCCCGGCTTGTGCCGTGGGCCCGCCGGAAGGCTCGCTGGAAGGGTCTGCTGCCTGGCCGCTCCCTCCCCCAGAGCAAACAGGATGCATTTCCTCCGAGCGGAACTTTGACATGCAGGCCCAGAGGAGGGGCCCATAAACTCCATTTATCAGCCAGCTGAACGGGGAGTAGCTGGGGGCTCTGGGCCTTGATGCAAGGGAGAGTCACACATCACCCCCTCTGTTTATTTTCTGAAGTTTCCCAGCGAGTGTGTGTTTCTGCATGTTTAGAGATTGGCAGCCCTGGAAAATGAAGTTTATTTATCTACCAGATACACATCATATAAACAGCTGCAAACGCCCCCCCCCAAACCACCCCCCACCATGGGGCTGCGGCTCCCCACTCTGTTTGCCGCAGGCTCTGCCCTCAGCCAGGCTCAGGGTGATGCCTGTGGGGGGTGAGAGGCTGCATGCTGGGACCTGGGGCGGAGGGAGAGGGGGCCTGAGACCAAGTCTCCATGGCAAGTGGAGGTGGCTTCACAATCCTGTCCAGTGGCCTCGAGTCACTTCAAGGTACTCATTTAACAAACTGACACTGATCTTACCCACACCCTGGGCGAGGTGCTCACAATGGAGAAATGGTCGGCCGGCCCCGGGGAGACCCTCATGCCAAAAGCGAGGCCTCCAGGGGTACTGTCTTCAGGGGGACTGGTGACTTTTCTTGGGGGCACTGTTCAACCCCAGATGAGACTGCCTGTCTCTTCCGTTCCCTCCCCGCTACAGCGACAGCTGTCCCTTGTCCTCTCAGCTCTGTTCCGCTCTGTGCTGGGGGAAGAGTGTTTCCGGAAATGAGGCAAGGTCAGGATGCTGAAGTGTTTGGAAGTCTCCTCGGAGAACTTCTGCTGAGGCCGGGGCCTGCTCTGGGTCTGCACGGGTTGAGATTTATTCAACGTGGAGGCACTAAAAAATGGAGTGAGATTCCTGGGCCGCCGATGGAATCTCTCAAAGCTCTCCTCCTTTGCACTTGAAGGCGAGCCGACGTAAGAATAATAAACATGCGGGGTGGGGTGGGTAATCAGCCAGGACCGAGTCTTGTATGTAACGCAGACCCCCCAAAGAATGCTGGCCCCTGGGAGGCTCACTTGGCAAGAGGGTTTGGATGTCACTGTTTTTCCTTCTAGGAAGAATGGGTCACGTTTACGAGATGGATTGTGATCAGACCAGGGTAGAAAGAGGGTGCAGTTTCTTGCCTGAAAATGACTCTTCTTCTGAACCTTCCGGCCACTGAGTCAGCACCTGGCTTTACACTCACTTCTCCCTGGCAGGGTTCAGTTGTACATTTGCATTTCCAAGTAGGAGGCCCTTCGGCCAGCCAGCTGGGCAGCAGTATTCCCAGGGAGGCCTAGCCTCTCTGTTCTTCATCTTTAATCGGCCTAACCTGCCAATGGTGCAGTGCCTGAGGGGCAGACTTCTAGCACAGGTGGGGCTTGAAGAGTGGCCAAGACGTGAATTTCGACAGCCCAAGAGAAGGGGGAGGGTGTCACAGGAAAGGAGGAGCCTGAGCAGAGGACTGCGGATGAAGCTGAGCTCAAGATGGGAAAGGGACAGGCAGGAAGGCGGGTCCGATTCCTCAGGCTTCACGCACACACGCACCACTGGCCCCGTCCAGGCCCACGGGACCTAGAGGGTATGAGTCTAGACTTGGGTGATGCCAATGGCTGCTACTGATCAGGCACCAGCCGGCGTGAGGCCCCATGCTCGGTGCTTTTCTGGCACGACCTTGTATTTGGGTGGCATTGCATCCCTCCAAGTATAGGTTGAAGTCTGACCCTGGTATCTATGAATGAGGCCTTATTTGGAAATAGGAACTTTGCAGATGGAATCAAGTTAAGATGAGCTCGTTAGGGTGGAAGCTCGTTAGAATGGACCTTCATTCAATATGACTGGTGTCCTTATGAGAAAGGAACAGTTTGAATAGAGACATTTGGGAAAGGCCAAGTGATCCTGGAGGTGAACATGGGAGGGATGCGGCTGTAAGCCAAGGAATGCTATGGAATGCTGGCCACCCCAGAAGCCAGGAGAAGAGACAAAGGATTCTCCCCAAGGTTTCTGAGGGATGGTCCAGCCGACACCTCATTTGGGACTTCCAGACACCACAACTGTGAGCCAACACATTCCTGTTGTTTTAAGTCACCTAGTTTTTACTTTGTTCCAATAGCCTGGGAAACACAGCACCTTGCTTTACCTCCAACACCACTGCTCCATCTGCGGAAGGCAGAACATCATGCCCACCAAAGACGTCCAGTCTCTAATCCCCAGGACCTGGCCAAGGACATTAAGAGAGGGAGGCCAGCTGGGTGGACCCAATCCGATGACGGAAGCCAAGAGAACCTTCTCCGGCAGGAAGCCGAGAGGAGCAGCAGAGGGAGCAGTCAGAGGGACTCAGAGGGTGAGTGGCACTTGACGTGTTTGTTGTTGCTGGCTTTGGAGGTGGAAGGGAGCTGAGAGAGGCCCTGTCCAGCCAGGGAACAGCGCCTGAGCTCTGCAGCCACGAGGAACCCAGTGCTGCCAACAACCCGTATGCACCTGGAAGCAGATTCTTCCCCCTGAGTTTCTAGAAGGGAACACAGCTCCGCCAGCAGTTTCATTTCAACTGAGCCCACCCAGCCCTCCGAACTACAGAACCGTGACATAGTGAATCTGTGTTGTTTCAAGACACGAAGCTGGTGGTAATTTGTTACAGCAGCAGTAGGAAACTAATACACCACCTATAAAGCGGAAGTAGCAACCGAGGCACAGAGAGGACACGAGGTAACCTTCTCCCAGTTCGGAAAGCTGCTCAGTGGAAAAGCTGGCGTAGGGATCCAGGTTGGACTGAACCCAACATCCGCAGCTTACCTTTCTGAAGCTGAAGGAATTAGTGGCAAAGGTGGATGATGGGTAGAGTGAACCCAGATACAGAGAGTGTCACTTGATGTGACATGACGGATTGGCAGAGGGGACAGGAGGGAAGGGCAGTGGGGATCTGTGATCTGGGAGACACAGGTGGGGTCCAGAGAAACTGTCGGGCACCCCGCAGGCGGGAGCAGAGAGCCGGCTCTGAGAACCGGAGCCTGACAGCAGAGCAGGGGCCAGCACTGCAAAGCGGCCAGGAAAACAGACCGGATGTGCGGGGGCACATTTGTAGCAGGAGGTTTGTCTGCCCCCATTTTGGACCGAAGATGGTCCCTGCATCTTTGCATGTTTTGTTTGGCAACTAGCCCCCCACAGGAGGACAGAGAAGGCCCTCACCCCAGGCTTTGTGGTCAGTCCCCTCAGGGTCACACAAGCCCTGGGCCGGAAAGCAGGAACCAGCAAGACTGAGGAGACACCATTCTTTGGGGACATGGCCACCAGGCTCTGGAAATGGATGGTGGCCAGGATTCCTCCCGAGGGCAGGTGCCAGAGGCTGGCTGCTGGGTGCCTGCCTGTAGTGACTGGTCTGTCCGGCTCGTGGTGAAACTGCCCGTGGCCTTGCCCGGGTAGGGCTCACGGAGATCCTTCATCGTGGGGACTGATCAGCCACGTGTTTCATGCTCACACGCGATGACCACACATCATGGCATCCTGACAGCGCAGAGATGACACCATGCTCACTGCTGCATTCAAGGGGAACTGTGGCGTCATAGTAATTATTATCATTACCACCAAGCATTCGAAAGCTCCGTCAATGCATAAATCGAGCACTTCAAAGTAGGCCCGAGGCTACCCACAGCGGCCCTGGAAACCAAGCCCGGGGAGAGCGCTACAGGGTTTCCAGTCCGGCCTGTCCTGCCCATGGTCACTGAGGGCTTTTCTGCTGTAGGTCAAGGCGGAAGAAGGCAGCTCGTTCCCAGGAATCTCTGGGAAGAAGCCCATCTTCCACCCTGTTGGGGTAACTCAGTTGGTTAGAGCATCTCCCGAATACAACAAGGTTGCAGGTTCAACCCCCAGTCAGAGCATATACAAGAACGAATCAACCAATGAATGCATCGGTAGGTGGAACAACAAATCGATGTTTCTCCCTCTCAAATGGAAGAAGAAGGAGAAAGGGGCTGGGGGAGGAGGAGAAGGAGCAGCCCATCTTTCTTGGACTTGCTCCAATCAGCCTGCCTGCAGGACTGGTTTCTACCCAGCGCGGAGTTGCCATATGAAACACAGACCACTCCGTTCAATCTGAATTCCAGGCAAACGACGAGTAACTTTTTCGTGTAAGTATGTCCCATGCAATATTTGTTCATGCAACATTGGGGAATACTCACACTAAAAAAGTTATTTATTATCTATCTGAAATTCCGATTTTACTGGGTGACCTGTTTTATTAGCTAAATTTGGCACACCCCTTACCCAGCAGTGTGCTGAAGTGGCATCTTGTTGCATTTGGACAACATAAGGCTAACAAGTGTCTCGATCCCTCGTCCAATGCACACAGAACAGTTTTACCAAGAAAAAGAATGGGCCCATCCCTTGTCCCCAGAGTACAGGACAAATCGATGCCTCCCCCGAATAAAACAAAGAATCTGCTGATGGTCAGGAGGAGCTAACACTGGGATGAATTTCTACGTGGTATTGAAAAGGGAAAGTGAGCAAACAGTCTGCCCTAGACAGCTTGAGCTGCTGCTGGAATCAAGACTATTAGAGGTGAGTACTGAACCCGGTAACCTCCAGCATTCACAGCCAGCAAATAAGGACACGGAGGCTCAGAAAGGCTGAGTAACTTGCGCACAGCAAAGAGGACTAGTAGGAAATAATGCCAGGATTAGGACAGGGCTACAAAAAGCGAGGTCTGAATCCCTCTAGTCTGGAAACAATGCCGGCTAAATAAAATGTATTGATCATTTGCTATGGAGCCCTGGCCCTCGAGCAAGACATTGCGTCCTCGCTGTGCTTTGGCAAGCACGGGGATCCCTGCTGCATATACACCTCGGCACTGATCGCTCATCACCTGCACAGACAGAGCGACTTCAGGCTGATGCCGGGTGCAGGCGGGATCGCTCCTCCTCCAGGCCGGTCGCCCCCTCCAGCGCTCCGTGGGGTCTCCCCACACCCTGGTACCGCGCATCTCCCCGTCCATCCTTTGCGCGCATCGGATGCCTTCGGCCACACGGGGGCGCCGGCGCCCGCCGCTCGCCTCCCCGCGCAGAACCCGGGAGAACAAAGGGAGCCCTGGGACCCTCCTCACCTGGAGCCACCTGCTCCCTGGGTAGCTGGCCGGGGCGCCAAGCCGACATCCAGCCCCCAACGAAGGAGTTAATTTTCGCTCAACGCTGCTTTTAGCATCTGTTAAAGAAATTGCTTCCCCCTTGATGGCCTTTCTCCCCAGGCTGGGGACAAAATACAAGAGCTCCGGGACTCTCAAAGGGTTACTGGGCTTGTGGTTTTATGATGCGTCCTGCTCTGTATTCTCCATCTCCTTGCCGAGTTTACCAGGATCCTGGCAGCATCATTTTTCTCCCCTTTGGTTTATTAAAGTGAACTTCTTTTCCCGTTTGGACAACGTAGACAGGCAGCATCGGGAAACAGTCTAGTACACCAGAAGCAGAAACCAAGAGGGAGGCGTACACCCTGCAAATCGGGTCACCGCAAGAAAGGCGACTTCCACCACACTGCTGGGTCAGCCTGGCCCTGAAACAGCGTTTATTCTCTGACTTCTGACTATACCCCATCGACTACCTGCAAAGCCCTGTGTGAATGTATCCAGGGGCCTTAACTGGGAGACCCCCAAAGAGGCTAAATTACAGTCACTGACACTGCACAAGTATCTGTGGCAAGCCTGTTGGGCGCAAAGGCAGCCCAATAAACTGCCGGGGACTAGCCAGGCGGGGTGCCAGGCTGCGCTTCCTTGGGTGTTACAATTAAGTGGTTCCCAGCTGACCCCTCTCCCCCGAATTGTTCTCCAAGGTCGACTTCACCAGGGCTTTCTGCCCGTTTGGTTCAGCTGCCTTTTCTCCACTGGATTCAGGGCTCTGAGTGCAAGGGCTTGGGTCCAGAAGGTTGGAGGGAGCTGCAGTCCTCACAGAGGGGAGCTTGGGGCCCACAGATACCGGCACCAAGGCCAGGGCTGCCTCCAGCACCGCGCCCCCCACACTGCCCCCGACCGGGAGGTGACGCTGCAGCACCAACACACGTTCCTTCGGTCAGCAGTGATGGTGTCTTCGTCCACCAGAGACCTGTTCTGGGTATCCCCGGCACGCTTCCTATCTGGGCAGTAGAGTTCTGCTCCTTAACCCTGCTGGCAGCCCAGGACGAGGGACAGTGTGTGCATGCTGGGGGAGAAAGGCAGGAGCAGTTCCTAAGGGTGGAGAAAGGAGGTGCTCTCCGGTGAAGTCCCATAGAATGCTCTGCCACAGTGACAGTTTCCTGTCATACCTGTGACGCCCAATTTGGTGGCCCTAGCCATGTGTGGCACTGAGCACTTGAAAGCATGTTAGCTGCCCTGGCCAACTCAGTTGGCTAGGGCATCATCCTAATATGTCAAGGTTGCGGGTTCAATCCCAGGTCAGGGCACATACAAGAATCAACCACCGAATGCATCAATAAGTGGAACAACAAAGTGACATTTCTCTTTGTCTCTCTCTCTCCCTCTCAAATCCCTTCCCCCACCCCTTGCAAAAAAAGCATATGGCTGGTGCTACTGAAGAGCTGAAGTTTAAGTTTTATTCAATTCTAAATTAACTTGAAATAATCACACTGGCTGCTGGCTGCCAGACTGGACAGTGCCCGCGGAGCTCCAGGCAGAGATGGTGGGTGTGGGTGGGGAGGGAGCAGAGGCGGCCACAGGATGTAACTGTTCCCCTCTTCCCGGTTTGCACAAGAAATAAAACCACCTGCATGTTTCCTCTCCAGTCCGCTAGGAGGCGCTCTGGTGGTGGAGGTGGTGACTGCAGATTGGGGGTGGTGGGAGGGCGGGCCCAGAGCCTCAGCCAGGCAATGATATGCCATAAATTGCCCTTAAGCAGCAATGGGACAGGGATTAGAGGACTTTCCCAGCGGACAGGGGTCGGCAGCAGGGTCCCTAGGCTATGGTTTCAAAGTACTGTAAAGTAGGTGTTGACTTCCTGCAACCCGGCTGCTCCTGGGTGATGGGTGCATGAATGACCACCTCTGGGTTTCTCTGGAAACAGGGGATGCTCGGAGGGGCTGGAGATCGTAGATGGATTTATCTTTTCAGCTCAAAGAAGGAGACCTCCGTTATGCAAAAGAGGGTGAGGCCAAGGTGGAGGGAGCGAGTTCAGTGAGTTTTCCAGAATCTTGATGATGTCGGGATGAAAACACAGGTCTTGGGTGCCCAAGTCTGGTGCTGCTTCTACTGCACAGTGTTGCTTGTCAAACGCCCTGTGACCTTGGGCGTGGTGTGCATCACATCCGGCTGGTTTGGCCAATCAGTGAACTGGTCAATTTCCCTTCCCACATTCCGATTGGCAGATGCTGGGTAGGAACTTGCAGCAGGGTTTGTGTGGGGGGGATGGGTGGGGGGATGACCAGGGGCCATTATTGAAGCCAGAGGAGAATGTCCCCAATTAGCCCCCCTCCCACTCTCTTTTTTTAAAAATATTTTCTTTATTTTTAGAGAGAGGGAAAGGGAGGGAGAAAGAGAGGGAGAGAAACATCAATGTGTGGTTGCCTCTCACATGGCCCCCACTGGGGACCTGGCTGGCAATCCAGGCATGTGCTCTGACTGGGAATCGAACTGTGACCCTTTGGTTCACAGCCCGCATTCAATCCACTCTCTTTTTATAACAGTTTTTGCTCTTCTTGAACCAGAATGCAGTCAAGGTTCCTGAGTTGCCCCTTCACTGTGTTTTGAGTAACAGACCTGGCCTCCCGGTTTTAAATAGCAAATGTGTGGCAGATTGTTCAGCTTTGATTTCTCAGCCTTTAGCAATTTTTCAGAATTCTCCATTTCCAGTTGTTTTTATATTATCGCTCAGAATCATTTTATGAACCACAAATGTCGGCCTGAAGTCTTCCTTTATTTTGAAGAGTGCAGGTGTGTGAAAGAGACGTCTACCCATTTTATGCACCTGAACTTGAAGCTTCTTGGGAACACAAATTCTTCCTGGAGCACTTGGAGAAAGAATTGGACTAAACCCATGGCGAGTGGATAACTGCTCCCTTGAGATAGCAACATTTCAGGAGGCAATGAATTCTGCTCCAAGTGTTTCAATTTGACACGGAGTGGCATCACCTAGAAAGCCTCACCCGGCGAGGAGTAGGGAAAGCGGCTGACTTGCTCTGGTGGCCACTGGAACGAATCCCAGCTCGACCTGGAGACCAGACTTCTGGTTTCCCAGCCACTGACCAGTGGGGTGGCCTCGAGCCCCTCAGGCCCCCCTTCTCTGCCCCACTTTCTTCCCCAGTAAAATGTGGGGTTGGTATGATGGTTTAACACACGCTTCCTCGCCTTTGGGCCTAGTCTCCTCAGGAAGACTCACCCACGTCGCTCGAGCCCCTTGGAAATCCAGTCAACTGTAAGAGCAGGGGCATCAGGGCCATTTCCATCCAGATGTTCCTGTTATTTTTAAAGAAGCTCTCCGTTGGGGGAGGGGGACAAATGGTTCCCCAGTGTGAAAACTGCCTTCTGCCTGGCATCACCCCCATCTCCTTCGCCTGCCCGCCCCGCCCCCCAGCCCTAGGAATGCTGCAGGGAGCAGCGGGTACCACTGATGGGTACCAATGGGCGTTGCGTTGCCTTTCAATCGGTGGCCATTTGCATGGCTCAGGCTACCCGCGCAGGCCCATCTCCTCCCAGGTGGGTCTTGTGCTGCAGGCACCACCGGGCCTCTCAGCTGGGGCACAGGGCTGGGGTGGGGGATGGGCCGTTCACTAGTGAACAGCCCCACACTCTGTTAAAACCAGGTCCATAGTAATATGTCGGCGGCATTACTGGGTTCTAGGGCCTCCACTTCAGTCCTTCCAGTAGTCCCAGGAGGAGGAATAATAAGAACTAATAATAATGAGCTAATAATAGTCATCGGAAGCACGTGGCCTTTCCCATGTGCCAAAGAGTTTCTTTAGCACCAAGAGGGGCATCCGGGTAAAAATAGTCTTGTCCAACCTTAACTCACTTAATCCTCTTTGTGATCCTATTCACTGAGAATAGGTACTATTATTTTCCTCATTTTACACCTGAGAACATGGAAGACTCAGAGAACTTAAGTAAGTTGCCCAAGGTCACACAACCATTGAGTGAAGGGAGCCACGCCTTGTCTGCTGGAACCAAAGCCCCTTGGCCTCAAAGTGGAGCAAGGCTTCTAGAAGAATTCTGTCTCCAGGCTTTGAGATTCATTTCAAAGCTTAGAATCACGGTGACGTTCAGTGCCGGGACCCATGATCCCGCCTCAGTGAGAAGCCATAAGCTCCCAGGCGTGCCGACTCTTACCATAACTCTGGGCCTGTTCCGTATTTCTCCTTCCAAATGCTTCTTTGGTGCTATGGACTTTACCGAGATGGAGCTTAAAGCTTGAAAGTCATAGTTCTGCAGAGAGCTCAGAACCACATTAGAAGCGCTCATTAGCACTTAATTAGCCTTCATTCATCTGAGGCAAGGAACAGCCACCCATTAACAAACAAATTATTAAAGAAACCCCAATCTCTGAAGGGGAGAGGTGCAGGCCCCACCCCTTCCCAGCTGCTCTCCCATCACCAACGGGCTAATGGCACAGTTGGTCCCTGGGGACTGTGCACCACTGGCGGCCGGGTGTCATTTTTCTCCCATGCATTGGTGTTAGCACCACTAGAGTAAAAAAAAAAAAAAAAAAAAAAAAAAAAAAAAAAAAAAGGAGGGGGCATCTTGAGGGCTTTTGAAAAAACAGGGGGGTGGTGACTACTCAGGACATTTTGTAAAGGGAAGAAAATTGTGAAGAAAAGGGTCCCCAGCAGGGGGTGGAGGGCTTGTGAATGCGGCCTTGTCTGGCGGGTCTTTCAGCTGGAACCTGGTGCTGGCGTTCGGAGTTCAGTTCAAACTGTCACCTTTGGTTCTCGCTGGCTTTTCTGCCCTCCGCGCTGAACCTCAACAGATTGGGGCTTATTTACCTATTCACACTCGGCCGTGGAAGCTCATTAATAGGCTTATTAGCAACACCATTCACGGGAGGCCATCGGCACAAGGGGTTCGAGCCACTTGAAGAGGGGAGGGAAAAAAACTGTAAAGAGATTATTTTCTCATTCAGAAGCCTCGCTGGTGTGAAAGCCTTCCTAGACCCTCTGAGGTTACTTGAAGCCTAAATATGATGACAGAATTCGTTTTTTTTTTTTTTAATTCCAAACATGCTTTTGCTTTTCTCCAAACTGAGGAGTTTGCTGTTGTGGGCTGCACTCACTTAAAAGCGGACACTCCGAAGGGGAAAAGCAGCTCGTGATGGATGGGTGTCTTTTCTTCCTGGTGAAGAATAAATTCTGTAGACTGTGCCTGGACGTTCAAATCCATGTTCTTATTTGTCATTTTCAGGGGGAAGGCTTCCTTTTTATTCAGGGTACACAAAGCTCTTGGTGGCTGGGCATGGGGACGAGGGCTTCCTGAACCAGTAATTTATGTGAGAATGTGCTCACAGCGTTCTCAATGGCTGATGGATATGCTGACCCAGGATGGGAAGGGATCTGCCCCGAGACACTCGAGTTTCCCGTTGGTGGTGAATGGAGGGATGTGAGGGCTGGCCTCTGTTCCGGGCAGGCGGGCATTCACGTCTCCGTTTGTGACCCAGGGTCTGAGAACTTGTCAAGTAATTGTACGTTCTGAACAACCGAGGTGGCAGTGGGTAGCGGAGGGTCCCCTGGCTGAGGGGTCCATTAATGAAAAGGTCTGGGACTGCCTCAGGTCAGAAGACTCGGCCAACACATGCCCCCAGTCATACAGACTGATACTTTTGCTTGAGAACCAGACTGTCAACTGTGCTGTCAAATCTCCCACAATACAAGTTCATGTCCATTTGCTTAAAGTCCTTCAGTGGATTTTGACATTCCCAGCTTTTAAGTAATTTAGGTAAAACCTTTCCTATGATGTATCATGAAGAGAGATGATTTTCTAATGATGTGGCACCTTGGAAAAATATTTTCACGAGCGTTATGACGTGTGTGCTGTCGGTGACCCACACATAGCTGCATTTCGAAGTGCGGGAAAAGAAAGCCAATTTTCCAGGCCCGTTTGGGTCTCTCTGTCCACCTACCTGTAGTCCTCAAAAGCATTCTAAACTACTTCTGGGTTTAATGACCTTTTCTGAGGGATAAAAATGAAAGTTGTTTTTTTTTTTTTTTTAATCTATACTGTCTTGAACCTAAGCATGACTGCTTAGGAGCTCGATGACAGAGGAGGGAGAGAAATTATATAAAAAAAACCAAATTATCCCGCAGACACAGTCAAGTGAAGAAGGTAAATGGAAGTAGGAAATTTAACCAGTGACAGCCTGGAGTTCAGGTGAAGACTACGAATAAGATTCAGAGAGGGAAAGTGATTTGCTTGTCATTCAGCTGCGCAGAGTAGAATTGAGTCTTCAGAATCTTTCGAATATTAATCCAGATATATATTACTAAACAACACACTTTTTTTTTCCTTTTAGATTTTATTTATTTATCTTTAGAGGGGAAGGGAAGGAGAGAGGGAGAGAAACATCAATGTGCGGTTGCCTCTTGTATGTCCCCTGCCGGGAACTGGCCTGGCAACCCAGGCATGTGCCCTGACTGGGAATCTAACCGCGATTCTTCGGTTCGCAGGCCCGCGCTCAATCCACTGAGCTACACCAGCCAGGGCAACAACACACTTTTGGTGGCAGTTTTTGACTGTTTCTGAGAGAGTCACAGGCAAAGTCAGGCTCTGCTGTGTGGCCCCGGGCAGATTGCTTACCACCTCCCATCCTCAGTTTCCTCGTGGGAAACAAACTATTACTCTGCCGGGTGCTTGTACTGATTAAACAAGAATATCCTATTCAGCGTGCCCTACCCATAGGAGGGCCTCCATAAATACTCGTTTCTTCTCTCGTTGCTATTGTTTTGAAGGACAGACAAGTGAAGATCCTGCAAACATTTCCAAGTTGCTTCCTCTCCTCTCAAAGTTTCAGTTGTATTACATTTCTCTCTGCAATACCGTGTCGAGGTATTTTAAAGTCTCTTTAGGGTTAGGGCACGCATTGTGTCATTTGTTTTCTCACTTGAGATTAAACAACATAACGCAATCATCGGCAAACCGTTGGTCAGTGTAACTGCCAAGGAACGGGAAGGGACCAGGCCTGACTCACAGAGGATGCTGCCGCATCTCCAGTCGCGATCCTGGCCCAGCCCCTAGCCCTGCGCGCTGCGGTCTCCGGCGGCTCTCAGGCATCTGGAGCCGCGCAAATCGGGGCGGCGGGGCGCGCGGCGCTGATTGGCAGAACGGGCGCCGCGGTCCAGGAAACGGCTCGAGTTTCAGCGGGGGCGTGACCCGCCGAGAGGGGGCGGCGGCGGCTGCAGCGGCGCGGGTGAGGCGGCGGCGGAGAGCGCGGCGGAGAGCCGAGCGAGCGGGCGGGCGGCGGGTGCGGAGCGGGCGAGCGAGCGAGCGCGGCAGCCACAAAGCTGGGGCGCCGCGAGGTCTGCGCGCGGCGTAGCTGGCCCGGCGCGGCGACTTCTTTCCAGGCTGGCGGGGCCCGGGCGCCCCGAGGCCGCAGCTTTCCTGCGCGCTCTGAGCGTTCGCAAGTTGCGAGCAAAGTTTGGTGGAGGAAAAGCCAAGCCTGAGTCCTTTCTTCTTCTTGCTCCCCAAATCCGTGGGCAGCTCTCGGGCGTCATGCCCGCGTTCCTCCGCAGCCTGGGGCTCTCGTGAAGCCTCGGAGTCTTGGCGCCGGCGAGGACCTCAGAACCACTTTTTCCTTTTTGGAGTTTCCCCGGAGGTTGTCCCTGGCTCCGTCCTGACCCACGCCGGGCGCAGGGGCAGAACCGATCGCCGAGGAGCGTTGCCATTCAAGGTAATCCCCATATCGGGTGCCTCGGAGAGTCTCGCCAGAGGGGAGAGTGGGCGCCGTGGGCGCTCGGGATGCCGGGTGCACTGTCTCCCGAGCCGAAGGCGCGGGGGACTGGCACTGGAAGCTGCTCCCTGTTCCTCCCTCTTTGGCTGCATGGGTGATGGGGGAGCTGGGTGCGTGCTGACGGCTGGGGTTTGGGAAGTTCTACCTCTACCAGCTCCGTCCAGATGCTGACATCTGCCCTTGCCGTTGTCTCCCCAGTCCCTGTCAAACTCCCGCGGGCTCAGCCCAGCCCGCCGAGCGCGATCCTCCGACCCCAGAGCCTGAGGACGAGCTGCAGGGCTTCCTCGCTGGTGGCACAGCCCCGCAGGTCTGGGGCTCAGAAGGGCACCTTTGGGGTCCCTTATTCCAGCGCCCGGGGAACGCCCGCCCTGTCCCATCTAGGCCCCGGCGGGGAACCTTTCTCCTGGTAGGAATCACTGGAGTTGGGCGGGCGACATCGCCGTAGGGTTGGCGATGCTCTCGGGGTGGCACCTTTGCGGGCGGGGGCTGCTTCGGTTCTACGACTTCAGTGCCGGGCGCCCCGCGTCCGCAGCGCGCCTGGGGCTAGGGGGCGAACTGGACCGACTTATTCGAGTTCGCTGCCTGCTGCCGCTCAGAGATGTCGAAAGCGCAGGCGAGTTCTAACTTGCGCGCTCATTCTTTCAGCGACCGGGCTGCGCTGGGGAATCCGCCGAGGGCCCCGCGAGACGCTGGCAGCGACTCCTCCGGTCCGAGGGCTGGATGAAGGGGTCCGGCTGGGGACTCATGAGGCTGCACGGTCCCCTCGCAGCCCGCTCCCTTGCAAACTCTTCTCCGGGCTTTCCTTCTTCTCGCTCGATTCAGTAAAACCCGCCCTTAAAGGCAAACCTACTTTCACACTCAGGGCACCCATTATGTGTTTGGTGTGCAACGCTATCAACGTTTAAAACCCTATTGTCTCCTTGGTCCCAAATCCCTGTAAATCTTCCTCTGGCCTCGACTCATTTTCATCTGAAAAGCCTGTTTAGTTTGAATAGAAAAGCAATCAGGCGCCCCTCTCCCTTTCCCTGGAATGTCAATTAAAATGCAGATTTCTTTGAGCTCTTTAGCGCCCAGAGAAGGGGGGAAAAACAGGATATTCCAGGCAAACAAATGAAAGAACTGCTACAATGAAACCGAGTTGGTGGCGGTGACGAGCTGCTGCCAGTTCGCATGGGCTTGCCAGCGTTAGCAGAGCGTTGACTGCGGTTCTGGGTCCGCCTATATTTTATATGTGTTTTTACTGAGATTTCAGTCTGTTGAGGAAACTCCACCCCCTGCCCCCCAATTAGACCCCTTGATTGCTCCCTCTCCTGCTCTGCCCTGGAGAGAAGGGCAGTGCCAGGGAGGCTTTGAGCCTGGAGAGAGATCTGCTCCCTGGGGGGAACCTGGGCACCCCTGCATCCGTACCCCATCGCACTGCTGACTTTCCTGATGTGAAATCCACCAAGAACAAAGCGCAGGAGAGCTCCGCTTGGGCAAGCCCTCCGGTGGACAGACAGATACCTGCTCGGAGGTGGAAGCTAATGAAGGCGGGCCCTGTGTCGGCTTGCCTTTTTGGAGCTGTGGGGCACTTTGGGAATGTTCTGGTAAATTGAGGAGCCCGGGAGAGACCCAGTGTGGGGACCACTGCCCACTCCGGCTCTCTTGATTGCCACTTTGCCTGTCCCCGGGGGCAGGCTTGTGCCGAGGTGAACGTGGACCGGGGGAGGCGGTGGTCATGAAGAGCCATCCATCACGGGCAGGATGACAACTCCTCCCACGGCCGGGCTGAGAAGAGAGTTCCCTTTCAAGGGGAAAAATAAACACGCTGGGGCTTTCACTGAGGCTCAGACTCCAGGAAGGATTATGGTATTGAAGGCAGGAAGCTGGGATTGTGGCCGCCAGCGGCATGCTGGGCCTGTGTTCCCAACACCGAGCCCCAGGACCTAATTATCCCGTCGAGGAGGTCCTTCCGTGCTTTCGTCCACTCCGGTGAGGGTGAGCAGTTGTGCGGACCTGCCACCTTAGGCCTCTGCCTTCCGGAGGGTTTGGGGAGGGGGCGGCCGTGGGGTCTGGACCTGGAAATGGCTGTAATTCCAGTTTCTGGTGCAGTCTGATGGGATGAATGAATGGCTTGAGGTGGAGCCCAGGCCGCTGTCCACCTTCCTCTGCTGAGAGCAGAGAAGGGTCCTCTGGGGCCGGGACTGGTGGGTCAGGTCAGGTTTGGGGCAGCTGCCTGGGCCGAAATCTGCTAGGAGTTAAGATTGTGGGCGAAGTTGTCAGAGGCAGAAAATTCCCATGCATTCTGGAAATGCTTAGTAAATCAATGAGAATGTTTGTGTACTTACCTCCCACATGTATGTAGAAATAGATGTGGAATTATCTTTCGAGGCTTTTCACTTTTCAGAGGAAAGAAAAGTTGGGAGGAAAGAAAAAAACCCCTCCAGCTATCTGAAAACAGGGCGCGCACACACACACACTTTTGCTGGGAAGCACACCATTTCCCATGTGCTGTCTTTGAAGTGGAGGTTTTCTCCCCCTGGGAATGGCGTGGCACCCACGTTCTCCTCACCCACTTTAACCTCTAGTTGCAGCTGAAAGCAGCCGTTTCCCTTACGAAGCTTTGGGGAGGTGCAGGCAGTGTCGAAATCCTCTGTCATAATTCGAAACATCAAGCTGGCATGCAAAAAGCACGGGTTTAGGAGGTTTTTATAGTAAAGATCTCATCCCCTCCCATCCCCCTGTCTTTTAAAATGTGGTTCATTCACAGCGTTCACGGAACCCGATTGTTTTAATCACATTTGCTAAAGTCTGCATTTCGGCTCTGCACGTAGTCATTGATATCGAACAAATGGAGAAGTTCTTTGCATATTTTAAGCTTGGAAAATTCTCTTTGCCTTTGGATCGCACGGGTGAACAGAAGGCTAGGACGTTGAGCGCCCCCTTGTAAAATTTCTACTCTGAGATTTTAGCCAATAGGTCAGCATATTGAAAGTCTCTGGCCCAATCGCGTACCACGACAGCCATTTGCATAGCATTATCATGAATAACTCCCCTCGTTATTTATCAGAGTTCGCCTGGGCTCCGTTTCCAGCCCCCTCCATGTCGGTTGAGGACGCTGGGCCCCAGGCTGCCGTCCGTCCCAGTGGAAGGGGGCTGCGGGCTGCACAGCTCTCTTTAGATCAGCTGCTTTGAACGCATTGCAGTTCAGCGCATACCCCATACGCGGCCGCTTGGTGAAAGACTGCACACTGTTTCTGCATTTGGAAATGAATCTTGACAAGTGTAAACTGGTGGGAATTTTTGGTAGCTTTCCTGGGATTCTTGATATTTTGCTGTCCTTTCTTTTAGTACTCCAGTGCGGGCGGAGCGCTCCTCCGCTCAGCCCCGCAGAACTCTGTGAGCAGCTTCCCCGCTCTGGGGTTCAGCCTTCCAAAGCCCCCTTGACCTAAGAGAAGTTAATGAGGCTGCTTATGCCAACCTGAGCATTGTTAACTCACTTTTCTGGTTGCCCTTGAAGCTAAGGTCACGTGGCTTCCGCTTTTCGGAGGGCGGCGGAGGCGATGTGGGACAGGAGAGAGCACACCCTGCCTAACTGAAGTGGCCGCAGGGATCTGTGTCCTGTGTCCTCTGTCCCTAAACAATATGCTTTTGCCAAGATCAGCCTCACGCGTTTTGTGGGCCTGCGTGGTGGTGGAAACGCCTGGGGACTCGGAGGTGCGGAAGGAAGGCATTTACAGATAACGGAGAAGCCGGTTGGAGCCCACTTGGGTTTGATGAACGGGCGTTGGGGAGGATCGCACTGACTCGCCGCATCTCTTTCCTCTAGAGGCTGCAGCAGAAGCCGCAGCAAGACCATCAGCGGCAGCAGCAGCAGCAGCACCGTGGTCCCTGAGCCCACCGCAGGCTGAAGGCGTTGCTGGCAGTCCATGCTTGCAGGGGAAGTGTGCAGATGGGATTAACGTCCACATGGAGATATGGAAGAGGACGGGGCATTGGCACCGTAACCATGGTCAGCTGGGGCCGCTTCGTCTGCCTGGTTGTGGTCACCATGGCAACGTTGTCCCTGGCCCGGCCCTCCAGTTTAGTTAAGGATACCACATTAGAGCCGGAAGGTAAGTTATTTAATGTCACTCCGCAAGTACCATGTTGGTTTTGGGATTTGTCTGGGGAAGTGGCTCTTTAAACCAGGTCAAGGCCTGGTTTAGAATCAGCTGCCCTTGCATTGGACGCGAGTCTTCTCAGAGCAAGGGAGCGGGGTCACCCTCTCGCCCCACGTCAGAAGTTAGGAGAGACGGTTCTTGATGTCGGACTGCAGGCGGAGTGTTGGGTTCGGAGTGTTCTCGGGGTGCGTGGTTCTCTGTGCGGGGGCGGGGGGGGAGGGGGAGGCCGGCAGTGCGCCTTTTTCTCCAGCGCCCGGGAGAGCGGTGGAAGGGCACGTGTGTGCTCTGGGCCAGCCGGAGCGCCCTGCGGTCCTGGGGACCTTACCGAAGGGCCAGTCTCGCTTACGGTGTGAAGAATTGCCATTTCCCGACAAAAGGGGCCGCTAAGGGAAATTGCCACCATCCGAAATGCTGACGTTTTCGTTTCATTGTCTACGGACAAAAACAAGCTTTTGAAGTTCAGCCCAGAGATACTTGACATGCTGGATTTTTTTTTTTTTTTTTTTGAGGGGGGCCTTGTGATTCATCACACTTAAGCAATACGTCATAGAGCGGCAAATTCTATTTTAGGTAATTATGAAAGCAGGCGTGCCTGGGTGTCTCCCACACCTGTGAGAACTTCCAGGCCCGGCGGGGCACGCGCTGGCTGGATCCGCGCTGGGAGTTTAATTTGAAAGGCCTAAGGGCAGCTGTGAGCACGGATTGAGGCCGCATCATGCAACTGGGCAGACTGGAACCTCTTTCCCAGGTCCTTTCCTGCCGACGGTAGCCGAGCCTCTGCTCGGTGCCGTGTGGAAATCTGTCATCAGCAGAGAATATTGGTAGCTGAGTTATTTTTCGAGTGGTAATCCGAGAATAAAACGGCAGATCTCAGCACTCATCGCCACTTAATGAACCTGAGTGCTGAGAGCCCACCTGTGCTGGGCGCCCGCCGTGGTCCTGAGTGGTCTGGGGTCAGCTCAGCTGTCCTGGAAACGCACCCTGGGAGGGAGAGAGCCCGTCCAGGACGGGCCGGGCCGGGCCGGGAAGGAGGGTTATGTTGCGGTCGGAGGGGAGGGTCCTGAGTGAGCCCCGCCCCCTCCGTGGCAGCCAATCGTGGATCCTGTGAACGGGTAGGACACGGATCTTTTCCTGCCACTGAGGCTCCTCACTGCCCCACGTGGTCAGGTGATCGCGAGGGAGACGGGCGCCCTTCTTCCAACACAGAGAGGGAGGGAGGCTTTTTAACGGACAGGTGCGGTGACATGGCAGCGGCTTCCGAGTCTCCAGGAAGCGGATCTGGTAAGAGTCGGTGTCCGAGGTGCTGTTGCGACACCGACGGGGCTCCCTCCTCACGACGTTTGCTGTGACGCAGGCACAAAGGCGATCTGCAAGGGCGATGCATTTTCAAAGGGCTTAAGAGGTTCCTGGTTTCCGAACGTCGTGCCTGCACTTCTTTAATTTCACTAATAATTACAACGGATGTTTCCCTAATTGCTGGCTTTCCCTCGAGCGCGTCTCGGTGCGCAGGGAGGCCGCGGAGCTGAGGTTTCCAGCGGTGCGAGCCCAGCAACGGCCCAGGTTGGGAAGGAGCTGTCGTTTCTCATTTAGACTTTCGGGGCGGCATTATCGGGAGTTGATGTCAACATGAAGTGTAAAATGGTCCTGAAGGACTGCTTTTATCATATTTAATTACCAAAGAAAGTTTAAAGCGTGTGTGCGCGTGCAGGAAGAAGGAGGCGAGGCAGAGAGGGGAGAAAGGGTGGGCAGGGCCGGTTCTTTGCGTAGAAACTTGTGTCCAGTGATGTACGGGGACCTGAGGGGGCCTTGGGGGGTGGGGGAAGGCCTGGGAAGCCCCTAAAATTGTAGGGTATATTTTGCAGATGTCCCTCCGCGCATTGTTCCGGGTTCACAGTTTCTATGACATTTGCATCGGGGTTGTGAGAGGTTAGAAAAAAAAAAAAAGTAAAAAAGGTTTTGTGGAAGGTATAAAACCCTGCAAAAAAAGAGGAGGCTTTGGAAAAGCATACAAACTCCCGGGCCTCAGTTTCTCTTTGTTACCTGAGGGCTTGATCAGATGATCTTTAGGGCCCATTTAGTGATGTTACGTGAACATTAATATCCTCAGAAGCCTTCTGACTACCTTCCTCCAAAGGTCGTTAGAGCGGAAAGAGCGGTTCGCCCAGGGCCGGGCATCCAATAAGCCCTCGGGACACGTTTTCATCCTTTTCCCCAGCGAGCTCCCTATCAGTGGCCACAGTGCGAGTTGCTGCGTGATGGAGGAGGCCCTCCCTGCGTCCAGGCAGCTGTGTTTGCTTCCCGCAGGGTCTGCACTTGGCTGGTCTGCTCGCCCAATATTGGCAACAGCTCATAGGAGCCCGAGACGAGTTCCTCCATCACGGGAGTTGTGCTTTGGTGTCAGAGGTGATTAGGAAGGAAATCAATTTTAATGAGTAAAGAGTTAGTAACAGCTGGAAACAGGCTGCCCGAGGTGCTTCCAGTTTAGGCCGTGGTCATGCTGCGTCTGGGGGGTGGGGGGTGGGGAACTGGGGAGACACTGACCCCCCCCCATCTGTTTATGCCCTCCTTGGTACTGTAACTGTAGCTTTGGTCAACGATAAGTTCAGCCTTGACCTTGCATTGCGCAAACCTCACCTTGGAAGACTTTGTGGTTTGTTAATTTGGAAGCTGGGTTTAGATAGTGCCTATGAGGCTGGACCAGAGAAAAATGGGTCCGGAGAAGAAAGTGACTAAGTTCCAGGAAGGAGCCTCGGCCCTACCCTAGCGGACCCTTTCCCAGTCAGCTCAGCCTTGTACAGTAGCTTATCATACAGTGTGTCATCATTACTGCAATCATCATACACTGGGT
The DNA here is from genome assembly GCA_039655065.1 of Glossophaga mutica. Classification (NCBI taxonomy): domain Eukaryota; kingdom Metazoa; phylum Chordata; class Mammalia; order Chiroptera; family Phyllostomidae; genus Glossophaga; species Glossophaga mutica. Next base: position 171,315,917 of record CM077307.1, on the reverse strand, counting down.
ATCGTCATATCATGTCATCTGCCATCTGGACACTTTCTGAAACGGTGACAGTAGGGTTGGTCTGCTCCACCGTCTGAGGAAAACAGTCTCCAGAAGATTTTAATTGTTAATATTCCAAATTAAAAATGGATCTTTTCAATTGGTCATTCATTGTAGGGGGCCAGCTGGAGGGCGAAAACTCAGTTATTGAGGCAATGGAGGATAGTCCTCAATGCCAAGTACTGTTCCCATCGATTAATAGTCTAATTATTTAAAGGATAGTCAAGCTTGATCACCCTGGGGAGGAGGCAACTCTTACTTTCCCGTTCTTCCTGACTTTGTCACCTACTCGGGGTTAATTAAGTCATTGTTGACATTAATGACATCTTTGTTTACACCAGCCCAGTAGGAGCCAAAATAAAAGGGCTTTTCCAACCCCAAACCCTTAATTACTTTCCCACCCTTCACAAAGTGTGATTCTGAAAAGCAACAACCTGGGAAGCAAGTAGTTTGCATGTTTTTCTTTTTTTTTAAACCAGTTTTTTTGGCAACCTTCTATGAGGTGATGCTGTCCTGGACCAACCTGAGTTGGTTCAAAGTTTAACAGCTGAGAGGTTGAGTGAGGGGTGTACACCGAGTCCCCCCCACAAGCCAGATTATTTCAGTGTGGTTTATGTCCTTTGTAAGAGTATTGTAAATGCCATAACATCAGCCATACGCATTTAATTGCAAGTTAAAAGAAAAGAAAAAAAGAATATATCCGCATACCAAGAGCGAATGATTTAAAATAATCTTCTGTTTTGTATTATCTGCATCTTTGTTCCTCAGTGTGAGTGTTAATGTTTAAGAGCTGACTGTAACTGGATAGTTAGCTTAGGAACAAGGGCTTATTCTTGGTCAATTAAACCAAATGCAGGCTTACGCAGTTAAATACACAATGAGGTACACATTCTTTATTAGTATATAAAGTATTTCACAATTCATAGACAAAGAGCTGTGTTTAATATTACTTCTAGAGCAAAAATTTGGCAAGCCCGGGGAACCGGTATGTGTATACTTTCTATCCTGGCTCCCTCCGACCCGAATCAGGTGTGCTTGGTCTGTTTGTTTTTAACCCCCTCAAACATCGGGCGCCTCCTCTGCGACCAGCACCCCCCACGCCCCCACCCCCACTAGGCCATAACTGAAGACTTCCAAGGTTTTCCCTCACCCAGTGAAGGGTGAGGATTCCAATAACCAGCGCCATCCAATCTGAGACGTTTTCAGTATTAGACTTAATGACTAATTATATGGTCCTGAAGTAACTGAGGTGGTGCTGAAACAAGACAAGTTTTGTTTAATGTTCACGTTCTCAATGAAATGGACCTAGCAGCCCTCCAGTTTGCTGTCTGTGTGGGTGTTTACTTCCCCCGGGGCAATTGTTAAAGGGCTACCGCCCCCTTTTATCACGTGCAGCCTTTAAAGGAAAGGGAGGGAAATTGACCGTGGAGTGCCAGTGTGTCAGACTAAGTGGCTGGTGTGCCACGTCGCACAGTCCTGGCTGGATTCTTAGCAAGGGGACTTACCTTGGTAGGCAGTGACGCGATTATGTGTTTGGAAATGCTTTCGGCTGTCCCACGGGTGGCTGCGACCCAGTGGGCTCCGTGCGGCTGTGCATAAATGTTCGTGGTCTTTATTATTACCCTGTTCTCCTCGGAGGATGACTGCGGCCTCAGGTGTCGCATGTTTTTATACTTGCGCTGTACGCAGGCGGTCTGCACCGATGACTCTGCTTTCCCAGCTTCCCTGGCACTGAAAGGCTTGAGGATGCTAACCGGGTCGGCGCACCCCGACCCCGCCTCCTTCTGCCTGTCTTGCCTCCTCGGTGTAGCTCCTTCTAACTGATGGTGACGGTGTTGAAGGCTATATAGGGCTGAACGTCAAGCCTGGTGTATAAAGGCCTGAAAAGTTTGACCTTAGCCGAGAACATGGGTTTCTGATCATTATATCCAAGATGAGCAAACCCCTAAGGACTCAGCTTTGACCTGAATAGGGGGCTCTTGAACTTGAGTTTTTAAAGCTATGTATAATTCGTGTTACATTTGGGGGAAAACGCTTTATCTTCATGGGAAGCCTTAAGGCTTGCTGGCAGCCTTAGAGTCTCTACGGACCAGCCACTTCCTCCTGCTAACCCAGGTGAGCGTGGACTGACCCAGCCAGGTGTCGCTCTGGCCTTGGTGGAGGAGGGAATATGAGGCAGGGGTAGGGAAGGGAGCCAGAGGTCAAGTTCTTGAAAGAAGTTTGTGAGGGCGAGCTGCTGGGCTCTTCTCGATGATGGGCCGGCAAGTCCTGGAGATGCCTCCGTCTGAAATGAACAAAGGTCACATTTTTAGGGCGTCATAGGAGATCTAACACGGTAGCCACACCAGTGGGGTGTGCTGTTTGCAGGCTTCCGCGGGCCTCCACTGATGGGAACTTCAGGATTTGACCCTTTCTGTATTCATGCAAAAGGATGTTTAATCCTTGGGACCGACCCCCGTCATCCTCGAAGAGCACCTGTCGAGTGAAACGGGCACGCTGTGGGTTCTCAGTGATTTTGCTTCGGAGAAACCTGCCCCGAGATGGCGCTTTCCCGTGTTGGGTGTGACCACACCCCGTTCTGGACTGCTGCCACTTCCTGCGAATTGGATATTAGAAACTTCAGATTGGTTTTGACTTGACTGCGTCAGGGAGCCAAGCTGCGGCACACGCTTGCCTTTAACCCCTTGTTTTCCAACCGAAGAATGGCAAATCCCAAGTTGCGTCCAAATGCTATGCAGAAATACATAGGATTTTGGGTTATGGGGAGCATGTTTCATGAGGGGGTCAAAAGATAGCTTACGAGGAAAATACTGACAGATTCAGGAATGGCGACAATGGAGGTATTTATTGGTATGATTTATACAACACCTTGCCTCGAAAGAGAGAACCGGAATATATATCCTAATGTTATAAATGTTTCAAATTCAAAGTTACTCAACTCTTTAAAAAGACCAAGAATCCCTTGTAAAATTAACCTAAATTCTGCATCTGAAGTTTTTAAAAATATAGAAAGGAATGCAGTCGTTTTGAATGGCATGCCGTGTGCTTTTTGGGTTCAGGAACTCACAGGAGGAACTTGGCCTGTGGAGCTGGGCCAGTTGCATTTGCATCTCTCCTCTCCTGCTGCTGTGTGACCTCGAACAAGTTAGATAACCTCTCTGAGCCTCCCTTTCTGTATCAGACACGGGGCTGATAATACACCTATCTTGAAGGGGGAATATAATGGCTAAATGCAAATGGCTCGTAAAGTCCGGCCAGTGGAAGTTGCTCAGTAAATGATAATTTCCACTCTCCCCTCCCCCCTTTCCTTATCAAGGCAAAAACCTGATACGGGAATTAAAACCAACCTTTCAAAGGTGTTTGCCCTACAGTACGCAAAGATAATTCTACATTTACATTAATTAAAATAAAAAGAAGCTCTAGGCCCCAGATTTATTCAACTCTTGTTATCGTCTTGGGCACTTGCAAGCCTGGCCTTCAGAAGTGTGGTCGTCTCGCTGCTTGCAGTCCGCACGGTGGAGGGTTGACATTTTCTCCCCCGTTGGAGAAAGTCCGTTGCAGCTACACGATAGTAGCGGGACACATACTTCTTGAGGAGCAGCGTATTTTGGCAAGGGAAGAGCTTTCTGCTTGAGGCTTCCCACGGGCTCTCATCGGGCCCTGGGATGGTTGGGGGTGGGGTGAGCCTAGCGTTCTCTGCGTTGGTGGTGGCCAGTGAGGGGTGCCCCACCGCATGCGGCTGTTCGTGCCTCGGCTGACACCCCCTGGTCAGCCTGCTGGCCGCTCCCCTGTGCGCGGAGAACTGGGCTTCCGGTCTGCATGGAAGGAGGGTCAAGGAAATGTTCCGGGACCCGCAGTCCTTGGGGGGCGGGCTATGCAGTCGTTTAGATGCTGTAACCCTGTGGGGGTTTCGTGGGAGGACAAAGCTGATGGCAGTGGTAACCTGCTTTCCTGTTTATAATCGTATTTTGCTGTATATCACGTGTACTTTTTTTTTGCCCAAATTTTTGAGGGAAAAACAAGGATGCGCATTATACACGGGCCCAATGATTACATACCACGGGTATAGTAATGGGCATGATAATCCCGTGTAGAATGTGCACAAAAGCCGTGGGTACACGTCATACACAGCAAACACGGTAAGTGTGTTCCATGTGTCAGATGCTGTGCGAGGTACTTGGCCATGTATCGTCGCTAATTTCAATATTCCAGCTGACCACAGGGATTTCTAGTCCCATCTAGAAACATCACAGGCAAGAAAGGCGTTCCCATTATCACCCCTTGGTGATTCTTCTAGAATGGGCTTCAGTGGTGTGCTGCTCACTGGTTAGAAGCCAGTCCTCTGTGCTGCCCAGGGGACAGGAGGCAGACTGCTCTGAGGCCCCGGTGGTGACCCAGGCTCAGCCACATGGCAGGGGTTCAGGACAGGAGGGCAGGCCAGGTCTCTGGATGTTGGCTCGCAAGCCACCTCTGCGAAGCACAGGCAGGTCACCCCCACTTTTTCCTTGTCCCGGTTGCTTCTGGCGGTTTGCCCTGGGTCCCACTGAAGTTTAGCCCTTTTGATTGTCCCTTTGATTCCGGGTCAAGCTTTTTCCCTCGGTGTTTCTGATTTGCGGGTGGGCCCACGCCCAGCTGCACACACTCGCGTGCCTGAGGCTCCCGCAGACTGGAGCCACGGGGGTGACAGGTGCGCGCCTGGCCTTTCTGGTGTCAGAGACTGGGCAAGAAGAAGGAAGGGAAGGAGAATTCCAGGAATGAGCGGGCAGAAGGGGCAACACTCACACTTCCCCCAGCCTTAGCTCGGAAGGCCATCCCCTGGGGAGAAGAGCCCATTTTTAATGAAAAGCTCAGTTTGGTGGTTTAAAAAAAAAAAAAACTAGACGCTGAGTGGTTCTAACTAGCTGCAGAGGGGGAGGGAGCTGGTTGAGCCCGTGAACTTTGCCCTGGGTCACTGGCATGGGGAGTGAAGACACCCAGGGGTCACCGGTGTTCCGCAGGGGGGTGGGTGTGGAGGTATGTCGTAGGGCGTTTGGCTGGAGGGAGACAGGGCAACTTTCCCTCCTAACCTCGCGGTGACAGCTTCCAGAGTTGGGCTGGGACCTCGAGGTCTTGGGTGCAGCGTGCCATTCGGACCACAGGACAACTCCTGTGGCTTCTTGGAGTTTGTTCCCCCAGGTGAGGTTTTCGAGACCCCACTTGGGGCCAGTCCGTGGGGATAGAGTGGCGAGCCAAGAGCAGCCTCAGCCCTCTCGAGTGGGGGACACAGGCATTTGTCACGTAGCTGCAGACATGAGGGCCAGTTCCAATCCCAGGCAAAGGTGCTATGAAGGAAGAACATGGCGTGTCTCACGGGTTCGGGGAACCCCAAGGAGGCCAGTGTGCTGGAGAGGAGGGAGGGGCGTCAGAGAAGCCTGAGGAAGTAGGCCAGGCCAGGCTTGGGTGGGTGGGGGGTCCGCACCATGTTAAGAATTTTTATGGTGCTCCCAGGGGGCTGGTCTTCAAGGAGGTGGGTGCCCACCTTAATACTTCAGCAAACTCGCCACGCTGCATCGGCCCTGGTCAGCACCGGCCCTGGTCAGCACCAGCCAGGCGAGCCACTTAGGCTGCCCCGTACCCAGTCTGGGAAATGGCACTGCAGTCTGCTGTCAACTTGTCACTGAGAGGCGTCCGCCCTTACGGGTACTCCAGCAGAGCAGGTGGTCACGGGCAGCCCGCACTTGCACGAGTCCTGTCAGCCTACTCCTTGACCATCTCTTTCCTGGGGCAGCAGTTTCTTGCCAGGCCAGGGAGGTGGCCTGGGGGCAGGGTGGCCAGGGGACCCAGGTGGACCTGGGCTGGGTAGTGATTCAACTCGCCTCTTGGAGGCCTCCCCTGGAGAGGAGGGTGCCCAGTTCCGGTCTCAGAGTGGCCAGGTATGCCCAGTCCACGGGAAGCCAACCAAGATGCCTGGGAGTCTGGAGGGCCCTCCCTGGTTAGATGCCCCTTAGGCTGGGACCCCGCTGAGAGCCAGGGTCTCCTCCAAGTTTGTTTCTCGGTGCTTTTACCTCTTTGGAGCTTTTACCTCTTTGCGAAAAGGGGGCCTAGAGCAGGAGAGAAAGGTTAGCCCGGGTGGCGCCTCTCTTAATTTGGAATTTCCTGAATTAATGTGGTTTCAGTCCTCTGGCTCAGGATTCCCCCAGGGGGAATTTTCCTTTTCTCTGCAAATCACCAGGAGAACAGCGATCCCCGTGGTTTCGACCTGCCTTTCTGGGCCCTTTGGGGCAGAGCCAGCTGGGAAGGTGCCCCCTCTGCCTGCCCTCGATGCGGGGAAACCCCTCCCAGAGGTCATTCCAGCAGCTCGCTCAAGACCCCTCGGGCCACGGGTCTGCACCGGCAGCCTGAGCACATGGCCGTGCCCAAACGCGCTGAGGCCGGAGCTGCCAGATCAAACCCATTCAAATGAGGAGGGCCATCTGTTTCTCAGCATCCAGCTGCTGTCCCTTCACTTGCAAATGGCTGCGATGCTGCTGGGGGACCTGTCGGGGCACATCTGCCGGCTCTGGGCTCCGAGTGAGTGTCGGACGGGACGGGGTCCCGTGGAGAAGAAAGGCCGAGCCCTTTAAGTGAACGCGCCGAACAATGTGCCCCGAAGTTCCCCAGTTGAAAAAGCAGGAGGCAGCCTTGCCCTCCTGGCATAACTCTACCCCCCGCTTCCCTTTTCTTTTGTCCCTGGGGCCACTTTAAAAGTATTCATTTATTCAGAAAGTTCGTACTGAAGAGGGGCCGTTCCATGGGTTGAGGAAGATGTTCAATAGGATTTGGACGTCAGTCTGACCTTTGCGGGGGTTACAGGGCAAATGTATCCACCAAGTACGCATGGTTGATGGACTGTTTATTTATTAACTTTAGAGAGAGAGGGAAAGAGGAAGGGGGCGAGAGAGACTGATGGATGTTGATTTCTTGTCCTACGTATTTATGCGTTCATTGGTTGATTCTTGAATGTGCCCTCATGGGAGGCCGAACCTGCAACCTTGGCGTATCCAACCTTGGATGGCGCTCCGGCCAGCCGAGCACCTGGCCAGGGCTGACTGTTTATGCCAGTACAAGGGAGGCGAGCTGGTCCCAGCAGCGGCTTCTAGGAGCCACAGGTGACACTAAGTGTGGGCAGGTCCCTGAAAACTTGCTTGTGGAATGTGGTCAGATCGCTGGTTTGGGGCACGCTCCCCAGACAGCGGGCTGAGCACCCCACGTGCTGCAACCCAGGTCCTGGAGTGTGTGGGCTGTGTGAGGCCCCTTGGCCACCTACCCTTTGGGGTTCGGGGCTCAGGGTTACTCCCTGCTTGACGTGGGGCTGTGAGAAGTCACCCCTGAGCCCCGCTGGGATCCTGTTCTCAGGGGAATTCTGTGGGGGTCCACGTGCCCCCCCCCCCCACAAATACTATCAGGTTTGTTGGCGGGGTGAATAGTAGATGGTATTTAAGAAGCCACAGGCCTCTGTCCTTAGTAATCAGACAGGTGCTGCACATGGGTGTCGAACATGGCAAGCCTCACAGGGTCCGTGGATGTTTAGTTCTATTTGGGAACATTCCAGAAATCTCTGCGTAGGTGACGTACATGTATTTGATGTGACGGATTTGGTCATTTGAAAGAAAACCCTGTTTTAAAGTCAGAGGAATGCAAATTGAGGTTCCCGTGTGGTCTGGAAAACCAGTCTGCCGATCAGTTGGTGTTAATCCGCAGCCCGCAGACAGAGGCCCAGGCCTGAGCCGCAGGCTGCAGGGGACCCTGGCTGAAGGGCAGGGCGCTTCCTCTCAGATGTGCCTCCCACCTGAAGGTTGACGAAGGCCCTCCCAGGGAGCCTGGGGGTTCGTCCTTGTGGCGACCTTGACTGGCAGTTGGCTAGCCTCTCGGCGCTTCCCTGTTCCGTAAACCAGGACTCCGAGGTTCAACAGTGTGAAGGGGCCGCCCAGGTTGACGGGGCTCATCACAGACTCCTGCCCTTGGACGCTGCCGCTGACCGTCGTGCACTGTGGCCCTTGAACCAGTGCCGTCAGCGTTATCTGGGGACTTGTGAAGACGCCAGCATCCCGGACCCCACCCCACTCCTGCAGACCCAGAAACTGCAGAAGTGGTGCCAGGAAGCTGTGTCCCAAACTGTCCAGGTGGTCTTTATGCAAAAGAAAGTCCGAGAGCACTGCGCTCACTGATCGCCCACCCCCGCCCACCCCCTCCCCCCTTAGGAAGCCCTCAGTTGGAATAAATAGGTGGGCGAGGGAAGAAAAGACTGGGTTTGGTTGTGTATGTACTGGATGGAGGGACAGCGGCCAAGGCGTCTTAGAGATGGGAATCAGGAAGTTCCACAGAGGAGGCGCTATCTGAGCTGGGCTTTGAATGCTGAATAGGAGCCTGCCGGCAGGGAGTATCGGAACGGGGGGGGGGGGGGGGGGGGGGGGCCGCGTGCAGGGAGAGGGAACCGAGCTTGTGTGGGCAGGCAAACCTGGGGTGTGAGGGAGAGAGGGAGTGTGTGGGGGCGGATCCGGGGCCAGTAGCAACCAAGGCCTTAGCGTGGGCCATGCTCCTGGGTTTTACCCTGCCAGCGCGGGGAGGGGCCTGTGCCCTTTGCTCTTCTTTCCTTTTCTTTCTTTTTTTTTTTTTTAAGTGGAAGTTAGCCCTGGCTGGTGTAGCTCAGTGGATTGAGCGTGGGCTGCGAACTAAAGGGTCACTGGTTCGATTCCCAGTCAGGGCACATGCCTGGGTTGTGGGCCTGGTCCCCAGTGGGGACCACACGAGAGGCAACCACACATTGATGCTTTCTCTCCCTCTCTTTCTGCCTCCCTTCCCCTCTCTCTAAAATTAAATAAATAAAATAAAAAAAAATAAAGTGGAGGTTAGATTCACTTTTCAGAAGTGAATGGTGGACCACTCTGGTGGTCCATAGTGAACCCACAGGGTGGACCATGAGTGATGGGCTAGGGGCTTGTGGAAGTCATTTGTCGAGATGGCGGAGGTCTGGAGTAGACCGCAGACCCTGCCCTTGCTTGCTTTCGAGAGCTGTTTCAGAGGTAGATAGAATTAATCGGCGCTGGGACGTGGGGACTGACGGGATGGTAGGCAAGAGGGAGAAGGGGGGGTGTTAGAGCGGACTGGTAGCTTGGGTGGGTATTTTGTGCTGACTCCAGCAAGAGGCCAGAGGAGTGGGAGGGGGAGGAGGAGGTTGAAGGTCTCTTGCTTGTTTTGGATAAGACTCTCTGCAGACATCCAGGTGATACGTTCCCTTGGGCAGGTAGAAATACGAACCTGCAAGCAGGGGCTTGAGAGGCATTGACCGTGGGGGGGGGGCGGCGGGGGGCAGGGGAGCTGCAGGAGTGGAGGAGGAGAGCAGCGCGTAGGGGGCCGAGGTGGAGTTCTGTGCATGTGTGCAGATGCAGGACCGGCAAGGAGGCTCCCAGAAGGGCAGTGAGACCCCTGTGACTCGTTCCTGTTTGTAATGCACACACGCACACACCCCATGCAGAAGGCAGAATGACACCAGGCGGTTAAGCACTAAGCTCCATGGTGAGGCTCTAGAACTGGAGCAGAAGGTTCCTCTTGCCCGACACCCCCATCTTTCCACGTTGAGAAGGCCTGGCTGGGCGGCTTTGCTTTCTCCCGTGCTGGGCCTGCTGCCGCTGAGGACTGATGGTCTCAGCGAGGAGGCCTCCCGATGGCTGGTCCGTGTGCTGGGCACTTTGCATGAGCGATCTTGTTTATTACGGTCCCTGGCTTGCAGGTGAAGGAAGAGCCATGACGTGGTTCCAAGGTCGAGGGGCTTGTCCCAGGTCACACGATTTGTATGTGGCACCTTTGGGACTCGCGTCTGTTCTAAGTGTATGCTTCTGACATACCATCCTGTCCTGGCCTTTTTGGAAGGGTCCACAGGGAGGGGACCTAACGCTCCAGTGCCCACGAAGGACTCAGGGAACAGCTGTGGGAGTCGAAGGAGCTTCTGACAAGATGCGTGGCTCACCACAGTCTGCATGGCTCAGAGCGTGGTCATCCGAGCTCATGGGGCTCGAATGTTCTTGGGGTAGAGGGTCAGGTTTTCAGAACTAGAGATCACCAGTATTCAGTCACCTCTGCAAAGCCACCCTTGACCTTAAAAGACTGCATTGATAAAGGTCAAGGCATATCCTCTTCCTTCCTTGGACTCCTTGTGAGGCCCAAACCCCGCCCCCCTCCCCCCCCCACAACTCCCTTCCTGCTTGAGGTTCCAAAAGAGATTCCCAGTGGTCCTGGTAGGTCAGCAGGGCCGGCTTTTCGATGAGGAGGTGTCCCCTAGGACACCCTGAAGATTCTGAGAACTGCCAGCTTCCTCCACCCTGTCTGGCGAGCGTGTTTCTAGAAGGACGGAGGCTCGGGGCCTGAAGGGACAGATGGCCCAGCAGCTAGGCCCCTCCCTCATCGCGCACCGGACCTGGGGGTGCGGGCTCCTCTCACGTAACTTCCAGCACCATGTTCTGCGTCCCGGGCACCGGGTCATGTCATGGCCCATCTCTTTGGGGAATGCTTTGCGAACAAAGGGCTCAATTTGGAAGTTCTCGGTCAAGCACAGTGAGGAGCATCAGGGATTTACACAGTCGACACTCCCGCTATCTGCGTCCTGGTGGTCCCGTGGGAATTTTGCTCTTGTGAATATGAGGGTTTGACGCAAGTGCTGTGACCAGGGAGAGAACCTGCCCTCCTGTTCCTCCTGTTCTCGCTCTCTCCCTCCCCGCTCTCTCGATCCCCCGCCCGCCCCCCCCCCCCCCCCCGCGCTTTTGGAGAACACAGCAACTAACAGCTGAAAACGTCAGAATCAAGGAGCGGGCTGCAGACCCAAACAGGGCCTGACTGTTTGGTGACCCCCTCGCAGATGAGCGCGTTCTTCGGCACTGCGCTGTTTCTGCGTTTTTATTTTCTCTTTTCCGAAGAGCTGTTCGCCCTGTTTCTCAAAGACAGACCTAAACTGTGTGATGGGTGTGCCTGAGTATGTAATTTGTAACGGTTGCCATATTGGAAGCATTAGCCGTTATTCCGCCCGATCATCAGGAATGGGAGCTGGTCTAGAGTTTCTGGAACAGTCAGGCTCCTGTGGCGGAGGTGGCCGTTGGCGGCGGTGACGGCCCCGTGATCCCAACGAGGGGGGTTTTAAGTCCTGACATGTGCGCACAAGGCACCCTGACGCTGGGTTGGGGGGCCAGAGCTGTGGCCGCTCAGCCCGCTCGCTGGCCTGCGTTCCATTGCTCTGGCTCTCTTTGGTCCCCATCCCTCTGCTGGCAGTGTCTCTCGGGGTAGAGAGCTTTCATCTTTTCGATTGCGCAGAGCACGAGGAACAAGTAGTACCTATGCCTTATAAGGCCTCCGTTTGATGTGAAGGTTGTTTCCTCCTGCAAGCCTGTTCTTGTAGAGGGGGAGCTTTGAGGGTGTCTGAGCTGCAGCCGCCAGCTCTGTTGCTGTCTTCATGGCCTGTGTGTCGGCAGAGCCCCCGAGCCAGGGCACTTGAGGGCTGTCCCTTCCGACTTGATGGTGGGGACCTCCGTAGCTTTCTCTCTTTCTGTTGGCAAGTGTTGATGCCAGCTAGGTCAAAATGTGCCAGTGAAATGTGGGGGTTCCTCTCTTCCCAAAGCCCCGACGCTGTAAGACATTGACAGGCTGCTGCAATGCTGATTGTCTGTCTGTCTGCCCAGACTCCCTCGATTCCAGGGGTGCCGTGTCCGTGAGAGGTCTGTATTCCACTCCCATGGACAGAAAATTGGGTGCCGGCCAGTTGAAAAGTTCTTACCAGGATGTGGCATGGCCGCTGCAGGCCACCTTGAAGACCAGGAGGGTGGGTCCCGGTTCCCCGGAGCCGGGCAGGATCCACCGCCACTTCCTTGCCCTGGGTTTCACGCACTGTGACATTGCAGTGACACTGGCAGCTTCATTCTGCGTTTCTTCCGTCAGGACACCGCAGCCCCGTAGCCATGCCGTTCCCTTCTCTCGCACCGGGTGGCGGACGATCAGGGAGGCGCCGGGAAACCGAGGCTGCCTTGCAGCCCCTGCCCGAAACGCTCAGCTCGAGTCCCGTGGGAGCCCCCAGCCGTGCCGAGAGCCCCGGGCTCACCCTGCGGCCCATGCCCCTGCCAAGATGGGCCTCTGCTGCACTCGCACCTGCCTGGCGTCTGGCCCTCGCCCTCGCCCAACCTGCCCCTCCCCCCACCTGCCCCTCCCCCCATCCCTTCTAGGAATCTCTTTCTGGATTTCTATTGCTTTCTCCCTTTCTTCCCCTTTCTGCAGGAATGTGTTGAGGGCTTGAACACCCTTGACTTTCTGAGAGGGAGGTACCTCCAGAGATGTGTTCCGGGGGGTGACCCCAGCCCCACCTTGAAGCCGGGGTCCCCATTTCTTAGCTGTGATTACCCTTGACATTTGAAAAGACACCGTCCCGAGGAAGCCCCAGAAAAGGCACACACACTGCCTTTTTCTCCCTAACAGTTCCGATCTGCCGTCCGCTCCCCGCGAAACGATTGGACAGGCCGGATGCGGGTTTCCCATCTGTTCTCTGTTTGCGTTTGGGCGCCATTTCAAAAACCACACGGGGCAAGTTTATGGGCAAACATTATAAAAAGTGACGGTGTGAAGTGCTGCTATCGCTGGCTTGGCAGCGTGAAGTGTTACCTGAAATAGCTTACTGTCCCAGCCCTCCCTCCAGCGCCGCCGTTGTCCTGGGATGGCGCTGGGGTGCGTTCGCACTCAGCTGGGTGTGCGCCGTGAAGTCGCGTAAGCCACCGCCTTCTGGATGTCACGAGAGTTCCGCCCACACACACACCGAGAGTTTGTTTCCCTGTGTTTACGCACGCAGAGGAAAATCCATGCAGCCCGTAGCTAGTGACATCAGCGTGACATCACTCCAAGACACGAGGCCATGACCTCTTCTACCCTGATCCCTGAAGGGACTTGTTTGTCTAGCCATTTTAGGTAGGAGTGACAGAGAAGTGTCCAAACCTGCTCTGTGTGTGTGTGCGCGCGTGCGCGCACTGGCTTTCTCGCGTCTTTTCAAATTTCAATTCATAGCATGAAAGATGTGTAGGAGCATGTTTTCTGTCTGTCTGTGGAAGCCTTGGAAAGAACATTTGCTGTGTCGCAAAGTGGCTTCTGGAATCTTCCCTCCTTGTGCGAGAAGGGCTGAGGGAATTGTCAGAAAGTGCGCTCCTTGGGGGGGTCTCTTCCCCTCGCCTGCCTCAGAAAGGTTAAAAGCATGCCATGGCACCAGAAGAAAGTAAGTCCAGGAAACGTTCATCACGCTGTAAGAGGCATTATTCGAATCTCCCAGGGAGTGCTTCGCTTTGGTCCACTGTCATCTTTGATGCAGCAGGTGGGCACCTCAGTGGAGGGGAGCGGGGCGCCGGCCTGAGTAGGTGGGAGGCCAGCGAAGTCAGGGTGGCTGCCGGGTCGGGTCGGGCAGACGCGGCATCGCTGAAGTCAGAGGGGGCGGGCGCCGCGAGTGGGCAGGGACGTCACCTGAGGGATTCAGGTGCGGAAGAGAAACCAGAGCTCCGAATGGCCTCCCTGGGCGTGGGCAGGGGCAGAACTGCCCCCCCCCCCCGTGAGCTGTTCGGGTTCCAGGCCACGCCTGTGCTGTTGGCACCGTGACCTGAGTTGTCTTTGAGGCAAACCCGTGGGTTGGGTGGCGTGGGGGGACCGTGGTGGCGTTCTGCCCCTCCCATCGTGCGCCCCACTCACCCTTCCAGACTCCGCCTCTTCCTTCTCTTCTCCCTCCCCCTCCTTTCCGTTGCTTTCGATGGCTGTCGTCCCCCCAAGATGCCCTGAAGGCCTCCTGAGAGGCGTGGTGTTGCTGCCGGGTTCACCAAGGACGCCGCAGACCCCCAGATAAGCCCTTTGTGAAATGGCCCCTCAGGCGAGGGGAGAGCGTACACTTTCCGAATTTACCGTGCCCACAGTTACCGGCTTGGTTTTGCCAAGGAACGTCGTTCTCTTCCTGATGTGTTTTGGGGAATTATTTACTATCCCTGAAGCTTATTTTTCTCATTGGAGGACTAGGGAACAGTTTTGACCTGGTTTCACTGGAAATAAAAACCACTTTTAGTGCATCAGGTCAGCTTCCCGGGCCATTGAGACGGGAGCCCGCCAGGAAAATTGTATCTCTGGGTGGGCAAATGCAAGTGTTCCCTGGTTGGCCTCTGCAAGGAGCGGCGCTCAAGGTCATGGTGAGCGTCTTCAGCCTGGCAGAATGACAGTGACAGTGACTCTCCTGGGCCCAGTGAGTTCTAGTTTGGAAGGTCAGGTTCGTGTTGGTTGGCCAGTTGGGTTCTTACAAGATGTGGTCCCAACCCTGGCCGGTGTGGCTCAGTGGATTGAGCACTGGCCTGCAAACCAAAAGGTTGCTGGTTCGATTCCCAGTCAGGGCACATGCCTGGGTTGCAGGCCGGATACCCAGCTGGAGGTGTGCGAGAGGCAGCTGATTGATGTTTCCCTCCCTCTCTTCCTCCCTCCCTTCTCCTCTCTCTAAAAATAAATAAATAAAGTTTTTTTTTTTTTTAAAGATGTGGTCCCTGCCCTCCTCCTCCAGTCCGCAGGGGCTGGTGTCCTCTTGGCGATGCTGGCCCCGCGTCTCAGGCACGCTGGTTTCAGCGAGACTCAGTGGTTTTCTCAGTCAAATGTTTTTCTTCAAAGTCAGAGAAATCACAACTCCACCTGTGTCGGGAGAGATTTTTCTGCACTATAATTTCAAGAGTCTCGCTTCTCTTCTACTTTTTATACTGTCTTGGCGCGTTCCTCTGCCTCTCCAGTGCGGGAGGGCATGGCTTCTCCTTCTCCGAGGCCGGGACCGAGGCAGGTTGGTGGCGCGGCTCCCTGTCTCTCCTGTAAGGGAGGGACGTGTGGCCCCGTGTGTCCACCTGCTTCCCTGCTCAGTGATGGCTTGATGACCAATTCTGACTCAGAGGAAAGCACATTCCATCCCATTCTCGGTGACTTGTAATCCCGTGATGTCGTTGTAATAAATATTTTATGACCCAGGCTGGTCACTGTAAGTTCATTCTAATGCTGTGGGTGCTTTCCCGTAATTAGTTGTTGGAAACGGGGGACCCAACTGACATCTGGTCTTTGCTTGAACCAGCTATCGAAATGGTAGGACCAGTGGCCTCTGGGGCCTCGTCACTTCTGACATTGTGTGAATCTGTGACTCAAGGATGCTGGGAGACGGCCTGAGATTTGGGGTCATTCCCCATCCCCTCCTCTGTCTCCTGCCCTTTGTCCCCATTTTTCTTTTCCTTCCCCTTTTCTGCCCAGTATCCAGAGTTGGAAAGATATCTGTTAGTCACTCAGTTCAATTGCATCAGGACATAAACAGCCTCGGGGCTTGTGACCTGAGGACCTTCCAGCTGAGTTCCCAGCAGCATCTGTCGAAGGGCACTTTGCCCCTCACTTCCCTTTGGGGAAGCCTTCCCTGACCATCCAATGGGGAAGCCCGCAAACTTTCTGTAAAGGGCAAGACCCTAAATATTTGAGGCCTTGGAGAGCAACTGCTCAACTCTGCCACCGTAAAGCGCCAGCAGCCGGCACAACGACCACAGACAGTTTTCATTAGGGAAAGAAATGAGCGCGGCTGTGCGCCCGTCGGGGCCGGCGTGGTTCGCCAGCTCCGCCTCTGGAAAGAGCCCTCCCCCGCCTTCTCCGGGGCGCCGCTGTCTTGCTGTACTCCCCCTGACACTTCTACGACCACCTCACGTCCCTTCTAGTTTTTGCAGATTTTATATTTATGTCTGCTCCCCTCCCCCTGTTGGAATTAAAGTCCCTCAACTTTCATTGCAGGGACCGTTAACGTGCCGGGGCTATTTTCGTTCCTTGCTGCTGCCTGAGCGTCCAGAATAAAGTGTGGCTTATAGTAGGTGTTCAGTAAATAGTTGTGGCATGAGAAAGAACAAACTTGAAACTTAACCTGTCTGTCTGCTGGACTTCCTGCCCTTGTTTGGGGGCATGTGGGTCCATGTTAAATTCGACTTCTGTTTTGTTCCTTTTGTTGGGGGCTGTTGTTTTCTGTTCACATTCTGTTCCGCACCTGGCCCTTCTCGGGGGGCATGCCTTTGGAGGTGCCCCTTTGGGGGCCCTGGCTGCCCCGCGTTGGCTGTGGGTGGCGGTGGTCAGGAGCGATGCTGGCACCAGGTGTGTGCAGCCCTCCCTGTTCCTTCGCCAGCGGGGCTGACACGTGAAGCAACTTCGTTTTGATCTGATCTGGGAGATTTGCGCAGACCACACTGCAAGGACAAACAACCGCGATGTCCAGATTTGGAGCCATCCCAGAGCTGGGAAGCCTTTGTACCATTCGCAATTCTCACCTGGAGGACTGAGAACCACCTGATTCAATCACAGACTCTCGTGGGTCCCAGCCAGCGGCTCTGGCTGTTCCCCTTAAAGGCTCACGGTCCCTTCTGTCTGCGCACAGAGGGTGCACAGTGCCACCCAGCCCTGCATACCTGTGGACTGGGGTTATGTTCAACACGGGCCACCTTCCTTGTGTCCCCCAGGGATGGCCCCGGGGGAGGGAGGGGCGGGGCGCAAAGATGGCCTCTAGTCCTGAGCCCTGCCTCCCTCCTGGGTCGTGCTTGGCGTGTCTCAGAGACAGGAAGGTGGTGATCTACTTCCCTCTGGGTCAGGGTGACGGGTGGCAAGCCTCCCCCGGGACGGGGGACTGAGGGATTTGGGCTTTGGAGGATGAAATGGGTTTAGCAGGGAGGCAAGGAGGGAAGCAGTAGCCCTAACGGGACAAAGGCAGAGGCCTGAGGGGGCTGGAAGCCAGGGTGTGTGGTGGAGGTGGTCAGGGCCGAGCCTTTAATGGCGGGGGGGCAGCGGGGTGCAGGGGGGGGCGGGGGGGGCAGCATGGGTATGCAGTGCTCTGGGGTTTGTTTCCGGGTTCGTTTATGTACCACGGGGACCGCCTCCCTGCGGTCTGGGGCATTTTACATTTTGTTTCTGGTGTCATGGGCTCCAGGCTTTTATCATATTAAGGAAAGTAGCTTGCCCTAGCTCACCCGGCACAGAATTCAGTCTTCAGTCCAGCAAAGCTCCGATCCGAGCCTGTGAGTGAGCTCACGAAAACTCAGGCGGTGGTTTTGTGGAAGGACCCACTGGGTTTGAGTTGGAAGCGTTTTTAAGAAGCTTGGCTTTGTGACTGCAGGCAAAGTGTAGCGCAATAAGTCAGTGTGTGCGTGCGTGCGTGCGTGGACACAGTCGTACAGTCATGCTGAATGAAAAAGTCTGTGAAACGCACGTTCCGACATGTCAAAAATGCCGCACTAAGGGAACTTCTCCAGGATCGCATTGCAGGCCCTTGCAGGCAGGCAGGCTTTGGACTGGCAATGGACTCAAAGTTCTCTCGTACAGTAGCCTTCCCTGCTGGGTTCTGGGGCTGCGGTGAAAGCCCTCCAGTGTGGGGTGACTCAGTGGGGCCGCTTCTGCTGGGGCCTTCCTCTGGTTCCTGTTTCTGACACTCAGCTCTCCGCCCGAGGGCCGCTCCTGCTTCCCGGTGTCTCGGTGGTTTCGGGGGAGAGGCCAGCCTGCTAGGGCCATGCGCGAACAAGAACTGCCTTCCTGGGAAAACGGGGGCCTCGACTGACCTGTGTTGGACGTTCTCTCCTTCTCCTCCTTCCCATCTGTCTCCATCTTCTCTCTCCCACCTTTCTGCAGAGCCGCCAACCAAATACCAAATCTCCCAACCAGAAGTTTTCGTGGCCGCGCCCGGGGAGTCGCTAGAGTTGCGCTGCCAGTTGAGAGACGCTGCCATGATCAGTTGGACTAAGGATGGGGTACACTTGGGGCCCGACAATAGGACAGTGCTTATTGGGGAGTACTTGCAGATAAAAGGTGCCACGCCTAGAGACTCCGGCCTCTATGCTTGTACTGCTGCTAGGACTGTAGACAGTGAGACTGTCTACTTCATGGTGAATGTCACAGGTGAGTTGGCCTACGAGCCCTCTGCTCTCTCCTCTCTGTAGCCGTTTTCTGGGTCGAATTTTACTGGGCAGGTGACATCCTAGTGGGATCAGCTCATTGGGTGCCAGGCCCAGAGCTTCGTAGTCTGTTATTTATCTGCTCTTGGAATTCTTCCTCGGGACCTGGTGTATCCAGGAGGCTGGTCATTAAAGATGACAGGATTCTCATGTGCAAAGTAACACTTGAAAGACAGCACACTTTTCTATAAGAACAACGCATTTCCGGCCCCACCCCATACCACCGGCACCCGTGGCATTTAGAATATAGGATTGAAATTTGGGTGCTGAAGATTTCAGATTCCTTTTATTAAAACTGAGTTTCTCTCCTGGATTCTTCTTTCATGCATTAAGGGGGACTGCACTGGCCCCCTTCTTGGTGGTCAAGTTTGAAGTCTTGTTTTCACAGTCTTAGTAAATGGTCGGAAGACCACACAGGGCTGAGTTTTTCTAGGGACTAATTCCTCCCTTGAAAGGGACCCTGAGCGCTGGAAGGTTTTGCTGGAAAGAATCTTTGGATAGTGCTCAGCCTGCGAATTTGCTGGAGACTTGAGACCATTTGCAGCTTAAAACCCAGTTTCCGTATATCCAGCTTTATAGAGTGTTTACATAGTGCGAAAGGAAAAAACACTGAGAATCATAATAACAGAGCAACCGTCAGCGTGGAGAGAGGATTGAAGCCGCGGAGACCATCCTAACCGAGCGCGGTCTCAGGCTCCGTGTGCGGGGGTCCGGGTTGCCGCTGCCCCGAAGGACCGAGTTGTAGGTGCAGGGAGCCTTTTGCTTGGCAGACGCACAACCACGGGTATGTTCTTTTGCATACAGATGCCATCTCCTCCGGAGACGATGAGGATGACACAGACGGCTTCGAGGATTTTGTCAGTGAGAACAGTAACAACAAGAGTAAGTAACAGCCGTCCCCGAAGGTCCCCACGAGAGGAGGAGCTTGGTGGGAAGTCTTGCCTCTAACCTGTCTTCCTGTCGACTCTTCGAGAGGCCCCGCCCTGGACCCTCCCCTTTCTCCACTGTGTCTGCTCCCCTGACTTTCAATTCCGAGAATAAACCAGTGTTACTGCACACCCTCCGCTACTGTCTGTCTGTCCTTTCTTACCGTGTCAGTGAGCCGCTCTCCTGTGAACTGTTACGACTTTTCTTTCCTCGGTTTTCTCTTTCCCTTTGGTTTCTCACTATTTGGGGACATGGCAGAAACCCATAACATCCTGATTGTCTCTGGAACCATCGATGGTGCTCCACTTACCCCAGCGGTACTCAGCTGACGGGAGGGGATTCTTCTTCTTCTCCCTCCTCTGGGACACAGTGGGCCATTCTTCCTGGGGGACATTGGGCCATGTGTGATTGTCATAACAGGGGTCGGGGTGCTAGTGGCATCCTGTGGATAGAGGTCAGAGGGGTTGCTAAAACATCCTACGATGTAGAGGATGGTCCCACGACCAAGAATGACCTGGGTGGTGTTGAGGGTGAAAAGCCATGGCTTTTAAAATACTGTCACATGCTGAGCAGAAATAAGGAAAGTGTGCCTTCCCTGGCTGGTAGAAAAGGGGGCCGATGAATGCTGTCGGCTTATTTAAGGGCAGCTAATACCAAGCATTGACACATAGGCCTTCACCTGATGAGTAAGAATGGCTGCTTGGAACTGGCAGCAGCTATGGATTTGAGCCTGAGTTCAAATCCTGCCACTGCTTCCAAGTTGGGTGACCTTGGGCAAGTCATTTAACATCTGTGCCTCAGCTCAGTTCAACTGTAAAATGGGAATAGTAACTATCTGATGGGTTGTTATGAGGATTAGATGCATTCGTATCTGGACAATACTCAGGAAAACATTTGTGAGTGTATGTTCAATAAAGAAGATGATATAGAGAATTAGTTGTATTTTCCAATAACATGGCTGGAATGGTCCCAAAGTGGTTTGGGCTAGCCACTGGCGTTTGTTGCTTAGTTTTATAGTCTACGTTTTCTCAAAAGGATTTTAGTCAGTTAAATAAGTTTAAACAAGGCCTAAATAATAAAGACAACTAGTTATTAATGTGGGCCCAGGGTTTTTAAGAGGAAGAAGAGAAAATCAATCTTGTCAAACACCTGCTGTAACATGTTTCTTAGCTGGGAAGCGGGTTTGTCCCTGAGTCTCCTAGGACCTAGCAGCTTGGTGAGAAAGGGAACTGTTTTGGTTTATATAGTCTTTATCTTCTGGCAAGAGAAAGCGTGGGGCTTGGTTCACTGGCATGCATCCCTGAGAACTTAGGAGAAATGAAACTTCTCAGGCCCCACCCCAGACTCGCTGAGTTGGAAACCGTGGGGGTGGGTCTGATGCACCCTGAAGTGGGAGGACCCCTGCCTTAAACAGGAGGGCACTGTTAGAGATGTTGCCCATAAAACAGTGGGTAATGAGGTGAGTGCAAGTGTTTTCCACTGTGATTTGTACCTACCCTTTAATGAGGCTGTTATATTTTGATAATAACGCCCTGGTGCATCAGAAGACATCACTTGCTTCTTATCAGGTCTTTGGCTCCGGCGGGGGAGGCAGCGAATGATCGTGGCAGTGAGGACCAGGTCCTGCCTTGGGCAACCTCTCTGCGGGCTGCTGGCTCAGTCAGCGCCGCCAACACCCCGACGGGGTGGAGGGAAGAGTGATTCCTGTTTGATTGAGTGGGAATTCATGAACCAGCGAGCAAAAGGCAAAGCTGCGGTTCCCGGTGGGCCTGTTGCGTGTCCCATCACGGCGCCCCTCGTTCAGTGCCCAGGGTGACGACGGGGGTGGAGTGCAGAGGCCGGCACGGCTGTCTGCAGCTCTGCAGTGGTGCCCACATGTGGGCATCATTGCTGTCGACTGGGAGACATCCGATGCGTCAGCTCGGTCGTGTTGGTGTGCCTGGGAGCTGCGCTGTCCTGCTGGTCCGTACCGTGGCCGCTAGTCCTGATCAATGTCCTGACACAATGCTTGGGAAGCGATAATGTGTAACAGCAAGGTAGTGGTTACATAACAAGTAGGCCGAGTGAACGGGACCCTGTCTCATGAATCGGAAGGATTACCTGCCTCGGACCTGCGGCTGCGTCCCGAACGCTAGCCCCGACTGCCCAGTGTCTAGGCAGAAGGGCCTGGTGGTGGGGTGCCCCACTTAATGAATGCCAGCCCTCATTGAATGACTCGCCATGCCTTCACCTTGCAACCAGGGTTCTTTGTAATTAGCTCTCGAATGACACCGGCTCTGCCCCGAAAGGGGTGCTCGGCGGTGATTAAGGGCCGGTGTTAGCTGTACCAGGGAGATACTGCTGTCGGGAGCTGCCTCTGGATGGTGCCTGTGAAACATGAGACGTGATTTAAAGTGATAGCAGTTCTTAGCTGGCTACTCGGCCTCTGCCATCTGCTCATGTGATTAGGCTGGTCTGATTCACAGGTGCAGCCTGGGGCGGCTGAGATTAAGCAGCTGCGGCCTGTGGGGACAGAGGAATGCCATGGCCAGGGTAATTGGCAAGGCGGGGAAGGGGATGTTGCCATTAAAACGATTTTTGCCACCTCCAATGTCAAATGCTTGACCTGATTAATAGGGAAAATTGTAGGAGCACCGAATTCTTGGCATTTTCAGCCACCTGGAAAATGCCTGTTATCCACTTCGATTCCTTGGGCACCTTCTGAATGTCTGGAAATGCCACTGGGGTGGGTCTGAAAGTTCTCCTCAGTGACGTCAGCAGATGATGCGCCGGTGACCCTGTGCTGACAGTGACATTGCTGGGCTTTTCTGAAGTGGTTTTTTTTTTTTTTTTTTTTTTTTTCCTCTCTCTTTCTAGGTGGGTAGATGTCAGGTCTGTATCTTGAGGCTTGAGAATCTCTTGCTGGTTATTCCCTCTGCTGGTATGCTCGATGATGGTTTAATTTATTTTGGTGGTTAACTATCAGAAGGCAAGCTTACCTGCCAGATAGAGTTCTGCGTAGATTCTCTACAGCGTACAGAAAGCGTGGTACAGTGGCCAAAATGGAGGCAGGGTTGTTGAATTTTGGCCATGACACTGGTATCTGTTAACACCGAGGCCTGAACCGATTTCAGCAGGCGTGTTTGGCAATATTCAGTTCAATCAAACGAAACCCAGGCCCCCCATGGGCTCCTGTGCGAGTTTCCTCCTTTCCAGAAGCAGATCCAGCCGCTCGGCTTTGAGGATCGTGTTCTGCCTCTTCGCGTGCGTTGTCTCGTTGCGTTTCCGACCCGGCTTCCCAGTGGGCTGCTTCTGCTGCTTCTGGCCGCCGAGGACCAGCCCAGAGGGAGAACAGATACTTTGCGGAACTGCAGTCTTCACATACGTCTCATTAGTGAGGGATCTCGTTAAAAACGCCGTCCGCATTAAGACAATAAGCGGGTCCACAAGAATTCTCTGCCAGAATGAGCTGTGTTTCGAAACGGATTTGGAAACCGTCTCTTGCTGGGACCCCTTCTTGGAGACGTCCAGTGCCCGTCAGCATAATCTAAGCTCTGAAGTGTTCTGTAATTAAAGCATGTTTAATTCTGTCTTCTCTCAAGGTTTTCCAAACTGATGGCCCTCAAGACCCATTGTAACATACAGCATCTATCACCATCCTGCTGCCCAGGCTTTAGAAACCCCCGCATGCGCTGACTTGATTGATCTAACTTTCCCTACTCTCTGAAGTCCACTCTGCCATCCCAGGTGTGAAGGGCATTCTCAGGTCACATTTCAGCAGCTGACTAGCTGGTGACCTCACATCTTACTGGTGCTAGACGTTTCCCTGAACAGAACAATCCTGTGATGTCTTTGGAGGCCTGGCTGCCAGGAAGTGACGTCGCTACACATGCCCCTTAGTGACACAGCCGTTCTCCGGACAGGAAGTTGCCGTTTCCAATCCTATGCCGTTTCCAATTTCGAAATGCATCCAGGTTGCAGGTTTACAAGTTCCGATTTTATACGTTAGCAAAGGAAAGCATAATTTATAAGAACAAACCCTTGTTCTAGGTGTCTCAATGGGTTCTCTGGCAGCAGATAAGTTGACATGGATGTCCATTTGGTGGGAATGATTTTTATTACCCCTAACTTGGGTGTACGTGGTTTATGTTTCTGGAGAGCTTGAGACTTAGCTGTTGGGAAGACCATGACTGACAGAAAGCTCAGGTTGGCTTCTTAACTAGAGGAAGTTGGTAGCGCCAGAGCCGTATCAAGATTCCTGCTGCTGGAGCGATTCTTTCTATCAAGTGGAGGTAATTTCCTATTTGGGTTTCATGCCTGTTAGGACTTGTAGCAGATGCCCATACCTGTGTCAGGGAGAAAGGCAAATTTGTTTGGAAGTAACTAGGGAAAGTGGAGGTTCTTGGCCTGGGATTTCAAACTCCTTTCATTGATTAATCTGCTGATAATAGTTTATAGTCACCTTTGCTCTAATTGGGATTTTCACTTAGTAGAAATTATTTCTAAGTTGGTGAATCTTGGTTCCTTAGTTATGTTGAAGTTTCCAAGAATTAAAAACAAACAAGCCAAACCAAAGTGCACAGTCTTCTTACAGTTTGTTTGGAATTCCTTCATGGAATGGGGAGCTCATCACAAATGGGTTCAGGCGTTTCCGCAGCAAGGCCAGCCGTGGGGTTCTGGCCTGTAGTCTTGAATGAATAGCTTTGCCTTCTTGGGCCCCCCTCCGTCAGACAGCATTGACAACAAGGGGAGGGTTTTCTTTTGAGGGCGGGTCCTGGACACTCCCACAGGGCAACTGGTGTCCCAGAGGACTGCACCCTTGCCCTTGCCTGGCTTGTTGTAATGTTCTCCCTCCCGAATGCTTCACTGGTCAGCAGGTTAGTTGTTTCAATGAGATTTCTCAAAGCAACTCCCCCTCGTAACTACATCCCTCTCTCACATCTCCGTATTTTTTTAGATTTGTTTTCTCTTAATTTACGAAAAAACCGAAAACAAATGAACTGCAGTCTGTTGCCAGGATGGAGGGGTGGGGGCGGGGGCGGGAGCTCTCTGAGACAGCCCTCCACCCAGGGGTCAAAGCATTCAAATGTCCTGATTAGTGATATTTTTAAAGGCCCTAATTATAGACTTAAGACAGAGGCCTTAGTGGGGCTTTAGGGAGTTTGTGAGACTTAATCTAGGAGTTGAAACAGCCTGTGTTTTTTTTTAACTTTTTTTATTTTTGCATCAATAAAAATACAGTTGGCAGTCATCAGCGCCCACAGCTCACGTAAATCTTGAACTTTTGACTTAATTACCATGGGAGAGTTCAAAGGGCAGCCTGGAGTGGTGGAAAGAGCACTGCTCAGGGAGCTGGAGACTTGGTCTAGCCTCAGCCCGGCCTC
This sequence comes from Glossophaga mutica, assembly GCA_039655065.1. NCBI lineage: Eukaryota > Metazoa > Chordata > Mammalia > Chiroptera > Phyllostomidae > Glossophaga > Glossophaga mutica. The sequence goes on along the minus strand of CM077307.1, from coordinate 171,291,583 downwards.
TGGCCGGGTGACCTTGATCAAATCACTTAGCCTTTTAGGTGACATTGATCCCATCAGCCGTTGGGCCAGATGGTCACTGAGGTCGCTTTTGGTACAGTGGTAATATGATTCCATGTTTTCCTTTCAACTGCTGGGCTGGATTCTCCCTTTCTGATTTCAGAGAGAGAGGAGACCATAAACCTGAGAGGTCAGAATTCAGATCCCCTACACAGGGGATTTTGTGGGGGCAGGCGCTGGCCGCCTGTGTTTTCTCATTAAGTTTAAATTGCAGGGTCAGAGTAAATCCTCTCTCCTGCCCTTTGTTGACAGAATCAGTATCTGCCCAGAATAGAGATACCTGGAAAGAGTATTAGAACTGGGAGGGACCTTATCAAAACATTCAGTTCAACTGCCTCATTTTATAGCCAAAGCTTTTGACAGTTGCCCATCTGGCCCATCCACCCACCCACCCACCTACCTGATAGGCTACAGGCTACAGTCAACTCCAGTTGTACCTTCCAGGTGCTCTACCCTTGTTGGCCAGCAGACATCGGAAGGAATATTTTTCAGAATGGAAACAGCCTGGTGTTGGAAACTTACGTAAGTAACAGAGGCAGCCCCGCAAAGGGGCGCTGACTCGCCCCTGTGGGGTGGAGGTGGCGAAGAAAGTCTGTGTTGAGGGAACTTTGAGTGAAGTTCCTGCTGGGTCATGCGTCTCCTGTTCCACCAGCTGTGTCTTGGGAGATGTCTGCTGTACTGAAGTCGGGCCCTTCACTCTCACTGGTACACCGTGACTGTTTCAGTTCAGAAGAGGAGAGTGGCTCCGTGTACTCTGCCTCGATGACTGGATTTGTTTGTTTATTTTGGCAGGTTCTGTTCCTTTAACCTCATCATTAGCATATGGTGACTAAGAGCATCATTCTTTTGCTACACGTTTCTTCAGAAAAGCCGAGAAGGCCAGAGCAGAGGGGGCCATACCTGTCTTCTGGACACAATTCGTTCTCCTGCCCTGGGAGGGTGACGTCACGTTCCTCCTCTGTGAATTGGCTTTATCCCACGGCTCATGTACCCCTGAGGTCACGCCAGGGAAGGTGTACAAAGTGGGTGTTGTACCTTTCTTTCAAGCAACATGGTGTGGCCTTGGCTTGCAGGTTTCTTTTAAATAAAGTTGAGTAAACATCTGTACCAAGCACCTTCCGTGTGCCAAGGTGATCTCACCCTTTGTAGGTCATTGATTTACACGAATTCCTTCTCCAGATCACAGTTATTGATGCTGTTCATCAGCCTCGGTATGAGAGAGGCCTCCCCAGGTAGCCTGGTCCTTGTTTCTCACCCATTGCCTTGTATTTTGGGGAAGCCCTGGAATTTCCACGTGTCCAGACTGCTGAAATAGCAGGAGGTATTGAAGACGGGGAGTTTGGAGAGGACATGAGGCCGCTGATGAAGGAAACACAAAAGCACAAAATCCCTAGAGTGTCATTATTTATCTAGAGCATCCAGGTCCTTCAAGCATCCCGTAACCCTGGTTTATCTCAGGAAGACCTGTTGTGAAATAATAAAGTCATTCCTCCCCTTCAGCATCGTGCCTATTAAAAAAATCCATGAGCTTGACATCTTAGAGGAAGGCCTAGTCGACAAAGCACATCACACCTGTGTGACGTCAGCACTCGCCCCAAGTGGGGTGGGGCCTCACTGTCACACAGGGAACCTCGACAACGTGGCAACGTGGCTTGACAGCCCTTTCTGTTTAGTTACGACTTACGGGTATTCAGGGAAAGAGAATGTTGGGAATTCAGGGTTTTTTTTTTTTTAAGATTTTTATTTATTTATTTTTTTAGAGAGGGGAAGGGAGGGAGAAATAGAGGTAGAGAAACATCAGTGTGCGGTTGCCTTTCGCATGCCCCCTACTGGGGACCTGGCCCACAACCCAGGCATGTGCCCTGACTGGGTTTGAACCAGCAACCCTTGAGCTCAGTCCACTGAGCTACACCAGCCAGGGCTAAATTCAGGTTTTGAGTGACAGCCCTGTAGGCGATCTGTCTCTAAGTTCTTGACTGGAGCAGGGCCCCGCCCACCCTGGGTCTCAGAGACAGTAGCCCGGCAGCCCGGTGCCCTGACCCCCTGCTGCATGGCCGTGTGATCTGCTTCGCACGAGCACATCTTATAGGTGCAATGGTGATGATTGAAATTTCACCCCAGTGGAGTGGCCACTGGCCAGAGATTCCAGCAGAATTCTTTCACTCTCGCCCTGAAGTCCTTCCTTAGGTGCCAAGACAGAGGTGCTGGTTGCCAGGTCTGTGCAGGCCCGTGGCATCTGGGTGACCCTGTGCGTGGGTGGCAGCCTCGCTGTCGGCACAGCGCAGCCCAGCGAGAGAGCCGCAGAGCAACATTCCCAGAGCCTGCAGCTAAATCCCACTTTCTGACATTTTAGGGAACATCAGAATCGCGCCACATCGGACCTGATGGTCTGTAAGCACGTGTCTGTTGATTTCTTTTATGTAAGAAAGAAAAGACATTCCACAAGATGCGCTACGACTGATCCTGTCTGTAAGCACTGCTACGTTAATACTTAGCTGAGTCCCGTGAGTAGGCTTTTGTGTTTACTTAAACAAATGACATGTGTGCAGACACCTGAGGTACGCTTTTTCGTCTAGGCCAGATTTGTAACAGTCTTTGTGTGGCGACAAAGCACATTATTTATTTTGTGCTCTTAATGGTTTCTTTTTCCTGGCTGTGGCTGTGGCTGGCTTTTCCTAAGTAGAACCTTGTAACCTAAAAGGTGATTGGAATTGTTCCGGTCTGTGCCCTGGGTGTCTTGCGGTATCGAGGAGTCGAGTGCTCCCCGGTGGGCCCTGCAGAAGGATGGCTGTGTTTCTGGGCCCCTGCCTTCCGACGCCAGAGGGCCACCAAGTTGCCGGCGTGCCTGGGTTCGAGGAAGGAATGCAGCCCCATGCCTTCTCCCCCAGCCTGCCTCGCCCTCTCCCTCCCGGCAGCCTCTCTGTCTGGTACTCACGAGTGGCCCGTTCTGCCTCACGTTGCTCTGTCTTGGGTCATGTGGACACCACCTCTAGTGGAGGCAAAGAGCATGCAGCGTGCCCTTGTGAAGAGCCCCCAGGGCCACCTTTTACGGCAGGTTCAAGGGCAGGGGTGAGGCAGATGGGAGTAGGAATTGTGGATGCAGCTATTCCAGTTCCGCAATCTACCGCTGAAGCCTGACCACTAAGGGAAGGGGGTCGTTCACCCCGGGAGCGAGCTGCGCCCCCCACAGAACAGAGGAGGAGCTAAACCTGCCTCAGGGACGAAGGTCCTGCCCAGGCCAACTCTTTTGCATCTGGTTTGTGGGGAGTGAGTGTGCCGTTGCTCAGTCTAGGCTTCGTCTGAAATAAGCAGTTCTGAGTCTGCCTTCTAGAATGTTCAAGGCCTCATTAAAGGATGCGTTTAGGGGGACACTGGGATTTTGGTTCCCTGCTTCCTAAGGCAGAAACATACATGTGAAAAGTCCAATGCTGTGCAAGATTTCAGCGGAAGTTCTGGGCAGGAATACAGGAGGCTGCGTGCTTTCGGCCCAGGCTGGCTGGTGGGGGGTGTGGCTTCCAAGTCCTTGGAGCAGCCGGTTCCTACCAGCAGCGGACCACAGTGGGCGCGAAGGCAGAGTGGGCTCTGGAGGCAAATCGTGTGGGCTCAAATCCCGGCTTCATCTCTTCCTCCCTTTGCCGTGTTGGGCAGATTCATTAATGTCTCTGTGCCTCAGTTTCCCTGTCCGCAAACAGGGATCGCAGTAACGCCTTTCTTGTCAGACTGTTGTCAGGATTAATGTGGTAAATGTGGGGGAGCTTTTAGGGCTGTGTTCGTCAGATGAGGGACACTCACTCGATAGCCTTCGTTAGCTGGCGGTGTTGGCGTGAAGAATTTGCGGCAGCGTCTCAGGTGGACTCTGGCTCTCGTGTAGGCAAACTGCCCTTCATTTGACAAATTTAAAAACTTCCTTTCTTTCTTGAGTTTAAAAGTCACTCATACCTATGCCTTTGGGGCTATTTAGAGGGTACAACTTTATATTTTATCTGCAGCCGCCTATTAATTCTATCTGCTTAGACATGGTGGTGGAATTACGGCATTCACCACAACCCCTGGAGAGGAAAAACACATTTTTGCGTATAAAAGGTTAAAAGATATTTGGCTGGTGGCTATCACAGAAAACGCCAGGCAAGTGATGGTGCCTTCGAGAATTCTGCCTGACCAAGATGGTGCTGCGCTGTTGACGAACCTTGAAAGTGCGGCTCCGATGGATACATCGACTTGGGTTTTGAGCACAGCTTGTTGTGACTCATGTGTATGTGTGATCATTTCCTAGGTGTGGCCATCTGAAATGTTACATTTTGGGAGGATCCAGCTGTTGTATGTGTTGTCACGATGTCTATAAAGTAGCCTTTTAAAACATGATTCAACCCACATTTAAATTCTGGCACTAAGAATGAGGAGAAAAGGTACCTCGGCCACTTCCCACACCCTGCCACCACCCCCGCCCCCGCCGTTAATAAACCTAAACTAGCAAGCAGTCCATGTCCAGGGGCCTCCAGTCGAATCAGATGTCAGAAACCTTTTCCTGATGTAGATCTTACCCCCAGGTTTTGAAAACGTCGGATTGTTCGCATACAGAATGAAATGATCGCCCGTGTGAGGAGATGAGTAATGGGGACTGAAGTTTTCTGTCCAATGACATCATAATGTTGTTTTCCAAAACAGGAGCACCGTATTGGACCAACACGGATAAGATGGAAAAGCGGCTTCACGCCGTGCCCGCCGCCAACACGGTCAAGTTCCGCTGTCCAGCTGGGGGACATCCCACACCAACCATGAGGTGGCTGAAAAATGGGAAGGACTTTAAACAGGAGCATCGCATTGGAGGTTACAAGGTAGAATTATGCTTGCAACATAGTCTTTGCATTACGTGTTTTATACATTGGTTTTGTAAGTCGCCAGAAGTTAGCCAGGAACTAGAAGGAACTAAAAACAACCCAGTGATGACCGTAATTGATCATTTCCATGTTTGCTACTTTTGAAAAAAAAAAAGCCTGGGCTTGCGGGTAGTTCTCGAGTACAATCCCCATTTGCATTGTTCTTTATATGAGGCGCGTTTAAGAACAGAGGGGTCGAAAGTTGAGAGTCTGTTTTCTATATGCTTTATAGTCTATAAAACTAAAACTGCAGCAGGATTTGAGGAGCGTAAGTACAGTTGCTGTGTTCGGGCAGGATTGTATGAGCAGCGGAGGGACCTGGATTAGCGGCGGGAGGATGAAATATTACATACGAAGAGAGAATGCCGCAGAGATGACAGACGCAATCTCCCTTCCCCGTCTTCCGTCCTCAAGGATTCTCGACAGCCTGTTACCGACTGTGGTGAAATGTTGTTAGTCTTACCGCTCATTCACTGGGGGGTGGAACCGGACAGCCAGCTCCTTGGCGATGCCTGTGGATGCCGGGCTCAGTTCACCCAGTCAGCAGATGCCGATTGAGTGCCCGCGGTAGCAGGCACAGTCCTAGGCTCTGGGTCCAGCACAGGTCCAGCTCAGAGGGACTCCCTGTCCAGCAGGGAAGGCGGACAAGAAAGCTGACGGTCCGGGCACTGATGGGGGTGGACTCAGAGGCGCGCGCTGCCCTGTGGACGTGCAGGGAGAGGTGACGTTGGCTCTTCGGGACACTCAGAGAAAGGGAAGGGTTCTGGGCTGAGCCTGAATGAAGGGCGTCTCAGACGGAGGGATGTGGAACCGCCATAAATTATTTAGTATGGAGAGGGAGAACTTGAAGAATCTGTCCCTAGCTGGTGTGGCTCGGTGGGGTGGGCGTTACCATTCAAGGCTAAAGGTCGCTGGTTTGATTCCCGGTCAGGGCACATGTTGGGGTGCAGGTTCTGTCCCTGGTTGGGGCGTGTAAGAGAGGCAGCCAATCGATGTTTTTGTCTCGCATCGATGTTTCTCTCCATCTCTTCCCCTCTTTTTAAAAAGAGAAAAAAATCATTTATCGCACAGAGAAGACTTCAGGAACCTTATTATAAAGTTCTTCGGTGCATTCGGAGCATGAATGCACGTATTAGTTGCCTATTGCTGGGTAGCAAATTACCCCAAGATGTAGTGGCTTTAAACAGCCGTGTTTATTATCTCACACTTCTGCCGTCAGGAATCCAGGGGCGTCTTACCGGGCCTTCACATCAAGGCCTCTCACGGACTGGACTCCCGGTTCCAGTGCAGGCTGAGTTCTCCTCTGTGGGGTCCCGTGGGGTGGGGAGGGTCTGCTTCCAGGCTCACCCATGTGGCTGCTGTCAGGACCACACTCCCTTGCAGGTGGTTGGGTGCAGGAACCCTCAGCTCCTCACTGGCCACCCCCAGTCCCCTGCCACGGGGCCTCCCAATGGCAGCCGGCTTCCCGAGGGTGAGCGGGCAGGGAGAGCCGGAGAGTGTGCGGAAGACAGCGGCGCCAGCCTTCTGGGACCAGCCGTGGGAGCGCCCCCCGCCGCTCTGCTGTTTGCTACCATGAAGCAAGTCACGAGGCGAGGAAACGTCCCCAGGGTATGACTCTCAGGAACCACGGGCGTCCCAGGGAGTCATCTGAGAAACCTGCACAGTGGGTAGAACAGAGGACGCTTCTGCTCGGACCACGGGCCCTGCAGAGCCAGACAGGAGAGGGTTCTGGGAGGCAGTGAGAGACCCGAAAGGGTTTCCTCAGTGTTCCTCTCGCCTGTGTTTAACTCAGCCAACATCACCTTCGATGGCACCTGAGCCCCGGCCCGCCCCAGCTATGGTTCAGTGGGCTTCTCTCCACCCCGAGTGCCCTTGCAGTCCTCTCCTGAAATACCCCACACAGTTACTCACCTTTAAAGAATTGTTCTCTTCTGCAGAATTTTTGGCTTTTGTTTTAACATTGAAAAATCACCATCTAGAAGCCAGCACCCAGGAGTTGGTAGGGAAAGCCTAAGAGGAAGTTTCTAAGAGCACGTGTCAGGGAGTGTCTGTGTGGCACCTGCTGGAAGCGGGGTGCTCTGACCCTGGGGAAGGGGACGTACCTCAGGTGCCTGCCGAGAGGAAGAAGCAGGAGGGCGATTTGTCTCCTTGTTCTGAGTTCAGTCCCTAGACCAGGTGCAGTGAGACGGGAAGGCTGGCTTTTTTTCCCCTCCCCCGAAGACAACAGACAAAGATTTCATGGGGCGATGCTGGCTGTAGAGGAAGAGTTACGCTGTTGGACGTTGCAGCTTCTGGGCTGTTCTAACCATCGGATGCTCCCTGACAGCATAAGGGAGGCAGTCCCAATGATTTATTAATAAATAACGCCTTAAGTAGAAGAACGGTGGTCAAAATCCTGGTGGTCAATGAGTTTCCTCCCTTGGAAATAAGTGCCAAGGGCTGATGAGCCTCCAGAAACTCTCGGTCTCAAAGAGGACCAACCTCATGATTACGGAGAAGGCGCTTTTTACAGATCTGCATTGGTGATTGGGAAGACGCGGGAAGGCTGCGGGTGCCTAATGAGAACGCGCTGCTTGATTTTTAACAGGTGCAGGCAGTTCAGTTTTAATTACTGATGACAACATTCAGCTGAACGAAGGGCACCCATGTTCTGAAAGTAAAATGAGGAGCCGTCAGCAGAATACCTTTAGCCCGTCTGCGTGGAGGCACACATGACCAAAGCATTCTTGTTGCCTCGTGTTGGAGCCATTTTTGGAGTTGACAGAGAGGTGGAATTTGAGTGCGTGGGAACAAACGTCATTGAGCCCAGAGGCCTCGGGACTTGAAAGGGCAAGACGGAGAGGTCTGTCATCTCCTGGGAGTATGTAGTCACCTGAAGTTTAAGCCGCACTAACAGTCTGTCAGACCCACTCCAGAACCCTAGTTTGTGAGGTCGTGGGAGGTCAGAGAGACGTTGACACCCACCCGCAGGCCCGAGCCCGGCTCCCAGGGCCCCTTCCTTGGGGCATGCGCCGAGCAGAGGCGGGAGCATAGCCTCCGATGTGCGGTTTCCCCTAGGATGTTTCCGTATGAGCTACCTAAACTTTTTCTCCTACCCGAACTTTTAAAGAACCATGCTTCTGCACATTTGACCTGAAGGGGAGGGCGCGTTTTGGACAGTTTGTAGTTTCTGTTGCTTGGCACTCCCCACAAAGCCAAGAGGCCCAGTTGACAGGCAAGGGCCTGCTGTCTCAATGCCCCTCACCTGTGACTGCCGCCCTTTGCCACTGTAGTTAACGAAGGAACAAGGTGTCAAGTTTTCCAAGATGTATTTTTCCAGAAAGCCAGACCTGAGAGTTTCTGCAAACAAGTGTGTGTTATTTCTGATATTTTTTTCTTCGTGCATCTCATCCCATAAACCATAGCGGTGCTCTGGCAGCCCAGCTGCCTGCCTCGTTCTTTCTACCTGTTTATGCATCGGGCGCCTTGGCCCTCATCCATCGCCTTTCAGCTTGTTTTGAAATGGTACGCATACGTGGCCAATGAAGGCAGAAGGGAACAGAAAAAAAACGCACACACACACAAAAAAAATCCGAGAGAATTATGGAATGGGACAGAAAGCTCGTTTTATTTAATTAAAATGACCGATAGAGCTATTTGGGATTCTGCTGTTTAGTCCTACTCATCAAAGAACTCATGCTGTGCCGTCCTTAGGTGATTAAGAGTCAAATTACTGTTTTTCTTAGCGTGTGGGCACAGGCTGGTTGGGTGTTATTCACTTATGCAGCATGATATAAAGCTCGACTTGAAGCAGAACTGTGCCTCCCTAATCGTACCAGTGCCCGAGTCCACAGGGCGCCCGGCCACTTGCTTAAGTGACTGTGTTTCAGGTCACCTGTCCTTAAAATGAGTAGATTGGCTGGATCATCTTGAACCTCTGATTCCTTCCAGCTCTCGAACTGATTTAGTATTGAGTTGGCCAAAAAGTCCATTTAGTTTTTTCCATAAAATAAAAAAGACATTTTTCATTTTCACCAAGGACTTTGTTGATTTGGATATTTCGAGTGTGTCGGCTGTCTCTCACTATTGGCTTTTAGTGGGTGGAGGCCAGGGTGCTGCTGAACATCTTCCAGTGCAGAAGACGGCCCCACAGCAAAGAGTTATTTGGTTGAAATGACAACAGTACCAAGAAAGTTTACAAACTACTTCTGACACATTTGAATCAGTCACAGCACCTTCTCCATACATAGCACAAATCTTTTTTATGCATTTCAGTTGCGTTTTTACCTTTCCTGGAACGATAAAGCACAATACTCCAAAAATATTGCATACCTTCCTCCTGTCTTTGATATTAAAATGGCAGTCCCCCCAAAATCACCGATTTTGATATGCCACCAGTTTTTTTAAATGCATGCTAACAAGAACAGCTGTCACAATACAATCTAACAAAATTGTTTCAAATGAAATTAGAGATAACTAAGCACCACTAGAGCCATGGTATGGAAAAAAACCAAACTAATTTTTTGGCCAACCCAATATCATAACCATAATGCAGCATTAACCATTTTTCATCCTAAACAGTAGCACAGATTGTTTTTAAATAAAGAGGTTACCTTTATAGTTAGATATTTCATGGGACTCTGAACAGTTATTACAGTTTAATGCAGAAAAGCAAGGTGATGACTGGGATAATTAATAGACCACCTCAACTCCCAGCTCCTTCTTAGTTAATGCCTTAGACACAGAAGGGAAGAGTATTCTCAGAAACCGTCTTTCACGCCATTAATCAATGCATAGGAACCGAGAGAGATCCCGGGACAAATCCCTCCATGGAACTGGTGCTGGAGCCCATGGCTTTGGGCACCCCGGGGGCTCCCACAGAGCCCCTCAGCAGAGCAGGGTGCCCTAGTGTACAGACTATGACTTCGTAGGTATATTGCAGATCCGAGAAAAGACAACTTAAGAAAAACTACCTTCTTATAATCACAACTGAACTGGTTGCTTTGGTGAGTAGGTTAATTAGATTTACATTGTCTAGGTTACTTAAGTATCATTTTAAAGACTTGAAAAATTTTTTATTTTTAGACAGAAAGGAAGGGAGGGAGACAGAGAGGGAGAGAAACATCAGTGTGTGGTTGCTTCTTGTGCACCCCCCACCAGAACCTGGCCTGCAACCCAGGCAGGTGCCCTGACTGGGAATTGAACTACTGACTCTTCGGTGTGCAGGCCGGCACTCAATCCACTAAGCTACACCAGCCAGGGCTCATCTTAAAGAAAGACTTTTGATTCAATGTTATGCTTAACCCCAAAGTCTGCTTATTTGGAAATACCACTGTTAATGTACTCGTTGATATTTTGATAATTGTGTTCAGTTTTTTTCTCAGCCAAGACATTTCAGCTTCAATCCCAGACCAAGAGGTCTGTGATGCGGAAGCCAGCATGGATTGACTGTCCTACCTGTGTCTTGACTGTGTCACCTGCCTCCAGTGCTCTGTGCACGTGGTCCCCTGCGCAGCCCGGAGAAGTGGGTGCTGTCATTTTGCCCCTTTTAATAGATGAGGCTTGTCACCTGGCTCCTAGCTGCTGCTGCTGCTATTTGGGCTCAGGCTGTTTTGCACTGTATTCCAGCTCTTACTAAACAGCTCTCTTCACATGCGGGTCCATGTGTTATGAGATCAGTTATGATAAATGAGAAGTATTTCCCAAGAGCCTGTTGCTATCAGATGGGCCAAGGTGGACTGTTGCGAACAAACTTGGGGCTATTTTAGTTATAGTAACATATACATAACATAAAATTTCTCATTTATTTTTCAAACTTTTTTACCTCCCCCCACAGAAGCTCTGTAGCCAGCAAGCTGTAATTTTCCATTCCTCCTCCCCCTCCACCCCAGGCCCTAGAAACCCCTAAATTACTTTCTATCTCTATCTGGGTATCTCTGGTGGGAGCATAGGGCGTTTGTCTTTTCGTATCTGGCTTATTTCACTTAAGACGTTCAAGGTTCCGCCAGGCCGTTGCGTGAATCAGAGCTCCATTCCATTTTACGGCTCAGTAATACTCCGTCCTGTGGGAAGACTACATCTTGCGTATCGGTCCATCTACCGACGGACACTTGAGTTATTTGTGCCTTTTGCCCGCTGTGCACGATGCAGTCGTGAACACCAGTGCCCACGCCTCTAGCTCCTTTGGGTCTGCACCTGGGAGTGGAACTGCAGTGGGTACCCTGCGCTTACTCTGGTCCCTGGCCACCTTTCTGAGCCTCAGCAGGGAGCCAACAGCTAACAGAACAGCCTTGCATTTCGCCGTTCGCTTCCCGTGTCCTCCAGAGGGATCCATGGATTGCGAGCTGCGCGGAGGGAAGAGTCTCTCCCGCTGCCTAGACAGAGCCCGCCTCGCCCTGTCCTGTGGACACCTCCTGAAAAGCAAACTTCTCGGTGGTTAAGCATTAAACAGGTGTTGGCTCCCTCCCCATCTGCGTGGTGATAAGCAGCCATCGGGGCCACGGCCCTGGACACGTGTAAGCTCAGTTCATGCGCATACATCCAAGCAGGGATGGCTGGGAATCCCCAGGCACCTGCTGGCCCCTGGGGTCTGGCCCGGGAGAGGGAGGTTTTATGTGTCATGATGACAGTTGGTCTCTGTCACATTGTGGTCCATGGGGCGCCTCGATGAAGGCCACGGTGAAAGGGCTTGCTGCTTTTCCGGGCCCTGACACCTGTGGAAGGAGGCCTTGGCCCTACTCGTTAGCACATGGACACAGCGTTCATCAGCTTGGCACGGAAGAAAAACTTCCCTTCCAGCTTCTGGATGTTTATTCCGCTGGTTATCGAACACCTGGGTATTTGGAAATGTCTGGACTTTTTTTTTTTTTTTGCAACGTGGAAACCAAACTTTGACCTTTCACCTAGGTGTTTTGGTATCATCATGCAAATGAAATCTACATTCCCAGTTGTCACTTGAAGGTAGCTGGGGGCTAAACAGGCACCTTGGAAGGTTTAGGTAGCACAAGAATTCCGAAGAAAACCTGTCTGGGCCACCCCTTTGTCTTTGCGGTGATGGGTGTGGAATGTGTAAGGGATCCAGCTTTCGTGTTACAAGTCGGGGAGTCTGGGCCGTTCGCGGCGATCCGCTTTGTTTTGGCATTGAAATGTTATTTTAAAAAGCCTTTAGCGAGTATAGGGTATAGTTTCGAGGCCTCGTGCTCTCACTCTGCTCCTTGGCAGACGAAAACAAGGAGGAGTTCCACAAAGACCGGCCGGGGGCAGGGGTGGGAAGGGCTGTGCGCGCGCTGGTTGGTGCAGGGCTCCTCTCGCCGGCTCTCGTGCTTCTGCCAGGACGGCAAGCTCTGCAGAGGAGCCGCCGCTGCCGAAGGGAGGCCCGGGGAGCGTTGGGTTGCTAAGTGTGTGTGTGTGTGTGTGTGTGTGTGTGGAGTTTCTGTTGGAATTTGAAATTGAAAATGAGAAAAAAGGAAACACATATAATCCTACCACTGAATTATATAAAGTAGGTTAATACATTTTCTTTCTGATTTGAGCTGTGCTTGTACAGACATGCTTATAGATTTAGACCCATGCACACCATAGTATGTGTGCGTGTACTGTTTTTACAAAGCAGGGTCAGGAATGTCCGTATTCATATGCCGCCCACTTAGTTTTCCATTTATCCGTAACTATTGCTGTCTCCCCAGGTGGGGACACGCGGCTACCTGGTTTTTCAGTGGCCGCATGCTCTTCTGTCGGAACGAGCTCCACACCAGTTCGTGGAGGATGAACGAGGCATTGTGACGGCTCCCCGGGGCGAGCCTGGGTGTTGCTGCTCTGCCCAGTGCTTGCAGCAACAGTCTTTTTTCCCTGTGCCTCGAAGTCTACTTGCTATTTTCTCGACAGGCTAGATGACCTGGGTCGAAAAAAAAATGGGTGTTGCTAATTTTAATAGGCACTGCTGAATTATCTTAGAGGAAGGTTTCTCTCCCTTTACGGTCCCCTTCCCCGTTTGAGTCTCTGTTCTGTTGCCCTCACCAAGTCCTCAATGGCGCTGCTCTTCCTAATTTTTGTTAATCAGCTGGTGAATACCAGGGTCTCATTATTGGTTTAATTTGCATTTCCTTGATGCTAATGAGGTTCCCTGTCTTTTCCCGGGTTTGTTGGGTGTTACGTTCCTCTTCCGTGAAAGCAAAGCTGGGTTATGTGCATTTGACCCCATGGGCAGAAAAAACAGCGCTGGAAAGCTGAGGAATTCAGAAAAACACACGAAGAGGATCTTTACATTTTTGCTCCAAGGGTGGTTTCTTTAGGTTTACACTGAATAGTTACCGAAATGACATCAGAATCTTTGTGCCTTTGCTCTCCGCCTTTATGGAGCGACTCTGTTGGTAGTCTTCACTACTCCTTAAGCCATCGCTGTTAAGGGTAGGATGTCCCCTCCAAAGTGATCAAGCAGCCCCCTTGCAGGCGGCCTCTGAGGCCACCCATTTGGCAAGTGCCCCAGCTCATAAAATTAGGGATTGGCAGTTATGTCGAGGCAGCCTGCTGGAGCAGCGGTGGAAGAAAATAAATATTAACAGTCCTGCGTGGGGCAATATTGATTGAGTACTAAGGTCTCTGGAAGGGCGGGAACACCTTGTTTGGTAAATATGTTTCTCGTTGGGAAAGAATTTTATAAATGTCAACTGATTGGTGCTCGCAGTGCATCTGCAGGAAGTAAATATTCAGGAGCACCTGCCCGTGCGCAGTGCTCTTGCGTGGAAAGAGGTAGCCCCAAGGAGAGGCTGGACGGCCCCTAGGCCCTGGGCTAAAAGTGGCAGTGGTATTGCCAGGCCCCGTGTCCCAAGATTTAATGTCTCGGGCAGAGGCAGATGATGCCGCCCCTGTCAGTTGAGGTTCAGCTCCAGTTGGAATGCTCCATGTGCCAAATCTGGACCCAGGCACAAGAAAGACATTGACTGTTTGGAGGGGGTCCAGAAACAGGCACTAGCCCTGATTAAGGGCTTATGGGCATGGCATTGGAGTAAGGGCTCAAAGAACTGAGTATTTACAGCAGGGCTAAAGGCTGGATTATGGGGCTTGGTGATGTTGGGGCCTGTGGTTTCACCCCTGAGTTGCCCATCCACGTGACTGGTCCCTCAGAGGCCAGGGGAGTCCCATTCCTGATACCCCTGAGAGCCTGGGGAGAAGGAGGGTCTCGCTGTGGCCCATGCCCCTAGAGGTAGGGAGCTAGCACTGCTGCTCATGCTCTGAGCTCACAGCTCCAGGGCAGCACCCAGGGGCCAGGATTTAGAGTCTTTCATTGCTCTGCAACACTTAGCACCCGTATCTTTTCCTTGGGAACACACCCCTTTGATACTTTCTGCACAGAAGGTGCTGATCCTTCCTGAGAGGAGATGCCTCTTATTTGGGTTCTGCCACAAGCCTATGGCTCAGCCAGGAACAGAAAGTGGGTCTTCTCCCACTTTCTGGGAGGTCTGTTGCCTTCAGATCGATTTCACTGCCAGACACTTCACCTGTGACAGTGAGGAGGCGTGTCTGCCATCAGCTCCCTGGTGTTGGACTTTGGGACAACCTCCATGATTATCCAGGGGGCTTGGTGACAGGCAGCAGCCAACGCGTAGTGACGGACTGTCTGCTCAGAACTCCGTCTAAATTCATTGCTTGTGCTCTTGTTAAGAAGAGTCCAGCCTTCCCGTCCCCCACCTCCCCGCCCATGAGCCTTCCTAAGACTGTCGATGATGAGCAGTGATATTATTGTTGTTGTTATTTTCATCCTCACCTGAGGATATGTGTATTGATTTTGGAGAGAGAGGAACATCATCAGGATCTCTCCTGTACGTGCCCTGACTGGGGACGGAACCCGCAGCTTTGTGGTGTGCGGGATGACCCTCTGACCCACGGAGCCACTTGGCCAGAGCAGTGGTCTTATTGTTATTATTTTTTATGTTTAATATTTTGTTCTATCATCGTGGTATTGCCTTTTATTTTTTTAACTTTTTATTAACTTTTAGAGAAGAAAGAAGAGGGAGGGGAGGGAGGGGGGGAGAGAGAGAGAAATACCAGTTTGTTTTTCCACTGAGTTATGGATTCACTGGTTGATTCTTCCTGTACGTGCCCCGACCAGAGGCTGAACCTGCAACCTTGGTGTATTGGGATGATGCTCTAACCAACTGAGCTACCCGGCCAGAGTGATCTTGGTTTTGAACTCCACTCTGCAGTAGCGGCTTGCATGGAGCTGATGCCTGGCGTGAAGAGGGCTGTACTCTGGCTGCCCCTGTGGTCTCACACCTCTGCTGATCCTGCTTTCCAAGTGGACAGCTGCTTTCATGGCGGAGCCCTCACGGGACGGCTTTGTTCTCCAGTTTAGTTCCTTGAGTCACTCGTGTGCTTGCAAAGGCTCTGCTGGTATTATCGGTTTTTATGTGATTAGGGCAGAAAGTGCTTGCAGTGCTTGGGGAATCATTCAGAAGGTCAGTTGGAATGCCTGAACTGATAGTTAAAATTAGCAGGCCCTGGCTCCCCCCCCCCCTTTCCATTTCTCTAGAGTGTCTTGTCCAAAATACCTTTAAAGATTTATTTGGAATCGGAGAGAAATATTAAAACCTTAAACCCAAAAGATGAAATCTGCATTTGGTCCTCCTAAGGAAAAATCATGCTTGCTTGAAAATTTGAGTCGATAAAAATATTTTAAAAGTAAGATGTAGCGTTAGAGTCCTGTCTATTTGCGTGTTGACAGAACTGTGGGTAGGAATCATAGTTCCTTATTTTCACATGTGCTGCTTATCTCTGAAACGTCTCAAGGAGTTTATAAACAGATGGATATACAACTTAAGTTTCCTGAGGATTCATTGCTCCCATATTTGGAATTCTGAGTGTATTTCTCAGGAATACGTAGCATCTCTTCAGCTACCACCAGAGATGAGAGCTGAAAGTTCTTGAGACTTCCAGACAGCATCTGGGGGGGTGGGGAATGGAGAAAAAAGGAGAGGCCTTCCATCCAGAAGAAGGTTCTAGAAACAATGACAGCACCTCCCTTGTGGGCTCTTTGGGAGAATTGAATCAGCCGAGGCGGGAAAGGGTGCTCCGAGCAGGACCTGGCGTACATAAAGTGCTCCCTAGCGTTGGCCCCATGAGGTTGCTTGGTGCCATGGGGCTGAGTGGGTGAACAGCATGGTAGCTCACCTTCCTTGGGCTCTGATCCTGTGCGGTGCTCAGTTCCTGGCCCCTCGGCTCCTCTGGAAGGAACCCTCAACCCTGTGGTCCTCACCCTCCTGGGTATCTGAACATGTCCATGTCCGCATGCTCGACATTCACCATGATGGCGATTGTTTCTGCTTGTCACCATTCTGAGCGCTCACTACAAGGAAAGTTTCAAATTCAGGGGAGAGTCTACTCTTTACCTTCCACGTCTCCCCCAGCTTTTTAAATCCAGAAAGCAAAGTACTCGGTATTCTGTGCTGAGCTTATTAAATTGGCACCTCTCCTTTTTTTTTTTAGGTACGAAACCAGCATTGGAGCCTCATTATGGAAAGCGTGGTCCCATCCGACAAAGGAAATTACACCTGTGTGGTGGAGAACGAATATGGGTCCATCAATCACACCTACCACCTCGATGTTGTTGGTGAGTTTGCTTCCCTCAGAGTGGGAGCTATTCATCAGCCTGCTGCACTCGACTCATTTGGTTTAAGGAGAGTCCGTTGGTTTCCTTCTTTCTAAATACAAGCTGTCATTTGAGAAGGATGCTTCTGTCATTTCACAATGTTCTGTTTCCTGATAAGCCAGGTTGTACGTGTTTCGCGTGATCCTCTTGGCTCCCAAGCGTCGTGTGTAAAACGGACATGGTTTGAAACCCGCTGACGTTCTGGAAGCTGAGATTGCTCTGAAAAATGTTAACGTGCGCAGGGAGAGGGCACGGCTATGCTATAGAAGGACTTGTTTTTAAAAGAGAGGCAACATTAGATGAAGAAGGGCAACTGGATGATGCTGGCTGGAGAGTAAAGATAAGCCTACCAATTATGATGACTGAGCTTATAGCTGGCTGGAGGGCCTCTTCAGTTCCATCAGGAAAAAGTCATTAGACACTGCAAGTTCAGTGTCTGTCCATAGAAGCTGTTTCTTCTGCGAAAAGGGAATTCTATATGGGCTTATAAATACCTTTTTATCAACGTGCTTTTTAAATTAAATATCTTAAGACCACATGACCCATATCCTGGGAACTCAAGTTTCTTCCTGCCTCGCCTATTACAATGGGTTTTGTCATAAATGATTAAGAAAGGGTGTTTCTCTATCTTGTATGAAGATGGATAACATATGGAACTAGGCGGAGGACCCGTCTCAATGTTGCCGGGATGCTGGGCTGAGATCTTTTTGTCGGTTTGTTTTTGGTAGAAGGCATTTTTTTTTCTTTGTCTTGTCATCTGCCCTGACTCTCAATCTCGTCACCTGGCCCGGAGTCCTTGCCCTAGGCCACCCAATCACGTTGTCCTTTTCCATGCGCTGGTTGCTAACTCCTGCTGAGGTCTCAACTCAAAGGTCACCTTGACTCACTTTGCCAAAGGGATTTCCCCTTTGCGATTCTGTAGGGCTGTGCCCACGCCCTCTCTGTGTCTAAAAACGAGGCTTTCCTCCATCAACAGATGACAGGCTTTCTGTAGAGACACCTCAAGATACTTGCATTGCCCAAAGAGCCATTAAAAAACTTTCCAAAAGCCTGCTTCACCAGAGTACATAGATGTGCTTAATTGAAGTTTTAGGTGCCCTGAAAATTAAACAGAAAACCATTTTGGTTTCCTATCAAGTCAAAATAAGTGCATGCCACAAGAAACTCTGCCTTAGAAAGCATAATAGGGTCTTTAGTTCCATTAGTATGTATGTATTCGGTGAAAAAAGTATTTATAACATTTTATTTTGGTTATTTAGGCAGTTTTTATATAACAGGTCCTATGGCTATCCATGAAAGACAGAGATGTTCATGGCATGTTTCTCGGGGGGATCACTATGCACAGAGATTCAACAAAACACACGCACAGAAGGAACCCTCAGGTACGGGCAGGAACCGGCTCATGTGCACGTCGACATCGACGTCCTAGGAATGGATCGTTCAGAGAGCACGTGACTTAGATTTCGCTGCGGGCCTCGTGTATCCTGAATTTGACAGGACAGTTTCTATTTAAGGAAAGGAAAATTTGGGGGGGGGGGGCTAACTGTGCTAAATGCCTAATCCCGCAAACAAGTAATTCATTGTGGGACTAGAACAATTGTGCCGTGGCAGTTTTGGGGGATTACGGTTTTGCTTATCGGCCCACCAGTCGTTCCTTGGCGTTGGCCGAGGCCATTCCGGGAGTCTGGAGCCACAGCCCGGCCGCTGCAGCCAGGGGCTCTCGCTCAGAGCAGGTTTTAGGTTGAGTTGTTATGTAAAGCATTCAAAAGCCCCTCACCCTACCGCCCCTCTGAGCTTGCTGGCAGCTCATCTCTCTCCGAAGCCCTGAAATCTCTTGTAGAGTGTAGGCCTGGATTTGAATTGGGCTGCTGAATAATGGAATTGTGCTGTCTAATGCTAATCCCCGGGCAGCGGGTCTTGTTGAAAAGAGCGCATGATTCAGTGGTGTAATATACAGGCAGCGCGCAGCGTACGGGGTAATGCAGAGAAAGGCCCGATTATGTCACCAATTTGGGAGCTCGCCCAGCGAGACGTGGGCCAATAATGACACAATGCTGGTTGGGAATATCCATTAAAGCTCAACCCTCATCATTTTCCAAGCCTTGAACCCTCTTTATAAATAGAAGCCAAAAGTCAGTAGAATATAAGACATTTCAGGAAAGATGGAGGTGTGAAATACTCTCATCTTTGCTCAAACCCCCAGTAATTGCTTTGAGAAGCACCAATAAAGTAAGAATTGAGTCAGCTAAAGAGTCTCGTATGGACTCACAGGGCTGGCAGTCAGTCACTCTGAACGGCTCGGCAGTGGAAACAAAGGGATTTCACTCCGGCCTGAGCCGTGAGTCGCCGGTGGCCCCCGGGTCCAAGTTCAGTGTATGGCTGTGCGATCGCAGCTTCTCAGCCACGTCTCTGTTTCACAGACAGACAGGCCGGACCAGCGAAAGTTCTCATTCTCCGAGGTTTTATTTTTGTTGCTATGATACCCAGGTTTGTGGTTCAGATATGACGAAGCATCGAAACGGGTGAGATCTTTTGATTGAAATTCTTCCTCGCCGAGGCATCAGCGCTTTCATGTAAAAGCCGTGTAATTTAAGTGACATTCTTGTGTTCTGGAATTAAACAGGACACCATTGTTGTGTGTGAGGGAAGCCCTTTGGTTTGAGGGAGCACTTTTAGGAGCCTTGCGTGATCCTCATTAAAATTGACACCATTACTTTTCAGCCATTTACTTGCAGGGGAAAAGGAGCGTGGAGTTCCTCATTTCGGTAATTGTGGCGATAGTAAACCGGGCGCCCCTCGGAGAGCTGGCTCCGGGGGGTGCTAAGTCTTCCCCCTGGTTTGTCAGTGAATGAGGCCGAAGCACTGGATTCTGGCCGGGGCCCTGCCACCAAGAGGCCGAAACCTTGGATAAGTCATTTAACTGTTGGCTTCGTGGTCCTTGTGTATCAAACGTGAAGGACTCACGAATGTGAGTAAAAGACAGCCTGGTGTGTGTCGTGGAGAGGAGCGGGTCCTTCAGCCCCCACTCTGGGACAGCAAGCGAATGGGACAGTTCCTTAGCTTTCCTGAGCCTCTCTTTCCGCTTCTGTAACATTGGAATGTCGATACTTACTATCTTTCCCGTGATGGTTGGTTGTCTCAGGGTCCTGCGGCTCCTCTGACAAGCGACCGCAAGCTGGGTGGCTGAAAACAACAGAAGTGTTTTCTGTCTCAGTTCTGGAAGCCAGAAATCTGAAATCAAGGTCTCCCCAGGGTTGGTGCCTTCTGGAGACTCGGAGGGAGAACTCATCGCACGCCTCTCCCAGCTTCCGGTGGCCAGTGTGAGGCTAGCAGATGCCTCGCTGCCGTCTCTGCCCCTGGCGTCCTGTGGCCTCTTCTCTGTGTCTGTCTCAAACCCGCCTCCATCTTTCTCTTTAAGGACAGCTGTCATTGGGTTCAGGGCCCACCCCAACTCCAGCATGGACACAGTTGCCGATCCACGTTCTCAGGTTCCAGGTTGAGGGCTTATCTTCTGGGGGCCATAGCTCAACCCGCAACCATGGTTATGGGGAATCAGTTGGTTTAACAGATGAAAACACCAAATTGCCATCCAGGCGGTCAGCCGCTGGTGTCCTCCCTGCCAAACCTGGATGCCTTTTTTTTTTTTTTTTTTTTTTTTTGGAAGGTCTGTGGGAACTTTTTTATAAATAATTTTTTATTTTTCAATTACACTTAACAGATTATTATATGAGTCTCAAGGGTACAACGTAGCGATTAGACATTTATATAGCTTACAAAGTGATCGCCCCAGTGTATCTCCTACCCATCTGACACCAGACATCCTCAGTCATTTTTCTTAGACGCAGTGCGGAGTTCACTAAACTGAATGCCGCACTGGGACCAGCGGGCAGGGACCCCGCAGCCAGCGTTCACGTGTCCTGCGGAGGTTCCCGCCTTTGGTCGGTGCTGTGGCCCAGGCTGCCCTTCCCGTACTGGGGGGGCGGCCGGACTCGCGGAGGAGGCTCGTAGCTTTTGAGATCTCCGAGTTCCCTGACTTGGCCTCCATCGCCTCCTCTCGCCCGCCCGGTGTGCGGTTGGGGAAATGCAGGTTTGGGGATGCGGTGGAATGAGCGGCGTGCTAGGGACCTGAAGGCGCCCCGCTGCCGGGGCCTCCGTCCGGGTTCCCTCAAAGCCCAGATCGACTCCCCGTGGGCCGCAGGCGGACGGCCGTGTGTCAGGCTGGCCGTGTGTCAGGCTGGCCGTGCTGTCGGCCAGACTCTGAAAAGGTCCGCTCTTGCCTCCAGCCCCTGTGCAGCTCTTTGTTTTAAATAAATAAATAAATGAATAAAAACGACCAGAAAAGTGGAGGACATGGAAGTGTTCAAAAGACTGGTCGCTCCTTCTTACTCATAGAATCTTTGGCTTTGAATTAGGAGCTGTTCCCTTTGGGGGGCCCCCAGTTCTCTGTCTTCCCAGAGACCGAGATAACTCTGGAGCCCATTAACTGGTAACTTTCGCCTGGATGTTTTGGGGGACAGAGTGCCATGGAGGTGGAAATGGAGCCCCTAGGTTTGCCAAGGGCAGCTGTGCCTCTTCTCTTCTCTCCATCTAACTCTCCAGAAATTCTCCGTCCCCCGGGCCAAGAGCCGTAAGTGGCAGACGGCGTCTGGGGCGGGTGGCGGCCACCCCGGAGCCAGGCATCCCCTCTGGCTGCGTGCCGGTCACCTCGGCCTCCTCCTCGCGAGCCTGGGCTTGCTCAGAGGCAGACCAGAAGGGCGCTGTCGACGAGCCCTTGACATAAATCCGCTGCGACTCGGCTCCGGACACGATGGGACGCAGCCTGCATGCTGGAAGGAGTCCGTCCCCGGGCTGACACCCCCTCAGGTGTGTGTTCGGGAGGAGTGGAGCGTCTGTCTTTCAGGCACTGACTGATAAGCCCGGCTGTGGGCTCGACACCTGGCAGCGTGATTTTGGCAGCCCGTCCCCGGGCGAAGGAGAAATTCCATCAGTTGTTGACCACCACTCGGGGCAGCCCCTGCCCTGGGAAGACAAAGGCTGCAGGGTGATCCCCGAGCCGAGGGAAAGCGACCGAGGCAGCGTGGGGTCCTCCAGCCGCGCTTCTCCATCTCCAGTAGGAATTTTGGACTCCTTTTTGGCTTTGGCACAAAGTAGCATTTCAGTAAATGAAGAAGTGGTGGCCTTGTTAATCAATCAGCGGGTTTACTACTGAAGGTGTCGAACTTAGGGTCGTCCCTGCTCACTCGCTCTTACAGAGGACCCCTCTCCCCGTCGTAGGTTCTGTCCCACTGCGGCTCCTGGACAAAGCTTCGGTTTTCCTGTGCGATGAGGGCTGGCCGGCCCGTAGCAGTGACCTGCACTGCACTGCGTACGGGAGATTGGCACGCACCGACCGCCTGGCCCTCGCCTTCCAAGCCACAGTGCTCGTGCGTTCCCCTTGGAGTCACCTGGCCTCAGCTCCACGGAACCTCTGGGGTTCTGAACTTGAAGCATCTTGACCTCCTGACTTCCTGGCCAAGGCCCATTTGCTTTTTCCATATTCATGATCTCGCTGCCAAATAATTCTTTTCCACATCTCCCTCTGAGTGTAAGACCTAGTGTTTACACTGATACTCGTTCTGCACGCCAGCTTGAGAGCTGTGAAGTCTAGCCGCAGGGAGACAGAAAGCCCCCCCCGCCCCCCTTCAGCCAGGCCACGCAGTGGCCGCATCGAGCACCTCTCTCAAGTGGGCTTGCGGAGCGGAGCAAACCCATCGCCGAGGAACTGGAGCTGGGACCGGGGAGGAAGCAAAGTCCTGGTGCTGCCTCTGGCTCCAGCACCCGTTCCTTCCTTTCCTTTCTGACGAATGCCCCCTCCTCAACCCTCGAGGGTCTCCACCCACGCTGGATAGCGCCCCCTGGAGGTTCTGGTGGAGGCGACTTGGGAGGACGGTTCCAATTCTCTTTCCACCTTTGCTAGCTCTGTGGGCTTGGAAGTCATGGAACCTCTGAACCTCAGTCTGCCATCTGTACAATGGGAACGATGACACACTTCCCTTGAGCCCTTTTGGTAGGACACTGCTTTTAAATGATAGTACCACGTGGTCGTTGGTGGCCGTTGTTGGGTGGTCCCAGACCTCTGGGATCTCTAGGCTGAGACGCAATCACATAGCTCAGCCCTGGTTAAAGGAGGGAGCATTCCTCTCCTTTCTTCCAGAGATTTCAACACTTCCTTTGGTACCTACTGTTGCAATGAGCGTCTGGTGACCAGAGCAGCTTTTCCTACCTGTTTCACAATGGAGGTTCCAGGGGGCAAAAGCTGGCCGTTGGACAGCGGCGTTGCCCCAAGCGCACTGACCGGCAAATGAGTGCTTTCCTGCAGGACAGCCAGGCAGAAGTGACCCCTCGCAGGTGCTGGGAGAAGGTGGGGCCTGTGGGCGCCAGCCTCTGGATTTGGAGCTGGTACACGCCAGCCAGGGTGGATGGGGCATGTTAGAACTTGGCAGTGTCAGCATTTTAACCCTGTTCTTTGCAAGCATCAATTGCCCTCTGCCCCATGGTTGAGGAAGGGAGCTTTATCGATTGCTTTGTGCTCTGGAAGAGGGCCTGGCTGAGGCGGCTGGGTAGAGGGGCTAAGGTTTGCCTAGTCTTTGACATTGGTGTGGGCAAAGGGGATGTAGAAGTGTTACAGACAAGTTCATGTCTTAGGGAGTTTTGTAAGAAGAGAGTTTCATCACCAGACCTGGAAATAATGCAGGTGGGGACAGGGGGTGGAGGGGGCCGCTGCTTTCGGGGTGCGGGCAGGTAAGCTTGGCGCGGAGACGGAAATTCACTGACGGCTGTCACGGTGCCTGGGGATGAGCTATGACTTAGTAAGATTTCTCTTAGCCTGTGCTGAGTGGAAATAATGGGAAAACAGTTCAAGGAGTTACTTACATTTGGAAATTCGTGGTTCCTAACATAATGCAAGTTTTGAAGTAAGAAACCTTCAGAGTTTCTCTCTGAGCTCATTCATGCAGCTTCAATGAACCGTCCCCTTGATGGAGTAAGACCCCATTTGGGGATGTGTTATATCCACTCTCATTGAACCGTGAATGTCGAAATGCCATCATGTTCTTGCCTGTTCAAAGGATCCGCCCACCAGCACCCTTCTCTGGATTTCCCTTCCTTAGACGCCCTGCTGCTGTACTCACGGTCTCTGTGTTTGGTTTAATTTCACCGTCGGGGAGAAGGGAGGGCAGAAGTGACCCGGTGTTGTGATAGGGATGTGGCCCCAACTTAGAGGGCAGGCGCGTTGGAAAGGTGGCTTCCAGAGTCACTGTCCTCTTCCACCACGGTGAGGTCGAGTGCAGGCGGGAGGTGGGGAACTGATGGCGGAGCGGAGGGTGCTGGTGTTGCTGTCCTGGGGGAGTTTTTCTGTCCTGGGAAAAGGAAAAGATGCTTTTCCCAGGAGGGGCGAACATCATCGCGTGGTCTGGAGGGAGAGAAGAGAGCGGCTCGCTACAGCGGAATCATCCGTGTTGACGGGATGGTAACAGCTACTTCTCTTACCTCTGCAGTACCCTGCACTTCGCCCAGAGCACAGGCGGCACACGCAAGGCCTGCGGGCGGAATCCAGCCCTCCGCCTTGTTTTATCCGGCCCGGCACCTTGTTTCTCCCCCGCGGCAGTGCCGAGCTCTGCATAGAAATCACACTTTTTCTTTCTTTTTCCCTTGTGGGATTTCCTCCTTTATAGGATCCTCTCAAATGAGGCCTGCAGGGATTCTGTCCATCCCAAATCCATGTCCGAATCAAAAGCTCAGAATGTATCACAGAAACAGGCATTGGCTGTTACTCTGGAAGGATCTTTCAGAAGCTGAACCTTATTTGAAAAAGGAAGTCCTCGTTTCGTTTGGTGCAGCATATACTCTGGGCTGAGCTAGAAGAAAGGTGAAGGATTTAGTCCTTTCCATTTCACCTTTTGGCCAAAAGAAACAAACAAACCCACCTCGTGTGCGAAGGCGTTGCTGACCGTTCAGCAGGGTGTGGGCCGGCTTGGCCCCCCCAACCCCAGCCCCTCGGGGCTTGGGCCGTGAGGGGTGGGTTTCAGGTCAGGGCCCTGTGTGAACGAGCTGGGTAGTTCCTGAAGCTTCTCTTTGGGTGATGCCTAGCGCTGGGACCGGCTACAGTGACTCTTATTTTCAGGGTCTGAGTTTGCCGCTAAGAAAACAGATGAGGTTTTGTTGTTACAGGTTCTCCTGTGGTTGCAACCAAAGGGAGGTATTTTTTTGTTTGCTCAGATGGGCTGAAGGCTTTTGCTTCTGCTTGCACCACCCCAGGGGCAAAAAAAAAAAAAAAACCCAAAAAACCCAAAAAACAAAAACGTGAGATTAACCTGATGGATTTTTCTAAACTTCCTCTGGAAATAAGACTTTTTATTTTTAAGTGGAGAAAGGTGGTGAAACCCGTCAACAGTCATACTGCGGACATCTTTCCATGTCTGTCCATCTCTGTCCGGACTTAATTCTTCCTCGTGGCCCATGTGCCGTCACGTCACGGATACAGTGTAACCTATGCAATCATTCCCCTGTTGGTGGATATTTGGGTTGCTACCTCTTTTTGTTTCCCAGTCACAAAAGAGGCTATAAGGACAGTTTGTACACACCCCTTTGCTGGGCGTCTGGGTGAATACTTTCCCTGGAGGTAGACTAACTGGGTCCTTTTTCATAGATGTCAGCGAAACATCTGCAACCTAAAGGGCTTGTTCTGTGCGCTGCTGTCTTTGAGGACTCCCCAGGGGTTGGGTTTGTAGCTCCTTTGCAAATCAATCGTCTGAGAGAAGATACTCTGATTCCGAGTTCAGCCTTGGTAACCTGAGGGTTGGTTTAATTCCTGTCTGGACATTTTTGTTTTTGTTTTTTTTTTTTTTGAATACTCTTCCCACGGAGAACCCCAGCTATGCAGACACCAGCTGACCCACCTTGCGTTCTGGAAAAATGTTGCGCCCCATGCAGCAAAAGGTGGTGGCGGGGTGCTGAGGCTCCGACTCCCCCAGTCACCACGCTCAGCTGTGTTTGCCTCATCCCCTCAGGCAAACAGTGCCTGGGGCCAACAACACCTGAGTTTTACATCAGTGAAAACCAAGCGCAATATAGGGAGGGACCTGGTGTCAGGGTGTCAGGGGAGAGGAAGCTCTCGTTGGTAAACCGGACAATGTAAATGTCCTTAATTAACTGGGAGGGCAGGGTTGCCATGACCCCAGGAATACATCTTACAGACCTTGCTCACTCTGCCATCCATATTGTCACCGTTGCCATGTCTCTCTCTCTCTCTTTTTAAAAGGGTTGTTTTGTTTTGTTTTGTTTTGCTTAGAGATGGGGAAGGAAGGGAGAAAGAGAAACATCAGTTGGTGGCTTCTCGCATGCACCCTGAGGGGACCTGGCCCACGACCTAGGCGTGTGCCCTGACTGGGAATTGAACCAGCGACTTTTCACGGTGCGGGACAGTGCTCAACCAACTGAGCCACGCCAGTCAGGGCTGTCTCTCTTTCCCTCTCTTTTTAGTTTTTTTTTTATTTTTTATGGCAGAATATACCTAATATAAAGGGGTATGTATGCCTAATACAAAATGTTCTGTTTTAACCATTTTTGAGCGTACGGTTCCGTGGCGTTAAGGACATTCACGTGGCTACTCGGCCATTCCCACTCTATCCCCACAGCTCCCGTCGTCTCAGAAGGAAAGGCATTTTTTTAAAAATTTTTTTAAAAATTTATTATTTATTTATCTTTTAGAGGGGAAGGGTAGGAGAGAAGGAGAGGGAGCGAAATATCAATGTACGGTTGCCTCTCGTGTGTCCCCTGCCGGGAACCGGCCTGCAACCCAGCCATGTGCCGCGACTGGGAACCGAACCGCGATCCTCTGGTTCGCAGGCCCGAGCTCAATCCACTGAGCTACACCAGCCAGGGCAGGAAAGGCATTTTTGAACCTGTGTTTGGCATAACTTTGTGGTCACTAAAGAGTCTGCAGGTCCAGTTTAACTGTTTGAAGGCACAGCGCTCAGGGCATCGCAGACCTTTGGGGTGCAAGTAACACACAGCTGCGCCCCTGTAATTTACCCAAGAAGACCTAAATTGACACCCAACCGGTAGAAGCCACTCAGCTCCCAGCCAGGTAATACAGCTCATGACACTAACGAGGGAAGGCCCTTTGCTTCCCGGCCGTGGCCTTCCTGGCGCGCTGCCTCATCGAGCAAGCACAAAGGAATCAGTGGTGTTTGGCTTCTAGCATTTCACAGGGTGCAGCCTCCGTAAAGCTGAGGGACTTCAGTGCCCGAGGGAGGACACTTGCGAGGTGCTCCACACGAGCTCGTTCCCCAGACTGTTGCTCTCTGCTGAGACACCTGTGTTTGGGAGGAAGCTGGGTTCCCAGGTCAATTCCACAAGTCTTTCCAGAATCAGGTGTCCAGGCAGGAGGAAGATGAGACCAAGCCTAGGATGGAGAAAGACCAGCAAACCAGTCAGTTGCTACAAAAATGCCCCTTTCCTTAAAAAAAAAAAAAGAAAAAAAGAAATCCAGGTGCTTAGCATCCCAACCCACTCATCTGTTTTAGAAGA
Source organism: Glossophaga mutica (assembly GCA_039655065.1). NCBI lineage: Eukaryota > Metazoa > Chordata > Mammalia > Chiroptera > Phyllostomidae > Glossophaga > Glossophaga mutica. The sequence goes on along the minus strand of CM077307.1, from coordinate 171,264,457 downwards.
TGACAAGCCAAAAATCTCGGGGTGGGTACTTTGACTCCTTCCCGAAAGCACGGGGCTCCTCCTCATCCTGTATCCTAACTTCGCCTTTTTCTCCTGATCGTTTTTTGTTCGGACCTCCCTTTGTGCCAGTCTCCAGAGGCTGGGGAAGGCTTAGGGAAAGCCAGACTCGGAGCCCAGCTAGATTAGCCTGTCTGGTTTGGGCAGAGGCTTGATAAGGCAATGAACTCATTCTACTAATTGTAGTTAGCGGGAGGTCTTTAACAGGTTCCTGGGATCCTCGAACTTCAAGGGCTGTGAGGGGCCTCTCCTAATAGCCATGCCTCCTGCTAACTGGTTTAGTGTGTTTTTATGCAACAAAAGCAACCACTGCCTACTCTGGAGGAGAAGAAAAAAAAAAAAAAGGCTGGGCTTTAGAAAAAGAATTCTTGGTGGTTCTCACTTATCCTCCAAATTGCAGTGTTCTTTCTCTGTGCAGCCCCTTGGAGTTGCTAAGAAACTGCCCTTTTAGAGGAAGGCTAATTACATTTTGATTTTAATTTAAAGACAGGGCAGGCAAAGTCCTCTGGCTCCTGGAATGAATGGGTGTCCAAGAGCAGGACACTCGCTCGCTGTTGCCTGATCGATACTGAGCACTGGGTGCGATGCAAGTCTCCTGGTGTTTTCCTGCCAGACAGACAGCTTTCAAATGGTTCTTTGTGGCAAGCACCGCTTACCTGTTTGGGGAGAGGCAGTTAAGAGGAACAGTGTGTGCTGGGAAACCAGCAACTCGGCTTGACTAATTTACAGGTGTAATTTAAGAACCTGGTTCTTCCGACCCTGGGAGCTTGCAGTTCCCCAGCCTGTGGACATGAGGCCTCTCTGCTCGCTGGACATTTTTTACGGCCTTTGCTGTGTCAGAGCAAAAGTTGTAGATCTCTTGTGAGCAAACATATTGTGTCCAGAGGAGGACTGGCATGTCATAAAGTTTCAATGGTCAATTAACAATGATTTATTCTTTGTCACTCGGGCATTTTTCTCCATCTTTCTCTTTCTCTCTGTCTCTGTCTCTCTTTCTCACAGCAGGACTTGAGAGAGTAGGTCTCGATATTTAGACTCTAAGCAGCTGGGCTTCTGCTTTAGCAAAGTGGATTCATTTGGAGCACTTCACAAAAGGGGGTGAGAGAACTCGGGGGAGAGAATTTTTTTCCCAGCACTTCAGTCTGTGTTTACTGTGCATTTATTTGGTGGAACCTCATTCCAGCCGTGCAGCCAACTGTCCCATCGGCAGCAGCCACACCCTTTGGGCTGCTTTCCACTCTGTCTTAATTTGGAATTCACACAGGGCCCTTCGAATCACTGCTTTAAAGGTTCCCATCCTCCTTGGTCCAGGGACCGTGCATCTGCAACCTGCAGAACTCAGAGTGTATGTTTTTAAAAACAGTCAAGATGTGGGTGAGGTGCTCATCAGATTCTCTGTTTGCCATATATTTATTTCCCTCCCCTGTAAAAAGAAAAATCTGTTTTCTGTAACAGCTGAGAGTTAAACGTGCTGTAGGAGAACCTTGCCCAAACTGTAAGTCCCGGTGGAGAAGATGGGATTTTTGTTATCACACGGAGGAACCGGGGATGAGCAGGCTCTGGGTCTGGTTCTCTCACCCAGAGATCGAATTCACTGACCAGTCTTTTCCCATCAGCCTGCTGCCCCCAAGCATTGCAAGCCTGAGGGGTTCGGTTCGCCCAGGGCCTTGTGAGGTTCTGGGAGGCACATTAGCTGTTGGAGGACCTTCAAGCCCCCAGCCACAGGGGCCGCCTGCTCTGCCTGCCTCGGTAGGACCTTCCGCCCAGCCAGCTCCCCCAGCTGCTGGCTGCACCCCACGTTCACCCCAGTTTTTCAGAAGCTAAAACGGGAGTCCAGGTGCTGTCATCCCCTACTGCTGATGGCTGTTCTGAACGGTCTGATGGACACCGAGGAAGAGCGATTGCTGGAGGATTTGGGAAGAGGAGCGCCGTGTGCTCCGCAGAAGCTGGCACCTGGGACCTTTTCCAAGATGTTCAGGGCAGAGAATAAGGTTGCAACGGAAATCAAAGCCTGATGTGGAGAAACGAAACATGAGGCCTACTGACTTTTTAAAAACATTTTAAATAACATTCTCTAAGGTTTCATTTTATACAGAAGGCAGCTGTAGTAAGTTTTGGAAGACGGTGTAAGGTTTCGATTACAGAGGGATCCCCCTTGCAGTTTCTGTACCCGAAGTGAGAAAGGGCTGAGCGGGGAGGGCAGTGGTTCAGAGGTTATTTTGTAGCAGGTGAGGCAGTTTGAAAGGATGAATTCAAGACTGCAAGCAGGCAGCGTGCTGTAATTTGCAAACGCAATGGCTGTTGCATTAAACCATCGCAAAGTTCGGGGGGGGGGGTTTCCCCTCTTCAAATAGTCTGGATAGCACTAACTTAATAACTGGAGCTCAGCAACACGTTGAGCACAAGTGAAACAAGAGTGCGGCCCTGGAGTGGGCCCTCCCAGGGCCGCCCCAGGGACTCCGCGCCCTGCCGAGGGCTGGCACGGGCCGGGACGTCAGGCCGGATGAAAGCGCCCATTGTTCGCGGGGCATCGTGACTCGGTATTACATGCACAGTGTTTGCTTGTGAAAAGATCTGCTCGAAACAAGCATGTGTAAGAAAGATGATGTGGTTTGCAATTCCGTTGATCTGGCTTATGACATTTAAGATTTTATAGTACCTTTGTTTCTAAGGATAAATATTTAGGTCTACTGTAAATATTTGTATTTGAACATGCAAACACGTGGCACGAAAGTGGAAAACGGGGCCAGAGGGTGGCTGGGGACCTCAAATTCACTTCTCTGCGGGAAGGAATAGGCCACCCCCCTATTTCACAGGTACAGAGGCGTTGTTTGTCTGCTTGGCTGGCCGTACCCAGCCCAGGGGACAGCTCCCCTCGTGCTGCTAAGTATCTTGGGAGAAAGAGGGTGTGTATGGACTTAACCTCCATGCTTCTCACGTGGACGGGGGCGAGCCGGGGTGGAAGCAGACCGCCGTCCCTGCCAGCCCTAAGCCGGCGGGTCTCTCCAGGCCTGACCGGGAGGCTCACGGTGGCTCATTCCTGGGATGCTGTGTTCGCCAAAGCGTGAGGGTTTCTGGTAGTGTTTGGAGGGATCCCAGCTCTGCACCTTGCTGCCTACAAAATGTAGGAGTCTCATCTTCTGGGTTCTTCATTCAGCCTATCCAGGTGACGATATTGGGGCAAATGAATGACTTTTTCAGGGCTCTGCAATCCTGTTTTTAATGCCAAAGTGTAGGTAGGCGTCTGCAAAATGATGGGAGATTCTGGAATGCAAGAGCCTTTTCTTTTTCTTTTTTTTTTTTTAAGTTTTTAAAGACCAGCAACAAGCTTATGCAGTAAAATCAATTTGCATATGGCCTGGCTCTTGTCCAACAAATTCCACTGAGTGACATTTTAATCTGAAAGGCTCCAACGTAGAAAGGCTTAGATATCTATCATTCTGCGTCACTGTTCCCAGGCCAGTGCACACGGAGGCCAGGTGCAGCGGGGAGGCATCCTTGGTATGTTGGCCGGGGGCGGATCTCTCCATTTCCCTTGGCGGTTTTTGGATGTAGAGTTAAAGGCAATGGTACCCGCTCCCTGGGAAGGGAGAGAAGGAGGATGGCTGGTACCCGCAGGGGTGTGGGGATGGGCTGATGTGTGAGAACGTGGATGGTCAGTTGGGTTGGTTGGTTGGCCGTTGACCCCGCTGCCACGTAGGAAGCTTCCTGTTAGTTTGTAGTGAGGGTGCCTTGTGGACCAGCTCACACAGCTGGCTGCTCTGGGACTTGGTCCTTGGGAACCCTGATTTTAGGGGCTCTTGCACCAGGACATGGCGCCAGGATTTCCACAGAGGCCACCTGTACATCGGAGAGGGACCTTTGCAGATGTAAGACTAGAGGGGGTATGTCTTGTGGAGAAGCTTTCCCGAGAGAGTGGGGGGTGGGTCAGGCAACTGAGGGTGGGAAGCAGCTGCCAGCCTCCCCCCTCAAGGGGGGGGGCCTCCTTCAAGGCTGTCTGAAATGCTGCTGGGATTTGGGAACTGGTGTCTCTTTATGTGTTTTATTCGGTGCCACATCTGAATAAACCAAGGACTGCTTACTCGTGCATCTAACACTTGGCACACAGTAACACTTAATATTTATCAAGGAAATGACTGGAGGGGAAAAAAAGAGTGAATAGAGTAAATTCCACAGCAAAGAGAGAAAACCATTTGTTCGTTTGGTCTGTTCATAACCTTGGGCTTTAGCTTTTAGTTTATTTTCTTTTAACACAAGTGATAAATGTCATCTCAGAGCATCTAGAAATGCAGTGCAGTGCAGTGTGCGTATAGGAGCCCCTTCTGGTGTGCAGGGTGACGTTAAAGTAAGTCTTGTCCCTTGCTGGTGATGTTAAGCTTAGGGTCAAGGTGAGTTTCTGATATTTTCCCCAACAGTGTAAGTGGAGAGGTCCCCATACCCCTGCTATTCTTTTTTGGATTGTCAAAATAAAACTTTTTCCCTTGCTCATCAGGTGGCCTTGGACGACCAACAACTTGAGACATAATACGTTCTTTTCCTCAGTTTTCTGAATAAGTACCCTTTTTACGAGGGTAGGGTCGCTCTCTCGCAGCCTCCTTTGAAGTCATGTTTTTGTTACGCGTTGGGCAGCCGTGTTATTTCAAAGGAGTCAGGCAGCAGACTCGAGACCTTTTTGGCTTGAGCTCACAAACGGCCTTCTGGACAACACAACTTACGTATTCGTCTCCCCCCACCCCCACTGCCCCTCTCTTCCCTCTCCGCCAGAGCGATCGCCACACCGGCCCATCCTCCAGGCCGGCCTGCCCGCCAACGCCTCCACCGTGGTCGGAGGGGACGTGGAGTTCGTCTGCAAAGTTTACAGCGACGCCCAGCCCCACATTCAGTGGATCAAACACGTGGAAAAGAACGGCAGTAAATACGGGCCCGACGGGCTGCCCTATCTCAAGGTTCTGAAGGTGAGCGCTTTCTGAATCCAAAGGTACCCCCGACTGGGGGTCTCCCAGTGGGTTGGGCCACGGGTTCCTTGATTTCCTGTTGAATTTGAGAGGAGACCATCCTTTTACTTGACTGGCTAGCATAGACTGTGCTGGGGAAGTAGGAGATCATGAGGCTCGCTAGTAGACATTCAGAAGGGAACTTCAGGGTGGTGGGGGGACTGCTAGAGTTGGGGTCAGAATAGTTCAGTTACTTACCAGCCCTGAGAGCTTTGGGGAGATGGGTAGGCTCAGCTGCCCATCTATAAAAGTGGGGATCGTGATATCATCTCCCCTCCAGGGCTAGTCCTGCCGGGTAAATGGGAGGGAGTGGCCAGAAAGAACTTTGTCAACTCCAGGCGTAGGACTGATGTTCATCGTAAACACTGATGTCGTTTTCCCTTAATATGACATTAGGATCAAACTTTCATAACCACCTTTTAGAAACAACGTAGATTCTCCTTTTCAAAGAAATCCCTTAACCATTGAAATGCATTCACATGTGATTTAGACACTACACTTTAGAAGGTGGTTGTGAACCTATGAAATGTCAGACAAGGAGCACATCTCCTTGCATTTCTTACTTGTTCCTTGCAAGTCCCTGTTTTAACAGCATCAGCCTCTTTATTTTTTAGATCTGTCTTGCTGTCGAGGATGGTGATAGCAAGCTAAGCCTGTGCCACGTCCTAGCCCACTCCCACGCTTGCCTCCCACATTGAGTTGCTCATTGAGAAGGCCCTAGAAAGAACACCCTTCCAATAAAACCATAGGTGGTTCAACTAACAACTCTCCACTCACAAGGTGTTCTCTGCAGCTGAGAACACTCAGGGTCCAAAGAGCCGGGGGGAACGGTGACTAACCTGGGGAACGGCTAACCCCTTCTGGGTGTCGAGCACAGCCTCTCACCCCTCTCCACCGGGTTGCTTCTGTTGTCCACCATTAACTTACATTGTTCTTCTGAAACCCATGGCCCTTCCATACTGCCGTTCACACTTAGTGGAAGGTGTTTTCTTGCGGTGTGTTGGTGGTGGGACCCTAGACAGGGCAGAGTCCTTCCTGGTTGGCCGTTACATTGTTCTCTGTCTGTTCCAGCACTCGGGGATAAATAGTTCCAATGCAGAGGTGCTGGCTCTGTTCAATGTGACTGAGGCCGACGCTGGGGAGTATATATGTAAGGTCTCCAATTATATAGGGCAGGCCAACCAGTCTGCCTGGCTCACTGTCCTGCCCAAACAGCAAGGTAACAATGTTTTTGTTTTTTTTTGTTTTTTGTTTTTTTTAATAAGAAGGCTGGATATAGAAGCTGGAAAGACTTGGTGCTTTGGGAGACTGCAGGCAGCTTGTAGGATAACTCTGTGGACTCGGTGTATTCATCATAATCTTCCTTTGGTGATGCAGCTGGTGTGAGGCCAGCCGCCATGGAAAAATGCCCACGATGTTCCAAGTGCTTGCTCTAATTTCTTCTGGAAGTTACCCCCCCACAACCCAGTGTTTAAGTCAGTCCTTCCGGTACATCTCGTTTCGGCTGCACGGTCCCCATCGTGACGACCCATAAACGCCATTTGAAACACTCACCTGCACGCCTGTTGAGTCTGTGGTCTTTCAGATCAGCAGAACTCATGCCGCCTCGTGCCCCCAGTTTTTTGAGAAACACCGGCACGGTCCGACAAGGCCTCGTTTCCTTGGCCGTGTAACGGATGACTTACCAGATGCTGTCTCAGATTCGGGGGTAGTCCGCTTAATGGACGTGCGGCCGGAAGGTGCGGAAGGCAGCAGGTTGACTTTCTTAGTCTGTCATGACTCGCGTTCAAATGCTGACGTTCAAAAAAAGGAGGAAAAAAAGCCCACTTCCTTGGCCACCAAGATAAATAAAGCCTTCTTGCATCTTGTTGCAATGCAGCACCCGCCGCGGTGGCTCCGTAGGAATAAAAGTCACCAGAGCCTGGTGACCAGGGCGGCCTTCTACGCTGGCCGGTGCCCACAGGGCCGGCGGGGTGTGCAGGGGCTCCACCCGGACGCACCTGCCGGATTTTGACAACACAATTACCGCAGCAGGCCCATTCTTTTCTCAGGGTGGGAGTCTGCAGCCCAAAGAGCCAGGACCCAGCTTGGACTTTGGGGTGCCCTACTTTTGGAAAGCCACCCTAACCCCAAAGCAGAGCAAAGCCATGGCCCAGCGCACGGATCTCCGTGGGTCGATTTTTCCATGCGTTTGATTGCATGCCTGTCTAGGTGGTGACGCTGGTGTGGTGACGGGCCTGTGGCGGTGAGCTGCTCCGTGTCGCTCAGTGTCTCTCGGTTGCGGGCTTTGTGGATGGGCTGCAGTCGGAATCCGCCCGCGGCCGGCACCCGCCGGAGCCCCCGGTGCGACGCCTCGTGGTTCCGTGGCCCCCTCCACGATCGTTCCTGTGTCCTCTAGCCGTGTCTCTTGCTTCCCTTGTTTTCTAGGCCGCCGGTGTTAATACCACGGACAAAGAGATTGAGGTTCTCTATATTCGGAATGTAACTTTTGAGGATGCTGGGGAGTATACGTGCTTGGCGGGTAATTCTATTGGGATATCCTTTCACTCTGCATGGTTGACAGTTCTGCCAGGTATATACTGCTCTTTCTCTCCGTGGTTTTTTCCCTTTCCTTGGTTGATTGCCATAACATTAACACAGCTTCTGTTCTCAGAAATGGCCCCTTTTATCCTTGCATAAAGGTTTTCAAAAATGTGTAAAACCATCCCCCAGGGATAGGAATGTTGCCTTGGAGATTCAGTTACAATGTGATCCCGTGCTCCCATTTATGATCGAGTGGAATGTCACCCTGGAAACCCAAAGGGACCTCGCGTTTTCAGCGAGTCACTGAGTCACTGCATAAGTTCGCCCATCCCCAGTTCTCTTAAGAAGTTGAAATTACTTTGTAAACTTCAGAGTAATTTCCGCTCATTTCAAATTCCATTTTGCAGAACTGCCCTATGTATTTTCACCCCACTCTCCATTTTTAATGAGCTGTAAATAGATGGATGGATGTCAAAGTGCCCGGGGTGAGGCTCCCCCCTGTAGGGCGTACAGAAGCAGTGTGGTACCTACCTTGGGAATCGGTGGCTTGCTGCATGTGGCGATAGAATGGGCTGTCAGTTTGCTTTCGCTGCAAAGCATGCTCTTGCCTTCTTGGGCTTGATGTTATTTCCGCCCTGCAGAGAAATCAACATCAGTGAAGCCCTGCCACCTAAGTATGGCTGCTGTCTGAATCTTTAACCGATATCTCTATCCTGGTCAAACACTCTTGAAAATCACTGTCTACTTTGCCGCACCTGCCTCTTTGTCATTGCCATTGTGAAACTGCATAGACTATGGTACGCTAACTCCTTATGCCCTCCAGTCATTAATGCCTTATTTTTAGAGTACGGTACCTACCTGCATGCTTATTTTATATGTCATAAAAGTAAATCGATCATTTTATTTTGTGCTGTGCTGCTGAGAGTTTTGACTGTCTTGCGAGCATTTTTCTGATTAAAATGTGTAAGCTTTGAATAATACCATTGCATCTATTTGTTCTTTTGTTGTGAGTCTGCCATGTGAGTATCTGCTTTGAAACAGTGAGATGCCTCTTATGTTGAGCTTGCTTTTACTGGCTGTACAGTACTCTGCAGGTCCCTGGTTGGAACTCCTGAACCAGGGTGCCTGACAGTGCCAGCCCATTAACTAAAAATGCAGTTTGAGAAAAATACTGTTGGGAAATGCACTGCTTACAGATTGATCATGGAGGACGAAGGAGGGAGCAGACTTTATTATTGGAAGTCGATATAAGAATGCTCTAACTTGAGTCACTTTACTCACATGTAATGCCATTTCTACATTTCCTTTAAAAGTTACGATGTATCAGTATAACCAGATACACAAAAATTTTAATAGTTCTTAAAATATTAGTGCTTACGGTGCAAACATAATGATTCTATATTATAAGCAATTCCATCTTCATATTAAGTGCATGTATTTGTTTATTGAAGAACTGGACACTTTTGGGGGCCAACCTTCTAGATGAATATTTTCTTTCACACGGAGCTGTGTTTGTCTCTGGTAAACCAGCCCGTCAGGTCTCCCTTTGGAAATGCTTACCGCTCATAAGGCGGAGGCGTTGTCCCTTCGGGAACCAAGTGGGCATTGTTCCCATTTAAGAACGTGGTCTGCTCAGAGACCAGTGTCCACACCGGTCCACACAGTCCCGTCATTGTGGGTGTGTCTGGCTGTCCTATTCCGCCCAAATGTCTGTGGTCTCCCAGTCTGCCCTTTGTTGTGCCTGGTGGCAGCTGACCCATCACCATCACTGGGGTGCAGCGGCCCACCAAGGCTGGAGATAGTGGCCGCCTGGGCCCTGGGGGTGGAGCGAGGAGCCCCGGGTCATCCGCCTTCACTTTGGAGAGGCCCACAGCCGGCCCAGGCCCATGCCACTCCGTCCTCGGGAATGCTCATTGCTGTGTGATTCCTTCGGTTGTGCCAAGATGCACCCATCGGGCGTCCTAACTCTGTGGCCTGCTTCTCTGTCCACCCCTGCGATCTGCAATCTAGCGCCCGTCAGAGAAAAGGAGATCCCAGCCTCCCCAGACTACCTGGAGATAGCCATTTACTGCATAGGGGTCTTCTTAATCGCCTGCATGGTGGTGATCGTCATCGTGTGCCGGATGAAGACCACCACGAAGAAGCCGGACTTCAGCAGCCAGCCGGCCGTGCACAAGCTCACCAAGCGCATCCCCTTGCGGAGACAGGTAACAGAAAGTAGATAAAGAGTTTGAAGAACTTTACCCCTCCCGCACGCCCCAGCCAGCTCTTGGGTCTGTCCCTCTGCTTCGATGCCCCCTACTTCTGTGAGCTTCGTGGAGCGAGCGGTTCCAACGTGCTTTCTTGTGACCGTCCCATTAGCGTTTGGAGGGGGAGTGTAGAGCCCTGACGCGCTTCGTCGGGGTCAGTGGGGTCAGGTTGCCCGGGCAGGAAAGCGCAAGGGTGTGAGGCACAGAGGGCTAATCAGCAGGACCAGAAACAGCACGGGGAGGCAGGGCCTTGTGCGTTTGACGAGACTCGAGAGCAGCGGTCTCTCTGAAGCGTGGGCCACTTTCGTCCCCTGCGCTCTGATGCTTTTTCTGTTTGTTTGTTTTTGAGACAGGCTTATGCCACTAGTTGGAAAGGGAGGGACTCTAGTTTTTGGTTTTGTTGTTTCGTTTTTGACTTATTTTTTAAAGTCAAGGTCAGAAACCTGTGCCCCAAACTGAATTTTGGCCCCACTGCTCTGATTCTTACAATAGAACTGGACGCATGTATTAGGCTGTTGTTGCTCGTCTACAGGCGTGGCTGTGGTGCGGTGCTGGGGCGATTTCTGTACAGAATGGGCAGCAGATTGGTCGTCAACCTCGTGCTCGGGCTTGGGCGGTTCCTTTTCACTTGTACGTGCCTCCAGATTGGTTTGACCTTGCTCTGGGGAGATGGAGGAGGATAGATCCTGGACCTGTGCCTGAGACAAAGCCCTGTGGAGCTGATGGGGCAGGAAACGTCTCTGCTCTCTGCCCAGGAGGGCGGAAGCGAAAGACAGATGCGAAAGCAAAGTGTTTACCAAACTATTTGGAACTTGGTTCCAATAAAGGTCTGGTGTCTTTTCTTTTTTCCTTTCCCTCCCCCTTCCCTCCCCCTCCCCTCCCCTCCCCCTCCCCCTCCCCTCCCTTCCCCTTCCCTTCCCTTCCCCTGATTCAGGGGTTTATTTCTGTAGAACTTACAGGGTGCTCGTTAAAATTGTAGGGTCTTTCATCTCAGCCCCAGAGCCAGGAATCTGCATTTTCTGCAAGACCACAGGTGATTCTGCAGTGGACTTGGAGAAACTGGGTTAACCCCAGCCCTGCCCCTCCTGGGACTTGAGGTGGCTGTGCCATGTTCTGGACGAGGCATTCGGAAGGATTAGGGGCCAGATGGGCAGCAGCAGTTCTGGCACGGAGCTGGCTGTTCTCAACCGCGGTCCAGACTCTGGGCTGAATGGGTCCTTGTTGACTTCTCTGAAGCCAGGTTTCAAGCAGGTCTTTCTCCGAGGGAGCTGAGGGCAGCCTTTGGAGTGTGTGTCAGGTGCGGGCGATGCCCAAGGCGCATTAAGGAGGGAGGGGAAAGGGGTCCCCAGGGACGCCCCCACAACCAGGAATGCTATCGTTATTAAAACGACACCACTGCCTTTCCTGAGGCCAGGGATGCAATGGTGGGGCCCCTTGCCTCGCTCTGGGAGAGTTCCGTCCTGAGGTGGCTCCAGTGTGGCCAGCGACCTTCAGGTGGTCTGGCCACCCTCTGTCCACCCTTCCCTTTCCGGTGGCCACTGGGCCATTCTTACAGCCATCGCGATGGAGCCCCGGCCTTGGGGATGGAAAGGGGAGCGGTGTGCCATCTCTACCATCATTGTCGCCTTCGGGAGGAAATCAGTGAGCGGTGCAGCCAGAGCGTTGTCTCGTAATTATTTTATCCTTTTTTTTCCTGCCGCTGTCAAAATGCTCTTCTTTTTGCTTAGTGCAGAAGAGGCAGGTGCCCTTAAAATCCCCTTGACCCAACCCTGGGCCTTGTCTCTCGTTGTCTGCACCTCAGTCGGTCGCTTTCCCACCCCCCAGGGAACTCGAGGGTTCCTCTCCCTGCTGCCTCCTTCCCCGCTGCCTTTTTGTGTCACAGCTTGCTGAGCGCTTGGTCTCCCCCAGGCTCCACGTGAGACGTGGCCTGAGACCTTCGCCAAGGGCTCTGAGGTTATGGGGCGGTGCAGGGTTCGTTTGAAACGTGGCCGCCCGTGCCTCAGGGGGATCTGGTCATAGATGCAAAGCAGCGGAAGGCGGGCAAATTCCGGTCCCCCAGAGGAGCACGTCTCTGGGAGGTCCATTTGTTTGGGGGAACACATCTCAGCCCCTCCTATGTGTCCACATGGGATGCGCGACTCTTCACAAAGAGCACTCGATCAGTAAGCCCGGTCCCTTCGGTGGAGAGAGAGATGCCTATCGGGTATCTGGATAAAAGGGGTTATTGGACTGTAGCTGGAATGAAATCCCCAGAAAGGCCGGCAGATACGTTGATGAAAGAGAAAATTCCACAGGGATGCCAAGCGTGCCTTAACCTGGCGACAGGCGAGCCTGTAATCAGATGCCTTGAGGAGGGCTTGTCCCCAGGCATTGACGAGGCCGCTTGTCTTGCTGCATTTGCCCAGCCTCCTCCATCACACAGGCTGTGTTCTGGGCGTTCGTGGTGGAATCTGAATTCCGTCCTCTTGGCCCTGACCCTGGCCCCTCCCTGACGTGCATCAGACAGCATTTCACTCAAATCAGTCAATTGATTGTTTTTAGAACAAGAGAAGTTTCTTTTTTTCTTGATTCCATTGTTTTTTTTCTTGATTCCATAGTTTTTCCTTCTTGACATTTACTAATCCGTACTGAATTCACCAGCACAGACATTTCAGTTTATTCTTTGTCAAAAGTCTTTTTCTCCATTACTGAAGAAGAGCTTCCTTGTGATCATTTCCCAGTCACCAGGGGCTTTTTGAGACTCCCGATGGCCTATGGCACTTGGAGAAAGAAACAACTTTTTGGTGCGGCGGGGGTGTGTGTGGCACGTGGCAGCTTTCCGTGAACCCACGTGCAGTGCCGGGGCTCAGACACCACGCCAGCTCCTCGCTCCTCTGCTTCCCCTCCTTTGCCACCGGCATGGAGAGGGGCCCAGCGAGAGCCAGCCCAGAGCGGGCTGCGCGTGGGCAGCGTGGCCCCTGCGAAGCAGCCCCCGCACATCCGTGGGTTAAAGACAGGGCTTCACTTTCCGTGTTTTACACCAATCAGGTGGGTGGGGGAGGGGGGTGAAGGGACCTGAAGGCATTTGTGCAGAAGGCATGGGTGGGCTGGGTGCATTGCACCGGTTTTTCAGCGAGTACGTCAGGGTCTTTCTCTGGGGTCAGAGGTTTCCGTGGGGCAGGGCAGAGACTGAACGGTCTCCACGGACAGAGGAACTGTCTGCTGGGAGAGGAGGCAGATGCATGCGGGCAGGGTGTGGGCGTCTCAGCCGGGGCTTTAGGTGTTTTTTTTTTTTTTTGTCCCTCAGACTTTAGGGTCACCTTTCGGTTGCTGATCCAGGAGGTTGAAAAACCAGAGAAGAATCAAGGGCAGTCAAGGTCATGTTTTGTAACGAATCATTTGAGGCCAGTAGTATATTCCCAAGGGCGTCCCGAACAGGACCAAGGTGAAGCGCGATCAGTGCGTGCGATTCGGGAGCCAGTTCTCGGGGTTGTGTATTAATGGTTGTGAAATACACCAAGTTCCGGGAAGGGCAGTTTTACTTCGAGAAGCTCGTTTACGACCTGGCAGCTACACATCGTGATCACGGACCGTGCCCCGTATTTCGGTCGATCAGATGGTCTGATGAAACCTCCCTGGCCCCAGAAAACCTTCGGGTAGTGAGCGTGGTCATGGACGGCTTCCACGGGAACCTGCCCTTTCCTGTGGGCGCCTCGCCCCGCCTGGCCCCCAGGTGGCCGTGCTCTCGGCCTTGGAAAGAACGTGACTAAGAACTGACCTGGAGTTTGGCCGATGGGATCTTCTAGGAAGAGCCTGTCTGTCCGGCACGTGGGAGGCTTCGCTCCGATAGGTTCACTGCGGGTCCTGGGTGAGGCAGAGACCTGCGAAGGGAGAAAAGCCAGGGTCTGCTAAACTATTTAATTACCTCCATTTCGTGAGGGTGGGGAGACGGATCCAAGCCCAGCAACCCCTTGAACCTTTATGTCAGTCACCTGGCTGAGGTGGGGAGCGCCTTTGGTTTGGCTGGAGGGGCGTGGTGGGCAGGGCTCAGGGGAAAGGCGCGTTAAGTCCAGAGCCTTACGTTCTGGTTTGGGAACATGGATCCCCAGCCTGAGGGGAGTTTCTGCAGCCGGCCGGGGTCTGGGGACCTTGGTCAGTCCTCAGGAGTAAATACACAGACATTCATCACCCCTCGCCCTGGCATCTCTGCTTCTGCCCACTGTGTTCTCCGTGAGGTCCCCGCGGGCTGTTCGTTCCGATCTAGTACAAAGAGGTAACGCAGTTTCTTGGTGGCCCTTTAAAAAGAAAAGAAAAGAAAAAAACCCCACTTCCTTGCTTAATCTCCCATATGTACTGTGGAAATACACAAAAAGCACATTTAGTTAAAAGCTTGATTTATGGCGCATGGTAAAGAGGTTCCGGAAAGCGAGGGAGCCGAGCCGAGCCTGCAGTGCGTGCTGAGCAAGCGCCAGCCAGGGTCTGGGAGTGGGAAGACAGTTTACGTTAGAGTGCTAGCGTTCGTTGTTTATAAGTAACTTCATTATCACCATCAATGGCATATTTTTAAATGAGATAAACAGGAAACCCTGGAATCGAAAAAGAGTATCTGACAGGGGAGATGATGACTTCGTGTAAAAAAAAGAAAAAAGAAAAAGAAAGAGATAATCGGAGAGTGTTGAATTAGTCACAGGATCCGGGAACTCCTGGAGGGGCCCTGGTGGGGGGGGGCGGGGGGGGGGTTGGGGGCGGGGGAGACGCTGCAGCGATGCGCGGCGTCCGAGCCGCGGAGGAATCTCCTGCAAGAGGTCCTGCCGGCCGGACCTGCGTGTGCGGAGGCCCCGGGTAACACGGAATGAAGAGAAAGCCAGTTGTGCTTTACAACCCCAGAGGGGGTTTTAAAAGCACAGTAAAAATGCATGGAGGTGAAATTAAGATCTACCTCCATAGACAGGGCGATTGAATTCCGTCGTTTCTGATACTTTGGGCATTTTCTTACCTCTTCCCCCTTGTTTCTGTGTGTGTGTGTGAGTTACAGAAGTTTTTTCCAGATACGTCCATTGAATGTAAACCTTGATACTTTGAACAAAATCTCCATAAGTAATCCTTTCCATAAACATCATTTTTAATAACAATGATGGCAACCACGTTTGTAAAGGGTTTCCATTACAAGCTTCCACAGGAAAAGCTTGTTGAGACCCTCCATTTGGGGGAAGAGAGATACTTCTTGCCAGGGGGTTGTGGGCAGAGATGCCTTTGGGGTCCTAGGCCGGCTGCAGAGCAGTAAACTTGTCACCAAGTGCTCAGTTTCTCTGTGCTGCCTCCAAGCATGTCTGTTACTAGGATGTCCTGACGCTCCAACCTCGCTTCTGTCCTGGGACCGTTCCCAGGTCCTGTGTCCCCTGGCTCCTGGGTTTGCTCTTTCATTCGCTGGAGCCCCTGGCCTCCCTGGCTGTGAGCAGAGGGCCTCAGCTCCCAGCCCAGCAAGGCATGGCCTGTTGTGCAGCCACCTGCCAGGCCAGCGGGTCTTCCTTCTTCCCGGCGGTGCACGGTGTAACAGCATCTCTCCTGCAGAACAGGCCTGGGCTCTAGATGCTCCGGGTCCCCCAGAGGGAGGTGCCCTCATACAGACCCTTAAATCTGGGCAGCACACGATTCTAAAAAGGTGCTAAGAAACGTGATTGTGATGTTGGTAGCAAATATTAACGGAGCTCTTAGCCGGGGCCAGGCTCAGCACTAACCACTGGGCGGTGTGACTGCATTTCACCCCACGGTCGCTGTGTGGGGAAAACTGCTCCGCTTTCCTGTGAACAGGTAAGGAATCTCGAGCTTTCGGACGGTTAGGAGACTTCCTGAAGGGCTGGTCTCAAGTTACCAAGCGTCAGAACTGGGATGGGGCCCCCGACAGTCAGACCATGGGTGCAGTTGGTCAGGATGCCGCCACCTGACTCGGGGTCCCACTCACGCAGAGTTACCGGAGGAAACGCCATCGGAGCTGGCAGCTCGACTGGGGGCCGTCCCTGGGGTGCCCCCAGGCGGGGGTCAGAGGCGCCACAAAGCTCCACCTGGCGCATGGGGAAGAGACGAAAACAGCGATCTTGCCGTTTTTAACCCATTTGAGAATCCAGTATATTTTAAGTATATGCTCCTCATTTTCTCCCTCCCCCCCCGGAGACATGCCTCGGTTCAGATATTAGTCTAAAAACCATTTTTGTTAAAGAACTACTTTTTAAAAAACATAAAAGTTGTACGCATGGTAATAAAATGTAAATGGTGCACCAAGTTCTGAAATAGACATATTCTAACCCCTCCCTCCACTCTTGATTGTATTGCTTCTTGATTTTACTACTGAAACGGTGTCCTCCTATTTGCACAATGACCCCCGCCCCCCACCATGTATTCTCGGTCCTCGTTGCAGGTTTCTGTTAACGGCAGCCTGGGTTTGCAAAGGAGAGAATCGAGGTTTTCTGAATAGGGCGACGTTCGCCGGGAAGTACGGGTGTTCTGGGAAGGGTCCAGGCTCCACCTTGTGAAAGTTCATCATCCGTTTGCTTGTCTGCACTCAGTCTTTGCTCCTTGCTTTAAACGGGGTTTGCCAGCACAGCTGGGGAGGCCAGTTGACCTTGGCCATCATGCAGGGCGCAGACCTGAGGTGGGCAGGTGAGCTGCTTTGACGGGTCATGGTCCGCCCCATGTTCCAAAGTCCTGTTCATGGTTTAAAGTCAGGGGGTGTGCAGGCAGCCTGCGATTGGTCCAGACTGTGCAGGGATCCTCAGAGGGGGCCCTCCACATGGTGGGCTCTGCACACGTTATCCTTCGTAGGAACCAGCCCAGGGGCGGCGGTGTATTTGAGAAATGACCATGTTCTCCGGTGCAGACTGAGATGGGGTTAGAGTAAGCGAGACTCCTCAGCGAAGCCCCTACAAGGCGCCGGGCGGGAGAGGAGCTTTCCCGGGTGGTTGTGAACAAAGATGTACTTTTCTTTCCCTTGACTCTTCGTCCCACGTGTCCAGTCCACTAGTTTCCGAAACTGAAGTTGACAAGAGGCCATCGATTTTTCACTGAATGGCTTGGATATCCACCAGTTCCCAGAAGGACAGTGGAGAAGCAGGGCCCGCACCCTGCGCCCGGGTCTCAGGTGACCTTGAACAAAGAGGCACTGGGAGCTACTGGAGTGCCTTTCACATCCAGATCCTGTCTGGAGTTGGTTCTTGGAGATAGACTGTCCCAAGGTTTTTATGGAATTTCGTGATCAGCAGTCCCTGGGGAGATCGATTATCTGGGGCTCCAGCACAGGTAATACGGGGGGCAACAGTGAAGCCCTTGGGGGCTGTCTCTAGTCCTCAGGTGATTTCTTGCAGAATCAGGACGGAAAGCAGGCATGTTTTGATCCGGCTCCGTGTACAGGTGTTTGAAAGCCTGCTCTTAGGAACACGCCACTTGGATGAAAGTTTGTCCTGCGCAGATGGGAGGGCAGCAGAGTTGGAATCCGGTGCTTTCGGTCTTACATTCGTGACTTCGGCCTGCCCCCGCTTGTCTTCCTTCCTGAGAACTGACCGTCTGGCTGGGCTCTGGCCGGCGTCCAGCCTTCTCAGGTGGAGCCAGGATTACATCTGCGTCTTTGCGTTTTGTATCCAGGTTTCTGCTGAGTCCAGCTCCTCCATGAACTCCAACACCCCGCTGGTGAGGATAACAACACGCCTCTCGTCCACAGCAGACACCCCCATGCTGGCGGGGGTCTCTGAGTACGAGCTACCGGAAGACCCGAAATGGGAGTTTCCTAGAGATAAGTGAGTACTGCTGTGGGCACCTCCCCGAGTGGACGGAGACTCGGGTGTAGTATCGGAGTGACGTTTCCTTCTTATGACCCCTACACTGCAAAGGGCTTGCTGTGAGGATGTCAAAAAAAAAAAGTGAGGTTATATTTCTAAGTAACCAGCTCTCAGGAAAGAATTGAGTCTCTCTTTTTTAAAAATAGTTTTTAACACGGAGCTTCTAAGGCATATGTCTGGTCCCCCGATGGGATGGCACCTTAATTAGCATTTTGTTCTTTTTAACTTTCTAGACGATTCAAACCCAGTCACACTGACTAAGAGTAGGCTTATCCCATTCAAAAAAAAAAAGCTCTGGGATTCTGCCTTCAGGTCACTGAGGACATGACTGCTCTGTTGCTTTCTTGGGAGAAACGAGGTGAAGAAAATCAGTCGCCCTCCGAATCTGCAGCCAGATCTGCAACCACTGTTTTCAATGGTTGTTAAAGAGCTGTCGGGCTGAAAAGCTTCAGGCACGGTGCCTGGCATTGAATTTCCTGTGATCCGTAACGTTTTCCTCATTGGATGACATAGGGGTGCCCCGATCATGCTCAGTCCAAGTGCGGCCACCTGGGCTCTGCTGATGGAGGCATCGGAGGGAACGGCTTCTCTCTTGGTCTGGCTTTAAGTTCATGGGCTTTGGGCTCAAGTTGCCTGATGCTGCGGCCTGCTTTGCTAGAAGGTGAAGGCCATGGCACAGCCCTCCCAGGACCGAGCGCAGTTCTCGGCTCCCGTGAGTGTGCGTCCCCTGTCCCTTCCCCTCGTGTCTGGGTAAGCAGCGAGCTCTGAACCGCAGACGGCAGCGAGATGGCGGTGCTGGGCATAGGGTCAGAGGGAAAGACCTGGGGCTCCCAGCCTCTGTGTTCTAGGCGGGGACCGACTCCCAGACCCACCTTCTGAAATGAAGTCCCCTGGTCACTGAAGGGTCGGTCGTCCGCCCTCTCCTGGCCTCCTCGGGTGGTAATTAGAGTCCGAACAGCTTGCGGGCAGCGGAAGGGGGAGGCTGCTGGCTCCACATCTGCGTCAAATCAGCCGGAATAAGCTCTTGACTTGCTGACGTCCCCCTACTCTGTCTTGCCATTCGTAGTAGCGCCTTGAGAGTCTGTCCGAGTGTTCAATTACTGTGGGTGAACTCACACACAGATCTGGAAATCCTGCCAAGAGACACTTTTCTGGAGACTGGCTGATGAGCCCTGGAAGGCGAGGTAGCTTCTACGGCCCTTGTCATTTTGATTCACTCGGCTCCACACCAGTTTCTGCTCCCCGGCAACCAGAGTAGGGATGTCAGTGCGCACCATAAGCCGGAACTAAATAATCGCACAGGTGTCATGCTGTTAGAGTATCGATGGAGGTAATGCCCAGTTTATTTGCGTACTGTACTGAAAGCTCCATCCATCCATCCATCCATCCATCCATCCATCCAGGACTTGTTTCCTGAACATTTGCAAGGCAGGCACCAGCGGAAAACGTAAGGAATGGTTTCTTTACCTGTAGAAGGTGATGGGACAGAGAACGGGGGTGTTTCTCATGAGCCCTCCTCACTCCCCCCTGGTGTGATTATACAACTGGGCCGGTTCATAGGCACAGTCCTGTGTGCCCAAGGCTGGGCTGGGGAGCTGGGACCATATTGTAAGAAATCGCAGCTCTCAGGCTCAGCTGTCGTTTGTGCCACCTGTGACACCGCCGTCAACAGTGGGAGTGTTGTAGGCGCTGAACTGTTCGCTCCCACTCGAGGGTACCCCGAGTGTGGAAAATCTGAGCGCAAAGCATTTCAAAACAGTGTTCAGCGCGAACGTAGGTGGAGCAGGTTTCCAATGAATGAAGGCTATTTAGAAGCAGTTTATTAGATCGGAGGCAGAAGTTACACAAAGAAAGGATTGTTATGCTTGTAGTAGCAGGGCAATAGGACATAAATTAGCCATTTTTCCAATGCAAATGTTTGTTTTCTGCCAAGACATTAAATTTAATTTTAGTTCAGCATAGAAGTGGAATGACCTCAGCGTAGCGTACGTTGCCCTCAGTTTTTGCTCAGCTTCTGCAAACCCTGGTGTACTTACCATAAATACTGTTTATACTAAGGTCAGCGCAGTACTTCGCTTAGCTGAAAAACCACATTCATGCGTATTTCAAAGACTGCTTCATTCTTTTGGTTTCTGTAACGCCCAAGGACAAGATATGGCTATTAACAGGATGTGTGTAGAGCTTCGGAGCTCAGAAATTTAGTTTGTTGTGTTACTTTGGATTTTCTTTAGTATTAACTTTGGGTAGTCATAAGGCTTTCTGGATTGTTTTGTCAAAGAAAATTCCCCAATTCTTCAGATTTTTTTTTTTTTTGGCCATTAATGAAAAATGAGAGATTCCTTGAAATGCGTTTAAGATTCATATCATGTATCTTGGCTGCAGAATGTGACCATAAAACCCATTGGTATTTTCACAACAGTGATTTTTAAAGAAAGACAAAAAAGTAAGAACAGCTTTAAGGTTTTCCTTGAGACATTCTGAACAACGAATATTCGGTATAACAAGCTCCTCCTTGTTAGCACTTAGGAAAGCTGACTACCTCATCAGCAAGGATACCTTCCGTAAAGAAAATAAATCCGGAATACCAATGTGAAATTTAATAGCTGCTCCACCAGTAACTGACATTCTCTAAAACGTCACTAAGAAAATACTCAGGCGCGCGTGTACCCCACGTCTCATTAGTTCCATATGATAAATGCCCCGTGCTCTGCAAGCCGCTGAAAGATTTTTATATTTAGTTCTGGAATTTCCCTCGCTGCACCCTTCACCAAATGCCTCGTGCTAATCTCCTATTTACACATCTAGGCTGACGCTGGGCAAACCCCTGGGGGAAGGTTGCTTTGGGCAAGTGGTCATGGCTGAAGCAGTGGGAATCGACAAAGAGAAGCCCAAGGAGGCCGTCACTGTGGCGGTGAAGATGTTGAAAGGTGAGTGGGGCGGGGGCGGGGGGCGGGTGGGGGTGGGGACAGAGGGGGGTGGGGCAAGGGCGGAAAGCCTTATCAAGAATGTTCCTTTTGTGGCCTGTGAACTCTATCGAGGCAGGGGGTCAGAGAGCACATAGTTGACCTAGGGGTTGAGGGGTTTTCAGTATAAATCAGCATCTTGGACAGACTATTTATCTTGAGCTGTGGGCGCTTTTAAAAAAGAAAGTCCAGTTTCGTCAACGTGGTAGCCGCCTCGATTGTTGTCCTTCAGCTCCTTGTGGCTCTTTATCCCCTCCTTACAAGAGTGGGGCAGAAGTAGGCTTGTGGTCATTTGTATGGAAAATACGACAGTACTTAATAAATAGCAACGCAAGGATTAACCCTGTGTTTCACGTACGCACAACTGTAGCCCTACTTCCCCCTACCCTGTGTTTGCATGTGCTTAGAAAATACCAGCTCACATATACTTGGTTAATTGAGATGAGCGTTGGTATGTGGGTTTCTGGACCCAGACCTTCATTGACAAGCTGAGGACACTTGGCTTTTTCGGAGGGAGCAAGGAGGCTTAGGGAGAAGAGATCACACCTTACCTTCTCTTTTGTGGGAGGAGCTGGTCTGGGAGGGTCAAGCTGGGAGGGGACCAACAGGATTGGCGATGGTGCGGAGCCTTCTGGGACATGGAAACGAGTTGCCCTGTCTCTCAGGGAATCGGCACATTTCTGGATTCACCCATCCAACCCCGCACCGTCTGCATGTCCAGGAAGCGGCAGCCCCTGGCCACGAACCAGGATCGAGCAGGGGGTGGCCCAGGCTTCCTGTCTCTTTCAGCAGAACTTCTGATTTGGGTTGTGGAGCTCAGCGCTGACTGGGGACATAGCAGAAGGGGAGGTCTGGGAGTTTTTTTTCCTGTTCGACCCAGGCCAGCCCTCCCTGTTAGGATGGAGGAGGACGTTAGCCCGGGAGCCTGGAGGAGAAAACACCCTGAGCTGAGCATTGCGATGCGGGCGGGCCTTCCCCACGCCCAGCAGGAGCTCGGGTCCCCCCTCAGCCTCCAGTCAGTCATGCTGCTCTGCCGTTGGTGACCCTCAAAAGCTTTCTGCCACGTGGCTCGCAGCCATGCCCGTATCTCACTGTTCTAGGCAGCCCAGAGTTCTCCGTATTGAATTAGCCCCAAGGGAGGCATGCGGGAAGAGTCTTGTTACCTTTTAGAAGCTCACTGTGAGTCCAGGGACCCAGGACCTCCAGCCATTCTTGCTTGAGATGAGAGAGCTGAGGGTTATAAAGCCGGAGTATTTCAGAGATGGAAGGCATGGACCTTCACCCACTCAGGATGCGCCTGTGCGTGGTCCGCGCGCGCACACACTTTCGTGCACAGTTGTGGGGTTCTCCTCGCAAAATTGTGCACACTCTGAGGGCCGTGTGGGCCGGAGTTAGTGGTCTTTGGTCTGGGAAGCTCTGTAGTGATGTGAGATGCCTTGTCTTCCTCTCCAGATGTTCTCACGGCTGCTTTCGGGCCCCGGGAAATTCGACGTAGTTTTCTGAGGCATCTCAGGTCTGCCGGAGGATGGAATTATTTCACAATACAGTTAAAATGCCCCACATTTGTGAGATTTGCTGGAAAAGAATTGGCCTTAACATCAGAGGCTCGTATTCATTCCAGTTCTGACTTTTGACCCTGTTGACCCCAAATTAGCGGCTTGACACGGGGCAGGGCACTTCCCCGTCTGGGCCTTTGCGCCGGACCCACGCCACAAGGGAAATGGCTTGGAAACTCTTCTGGCTCTGACATTCAATTTCATGCTGTTTCAACCAAATGCCGGGCAGCTGGCAGCGGTGGCCGGTGGGGTAGGGAACATGCACTGATGTTTCGTGTCCATGATGCTCGTAGATGATGCCACGGAGAAGGACCTTTCTGATCTGGTGTCAGAGATGGAGATGATGAAGATGATTGGGAAACACAAAAATATCATAAATCTCCTCGGAGCCTGCACTCAGGACGGTGAGTAGGAGGGAAAATGCTCTCGTCCCGATTCTCCACGGGGTCAGGGTCGACGTCATCTGGGGAACGGCTGGACTTCCGGATTTGCTCCCAGGGATCTCAAGTGCATCTGGGGGGTCGGCCAAAAAGTCCGTTCAGTTTCTTCTGTAAAATAAAAGGTACATTTTTCATTTTTACCTATAGCTTTGTTGATTTGGATATGTTGAATATGTCAGCTGTCTCCTGCTATTGGCTTCTAGTGGGTAGAGACCAGGGGTGCTGCTGAACTCCTTCCAGTGCATAAGCCAGCCCCACAGCACAGAATTGTTTGGCCAGAATGTCAGTAGTACCAAGAAACCTCACAAATCACTTTTGACATGTTCAATTATGTCAAAAACTTTCTCCATACACTGCACAAATCTTTTTTTGCATTTCAGTTGTGTTTTTCCTTTTTTTTGGAATTAATAAAGTATAATATGCCAAATATGTTGAGTATTTCCTTCCAACTTCAATGTTAAAATGGCTGCCCCCCCAAATGACCAGTTTTGATAAGTTTTTTTAAAAAATGCACGCTGATATGACAGCTGTCGGATACAATGTAACAAAATTGTTTCAGATGAGGTTAAAGACAACTCAGGACTGCCAGAGACATCGTAGGGGAAAAAAAAACCAACTAAACCAACTTTTTGGCCAACCCAATATAAATTCTCTTCCAGCTCTTCCTAGGGAGATGTTCCTGGCCCTGGCACCAAGGGGACTTTGTGACCGTACCTGGGGGGCAGGGGAGAGGTGGGTGTTTGGTGACTGGGGATGCAAGGGCCCGCGGCGCTCCCCTCCGTGCAGGGCACGACCCACAGGGCATGGGGGAAAGGCAGCCTCCTGAGGTTTCCGTGTGGTGAGTGCTAGGAGGAATTTCTCAGAACAAGGGCCTATGTTTTGGTTGACAAGTTCTCTTAAAACAGGGACTGAGGGAGCCTGGTCCTGCCGTGGGCAGCAGATGCTGGGGCTCCCTGGGACAGCTGAGAAGAGGGGGGAGGAATGAAGGGCCACATTGTCCTCCTCCGGGGCGGAGCGCCCCCGCTTCTCTCATCGAAGGGCTAATTGGCGCTTTGGGAATCCGTTTGGCGATAATGAATAAACTCGAAAGTGCCTCCCTTGGCCCCAGCAGGTTCTCTTTGAGGTCTGTACCCGGGGTCGGGGGAGTTTCTCTGCGGAGGGTGATTGTAAATATTTTCAGCTCTGTGGCCGCTGCTGCAGTGTGAAAGCAGCCACAGAAATGAGTGGGCCTGGCCGTGAGCCAGAGCAATTTAATTACAAAAACAGGCGGCCTGTTTGGGCAGCAGCGTGCCAGCCCCTGGTCTGTGGCATAGATGGAGAAGTGGATGCACGTGGGTGTACAAGGAGCTGTGCGTGGGAAGGCTCATTGCCCACTGTTTGGGATGGCCAAGTCTGGCAGCAACCTGTGTGTGGGGGTGGGTAAGCCAGTGGGGGGTGCGTATGTGATGGGGTGGACAGGCCTGCATCGGAGGTGCTGCGGGTTCGGTTCCAGGCCACGGCAGTAAAACGGGTGACGTGAATATTTTGGTTTCCCAGTGCGTATAAACATTCTGTTTACACTACACTGCAGCCTGTTAAGTGTGCAGTAGCACACAATTGTACGTACTTTAATTGAAAAATACTTTATTGCTAAAAAAGGCCAGCCATCATTTGAGCCTTCAGCGAGCTGGAATTTTTTTGCTGGTGGGACTGGCCGGGCGCTGGTGGCTGAAGGCTGGGGTGGCTGCGACTTTTCCTTAGCATCAGATAGTAATGAACTTTGCCGCACTGATGGACTCTTCTTCCTTTCACCTGAACACTTAGAAGCCATCGTAGGTCTATTGATTGGCCTAATTTCCATATTGTTGTGTCTCAGGGAAAAGGGAGGCCTGGGGAGAGGGGAGGGATTTGGGGGCGCAGCCGGTTAGTGGAGCCATTGAACATACGCAGCCCTTAGTAACTTTGCCATCTTATGTCTGTGTGGCACCCCAAACCATTACACTGGCAGCGTCAAAGATTACTGCCCACAGATCACCACGACAAATGTCATCGTAACGAAACGTTTGAAAATGGCGAGGATTCCCAAAATGTGATGCGGAGTAAGCAAATTTGTGGGATAAACGGCGCTGATAGACTCGCCCCACGCAGGGTTGCACCAGCGTCCATTTGTGGAAAAGCAGAGTATCTGTGAGGTGCCTCTCTGCAGCTTCAAAGGATGCTGTGGCTGTATCTTCCTCAGCCCAGCTGGGCTGCAGAAGGGTAACACACGGGGGAAGATGTTGCAGAGCTCCGTACCTTTATTACTCATTGATGAGATTAAAGTGGTACACTGGTTATTGACACGTGTACGCATGTACAACAGTTACAATGAGCTGGAAGGAGCAAATTTACGTTAGCCATTGCTTTCCAGAGGACACAGGTGTGAGAATGGGAGTGACTGGGGAAGGATGCTCAGTGCCTCTGGTTAATGTCTCTTGACCAATTGTCGGCTGTCGTTTGGGGTGATTGGAAAGCAGGTGTTTTACTTGTGCGTGCTTTGCTGTGTGTTTAAATGAATGCAAACCACAAAAACAAAAACAAAACCGTTCTGGGTTATAGTAACTGTAAAACTGCTTTGCTGAGCTGGCCGAGGGCAGATTCTGGGTTTGCTGCCTTAGGGAGCTTGTCTTGTAACCCTCCCCCCACCCCACAGGGCCACTCTACGTCATAGTCGAATACGCCTCGAAGGGCAACCTCCGCGAGTACCTCCGAGCCCGGAGGCCACCCGGGATGGAGTACTCCTATGACATCAACCGCGTTCCCGAGGAGCAGATGACCTTCAAGGATCTGGTGTCGTGCACCTACCAGCTGGCCAGAGGCATGGAGTATCTGGCTTCCCAGAAAGTGAGTTCTTCACATTCTCCTCAGTTGGGTGGAGTCCA
The DNA here is from genome assembly GCA_039655065.1 of Glossophaga mutica. Classification (NCBI taxonomy): domain Eukaryota; kingdom Metazoa; phylum Chordata; class Mammalia; order Chiroptera; family Phyllostomidae; genus Glossophaga; species Glossophaga mutica. Next base: position 171,238,967 of record CM077307.1, on the reverse strand, counting down.
GTTTAAAATGTCTTTGAAGAAAACAGGCCGTTCGGACGTGCTCATTTGCAAAAATCAAGCCCTTGCCTGTCTTGTGCAACCTGGAAAGTATTGCTTGCATTATTCACATCGGGGTTAAAAGCCAAAGCTGCCCCGCAGTCCTTTAGTGACACTGCAGAGCTGAACAGATGCCTCTTTTCTGAGACAGGGCCGGGCGTGACCATCCCAGGAGTCAGCCCTCCAGGTAGAGAACAGCTGGTTTAGGGCACGCTGCCTTTAATTCTTCTGGTTTGGGGGCGTTATTTGTTTCATGGTTACTGAGATTTTGGATATAGAAGTCTGGTGTTGTGCTTGTGGCCTTGAGTCTGAACTATGCTAAAAATCAAGATCAAGAGAAGGGATATTTTCATAACACCGAGTCCTGGGTATTGGCTGGGTGTATTTTGTCTGATTTAGCAGGATGACCCTCTGCGGGCAGAAGTGGGCCGGGTTCCCTGAGGTGAACCCCTGCATTCCAGGAACGCCACTCCCAATGGAACTCCAAACATCTGAGTTATTCCGAGAGCAGTTAGCCAGGTGCCCAGGTGTCCTCGGGGGCATTTAGGATAACTCGAGACACATTGTCAGCCCTGCACCTGGGGGGTTGCAAAACCACCTCCTTGGGCATAGCTGGGGTCCCCCCCCTAACTGCACTGCAGCCTCAGGAATTCCTCAGGTCCCCAAAGAAGAGAGTGGGCGTGGACCTGCTATCACCTGGGGGCCAGGCTGGGTCATGGCCATGGCAGTCACGAGTGAGCAAGGCAGCCCTGGCCAGGTCACATGGTGTGTGGGACGGGGTGGGGGTGGGGGGCTGGGCCTCAGCCCCTGCTGCCTGTGGCGACATAGGGACACGGCCAGAGCGGCCGCACGTTCTGCGTCCTGTGTTGTTTTGGTTTTTTCCCTTTCAAGGGAGTCCAGAGTTGAGGACCTGTTTGGCGTTTTCCCTGTAAAGTCTCTCAGTGTGTAGATATTAGGGAGCGCAGACGCAGTGTTGTGCTCCGCGGTGGCGAGCACGTGCAGGTTCCCCGGGGCGGGGCGGGGGGGCGCGGGGGGGGGGTGGTTTGCCGCCGGAAAGGCCCTTGGCCCCAGGGAACAAGCAGATCCAGCATGTGGGGCATGTGACGAGACGTGGCTTCACATGTCGGTGTCACGGAAGACAAAACGTGCCGGGGAGACAGTCCTGGATGAAAAGACAACGGCCTGTCCATGCGGGATCCTGGACTGGGGCCTGCGTGGGGTGGGGGTGGGGGTGGGGGAGCAGCTTGTACGAACGATGTTTACACAAGGGAAGTCTGAACACAGACCGTGCGTTCGGTGACGTGATAAAGCCGGGGGCGTGGAGACAGCGGTATCGTGTTAAGGTAGGAGATACCTGCTCGGGTGTGTGGGTGTGAAGCACCAGCAAGGTGTGCAAGCTCCCTTGTAATGGTTCACCATAGAAAAGTATGTGTGTGTGTGGGGGGGGGGTGTTGGGGGTGGGGGGAGAGGAAGAGCAAGTAAGCCTACCAAGCGAGTGACAGACAGGGACATTCCTTGTTCCACTTCACCCTCTCTGTGGCTTGGAAGTATTCCTAAATACAACCCCGGGAGGGCAGCCTCTCTGCCGCTGCCTGTTCCGGCGCTCTGGTCTCCGCCAGCCCGGGCCCTTCTCTGTGGGGCGGGAGGAAGGTGCTGCTATGGATGCAAGCAGGCAGGGGGCTGGCCTGACCATTTTAGGAACCCTCGGCGAATATTCCTGAGCTTCCTGATTCGGATGCCTCGGGCCCTAGGTCAGGCCCTCATGTGAAGTGGCCAGGATGGACAGAGGCCTTGACCTCGCAGAGCAGGGGCCGCGGGTGCCAGCAGGAGAGATCAGCCACAAAGGAGGGAATAAAATAAGTGTGTGGGAAGCGGAGAAGAGTTCTGTGGAGGAAGCCAATGACATGACGCAGGCTTGGGAGCAGCGGGGAGGCCGGTGGTTTGGGAGGGAAGGTGGCTGGGGGGCACTCCCGCAGAGGGACCCGTGTTCTGGGACAAGGGAGCCGGGGAGGGTATGAGATGTGGCAGGAGACAGGCGGGCCCAGCTCTTTGGAGGTCCTAGAGGCCCGGGCCAGGGCTGTGGGCGGCCCTCTCTGCACCGCGGGGAGCTTCCAAGGGGTCGTGCTGTGGAGCTCGCCGTGCGCTCCGTGCCCGGCCGGTTGGAGGCTCCGAGGGGATGGTGGCGTGGGCCAGGGCCGTGGCTCCACAGACCCTGGAGAAGTACACTGACTCGGGGAACATTTTGGTCTCAGGATGGTTAATGGACTGCTTAGATATGGCGGGGAGAGAAATGGGTTAATTAAGGATGACTCTTGCCTTTCCAGCTTGAGAAATTGGGTGGCGGTGTAGCTTGTCAGGAGGAGGAAGAGATGGTATTGGAAATGCAGATGTGTGTTTAGAACACGTCTGAGGATCGTTCAAGGGCAGGTGCGGACCAGGAAGCTCCAGGCTGCGTGTCGGGAGCCAGGGGAGGAAGGTGGAGTTTTGAGCCCTGGGAATGGAGGAGGTTGTTTGAAGGGGGCGGGGAGATGGGGACTTCAGGTCTGCAGAGTGGCCGGTCACTGACCGGGCCTTTGGTCCTCCATCCACCACCAGTCCCGCTCTCGGGTAATCCTTACCTGCCTCTCTGTAGCCTGAGGGAGGACCCCTGGGATGCCCTGGGTTCTGCTTTGCTCACTAACAGGAGGGGGATGGGAAGAAGGGCCAGTTTTGTTTACTTAGGGCTTTGCAGGGTTCCAAAGCCCCTGGCTGATGGTCGCCTGCAACTTAAGGACCTAGAACAGGTTTGAAGTGGTGGGTGAAGATCTTAATGGTCCCCGGGAAGAGAACCAGCTTCCACAAATGGAGGACTTATTCCTGGAGATGGAGTGTGAAGATGCAGGAAGGAGTCCTGGCCTCCCCACACCCATTCCCTCCCAGTGGGTGGTGACTAAGCCTGATAGAGACCCGTATCTGCAAGGAAAGGGCAGAAAATAACCACAAAATGAACCTGGTGAGTGAGCTCTCTGGCTCCTTCCTGAGGGAGTGTGACTGTGAATTCAGCTCAGTGGGTCAGCTCCCCAGTGGAGAGCCACTCAGATTTCTGCACGGGATGGGAATTCGGCTTGACGTTATTTTCCTTTTCTTGGGTTTGGTTCCAAGTCCATCCTTGCCCAGCCCAGAGGGTGGGCTTTGGCGTTCCCCAGCACCCCGGGATGCGGGAGGTGGGTGCTAGATGGGTCCTCACTGAAAAGAGGGTGGAGGTCGCTGTCGTGGTGTGTCAGAGGGGAGCCCTAATGCATGGTCAGGGTCCAGTGCGTTGGAAGCTGGATTCCACCGACCACACGCTTGCCAAATGCACAGAGCTACTGTCCGCAGGGAGCTCCCTGCCCAGAGAGTTTGGCTCAGGGCTTGGAGGTTCAATGTGAAGAGGCCTCCGAAAGCAGGAGCGGGGCCCCCCTGGCGGCTCTCACGTTGCCTGCTTCCGTTCTGCTTGGGCACAGTGTGCCGGTGGGGCGTCGTGCCTTCCCTCTTCTGATCTTCGCCCCCGCGCAGGGGCCATGGACGCATCTAAGACGGGGAAACGTGGCGCGGGGTGGGCGGGGAAAAATGCCTGGTTTCTGCTTCAGAGAGACCTGGGCTTGCTCCTTTTTTAATTGGCCATTTCTCGGAGCGCCCATGGGGACAATCAGCCCCACTTCACTCGACCGAAAGGACTCTCCTGCGTGTGATCGTTCCCCTTTGCCGGGAGGGGGGGGGGGAGGAGGGAGGGGCTGTGTAAAAGCTCTTGCTCGGGATGTTCGGTCCCTTGTTTATACCTTTTCCGAAGATGGGGGCGGCGACCGGGGTCCCTTGTCACCACACATCTGACGAAATCTTGGTACCTGAATTACAATGCCGCTAAAGCGCGTGGAAAGCTTTCAAAGCGTATCGTCCGCAGAAAGGAAAAACAAAGGTGTGAAACTGGGCCTTTCTGAGACCGGAGTGTGGGTGTCGGGGCTGTAACTCAGCCGCCCCGCAGCGGGCCTCCCCGCCTTTCTGGCCCCACGTGTGCAGGAGACGTGGGTTGGGCCCTTCGTGGGGGCCGGGCGTTGTGAGGCTGTGGACGGACAGGCCTCGGCCGTGACACCAACCAGGACAGGACGCGGTCGGTTCTTTCAGAAACGCCACCTGCAGGCAGCCTAGAGCCACAGTGGAGCTGAGTTCGGGCGCAGGGGGGCCTGCTCGGTGGGCAGGGTGGCCGTCTGTGGGTGGGAGGGGCCGGCAGTGACGGTGGCCTGGAGTCCGCAGTGGGGATGCAGTGGCGTGGACAGATCGGGGAGGCATTTGTGGGTGGACGCCAGCAGAACGTGGGAGGAATGCGTACAGGATTCTGGTGTATGCCTCCGACTGAGAGGGGCCAAGAGGCTAAGAATGAGGGTTGTGGAGACCTTGAATTTGAGGTGCCGAAGGGGCAGCGATGTGGCCATGTCCCCATAGCCTGGGCCCCAGGAGAGCAGCCACTACTGAGAGAGGGATTTGCGAGTCTTTCGTACGTATCTAAGAATTGAAGCCTTGAGGATACACAAAAATACACGAAATCGATGGGACAGTTCTACCTTGGAGGACAGAGGAAGCGAGGAGGTGGCCAAGGAATCCGAAAAGGTGGGCAGAGCAGAGGGATGGGATGGGACTCAGCGGGGGGACCGCTTCCAAAAACGAGCAAGAGGTCAGTAGTGCCTGAAACTGCAAGGTCTGAGGGCAAGGTCGAGACGGCGGAGGAGGATGCCTGGGTCTGACGAGGGGGGGCAGGGGTGGGACCAGGTGGAACGCTCGAGGAGGGGCCAGGAGGCGAAGACCTCGGGATGCCGGGCCTCAGCCAGCTCTTCGGAAGGTTCGGCTCTCGAGGGCAGGAGAGCGAGTGGCGGATGGAAGATTCGAGGGTGGTAACCTGATAGCGACCTCGTACGAGGGGTGCCCGAGGTGCAGGTCGGCGGCTGGTAGCAGAATGTGGTTACTTAGTCGGCCTGTGCTCTTTGAAAGGATGGGAGCCTTGGGGTTTTTTTTTTTAATTTATTTTTAATTATAAAATAAATAATGAGTTTTTGACTTAAGATGGTATAAGAAATGAATAGTTTCCTTTTTTATTTTTGAAGCAACATGACATGAGTTTTCCCCACCTTCCATTTCAGTGTATCCATCGAGATTTAGCCGCCAGAAATGTTTTGGTAACGGAAAACAACGTGATGAAAATAGCAGACTTTGGGCTGGCCAGAGATATCAACAATATAGACTATTACAAGAAGACCACCAACGTAAGTCTGTGGCAGTGATATGGTGGGAAGCGGGGGAAGGGTGGCCCAGAACGTTCCAGAAGAAAGATGACAGGTGTTCATAGCTAGAAGCACTGGCGAGGGCTCCTTCTTCTGCCCTTCGTGTCTGTTCTTTCGCCTTTACTCGTCTCGTTAAGCACGTGAGCAGGCTGTATTTAAGAAATTGTCCGTGTCTGCGGAACTCTTGCGTACAGAGCAGCCTGTGGGCAGCCTCTGGGACCTTCGTCAGGCTCTCCAGAACTTTCCCAGCGAAGATTAGAGCGTGAGAGTTTCCGGGCCAGTTTTTGTCTAGAAGTTGGCCAGGGTGTGTCTGCGTGCCAGGCAGATGCATGACACCGCGGATTCACGGCAATGAATGACATTTTAAAAATGCCAAGTCTGGGCGTCTCACGCATTACGTGTTGGAGCTCATTTCTGCCCGGACCACCGACGAGGGAAAATGATGAGCGTCAGCTTTTAACACGGGGCGCAGGCCCGTGGGGCCCGCCCAGGCAAACTGATTTCAACACACCGTGTGTTTGTTTCCTTTCTTCCACGTTCGCAGGGGCGACTTCCCGTCAAGTGGATGGCTCCAGAAGCCCTCTTCGATAGAGTGTACACGCACCAGAGTGATGTGTGAGTAACGAACCTCCTTGCCCCTGGCTTCTCCGTTGGGTCAAGTTGCGGACGTAGTGTTCCGTCTTTGCTTTCTTTGCTGCCTGCCGTGTCCCACGCGTTCACGGAAGAGGCAGGAGCTGCTGTAGAAAGGGCGGATTTTACGGCAGGCTGGGAACCAGCGCTCTGTTACTGAGCTGCCCGGCTTCAAAGCCCGTGGGACGCCACGCCGCTCAGCTCCTCGTGTCCGAGAGGAAGTCCTCCCCCTTGAACTTGTTCACGATGTGCAGCTACCAGGCTGCTGTCTGAGTTGCCAAGCTGTTGGCATGTGCTTCACTCCCCTCGTGAAGGGTTCCTGACACTTCCCCCCCAGGAGGACGTTTGTGGAAGTGTCCCCCATCCCAGGCTTGTCCTTGGAGGGGGTGGCTCATTGGGACATGGTGCTGCTTAGGTGGTCTGTGCAGGGCCTGCTCACTCTGTGTGTCCTTGGAAAACACTCTGATCTTGTCTTAGCATCCTGGATCCTTATAGAACTGCAGTGAAAATGGTACGCTGTTTCTATTATGATACCCTGAAGCGTGCTGTCAGGGTCAGGCTCCAGCTGGTGTTTTGGGACCGTCGATCTGGAAGTTGGGTTTGAAAGGTGTTACCGGGGCAGCTGGGTGAAAGGTACGGAGGCGCTCTCTGTACTGTTTTTACAAGTTTCCATGAGCCTCTACTTATTCCAAAATAAAAAGTTAAAATCCGTGGAGCTTTTTCTGAGTGAGCAGGATTCTGGGGCTCAGCACGCGGCCCCTCCAGTAGTCCCAGGAGGGGGGAGGGTCACTGGGCACGTCCTTGCCGTGAGCACACCCCTGCGTGTGCCGTGTCCCTGCTTTGGCTCTGCACACGCTGGGGATGGTTCCGTTTCAGACACTCACCCGCATGCAGTCGGTCAGGGTGTGTTTCCAGAGCCACAAGGGCGTGGATAGATGCAGGCTTCTCGGCTGGAGCGTCCCAGGGTTCCAGCCTCCTGAGTGAGGCTCAGGAAGTCCAGCTGTGGCTCCCTGCAGGGCCAGGTGCACGTTGCTCCCGGGAGACGCTCCAGTTCTAGTTGGAGGAACCTCCCCTGGGGCCCAGGGCGCCTCCATCCCAGCACCCCCGGGCCGACGCCCTGCCTGACCTCAGGAAGTCCGGAACCTTTGTGCCCGCGGGCGCGCCGCTGGCCACGCTGGGCATCGGTTGCCTCACGGGGTTAGCTTGCTGGCTTAGTTTTGCCCGTCCTGGTGCAGGGCAGAGCCCTGGGGTCAGGCACACGGGACAATGGAAGAGCTGGACAGGAGCTTAGGAACTGAGACTTTCATGTGGCTAACACCGCATTTTCAATGAATAGCTGAGAGTGATGGAAGAAAAAACACCCAACTGTCCCAAACCTCCACCAAAAAGAGGACAAAAAAGGGACAGTTTACCATCGCTTGTCTATTGTCTGTTGATGGAAAATTCCTTCGGAACATCCCCAACGTCATCATGTTTTGGAGAGGCTCTGTGGGGGTGGGAGGGGGCATCCAGGGTGACCTGCAGGCGGGCGCAGGTCCCAGGCCTTCCAACACACAAAGTAACGGGCGTTTTCTGATTAACAGGGCGCGCCTGGCTTTCGGGGATTCCGGCGGGTTAGTAACGCTCTGTTCTCTCCCTTCTTCGCAGCTGGTCCTTCGGGGTGTTAATGTGGGAGATCTTCACTCTCGGGGGCTCGCCCTACCCAGGGATTCCCGTGGAGGAACTTTTTAAGCTGCTTAAGGAAGGACACAGGATGGACAAGCCTGCAAACTGCACCAATGAACTGTAAGGGCCGTCATCTGTCCCGAGATGCCGTGGGCCCACCACGCCCGTCGCGCTTCTGACTTCCGTCGGGTTTCTAGGGCCCAATTTTCGGACCGTGCTATAGATAGAATCGCTGAGGCTTTCTGGGCTCAGTCCCAGAACTGAGATAGATAGATAGATAGATAGATAGCTACATTGAGAGCCATGCTGCTCATTCTAAGAGGAGCAACATCATTCTGAGGTGTATGCAGGGGGCTTTAAATCCCAGAGGGTGTCAGGCTGCCCGGCCAGGGCCCCCGACTTCACAGAGAGATCCGGGTGACCTGCCCGGGCCACTGTGCTGTGCCTTGCTGTTGACTCGCCTCAGGGTGACAGGTATATTACCTGTGGCCCGCCCTGACACACAGGCCAGAGAGCCGCGGGGCTGCCCGGCAGAGAGTGGGGTCAAAGAACTGGCACAGCCTCCCGTCACTGGTTCTGCGGCCCTGTCACAGCACGTCGAGCGTGGGCGCTTCTGCAGCCTCTTTGTGACCATGGGGGACTGGTCTTACAGTTTGGCATTGACCGCGTTTCCTCAGAGCCAGTGCACAAGTGTCTGGTGCCCTATGGTCTGACCCACATTTTGGTGCAGAGACTCAAAAATGTGTCCAGGGGCCATCCTTAGAGAGCCAGATCTGACTATTAAACCATGGGCCGGTTTCTAGAAAAACCTACCCTGCGTTCTCAGCGGAGTTATGTTGTGTTGGTGACATGCGTGCAGCAAAATAGATGCTTTGCAAAGGACTCCGTCCTCCCTCCCCACCGAGATTCACTAGGAGGAGTGATCGTCCCGGAGCCTGTGGTCTGTTCTGTTCCGTTGCACGGGGATTTTGTGTCTGTCACCCCAGGAGGGCTCCTTGGTGTGCAGTGACATCTGATGAGTAGCCACGTTTTCTAGCATGTTATATAAAGGCATTTATTGTGCTCCTTGTCATTCCTGTGGCCTTCTTTCCAATATAGGAGGTCTGTCGAAACCCATAATCAAGATAAGGCCTGGGAACCTGGGTCTATCCGAGAGTTAATCAGGAAGTTAATGGGCAGCCCAGTGATGGTAGATTAATTCAGAAGAACCTTACCTTAAAGTTGTGGTTTTCAGATTTCATTTAAAAAAAAAAAAAACCAACAACTGAGGAAGCTTTGTCCACTAGAATTGTTAAACGGAAACCCAAAGTATTAGGCACAGAGCCTCGAAATCCCTGTGATGCTAAAAACACAGAGACATGCCTTTCTCAGTAGTATAGGCACCTGCCTCCAACATTTCAGGTAGAGATGTTTTTGTAAATCAAATTGCCTTTTAGAGAAACCGAGCAGTGACTATTTTAGGAAAGCGAATAACCCCCTTCTGATTCAGTTGCCTGAAAGTTCTGATACATATTCATAATTTAGAGCGCATCTCCAGATTGCCTATGCAAGCTGGCTGATAGCCACGAGCCTGGTATTTACACGATTTAATTCACCAAGGGAAAATCCGTTTCTCCCAGGTACATGATGATGAGGGACTGCTGGCACGCAGTGCCCTCCCAGAGACCGACGTTCAAGCAGTTGGTCGAAGACTTGGATCGAATCCTCACTCTCACAACCAATGAGGTAAGACGCTCCTTCCAGAAGCCCAGGGTCCTTGCTTGGGAACCAGGGTGACCCGGTCCATGCAGACTCCCCCGCTGGAGTCTGCAGTGCGGTTTATCATTTTTCCACGGGGGTCAGACAGAGTTAAACTATGTGTTCTTCCTAAATCCTGGTTTTTCTCAGAGCTGCGTTTCTAGAGTTCTGACTCACCAAACCAGAGACCGAGGGCCCTACATGAGGCTGCCCCTCACTGTGGCTTTCGGGTGGGCCCGTTCCAGCACGCAGACATGTGTAGGCGAAAGAAATGTCCAGCTGCAGCCTTGGGGTGGGCGTGGGAAGGAGCTTGGGTGGATCCTGGTCATCGGCGGGGGAGCCGCAGGTGTCCGGGCACCGATGAACTTGGGTGCACTGAGGTCCGGCCCCTCTAGCGTCCACACAACACGTGGCCTGGGCAGCCTCCATCTGTGTGCCTGTGGGTGTGCACCACTTCTTACAGTGAGTGACGTCTATGGCTTTTCAGGGCAAACTTACACCTTTTGCCAAAACATTTATTTTCTGGAAAATAAGTATAATCTCTACCAGCTGTCACTCACTGTCTGAATTCAGCCATGTGCACATCGAGCAGATTCTGTGATCGAGGCACGGGCGTGACCCAAGCAGGAGAGACGATGAGCCCACGCAGGCCAGGGAGACCCCACGGCAGAGAGAAGGTGTTAGTGACCGAATCGGAGGCAGGAAGTGAGGGTGCTGAGGAGTGTTCCTTCCAACAGGGACAACCCCAAACCAGCCCCCGTTGTCCTGAACATCAACAAAGGTTAACACCGCCTGAATACTTTAGAAAGACAACAGTACACTTGATTTCTGTTTGAATAAGACCTTTAACAGTTGTGGAGAGATTTTTTTTAAAAAAAAAAGTCAAATGTTGTGATATGAAGCCATAAGCCAGCAACATTATCCTGTGAGCCTGGCCGTGGCTGATAAAGGGAGAGATTGCATTAAATGACTACAGCTGACCTTCCAAAGTTGAAAGGAAAGGAACAGTTCAAGGGGGAAAAAAAATCAACTTTATTCTCCTGCCAAAATTGTTGTTTCTAGTATAAGTTCCTTTAACCCTAGACTTGGAATTCACTGATATTCCTATTTTTTTCCTATCAGAGCTGAACATTTATGGCTTCATTTAGAGACAGGGAAATCACTCAAGTTCCATTTTAATGATCCTATGTCCATGCTCAACGCTATATATTTATATGTTTACATTTAAAGTGGGCCCATTCATACTGAAATTCACATCCCGCGCCCTCAAATAAAAAAGCAGAATGCCATATTGTCTAACGGATATAAAAATCGAAGTTTCTTTCCTTCTGAAAATCATTACCATATGCTCAAGAAAAGTGGTTCCATTTAGGACAAAATTTCATTTTTATCATTGTAAGCAAAAAGTATTCTTTGATGTGGCGGCTGTGTTTGTTTCCAGTTGCGTGGTTAATGCTGATGTTGTTGGCACTGACACCTCCCCCGTTCTCGGAGGGGGGCTCTGTCTCTTGCCAGCCCTGGCGATAAATTATAGTGGGGTTTTTTGTCTTCGCAAATGCACGGGGGCCAACATTCTGCGGGCTCCTTTCTGATAGCGCTGCGGCCGGCCGCGCTGTGCTCTGCACTTTCTGCCCCGCTGTTGGCAAAGCCGCACGTCCGGGAACGGTCGCTGGCGTCCTGGGGTGGGAGCCGAAAGCCCCAGGGCACCAGCCCCGGTGAGGCGGTGAGACCCCGAAGGTCCCCGGTTTAGTAGAAACCTTTCTGTAGTTGCACAGCAAGGGTCTGTGGACCTTTTCCGTGCAGGGGCCAGACAGTAAATCTTTGCAGCTCCGGGGGCCATATGGTCTGTGTCCCAACAAGTCAACTCTGCTTTGTATCGAGAAAGCCGCCGCAGCCAGCGTGTAAACGAATGCGTCTGTGTTCCGGGGAGGGCTTCATGGGCCCTCGTGTTTACATTGCATGTGGATTCTGTCATTTTATATAATTTCAAATGCCATGAGTTATTCATCTTCTTTAGATTTTTTTCCCTGACCACTTAAAAATGTTAGAAACCACTCTTAGCTCATGGGCCATCCTCTATTTTCCTAAACTTTTATTAACAGTCCTTTGTGGATTTAATATACAAGAGTGTATCCAAGGTTTTTGTGAACCTGTTTACATTTCGAACTCAGAGAGCTTCTGAGAGTAATGAATTACATCTGTGAAATTACCCGCTGAATGAAGACATATTCCCCTTAAATTATCCTAGAAACTGCAATAGTAAAACATAACTCATAAAAATAAATATTTGGGGTCTAAACTATTCAAAGGGTCCTGGGAACCCAATCTTGGGCTTTTCCATTGTGCTGGGGCTCGGATTTGAACCCTGCGCTCCAGTGGGGGGGCACCTACAGGTCAGCCAGGTGTCTGCTTGTCCATAGTTTGCCTGTGACAGGGTCTGAAGGAAAGGGTGGTCTAGAGTAAATGGGGTTGGGGTGTCCAGGAGGGCTGGGTGCAGCCAGGGTGGGCTGGGTCTCTAAGCCCTCAAGGGGTGCCCCTGTCCATCCCACCTCCCATACCAGTGTCTCAAGAGCCTGTGTTTGAAATAAAATGTCTCTCTTCCCTTCTTTCAGGACTACTTGGACCTCAGTCAGCCTCTCGAACCGTATTCACCTTGTTATCCTGACCCAAGATGAAATAAAACGTCTCTCTTCCCTTCTTTCAGGAATACTTGGACCTCAGCCAGCCTCTTGAACAGTACTCACCTAGTTACCCCGACACAAGGAGCTCTTGTTCTTCAGGAGACGATTCTGTTTTCTCTCCGGACCCCATGCCTTACGAGCCAGGCCTCGCTCAGTTCCCACATATAAACGGCACTGTTAAAACTTGAGCGAGCCTGCCCCCCCTCCCCCCACCCCCAAGCGGGCGGCTCCGGGAACCTAGCCGCACTGAGCAGGGAGGCCAATTCACCCAGGAGCTCGTTGTCTCCGCTTGTATATATGGATCAGAGGAGTAAATAATTGGAAAAGTAGGCGGCTCGAGTGTAAAGCGTTTATACAGTGGGACACTGGTCATCTTCGCTAGGAGAAGAGGAATGTCCCTGGGGTGGTGGACGGCCGCGGGCCACCCCACACGCCCGTGACCCACCGTGGGTACTGGCTGTGGACCAGCCGGACTCAAGGCAAACCTGCGCGTTGCCTTCCTTGTGAATTTTGTAATAATTGGAGAAAATATATGTCAGCACACACTTACAGAGCACAATTGCAGTATATAGGTGCTGGATGTATGTAAATATATTCAAATTATGTATAAATATATATTATATATTTACAAGGAATTATTTTTTGTATTGATTTTAAATGGATGTCCCAGTGCACCTAGAAAATTGGTCTCTCTCTCTCTCTCTCTCTCTCTCTTTTTTAAGATAGCTATTTGCTAAATGCTGTTCTTACACAGAGTTTCTTAATTTTCACCAGGCAGAGGTGGAAAGTACTTTTGCTTTCAGGGAAAATGGTATAACATTAATTTATTAATGGATTGGTAATATACAAAACAATTAATCATTTATAGTTTTTTTGTAATTTAAGTGCATTTCTATGCAGGCAGCGCATCGGACTAGTTAATCTGTTGCTCGGACTTAACTAGTTATCAGATCCTTTGAAAAGAGAAATATTTACAGAATATGACTAATTTGGGGAAAGTGGGGTTTTGAATTACGTTTAAACTCTGCTGTTGCGGTTGTTCTGAAACCACCCACACGCCCCCTTTTAAAAGAACTGGTCCATCAGGCCTTCTGTTTTTGATGTGCAGCTCTGTCGGGCCCCTGAGCCCTTTACCTGGACTTCCCCAGACAGATGGGACCAGCGTTCTCTTAAAAAGATGCCTTAATCCATCCCTCAAGGATGGACCTCAGTTGAATGGATCTCGGAATGCACTCCTCCGGCAGCTGGCCTTCTGCCCTGGAGTCGCACAGTAATCAGATTAGCCTGTTCCTTTCGCTGCGTGTTGATAATGGCTTCCAGATTTATTGGCGTTGGAGAAGCCTTTTAGCATCTTCACGACTCATCATAGAAAATTGAAACACTGAGTTCTTCTGCTGATAGTTTGGGGGATACGTCCATCTTTTTAAGGGATTGCTTCCGTCTGCTGCCGGTGGGACCTCACCGATAGATCCTGCCGGACACCGGCGTCGGACAAAGCGGGGCCGAGCTCATTCTGTCTGAAAGGACTGCGTTTTGCTTCCGAAACACCTGTTCACTTTGCCATACCCGTGCACCACAAATGCAGAATACACTGATTTTACGTGTCAATGAAATTGGAGAAAGTATTTAATAAACCTGTTAATTTTTATACTGACAATAAAAATGTTTCTACAGATATTAATGTTAACAACACAAAATAAATGTCACGCAGCTTATTTTTTTAACACTCGTGTCTCACCAAATGGTTTCCTGTACTCGGAGGTGTGGACTCGATGCTGTTTGGTGTGGTCGCAGGAAAGGCAGAGCTGGGGAGTGCTCGTTCGGCACAGACCGGTGACTTGCTGGAGGGGTTGGCGGGGGCCCCATGGGAAATCGGAGGGGATTGGGTCAAGCCCTGGCTCGGTTGATTTCGGGGGCTGCAGGGGCCCCCGCTGTTCCTAGGGGAACAGGCAAGAAGAGGTGTGGGAGAGACTACGACCGTGAGGCACTGTGAAAGGGTAGGGGTCTGCAGAGGGGGGCGGTCAGAAGGTCCTGATCCTGGGGACCTTGAAACCTCTCAGCAGGCTTCCTGGTAATGCACAGCGAGAACTGGCTTCCAAATTTCAAAAACACAACTTCCACAAATTCTAAAGTAATTACTTGTTTCCATGCCACTGAGAATCTGAAGGGAAAGCAGTGTTTTGCTTGTTAACAAATGCGAACCTGTGACTTAAGGTTTTATTGTATCTGCTTGCCCGTTTCCACACCAGCAAGGGGAGGCAGAAGCGGTCTGGCTTCTCCTCAACGCCAGCCACGCTCTCAGAACCTTACGGGGGCGTTGGTGATCAGAAAGGGTCATCTTCAGGGTCTTCGTGGTTTTGGAGGCTGTTGCTGGAGGGAGAGCCTTGCCGGCCATCCGGAGGGTGGTCTTCCATCTCGGGTCTGCATTTACCAGTCTCCTGTGCTGCCTAGCATTTATTTTCCATGGAGCAGCGTTCTAATCCCACCCCAAAGTGTGTGATGTTACAAGTGAAAGCAGCTCTCTGTTACACACATACGGGATGATACCTGTGCAGCCCCCAGGCATCTTCACCTGTGGGATCCCCTGGCCCAGGGTGGAGGATGGACTTGCCAGGCCTGCAGGTGTGTTTAAAGCAGGACCTCACGTCCATGTTCATTCTCTGGAGATCAGTGGTGTGTATTCTATGCTTTTGAGACTGAAGGGGTAGGTTGTGGCTTCTTAGCGGACAAAGTAGATTGTAATCTTACACTAACTGTTGGCCTCCTTAGTTTTAGAATTCTTTTTTGAGAGACAGGTTTGCCATCAAAGGAAAGAAGGTGAAATGGTCCACGAGAAAGGTGGGGAGTACTACCTTCTTTTTCGAGACTTCACCAAATGAACAGAAGGGAGGCGTGATAAGAATCCTGGAGGGTATGCCCACCCGAGTCCCATCCCCAGACCTAAGACAGCCATGGGAATTTTAGTTTGGTGGTAACGTGAGATCAGTTCATGCGCAAAGAACGAGTCGGGGTGTCCTGGTGGAGAAGCGGCAGTGCCCAGGTGGGCACTGTCTCCAGGTGGGAAGGGTGCATTCAAGGGGCTACCTCAGGAAGTTCAGCTGCTGGTGACCTCAGGCAAGCCGAGGAGGGCAGAGAGGAAAGGCATTCAGGAGAGTTCTCTGAGGTCCCTGGGGACCAGGTACCTTACCCACTACTCATCCTGCCTTCCCTCAGGGGGCATCCCTCCCCCAGACCCAGGGAGCAGGTCTTGGATCCCAGCCGGGAAACAAAAAATGTGCAGTTACAGTAAAACATGTCGCAGAGACTTCGCAGCCACGGATTGAAGCCACCAATTTCCAACCACCAATTCTGGAAACGAAGTCGGTCTGCTAGCTTAAAGTTGTAATTGAGGTTCTGGAAAGGGGGGGTACAGAGGTCTCTGCTATGACAGATTAGAAACTTGAGGTTCCCGAGGGTCACATGGCTGGGAAAAGGTCTAAAACTTTTGCAAACAAGACTGCAACCTTACACAGTAGTAGGAGAGAGGCAATGGGTGGTGGGTTGGGACAGAATGGGATTCGTTTATTTCTTAGGGCTGGGCGGTACTGGACGAGCTGTGGATTCAATCTGGACCTTCGTTTATCAACTGTGAGGCTGGTTCCCACCAGCCTCCTTGTCTTACCCTGAGGGCTACCTGGGGCAGCTACGCTCAGCTCCGGCAGACCGTGCTTAATGTTTTTTTTTCCTCCTTAAGAATTTGTGCATTTGTGATTCTTTAAAAAGTGTACTGATAAGGTTATACAATCCTCACTACCCACCCCCACCCCCCCAAAAAAGACGTTCTACACCAGTTAGCAAGCACTCCCCACTTTCTCCTCCTCTCACCCCTGGCAACCACCTGCCTGCTTTCTGTCTGTGGATTTGCCTGTTCTAGCCATTCCCTATAAGCGGAATTGTGCAGTGTACGGTGTTTGTGTCTGGTTTCTTTCACCGAGCTCTATTTTAAAGACTTGCCCATGTTCTGGCCTGTACCACTACTTCATTCCTTTTTTGTTGCTGAATCATCCTCCGTTGTGTGGCTATGTACACATTTTGCTTATCTACTCGTCAGTTGTGGAACATTTGGGCTGTGTCTGCTTTTCTCCTGTTAGGGGTAGTGCTGCTATGAAGGTTCACGTACAAGTTTTTGTGCAGACACGTGTGTTTATTCTTCTTTTGGGTGTCTCTCTACCTAACAGTGGAATGGCTCGGTCACGGGGTAGCTGTTTAACCTTTGGAGGAACTGCCAGGCTGTTTTCCGAAGTGGTTGCACGAGTCTATATTCTCAGTAGCAATGTAGGAGGGCTTCAATTTTTCTACGACCTTGCCAGTGCTTATTATGTGTCCATATTTTTTATTATCGCCTTCCCCATGGGTGTGAAATGTCTTCCTAATTTAATAGTTGAGACATCATTCAGATCCCGGATCAAAGATACGTAATACCTTCCTGGGTTTTCTAGGACGAGGTATGTACTTCAATTACGTGGCCTGGCTTTCGCATTTTTAAAGTGGCCCTTTGAACAAACAGGACCCAGTGGAGCCTCACGGAGTGGAGGGGTTGAGAAGGAGATCCGTCCCATCTCCTTCCTCTTGGCTGAGAAAGGGAAGCAGTGCCCGGTGATGCAAAGGGTGAGCGATTCTTCCTGGCTGGAATAAATGAGGGCATCTCGACCCCATGTCCCAGCTTTATTCCAAATAAAGTCTAGTGAGCAGCCCACCAGGACTGTTAATGCAACATTGCTTACGCATGCACTTCAGAGCTCTGGTCGCGCAGCCTGCGTGGGGATGTTATTTATTTTTTGATGCTTTTGAAGATGAAGGCGAAGTTTATCTTCTCTCACGTTTCATACCCAGGAAGCCTGGAAATGACTTGGCTGGCAGGGACGGCGAGGCCTTCCAGTCTTAAGTGACATTCTGGAATGCGGCCCTTCTTGTGTCCTCTTTCCCTCGGGGTTGCCAGGGAGCTTGATGGGCTCCTGCAAATGGCCTCCAAGTCCTGTCTCGGGGCTCACAGGAGGGGCTGTAGAGGACAGCACGTGGGACGGTCAGTGGCAGTCATTTAGGGACTCCCACAGGCCTGGCTGTCCTCTGAGGACCTTTGAAATGAAAGGTGGTGGGTTTCTTCTCTTGTGCACGGCCACCTCTGGGAGCACGTGGTGGTTCAGGGACAGAATTAGGCTCGAAGTGCATGCGCAGGTAGAGTGCTCCTTTCTGGGGCTCTGAACACCGCCTCCTTTCGGGTTGCGTCTTTCTCGTCTCCCCTCTCCTAATTCCTTAGTTGAGGGCACTGATACTGGATCTCGCCTGTGCCAAAATCCTCAGCAGGATGGACTTGGAGAGGGGCAGAGGAGCCTGATGGAGTCATAAGAATAACTGTGCATGGCGCCGCGGGGGCACTGGGACTATCAGGGGAACACTTTGGAAAGCCTCCGCTTGTCCAACCCCTGTGCTGCACACCGGAAGCTGATACAGAGCCACAGCAACGGCATCGACCATTTCGGCTTAACTGACATCTTCCCTGGGAGGCCTGAACACAGGGCCCGCTCCTAGCATGCAGGCACTAGCAGCCGGTGTATCTCCCTGTGGGCTGATGCACACACGCACACGGTTGTCGAGATAGAGACACGGAAAGAAAAATGGGCGTGCATGCAATTTATAATTGTCGTTACCGATGAAATTGCTAGTCAGTTGTGAATTTCTCCAGGGTCATGTCTGCCCCTCTTTTTATAAAAAAACATTACATACATTTTAAGTCAGTAGAAACAATGATTGAACTATTTAAAAATCATGAAATGGTGTTTACAACATTTAACCTGTTATGTTCCTTTTTTAAAAGAGATTTTATTTGTTTTTGAGAGAGAGGGGAAGGGAGGGAGGAACAGAGGGAGAGAAACATCAATGTGTGGTTGCCTCCCGTGTGCCCCTTACTGGGGACCTGGCCCACAACCCACGGATATGCCCTGACTTGGATTTAAACTGGAGACCCTTTTGGTTAGCAGGCTGGCACTCAATCCACTGAGCCACACCAGCCAGGGCCCCCTTTTTTTGTTTTTAAACAAGGATTTGCTCCACACACACGGCCAGGCAGTGCCCGTGTGAGCTTTCAGGGACAAAGCTGCACTCGCGGGACTGCGCCCACCCAGCTGGCACTGGCCTACGTGCCGCTGGAGGCCCCCTGTCCACCAGCCACGGCAGGGAGAGCAGACCAGGACAGGATAGCTCCTCTCTGGCTCTGCATGGGATGTTGTTACAAGCAAATCAAAATGGGTACCGTGACAGAAGGAAATGTCACATGGAAAAATCAGAAGCGGCCGGACGCGGAGTTTGCAAGGGTTCCGACTGAGGGCTGTGCAGGGGCGGTCCCACAGAATCTGCGGAAGTTGTGAAATTGCCGCGTGACCGGACAGGACGGAGGGGTTGAAATAAACGTCCATTCCACGGACAAGGTCGATAGGGGTTCTGGTTGACCCCAGGCGTCTCTCATTCTCTCTCTCTCTCTCGTTCCTGAGTGCGCCCTGCAGAGGTGCATGTGGGAGAAGACGGCGGGCGGTCCTTTATCGTGGTTCGGGGTCTTGACTCGCTGCCCTTCCTTCTGGAAGATGGTGAAGTGTATCTTTGTATGCGCTAACACAGCAGGAGAGGAAACTGGACACTTGAGCTCTCCCTGGCATCGTCTCGCTGTGCGCTGGATTTGGATTCGACCAGAACGCAGAAGGTCCTGGTTCGTCGCTGGCTGTCACCCAGCAGCAGGCAGAGCCATGAAAGAAAAAGGCCAAGTCCGAACATTAAACCACAGAAAGGGCAGTTATGCCACTGGGCTGGGTCTGTGGTTGGGGCGGGGGCCTGTCCTGCTCTGGGGGACATGGATTGGGGGTGGGGGAGCTAAGACCCGCAGGCCAACTCTGGCCCGGTGCCTGCCTCTCTCTCCTGCTGTGAGCTGAGAAAGGCTTTTACAGTTTTAAATGGTTGAAAGAAAAGAAAAAAAAAGATGCATCTGGTGACATGTGAAAATTATATAAAACTCAAATTTCAGTGCCCGTAAGTGAAGTTTTATTGGGACACATCCGCTCGCTCGCGAAGGCATTGCACATGTATTAGGTATTGTGTTAGGTAGTTATGACGGAGACCGCGTGGCCCACAAAGGCTGAAAATACTACAACCTATTGCTTTTCATGAACAAGTTGGCGACCGCTGGCTTAGGCAATGATGTCCCAGTTGGACCAGGCCCATGCAGGTGACTTGTGGGCAAGCATAGCAGCAGGTAACAAGCTCCTGAAACTGGGTGATGCTTTCAAGATTGGGGTCCACCTGAAAGAGCGTTCTGGGATGAAAGTCAGAAAAGACAATACCCTTTGGCCAGGCGGGATGTTTTCAAATCCTTTGGAGACAGTTAGCGGCCGATGGGATGTGTCTCAACGGGCCTGCCTGGCGCCGTTTCTCCCCTGGAGCGCCGTGTAGCAACATGCCCGGTGCCCTTCCAAACAAGGTTGCCACAGAGATCCGCAAACCAAAGGCTAAATAAATAATGGGGTTCTTCCAGAAGGAGGGAAGGTGAGAGGTTGACGTTTGGAGCTGAGCGATGCTTGTTTGGCAGGAAGTGAACCTGATCTCTTCCAGCTAAGGAGCCCCTTTGCAGCGTGGCGCTGTGCGCCTGGGCAGAGCTGGCACGCCGCGCTCGGGGACAGGGGGCTCGCTTCCCAGTCACCTTCGCCAGGTTTCACTTTCCATTGCTCCGGTGTTCTTGCGTGCATGAAGATTTTCACGGATGAGAGAGCAAGCACACATCCTTCTGGGAACACAAAGGCGGTCCCAGGGCAGCTCACGTTGGGGCCACCTTAGTTCACCTAGACACACAGCTCAGTGTGACTTCTATTTGCTTCCCGATAACCGGAGTGAAAACCATCGCGAAAGGTCAGATTGCTGCAGGCTTGATAGGACAACCACGTGCTCCATAAATCAGCAGGCAACTTCCCCACGTAAACAGATCCGGGAAAAAAAAAAAAATCTCCATAGGCAATAACTGGGTACAGGTAATGGAGACTGGTAATAAAAATGCTTGGGTCTGGTTTCAGCTTGTCCCTTGTCTTCTAAACGAGGTTGAAAGCCAATCAAGCACTAAGCCCTTATTTTTCTGACCTGCACGCGGGAGAGTCTAGTCAAGTGCAGGCTATGTGAGCGGCAGGGGACCCCTGGGAAAGGAAACCGGGCGTGGGTAGCTGCTCTGGGGAAGCAGAGCCTCTGGCAGATCCCCAGAGTGAAAGCCTAGAGCCTTTCAAAGGCTGGGGAGGGTGCGAGGGAGAAGGCAGGGGTGTAAGTGGTGCCCCTTGAAAGGTGCGCATTGTTGGCCTGCCCTGATTTACACGGCACCTGTGGGCCCACGGCGAACCTGAGAAGGGGCCCCGGGGCGGCGGCGATGGGGCAGGTGTTTGTGGTTGCACGTGTGTGTCTGCATACACACCATCGTAGACTAGGCTTTTCGCAGCTTCCCCGAACAATCAGAACATTCCGGGTTCTGGTGGCCCTGTGACGTGGGGCCTCCTGGTTATTTCAGACCTCTCGTGGTCCAAGTGCATCTTGGAAGGAGCGTTCCAACCAGCTCCGAGGCTACAGAGGGGCATGCTAGCTATTAGGAAAGAAGGAAGGGTGTGGGCATGGATGGTTCCAGAATTTCTTCAGAGTGGGAGTCAAGGGTCTGAAGTTGGCCTGGAAAGGGGTCTGGGAATTGGGGAATTGACTTGGAGCTGCTTTTGCACAGCAAACACACAACTTTGACGCAAATCGGTGCTTTTGTTGTTGTGTTGTTGCATTTGAGGGGTTGGAGATCGGACAAGAAACATCAAAACTCCCAAGCCGCCCGACCCTGGCCCACAGCTACTGAGAGGTCTACTTAGCTTGAGAAGTTTCAACGTTAAGCCCTTCCCACCAGACAGAAGAAGTTCTAACCCCTCCTGACCAGGCCCACCCCCCACCCTCACAGGTAGGAAGGGACATGAAATGTTCTCTCTGTTTCCCCATAGAAGCCCTGCCCAGTGGAGTCCAGGAGCCGGACTTCAAACCCAGCTCAGCCATTTACCAGCCGTGTCACTGGCCCCGGGCAAGTCACTGGTCCCTCTGAAACTCAAGGTTTCTCACCTGCAACGTCTGGGCCCCACCTCCCGACACAGCTGTTGTTAGGGAACTTCGGGCAAGCCCTGGAGAAAGGAAAAACACGGACCAGGTGGAGGGGTTCCTGTGCGCATGCGTATAAGTGAGAACCAGCAGGGTCTGCGCCCGGAAGAAGACGCCTCCGGCCAGACCAAGGGTCACGCCTGAGCTGTGGGCAGCAGGGCGCCGTGTCTCCAGGCCCGGGCAATGCCCACGCCATCCGCTTTTTCTACGCCTGGTGTCCCAAGAGAGCAAACGCCGTCGAAGAGAAAGGACAGAACCCCATTCTCTTTGCAGGTGATGAATCTGGTTCGTTTTTAAGCTGAGTTATGTGGAAGGGGGATGGGCCCCGCGGTTGAAGCGAGCCTTTCGGAAGAACAGAAATGTGGTTCAGCTTCGGGCAGACTGAAATCCAGCCGGAGGCAGCACCCACCGGCTGAATGTGGCCCTGGGGGCGTGTAGAAGGAGCGGCTTGAGAAGGTGCTGGTAACGGCCCATTTGGGGTTTTACGGCCCAGAAATGGGCTGCCTTTGCTCTCGGAGACCAGCCACGTCTCCCCATGGCCTCCTCCTGGCTGTGCGACCTGGGGTAAGATGCTTAGCACCTCTGAGCCTCTGTTTCCTCATATTCGAGACACAGGCAAGGCAATGGCCCAGGGTGCCCATCTCCCGGGCTTGCTGTGAGGACCAGGGTGGCAACAGAGCTGAGAGTTGGCACCTGTGCGGACCCCTTTGTGGTGCCTGGGGGTGGGAGCCCCGAAGGCCGTACATCCCTCCCACCTCACTGGGCCTGCAGTTTATTAGCTCTCTTTCCAGCTGGAGGTTAAGGAGCCTCATGAGAAATCACACATTACCCATGAGAATGGTACAGCGGTCTTCCCCGACCGGAAGTCCCGAATTCACTGTGAGCTCCAAGTGGCCTCTGCTTTCCAGAAAATTCCTTTTTCGTGTTGAATGGTTTCTAGCAGCTGAGCGAGTGCGTAGACTCTGAGGCTGTAATGGCAGCCGCTCTTGGAGTGCCCCGTGGCACGTGCGCTGCCCCGGACCGGCCCTCACCTGGCCCGCCTCGCTCGCTGATGCGCCTTCCCCGGGCTCAGTAGGTGCCCGAGCCGGTGACACCTGAGTGGAACTTGCCTACCCAGGGTGGGTCATCTCCTCAGCTGGTCAGACAACAGGTGGTTCCTGTTTTTCTGCCTCTGCGTGCCCTCAACCAGCTGATGCAGTTATTTTCCTAACGTCCAGGTGAAAACCACAGACTTTCCAGAAGGAATGCTCGCTTTCTCTCCCAGTTGACCTGGTTGCAAAGGAAAGTCTTATTTTCTTAAAAAGTCGAGATCTCGCTGGGGCGAGGGGTGGCGGTGTGTGGACAGGCTGGTCAGCATTTCCATTACGAACACTTTCCTGGGCTTTAAAACCCGGCCATAAAGATGTGTTTTGAACCCAAATTGGTCCTCCCCCAGTGGAACCTGGGAATCTTTACTTCAAGGACTCTTTCAAAAGATCCTTCGCTCTCGAAGTGCAAACATGTGCGGTCTGCACCTCTCCAGACCGCATTTGGGGTTTGGGATTTTGCTACATGACATTTTTCCAACCTATCATTTTAAAGCCACCATCTCCTATATTTATTTCCATGGTTAAAATGGATATTTTCTCTTTTTCTTGTGAAGAGAGGGTTGCATAAAAGGGGACTTTGTCTGCCCTTCCCAGTTGCCTTGGCGGTGCCCCAGAGTGGCCGTCTCTTAAGTGGGTGAATTTACGTGCGCCGGCAGAGGTGAGTGGGCATGAGTCAGCTAGGAATTAGGAGGAGGCTGCATCCCCGGCTGTGCTTTGCTGGTGCTCTCGTTTTGGGCCTGGCCTGGCCTTCGCCGGCATTTATGGTTTGACTCGGTGATCTTGGCTGTTTTAGTTATCCAGGCTCGATACGATTGTTCTCGGAAAATTTTGAACATGCGCTCTGTATCACTTATCGACGTTCCTTTTGCAAAGAATTCGTTGGCATGTGAGGTGTGAAGAGGTAGCCTACAGGGAATGCAAACTTCACTCGCCCAGTGCGTCTCCGTTTGCTGCGTTCACGCCTACCTCCTCATGCTGGCTTTGCCTCCTGACATGGCCAACGCCAGCCACCCAGGCTCCGGGGCTGGAGAGTGTACGTGGCCTTGACTCTTCCCTCCCTCCTCTCCAGGACCCAGTCAGCCGCTTCCTGTCCCCTGTCCTCATGAAAACACCCTGACTCGATCTCCCTCTTTCCCATGGTCATGGCCGTGGACATGGCTGTACCGGTGTCCTCACCCCCCTCTCACCTGGGCTCAGCCTCCTGACTGGCCTGGCTGCACCTGGGTCTCTCCACCCATGCCTCCGCTCTAACTTTTCGCCCTAAAACATCCCATCTCATCCCATTGTCTTGCTTAAAAACTCGATGGCTCTTGCTGTCTCGGGATAAAAGCCAAACTTGACAGTACGACATACTAATCAATTTTCCAGACCTGTCGTACAAAATGCCCTGCTTACGTGCTTTCTGTGACTGTCACCTGAAGCCATCATTCCATGGACAACCAGGCCCTTTCCTAAAATCAGCACTCTGTTCTCTGTATCTAAAGGGCTCGCCCAGACATCTTCCTTTGGCAAACTCACAGCCCGGATCAAACGTCCCCAGCCCTCAGAAGGCTTTCTTGATCTCTTCCAGGTGGAGCTGATACTTCATGCAAAGCTCAAGGAGAGTATTTGTCAGGTCGTGACTTATCTTTCTTGGGGTCTTATCTCTCCCTGGACTACGAACACTTTGAAGATAAGGGCCTAGATCTTTCTTGATCTCTGCATTTCTGTCACCTAATCCAGGGCCTGACCCCTTGGAAGTGCTCCATCAATGTCCTGTGCATTGAATAGTCATTGCTAATATTTATAAAATGCTTGGAATGCACCAGGTGCCATTTCAAGTGCTTTACATGTGTTAATTTTCCCAGAAACCTTTGAGGTATAAGCACTCCTAGAATTCCATTTGCTGGCGAGGAGACTGAGGCACAGAGGGGTTAAGTGAGTTCCCCAAGGCCACACAGCCTAGATTCAAGTCAAGCCACCTGAGCACTGACCCTGCTACTGTCTGGCTGAATCCTGACATTATTCGGTTTTCCAGTAAATGAGTCCCAAGTCAAGTGCCCTGATCAACCTTCGAATAGATTTGAGGTGAAGGTCACAGCAGGGACTCAAACCCCAGGTCCATTCCTGACCCTACAATTTTCATCTCGGACTGCGGACCGAAGGTTTAATCTCTCTGTGCTTGTCACCTCCTTGGCTCCCAGCCCTGGGCGAGCCACAGGAGGCCTGGTAGCAAGGTTGATAAACTGCTGGCTCGCCTTTGGGAACAAATCATCTAAAACCTGAAACCCTGACCTAAGCAAACACTGTCTGGGGATGTGGACACACTGACCCTTCGCCATCACCCTCGTTATTTGGGAGCCTCTTTGAGGTCAGAGTTGACCTTGTGCTGGTCTGCAAGCCCAAGTGTGAATGATAGTGTTCTGCACTTTTGTCCAGGGTGCAAACGACCCGGTGGGACTGTTCGTGGGGCTGACGTTTCCCCAGGAACACCAGTCAGGAGAACTGTGGTAACTGCCTCGTTCCCAGGAGGATCCAGATGGCATTCACCTGTTCTGAATGTCGCGGTACAGTCTTCCCTGGATGTGGGGGCCTGAACTAGGGCTCTTCCCAGATCTCTTCCACCTGGCCCAGGAGCCGGGGTGGGGCAAACGAGGCCCCTTAAATAGAGGGTAAAGGGAGCTCATGGCTGGGTGTGCTGGAGAGAACAGAGACGGGAGCAGGCCTCACCTGGGTTTCGGCGCTGGCTGTGCTGTGTCACCGAGTGTTTGTTGCTTGTCCCTCCAGTGCAATTCCCTCCCCTGACTTCTTCCAACAGTCCCCGTGGTTTTCCTGATCTGTATGGTCCTGGGAACATGGATTTACCACCGGGCCCCAGGCATGGACCCCCAGGCCAGGCCAACCAGCACCCGCTGGCTGCCCCAGCGGCCGTCATGGGTCAGGAGTGGACAGGAGACCTCAGTCAGTCCAGTCAGAGCACCTCTGCTGGGAGTCAGGGCAATGAGACTCTTTTCCCTCTGCATGTGCTGGGGCAATCCTGCAACCCCGAGTGCTTGTCAGAAATGCAAAGTCTTAGCCTGACCCCCGCCAGACCTGCTGAGTCAGACTCTCTCAGCCAGAGCCCAGGCCACAAGCCTTCCAGATAATTCTGACAAGCACTCCAGTCTAGGAATGTCCTCTCTATTTCGTTCAATTTACAATTAAAAAAATCCCCAAAACAGGTACAAAGAAGCAAGGTGACTTGCCCACAGTCACACAGCTGGTGAGGAGCCGGAATCTGGCTTTGCTTCCGCCCACACCGTTTAAGGGGGCATCCCAGTGTTTTCATTAAATTATAAAACTATTCTAGCAACAGTCATCGCCCCTCACCTTTGGAAGGTCCTCCCCGGCCCGGCCCTGTTCTCCAGAGATGAAAATTTTCGTGCTCCGAGGTTGTACGGGGTGAAGCCTCCCTCTTGCTCACATGCTGTATCACAGACTCGAGGTCAGCTGTGCTTAGGAGACCTCAGGGTGGGCAAGGACCTCGTTCTGCCTGCAAGGCAGGTCCACCTTGGTCGGAGACCCAGGGCAGGCTGGGAGGATGGTGGTTGCCATCATTTCAGGGTCAAGCTGTTGGTCTCTTGGCTGGCTCCTTCAACTTGATCTGGGCTCCCCGTGTTGGCTCGCCACCCCAAGGCTCTGCTCCGTGTGTATGTGAGGGTAGGTGGCGGGGGGAAGCTGGGTCCTGGCCAGAGCCGTGGCTCCAGTCTGAGAGTCCAGGCATACCTAAGTCGTCTCTCATGGCTCCCCAATGCCATATTAGGCTGCCCCCTCGGAAGGGTGGAATCTCTGACTCATCCTTCCCCTCCCCCACCCCTTCACTCCTGCCAGTTTTGGCCAAGATTAGATTTCACTCAAATCTGCGGGTTCTAAGGTTTATGTGCTATTTCAGTTTGGCAAATGACTCCTCGTTTTGAGTCAGGGAGAAGAAGCCCTTTTTCGAAAGGAGCTTGTGAAGGCTTCTTGGCGGCTCAGTGTTCCCTGTGACCCAGAAGGTGGTCACCCCACCGCATGGGGACCTGAGCGAAGCCGACTTGCTTTTCTAGTCCATCCTGGAGTTAGTGGGAAGCAAGGAGAGTCTCTTGTCAGAATAACAACAAAAACAACAAGCGACCCTCCTCGAATGTCCTGCCGGTGCTGGGTGCCCCTCTGCATTTTACCAGCCCACAACCTGGCCCCCCAGTTTGACAGCTCTCCCATGTTAGGGATGAGGAAACAGGTTCAGAAGAGTCAGGTCTCAGGCCGTGGTTTTGCCACGGTGGCAGGCCAGGCTCTCGGGAAGAGGCAGGGGCACTGCCTGGAGGTGTGTGGTCTCTGTCCCTTGGCCCCGGGGTTTGGAGCGGGAATCCGACAGAGCTTTCTGGATGTGGGCATCCGAACAGGACATGGAGCAAGAGGCGCAGAATCAGGGAGAAGGTGGAACAGTTAGGGCCGAAGGACTGGAGCCTGGGCTGCTCTGAGTTGCCTGGGAGACGCTGATGGTTGGTGTCCCCGGCCGGCCCTGCCTCTGGAACAAGGGCACCGACCACCTCCTGCTGCGTTATCTTTGGCTCACGGTTCAGATTCTGGGAAAAAAACCTGTGCTGTGTGCTCTGCTGGACTCAGGTTGCCCCTCTCTTGACTTGGGCAGGGCAGGGCATCCTGACTGTTGGTCCCACCAGACTGCATCCATGTTTCCAAAAGGTATCTGGATGCTGTGAGTGAAAGAAAGGGGCGGAGCATGATGTTAGATCTGGCGCCAGGCATGCGCACAAGGCTCGGTGTTGATGGGGAGGTTGCCAGGCTTCAGTCCTGTCGCCGTGGGTCTTGTCGCCGTGGGTCTTGTCGCCGTGGGTCTTGTCTTCCTCTCACAGACACTGGGGCGGCCCAGCTGCGTTCTCAAGGACGGCAGAACCGAGGACACTGGTGTGCAGCAGGCTGACTGCTCTTTCTGAAAGGCAGCTTTTGGAGATGGGCCAGTGTGATGGAGGCTGAGAAACGACAGCCTCATCGGGCTCCGGCCCCTCCCTCAGAGCATAGCCCCACCCCGCTGGGCTGCAGCTGGCAGGGTGTGCCTGGTGGGAAGGGGTGTCATTCAGGTCGTTTGTGAGAACTCGCTGCAAGTTCTCTAACCCTTGCAGTTCTGCGGCATAAACGACCAGCAGATAACGAGAGGGGGCTAAACCAAACTACTGCCCCTGAGCTTTCGAAGAACTGGAGAGGTCTCAGGGTCAGAGCTGAGCTGGTCTCAGAGATGCCCCAAGTTGACCTTTCTACTTCCGAGAGGGAAACTGAGGCTGAGAGTAGAAGGCCCGAGGTGGTACCATCAAACTGACAGTCTCCTCCCAGCCACCATTCCATTCAGTCTACCAGCCACCACTTATTAAGCCCCTACTGTGTGCACAGCTCTATGGACGCACCAGGACTTACCCACCCACTCTCCCAGGGAAGAAAGAAGGAAATGAAAACATAATGGAAGGCTGTAGGTGAAGGGTTTTAACCACAGGTCTCCTGTGAGCACTCGTCTGGCTTCTGAGGGACCCATAGGCTGGCATCCCTGCCCTGAGAGATACTGTAAAGCTCAAATATTTAACAAGGACAGAGGCTGGCAGAGCAGGCCGGGGCCTCGGCGTGCACACACAAGCACACACGGGTGGCTGGGGTCTCTGTGGGACCTTCCTCCTCCGCCCCCTCAGGGCTCCTGGGAGTGGGGGTTGGTGGAGCACCTGCTACATGGGGAGAGGGGGTCAGGCGGGCTCTCGTGTGCTGGGCTTGGCCGAGGTTTTTGAGAATGAAGCATTTAAAACTCCGCAGCAATGGCGAATTCCCACCGGGGCCTTGGCTGCTCCGTGCCCAGCAGCTCGGTTACCTTTCTCTGCACCCATGCTAATCCTCGTGCTGGTCCTCCAAGTCCAGGGCCACGGACCTGTTTCCCATCCCTGCCCTGGAGCCTCTCTCTGCAGAGCCAGAGGAAAGCGCCCAGGGCCGGTTCGGGGCTCTGGCTCAGCACGGACACCCTACGTACAGTAAGGATAAGAGATGAGTTGTGTCCTCTCTCCATTGGACCCCGGTGGTTGGCCCCCACTTTCTGTTCCCAGGCTAACGCTCAAATTGCACCTGCGCAGAAATGCTTGATGCACTTGCCGGGCAAACATCTTAGTTCCATTCTGGGGCCACAAAGTCATCACAAGGGGAAATTATGCTTTGGTGAGGTAGAATTTAACAAGTACATGGCGGCAGTGGCTTGTGGTAGGTTTGAACTTGAAGTTCAAGCCCAGGTCTCCCCTTGGGCCAGCTACTGAACTTCCCTAAGCCTTAGTTTACTGGTCTATAAAATGGATAGACTTCTGATGCCTATCTTCCTAAAAGGGATCTGAGAATCAAATAAATAAAAGACACACACATACACACTGGGTAAGCCTCAAAGTACTGAGAAAATTCTAGCTATTATGATTACGTGACCCCTTGATATGGTCCATTTGGAAAAAAAAAAGCCTAACCTTGATGATAAAAAGGTTAAAAAAAAAAAAGAAAGAAAGAAAAATTTAGTAACCTAAATTTGGCTGTTTTCTCTTGAAATGAAGTTAGAATCCAACAGCAGAGCCGGGGAAGCTTGAACTGATCAGGCGGTCTCCCTGGGGCCCACTGCCCTTTTCCAGGAGCTGAGCACGTTTATCTCGGGGCCCTAACACAGCGGGCGGGGGCCTTTCCGAGTGAGTGTTCCCCCTCCCACAGAGTGACCTGGGCCGGAGGGCTTGCCCAGCTGCTGTTATCTTCAGGGCGTGCCTGCTCAGAGCAGAGGGGTGGGGACACAGCCACCCAGAACAGCAGGGGCAGGAGTCCTGTGCCGGCAGCCAGGCCTGGAACCGCCGGGGACCTGGCTTGTCTTTGAGGACTCCCTGAGTTGCGGCAGCAGGATGGGCGTTCACGAAATCGCTCTCTGACCCGACTCCTACCTGGAGAACACGGGAAGCTTCCCAACCTGGGAAAGGGGACTGAGCAAGGGGCTCACTCCAGGTCCCTCTGGCCCAAGGATGGGGAGACCGGTGCTCCGTGCCGGAAGAAGGCAGGGTCAGCTGAGCTGTGCCCAGAGAGAAAGGGACTCTTGGCACAGAGGAGGGGTGTGGCAGGGGGAAGCCCCTCAGTACATGGGAAGAAGTTGGGAGAGAGGAGCTTTTAGACTTGGGTTTTTCCACTCTTTCCACCCTTGGGATGTGGGATGAAAACCCTAACAGTGCTTCATAGAGAGGAAATCCTCTGGAACCCTGACTCTGCGCCCTGCAGCTCCACCAGCTCAGGGGCTGGCCTCTCTGGATCTCCTTGGGCTCCCCAGTCGCTCCCATGTGGGCCCCGCTCAAATAATTGTTAGTCTAATGGTGGGGAAATAGTGAGAGCCCAGACGTGCAGCAATTGCTCGGAATCCTCCTCTGCGCGTAGGAGCTGGGCTGACACTGTCCGTCGGCCCCTCTGGAACTCTGTCCGTCCTCCCCACCTCTCTCTACCCCAGAGGCCGGCGTGTGTGGGCACCCCAGCAGGCTGCTGGCTTCCACTGGCTTTGTGACCACAGAAAGGGAACAGTTTGGGGGACCGATTCCTTCCACGTCCACCCCCAGCTACCTCCCCGTGAGGTCACCTCAGGCCGCCGTTGTCCCTGGACCCCAGGTTCCCGCTGCTCTCCGAGGGTCGGCATCCTAGGCTCCACTGGGGTTCAGAAACTGCGCCGGAGGGTGGTAAGACCGCTACTCGGTCCCCATGTTTCTGCGCCATCGCTGGGTCCCCCTTACACCGCCCACACCCTTCTGGAATTCTCTCTCTCCAGTCTGCCTCTGGTTCCCGCTGAGCTCCCCATGATGCCACCCCCTGCGACCCCCTCTCCTTCCTGTCGCACCGCCTGTGATTTATCTTTCCCGTCTTGCCTCTCGCGGTCACAGCGAACTCTGCTCACTCCAGTTCTGCCACTGCGCGCGTGCCCTGCACGGCAGAAGCGCTCAGCTCTTTCCTGCCTGCCCGGAGTGGCCAGAGGGTTGCTTGTCCGGAGTCTGTGTGGAAATCCAGACGCTGGAGTTCTGCCCCAGGTCTATTGTGTCCAGACCTCTGGGTGGGGCCCGGGGTACCGATCAGCAGACGAGGGTTGAACAGCAACAAAGGAGATGGTTGGCATCTGTGTGTTCATGGGTTTGACACACGAAGGTCCCGTTGATGGTAATTTGATTGCAAGAGAAGCTTGATTTCGGATGTTGTCACTTCAGCGACTCTCTGCTCATTCAGTGTGGACAATGGGCGTGGGCGTGCGTGGGTGTGCGCGAGTGTGGCCACATCTGTAGAAAGACTCTGCTCGCTGCTCCTCCCCAGGCTTCACTCAAGCTAACTTCCTGCGGGAACAGAAGAGAAATGTCCTTCCCTTCTGCTCGTGTCCAATAAATGCCCCCATCTTTCAGGGCCCACCAGCGGCAGCCCACCTCTGCTCGCTGCACTTGGGGTGGGGGAGGGGAGGGAGAAGGGCCCTCAGCTATTTACTGTTGCTTCACGCACATGAGAACACACACATGAGAACAACCCCACTGTATGGGAGGGTGGAAACTAAGTTTTACATTTTCCTCCTCCTCCACCTTGTGCTGTTTGTTGATTGCCTCATCTTCACCAGGGACCACGCAGGATGGTTTTTTTTTTTTTTTTTTAATGTCAGGTCATCGATCTTTACAACCCTCATAAGGTAAACATTATCATCACCATTTTACAGATAAAGAAGCCAAGGCTCTGGGTGGGTGGGTGGCTGGCTGGCTGGGTGGGGGGGTAGGTAACTCATGCAAATGGCAGGATTGGGTTTTCGACCCAGGTCTGACTGCAGATCCTTTGTTATAAGTCAGCTATTCTCAAACTCCGGTCTCAGGACGCCTTTACATGCTTAAAAATGATAGAGGATTCCAAAAAGCCTTGGTTCCTGTGGGCTCTATCTATTAATATTTGTCCTATTAGAAATTAAAACTGGGGAAAAGATTGAAGTATTTATTTCACATAAAATAACAAACCCATCACATATAAAACATACGACTTTTTCATGAAAATTAACTATATTTTCCAAAATAAGGAAAGTGGCGGCATTTTATAGTTTGCGAAACTATTGTTCATCATAATAGAAGACAAGCTGGATTCTCGCGTCTGTTCGTCATGTGTTGGATCTGTCATGACACCACAGGTCACGCAGGCTCTGGGACACTCCACCGCGTACTTCTCAGACGATAAGAGTGAAAAAGCCACGTAACACTTTCTTTCCTTCTTTCTTTTTTTTTTTTTGCAAGAGATTGAAATTCTTTTTTTCTTTTTTTTTTTACTTCTTTCATTTTATTTATTTATTTTTAATATATTTTATTGATTGTCCCGTTTCTCCCCCATCATTACCCCCACCCTGCACACCCTCTCCCGCCCACATTCCCCCTTTTAGTTCCTGTCCTTGTGTCATAAGTTCTTTAGCTTCTACATTTCCCACACTATTGTTAGAAACATCATCTGAAACCCGAGGGGTGCCTGGGTGATCCTCGGGGAACCTTTGTTCTCAGTTGATAAGCTTTGTCCTTTCTTTCTGTTCTCGAAGGTTCTGGCTACTTCTCGTCTGTCTTCAGCACAGTCTGGACCTCACGCGTGCCCACCTGTTGTTGGGCAGAGTGAGGGTTAGGGCAGGGGGCAGCCAGTGGGCTCGGCTCTGCTGGGGGACTCCTGGGGAAGGGGCTGCGATCTCCGCACCGCGCCGGGGGCCGCGGGAGGGAGGCATGTGTGGTCTTGACCACGCTTCACGGGAATGTGCGAGCTCAGCTTTCTGATGCTCCTATGACCTGAATGAATTACCATCATTTATTTTCCAGGGAAGAAGAAAAATATACACACTTCTCTAACGAATGGTAAATCAAAATACATCCCTGTGGGCTGGGGGAAGATAGGGATGAGGAGGCAGAGCACGGGGGATTTTCAGGGCAGTATAAGTATTTTATATGATTCTATGATGGTGCATACATGCTATTATACAACTGCCAAAACCCAGAGAATGTACGTCACCAAGAGGGGGTTACAATGCGAATGATGACTTTCGTTAATGTGTCTATACCAGTGCCTCAGTTGTAACAAATGAACCACACTGATGCAAAATGTTGATAATGTGGGAAATAACAGAGGGAAGGGTCAGAGGGTATATGGAATTCTCTGTACTTTCCCCGCATTGTTTTCTGTAAACCTAAAACTGCTCTTTTAAAAAAACAACAAAAAAACACACAAAAAAACCCCCCTGCCAGTCTGGGCATCAGCCAGGGGCTCTGTGTGGTTTGGGGGCTGGGATGGTCGGTCCAGCGGGAACCCCCGGACCGCGGTCCTGACTGCGCCCACGGCACTGGGGAAGGACACCCACTCAGGCATCTTGGTCCCGCCCAAGACTTCTCTTGGGATCTTTCTCCCATTGTCTGCAGCTCCCAATAGTCTACAGTAGCATTAACAAGGATTTGGAGGGTGTAATTCTGGCAGTGAGACTAGTAATTAGAGGATTGTTTCAAAGACTCCTGGTGTTGTTTAATTACTTGAGAACTGTGAGCCCATCACCGCAGGGATAATGGCCCCTCTGCAGCACAATGAGGCAAGAGCTCCGAGTGTCTGCCGGCAGGGGCTGCCGCCCTGAGATCTGGGCAGGGTCCCAGCTCTCTGCCCGGCCTGCTGGGACTTCCTAGGGCTGGGACCCTGACCGGAGAGTATTTGTGACTGTGGGGTGGGTCAGAACACTCGGCCGGCCGAGGGGTGTGGACTGCTAGCCGGTCACCTAGACAGACAAGCGTTGGCTTGCTGTGACAGCGCTTTCCCTCCCCCCAGTCCTCTTTTACGCAAGCCAGGTCCGGAGAACGGAACGTGTTACTGCCATCCTTGGTTCCTGGGGCTCTGGGGGCCTCGGGGCTGGGACTGCGGTGAGGCAAGAGGGTCACCTCGGTGCCAGTTTTGAGGAGGTACAGTAAGTGCAGGTGCCGCACCGGAGGGTGAGGGCCTTCTGCACCTGAGGTGCCTTGCTTGCTGCTCCGTAGTCCTGGCCCTGTTGTAAAATATGCCTCACCTCGATATCTGTTTTACTGATTGACTGACTGTTTTTGAGAGTATGTTTATTAAAACTGGGGACAGTGAACCAAGGAAGGGCTTGGGATAGAAGCAGCACCGAGAGAGCCTGGGTGGGACCGCTTTGGCCGACTGAGAAGTTGAGAAAAGGGGGCCGTGGAGACAGGCTCAGGGGGTCAGCCCAGGACGAGCTGTCGCTGCCCACTGCTCCCCTGGTTGCAAGTCTCGTGGGGTCCCTTAGGAGATGCACATCTGTGAGGCGGGGAGAGAGGCATGGGTGTGCTCCCAGGGAGGCAGAAGAGCTATTTTACTCTCCAGACGTGTCACCTGAGTCACACACACTAGAAATGACGCTCAGGGTGGTCCCCTCACCTGCGTGCATCTAGCTGCCCAGCTCCTTCGGGGCTGGCTGTCTCGGGGAAATGCGCTTGACTCTGGAAGTTTCCTTCCACGGCCCAGGGAGCGCACAGGCTCCCAGATAAAAACATACACAGGAGACAATGAGGGGCTGTTCTGCGACTGAAAGTGGGGACCCCGGTGACAAGGCGCGGGGAGGCTTTCTCGTGTGCTTTCAAAAGACTTTGGCTTTTGGGTTGGGGACAGGTACTGCGGTGAGCCTCTCAAAGAATTTATTTGTGTGTGTGTTTGGTTCTCTCTTCGCTCAAGCTTTAATTGGTAATATTATAACTTGCCACTTAATCATTGACCTAAATGAGTTGTATTTTTATCTCAGCAGGAGTCTGGCTGGGCCGGGAGAGCTGTGGCAGCTGAGGGAGAGGGAAAACTCTTAGTAGAATATTTGGGCTGGCAAGTGATAGCACTTCTGCTCTGAGATAAGATGGAGACTTTTTGCAGCTATGTTTTAAAATCATAAAAAAACCAGCGTCTCCTGCGGGAGATAAGCAGTGGAAGTTGGTGGGCAGCATCGGGAGCTGTAAAACGGTGGGGGAGGGGTGAGAGCAGGGCGCCCGAGATTACTGCTACACCCAAGATTGTAAGTAATTCAGGGTTTGGAAGTTTTCTCCAGGTGCACAATGGACTGCTCAGTATCTTGGATTCTTGCACTGGGGTCAGGTTAACTATTAAAAGAGGACGAGAAGTTTTTCTAACAAAGCCTGACGTTGATTTCGAGCCGGCGGGTCTTGCAGCAAGCCTTAGCTCTTTGCCTGGCTCTGCGGAGAGCTCAGGTGGACTCCCTTCCCTGCCTGGGCTGCTGGTGTGTTTGACTTCAGTGAGCTGGTAAATTAGCTTGCTCATTTTCTGCCTGGCCAGTGCATGTCTTTCATCGCCACCGTGGCTGAACAGAGTCCCAGCCGCAGGAGAAAAGGGGACTGACAATCAGCGCATCTCTTCTCTAACTTGTAAACTCCCTCTGCTAGCGCCCAGTGCTGGGCCCGCACCAGACGTTCCGGCTACCTTTCTCTCTCAGAAAGAACAGGTTGCATTTTTCATCGCAGAAGCATGCGAATCATAATCTTCATGGGCCCGAAATGTTCTTTTCTAGGCAGCCTTTGTCAGCGTCTTTAATCTGGAGGAGGCAGTCACATTTTCCTTGATGATACACATCACCTACCACAACCCAGAAGAGGGGAAAATGCCCTTAAATAGCTCCTCAAGCTGAATTAAGACATACATTAATTATTTTGCATCGTTCCCTAATTCTTCCCTCTCTGTCCTCCGTTCTCATCCTGTCTTTGAATGGGAGGTTTCCGGAGCTGTGAAGGGTTTGAGCCTCCTTGGTTTCGGCCAGCCTGTGTCTCTGATAAGATGCTTTCTTCACAGAGGGTATGGAATGAGTGTCTCAGAATCGGCAGATTTAAAGTGACAGAGTGTGTTAAATGTTCATTTTTTTATATTTTAAATGCCCATTGACAAATGGGTACAGAAATCCGGGTCCACATGTACACGCCGGAATAGTATTAAGCCTTTAAAAAGGAGGAGACCCTGCCATTTTATGACGGCGTGGACAAACTCGGAGGGCACTTGCTAAGTGAATAAACCGCACACAGAAAGACCTCACTGATATGCAGAATCTCAAATAGCCAAACTCACAGCAGAAGAGAATAGAGCGGTGGCTGCGGGGGGCTGGCCGGTGGGGTAGTGGGGGGCGGTTTGTCAGCGGACACGAACGTTCAGTCATGGAAGGCGAGTGACCTCGGCAGGTCTGTGCTCCAGCGTCATGGCCGACTTGCACTCGCTCAGAGGGCGAATCTTAAGTGTTCTCACCACACACACATACACATGAAGTGTGAGGTGCCAGACACGTTAATCGGCTCAGTCGCAGCGATCATTTCACAATTTATACGTATGTCAAACAGCCAGCTGTCATCTTAAACGTGTACACTTTTTAGTTGTCAATTGCACCTCGATTGAGCTAAAGCGTGTCTGTGAAAGAAGTCTCAGCAATCCCTTCACCAAACGTGTGCCGCGGCGGTCAGGCCTCCTTGGGCAGCAGGTGCCGGGAACTTGCTCAAGACAGACACTAGAGAAAACATCCAGGGGTAACTCCCAGAACCGAAGGGGGTCCCCAGGCCGGGCAGCTCCAGGGTCTCAGGAGCAGGCACTCGAAGAGGGGAGCTCCTCCCACTCAAGCTGCCTATAGTCCCTCCTACAACCTTAGAAGCTCATCCACGCCACAGGGCCATGCTGCCTGGGACCCTGTAGCCCACAACAAAACGGGGGTGTTTCCAGCGTGCAGAGACTTTAGAAACCCTGGAGAAGGACTGTTTGGCTCAACCTGGCTCACGTGCTCAGCCAGCACAGGAATGCTGACAGGAAGCTGTAGGCAGGGAGCACTGCAGCCCTCTGCTCTCGCAGAGGAGAAATCGTACCTCTAGAAACATCCAAGTGACTCTGGCTGTTCCTGGGGGCGCTGCGGAGTTGCCCTCACACCTCCTGATGCCCACACAATACCCTTGCCCCAGCCACACAGGCGCACTCCTCTCTCTCCTAGGAAAAGGGAGTGAAGAGCAAAGGACAGGGTAGCTGTGGCCGCCTAGAGCCCCCGACGAACCAGAAATCCGTTTTCCATTCAGCTTCAGGGGGAAGTTGAAGTCTCGGGGGCTTGCTTTGCGAGCTCACTCGGGGGGTATGTTCCGGGGTCTCTGTTTCGCTTCGTCTCCCATTGCTTCCAAATGTCTTCTGTTAGCTCTTCTTATTGCGATGAAATCGAGTAGGAAGTTTGCCATGCTAACCGTTCTAAGTGGACGATTCAGTGGCCTGAAGTACACTCAGGATGCTGTGTCACCGTCACCACCACTCATGTTGCCATTCTAAACAGAAACTTTGTCCCCATTAATTCCTAAGTCCCCACTCCCTCTTTCCCAGCCCCTGGTAACCCCTAGGCTACTTCCTGTCTCTTCCAATTTGCCTCTTCGAGATACTTCGTAGAAGGGGCGTCATATAATCATTGTGCTTTTGTGTCTGACTTACTTCCCTTAGCATAATGTTCTCAAGGTTCATTCCCGTGGCACGTCTCAGAATCTCATTCCTTTTCACGGCTGAATTTATATAAGTAGTCCATTCACCTGTTGATGGACACTTGGGTGGTTTCCACATTTGGCTCTTGTGAATAATGCTGCTACGAACACGCATGCACATCAAATGCCTTCTGGCAGTGCTGAATAAATATTCATTTTCATGAGAACGATGCTATGGTATCTCCAATCACAACAGAAAATTAAGGTTCCCATCAAAATGGCGGCTCTGTGGGGTCATGGAGAAAGGGCAGGTTCCAGGATCCTCCAGACTCCTCTCCGATGCCGGGGTCATGACTTACTAGTTTATTTCTGGGCTGCTCTGAGCATCCAGTGCTTTCCAAATTTACTTAGTAATCAAAAGTGCCTGTAGCCCTTTCGAAAGACACAGATGCCTGAGCCCACCCCAAAACTACTGACTTAGAAAATCCAGGAGTGAGGTCTGGAAGTTGGCATCTTTACTGAAATCCCCAGGTGCTGCTGATGAAGCCAGATTTGAAACTCATCCCTGAACTCAAGCCTAGAAAGCTAGTCCCTACCTCAGGGCTCAGGACAGAGTAGGAGTTGGGTGAATGGGAATCTGCCCTGTGCCCCTCCCACTTCTTTACACTGTGCCTATGAAAAAGGAACAGGGGATGATTGCATTTTAAGGAACTCTAGCAACAGGGGCCATTTCGTGTAACAACAACAACAAAATCTAATGATGGGTTGTTTTCAATTTTGAGCCACTAGCTGCAAGTGATTTTTTGCACTTCAAGTTATAAAATTATTCACTTTGTTTATTCGTATCTGGTTATACGTTGGGTACAATTGCATTGTGTGGAGTTTAAATTTGCCAACGAGGGGCCTGGGGGTGCGGCGAAGCCGGAGGAAGGGAGCTCATCGTGTTGTGTAGAAGAGAGAACGCCTTGGAGGTGGTCATCGAAACCGAGCCCCTCAAGCTAAGAAAGAACCAGTGATTTTATCTAATTTGTATCAGACAAACGAGATTGATTTCTGTGTGTGTATGTGTGCGTGCCCTTCAAATTATAAAAGGAGTGGACAGAGGGAATGTAGTAGATGTAATTTGTTCCAGGTTCCAAAAAGTGTATTTGCATCTTGGGAAACCTTACGAGAAAAATGTAATTCAAATTGGCTGGGAGATGAGAGCTGTCAAATAGATTGAAAGCTGGGTTATAAACCAAGACTAACGAGAGCCTGCAACACGCACAGAGTTAGGGATGGAGTCCAAGAGGATCATGGCAAGGTCTTAACAGGGGAGGTAAACAGCCTATTAATTAAGGTAGCAGATGGCAGC
Source organism: Glossophaga mutica (assembly GCA_039655065.1). Lineage (NCBI taxonomy): Eukaryota > Metazoa > Chordata > Mammalia > Chiroptera > Phyllostomidae > Glossophaga > Glossophaga mutica. The sequence goes on along the minus strand of CM077307.1, from coordinate 171,200,801 downwards.
AAACTGGGAGATGTTTCAGATTCCAAGGACGGAGAGACAAAGGAAAATGTGGGATCTGTGGTGGGGAGTTAGAAACCTCAGCACGAAATCAACAACAGTAAAGTAATAAGAGCTGCAGGTCATCTCGGAAGCCAGCAGTATCAGGAATATCTCGGGGGGCGGGGGGAGGAAAAGACTGGAAGTGTCAGTAGAAGAGCTAAGAAGCTGCTGGAGAAAGTGGTCCAGGAGGTGCTAGCATAGTTTCAGGGACCTGGCCCGTCTGCTTGGTCCATGTGCCTGAGTGGAAGGCAATCTAGGCCTGGGTAGGCATGGTCGTGAGATCTCCCTGGTGAGCATTTGCAGACAGGAAATTGCCCTAGAAGGGACTCAATTGGATGTCAATTAAAGAAGTAAATTAGTGTAGGGGAAAAAGCAAGTGAGCTGAGATAATCAGTGAGATTCGACCAGAGTAGGAAGGCAAAGAGGTGAAGGAGATGGAAGGAGAGCTGGGGGTCTCTTTGATTGCGGGCCATCCTTGACTCTCCCCCTTGCCTTCAGTTAATTCCTTAGCGTTTTTGAGCCTCAGTTTCCCCACCCATGTAAAATGAGGCCAAGACTTCCTGCCTTCTAGAGATGTCGTAATTTGGATGAGATTTGTGCGTAGATCACCAGGAACATAGTAAGTTCTGAGCACAGGCAGGCTCCTCCCTGAGCTTCTGAGAAACAGAGGTGATCCGCCCACACTGGCGGGAGGGGATGGCGGGGGAGGTCTGGCTAGTGTGTAAACAACGGTCCCTGTGTCTCGGCTCTCGTTTTCTACGGGCAGAAGCCAGTTGTGCTCTGTTGAATTGCGCGGAGGCGCATCTCACTCGGGTCAGTTGTAAAGCCACCCCATGAAGTGAGGATCACATATGGTCAAAACTGTCCTTGAAAATCCCTGAACGTGCCCATAAAATACAGTACTTTGCTGGTTTCTCAAAAAGTTCTTTTCAACTAGTTTTTCCTCCAGGGTTGAAACCGATAACCTTCCCTTCTCCCCACCCCCCGGGTGGAGCACCAGGTGAAGTAGTTGGCTTATGGGCCACGTTAATGAAAAATACTGATGTTTTAACCCTAAGATGGCACTTGGATGGTAAGATGCTCACGCAGAGGGGAGCCCAGAACGGAGGGGGCTGGCCTCCCAGTCCACGCTGACTCTGCACCCGTGCAGGGAGGTGGAGCTGCACCTTTCGTTCCATTCTGAGCCCCTCTCAGGATTTTCTTAGTCTCTTCAGGCTGCTATAACAAGATACCTTGGCCTGGGTGGCTTACGCAACAGAAAGTTCTTTCTTGGAATCAGGAAGTAGAAAGTCCAAGGTTAGTGCGCCGGCTGATTTGGTGACTGGTGGGGCCTTCCTTCCGATTTGCAGATGACCGTTCCTCACTGTGTTCTCACATGACAGAGCGAGCAAACGCTCATTTCTTTCTCTTTCCCCATGGACACTAATCCCATGATGGTCTTCCCTACCCCCCTGAGACTCTTGTCTAAGCCTGATCGCCTCCCAAAGACCCGACATCCTCATATACCATCCCTTTGGGGGTCAGGGCCGTCAACACACAAATTTGGGGGACATACCAACATGCAGTCTGTAACAGAGTTGAAATAGACTGGCCTCTTGCACTTACACGTGTCTCTAAGTTTCACCCACGTTGTGGCACGTGTCAGTTCTTCATTCCTTATGCCAGATTGTATTCCATTGCATTGCATGGCATTCCATTGCGGGCACGCAACACATTTTGTTTCTCCTTCCACCCACTGATGAACACGGAGGTTGTTCTCGCTTTCTGGCTCTCATGAGTAATGCTGCCACGAACATTTATACGTAAGAGTTTATTCGAACATCTGTTTGCTGCCCCTTGGACATGCATCTCGGAGGAGAAATGCTGCGTCATCCTGCAGTTCTATGGTTTACTTTTTCTGGAACAATCAAGCTGCTTCCCAAATACACTGTAACATTTCACATTCCCACCAGCAATGTTCGAGGTTCCAAATTTTCCACATCTCTGCTAACAACTTATTTTCCACTGTTTATTAGAGCCATCCTGGAGGGTATGAGGTGGGTTCTTGTTGTGGTTTCGATTTGCAATTCCCTAACGATTAATGATGCTGCGCATCCTTCCCTGTGCTTGCTGGCCATCTGTGTCTCTTCTTCGGGGACATGTCTGTTCAGATTCTTGCCCACGTTTTAATTGGTTTGTTTGTTGTCTTTGTTGTTTTGAGTTAGGAGTTCTTTATATAGTCTGCATACTGGACCCTTATCAGGTATATGATTTGCAAATATTTTCTCCCCTTCTGGAGATGGTTTCTTCACTTTCTTCATAATATCCTTAGATATGCAAAATTTTTTAATGTTGGGAAAGCATGATTTATCTTTTTAAAAAATTTTTTGTTGCTTGTGCTTTCGGTGTTATATCTAAGAATCTATCGTCAAATCCAAGGTAATAAAGATTTGCCCCTGTGTTTTAAGAGATCGTTTTCTCTCTCACATTTTTAGGTCTTTGATTCATTTTGATATAATTTTTGCAGATAGCGTGAGGTAATAATCCAACTTCATTCTTTTGCATCCTTTTAAATATCTGCATAACATTCTGTTCCATAGTTTATTTAACTATGTTTTTATTTCACTCAGTTTTCAGAGCCGATATTTGGGTTAGTTCCAATCTTTCACTGATAAAAACAATAATACGGTGAATATTCTTGTATATAATCACTTCCTGTCTGGGCATATTTGTAGGCTAGATTCCCGAAAGTGGAATTGCGGGATCACAGATTGATTAGATGATTGCTCTGCCTGGAGGCTGGGCGGTTGGCACGCCTTCCAAGCACCCGGAGACTGTTGCCCACACCCCGGCTGGTCCTGGTAGATCCTTGACAACCAAACGGGTCGCTTTAATTTGGAATGTTCTTAATATGAGCAGGGTTGCACACGTTTTAATTTACAGAGTCTGGCACAAATAATGCCGCCTTTTTATTACAAAATCATAAACCTGTAATTCCGTAACATAACAATATCACACTCACCACCATATGACATTTTAGGCGAAATGTTCAAGTTAAAACTATCAATTATTATACCTATGGTATTACCCTACCAACCTCACTCAAGCAGGAGTTACTTCTGCCAGACCCTGTGTTTTAAAAGCCCCAGCCTATGCTATTCTAGGGTATTTCTAGCTCTTTTGTGTCCCCATCTATTTATTAAACTTTTTAATTAGATGAAATCAAAGAAAAACACGAACCAAGGATAGCCCTGAAGGGAGAAGACATCCCATAAAGGACTGGCACCGAAGCTTGGTGATTTGTACGTGGTAAACTGAAGTTCAGCGTGAAGAAATAAATAAATAACCCAAATGGGTGATTTCAGGGTAGACCTGAGCCCAGGCCCGGAGTCCCTTGGACCATTCACTCATACACAGCTCGCGGCCCCACCCTCTCATCAGCCCGGTAGTGCGGAGACAGGGCCCTTGGGCTTCCCTCGCCCCTTTTAAAGGTGGATAAGAAAGCCACCTCCTTATTTAGAAAGGCGGCACCATTCTCAAGGAGGGCTCCTGCTGCCAGGTCCCTTGGCATTACGTGGCACCCCTCTGTCCGAGAAGTACCTGGGTAGTCACGCTTCTGAAAACCTGGAACCCACGGAGTAATTGCGTAAGTTAAGCCTGGTGGGGGTTTGGTATCATTTTTGGTCATTTTGTCACCTTCCATGAGGCAGCTACTGCTTTCTCTTCCCAGCCTTAGGGAAGGGACACAAAATTCAGAGAAGGAAAAAGGCAAATCCTTGCCTTTTGAATTTAAAAGGAGAAACAGATTAAGAGATAGGGCCCCTTGGTTATCAGGACCTGGGAGGGACCCCAGGGAAGGAGATGAGATTAGGATCATTTGGGTCCTGCAGGAGGGAATCCAGCCTCCCAGACAGATGGGGGACTCTGAGCCCTGCCTCTCTAGGGGGGGTCTGGTTCTGGGGTAGAAATGGCTACTCGGGAGGTCGCTTTGCAGGAGGTCTCTGCACCTGGGGGCGAATTTAATTTTTATGGAGCTTGAGGCTTAAACAATTTGGGGCCTTCTTTAGAAAACAGGATTCAAAAGGATGAATTCCAAATTATGTACAGGTGGGTTTCTATGGAGGTGACAAAATATTTTGGAATTAGAGGTGATGGTTGCACAAGTTTACAAATACACTAAAACCCACTGAATTGCATGCTCTAAAGGGGGTGGGTATTACGCTATGTGAATTAGATCTCAATTAAAAAAAAATACACTGTGGAAAAAAAAAAAGGTTAGGCACAGGATTCTTGAAAGGGCCAAACATGAGAGGGCTGGATGCCGCCTCCCCCCTGGCCTGCCTGGGTGAGCCTCCGGGAACTCGGATGCCACCCTGGAGGAAGAGGGAGAATGAATGGTGACGAGGCTTCCCCTCGGTTGGGTGGCACCAGGAAAACGAAGCAGTAGCATTTCTTGTGCTTCTGACTTTATGAACTGAGACTCAAACCTGCCATGTGCGCCCCAACCCTGGCTCAGAGGACCGGGCCTCCCTCAGACATGACAGGTGATGATGGAGCCGGGAGGGGGGATAATCTACGCCGTTCTCGCTGGGGAGAGCTGGCCCGAGGGGACCCCACTCCTGCCCTGTGCAGTTTTGGATGGAGAAAACGTCTGCAGTCTGGGCAAACAGATGAGGCTCTTTGGAGGCCAGGGATATGCCACGGTCATATTTATAATCGAATCCTTGTTTGTCTTGAAGCAGACCTGGCTCTCGGCATAACTTCTGTTCCTCCTATTTTGAAGATTCGGCCCAAAACACATTTCAGGGAATGGGGAGAGAGCGCAGGTTTGAAAATGAACCAGCAAAATAAATCATTGTGTTTCAGACATGATGCCCATTGAATACTTTTCAATTCTTAGCTTTGGCAGCAGCCTGTTAAAAAAGCACGCGCGCGCACACACACACACACACACACACACACACACCCTATCACATAATTCTTTCTGAAAGGCTCATTCAGCAGGCCTGCCCCTCTCGGTTCCCAGCCCCCCTCTTCTCTTTTCTTCCCTCTCTCTCTCTCTCTCTCTTTTTTTTCCTTTTAAACCAGCCCTTCTGGTGAGAGGGCAAGTGTACATACAGTCTTCCTTTGTGTTTGTAAAACAGAGCCGTATCAGTTGAGCAGTAACGATAACACTTGTAGTTATGCAAGCAGAGATAACAGGAATCAGATCTCCTGCTCTCGGCAAAAACCACTGGCCACAAACCTCACAAAGGGTAGGAGGAGTGTTACACTGAAAGGGGAGGGGAACGGGTACGTGTGTTTTTGTTTTACCAAAGCACCAAGCACCTTCTTCAGCCAGACTCCTGGTTAAAAGCAGCTTCAGAAGTTGTCCAGTTAAGGGGACCCTGCCCTCACCGGAGATCCGAAGTTCCTCTCCTCGCTCAGATTGTCTTGGCTATTTTTCCGTGCATCAAATGATTTAGGGCTGCCTTTGCGTTCCAGCAGGTAACATGACCTCTTCTCTATTGGAAGGAGCGAAGGCTAATGAACTCACTCAAGCAGAGGCCAGTAGAATGATAGCATCAGTTTGCAATGCCATTTGGATGTTTTAAAAGAAAGGTGTTGTTCTGGAGTTGCCCTTATTCTTTCCAAATCTGATTTCCCTCGGGGGGTTTCTGTTGCCCTGTTACCCAACAGCATGAAATGTATCGATACCTGGGACTTTTGACAGGGGCAAAAACTGGAAGTTGCAATTGCCAAGGTATGTCAGACCAAAAGCAGACCCTGGGTGTGTACAGGTTTGACATCGAGACCGAGGTCCTGAAAATGTGCTCCCTGCTTGGAGATCATGAACTTAACTCTTTATTAAATGTTGGGCGTCTGAGATTTTCTGCTAGTTGGTTTCTCTGATTTCATTGCGGAGTTGCAGTTGAGTTATCCTTTGGGGGCTGCGGAGGTAGCGTTGAGTTCTCCAGATGTAAACAACGCCCTCCTGTAGACCAACTGCCTCCTCATGGAACAAGGGTCAGGAGACATCTCCTGATTCCTGTTGACCTGGGCTGAAAGCTGGATCCACTGTAACCACGTTGTCAACAAAACGGAGACCAAACTATTTTTCCGTTCTCTTCCGAAGTGTTCCCAATTACATTTAAAGCGGGATGCATGTTTTTCTACCCTTCTTCTGAACCCCTGAAGAACTGTCCCACTCTGTTCCACCTTTCTTCATATCTCTATCCCAAAAAGAAGCTGGAAATAGGTGAGACCGAGTCTACAAAGGACTTTAGACGCACAGCTGTGAAAAACAGCATCAGGAATCATGACTCCTTCGGGGTGGGGGAGGGGATAGTGTAAGGGAATAAATATTGTTTTATTTTTTAAAGACATACTTTCTTCCCTGTCTTCAGCCATAAGTGTTTGAATTAAAAATTGTACTTCCAACGCTGTGCAGATGTCGGCATTTTAAAACCAAATGCTATTGGCCTCTGGGTTGCTAAGCAACCTGTGCAACCCAATCAGCAGGGATCTTTAAATGGAAACTGGTCCAAGAGACAAAGAGAAGCTCCCTTGGCTGCGGCTGCTGCAGTGGGCCTGGCGGGGCAGGACAGGCTCTCTGCTAACTGGCTCTAGTTGGAAGTTCAGCTCCCCTGGCTTCCTTTGCCTGAACATGCATTTTAATTTCACTGTGTCAGTTCTCATTATCTGTCTACTTGGAATCCCCTTTTTGGTTTTCAGAAATAATTAAGTAAAAAGCCCTTTCACTCACTGCATTTTTGGCGTTGATAAAGACATTTGAGGCATTTCAGACGAGGCAGGGGCCAGTTTCAGAGAAGCCTTTGAAGACGTTCTTTAAAGACAGTTCTGACAAACCAAGGCAAACAGACCAATTAACCCCAGAATTGAAGCCCTGGCTGCTTTAAACTCCCTTCAAGAGAAATTAGCCCTAATGTTAATAAAGTGGGTGTTAGACCATTTCAGAAGATCCACTTGGGCAGACTGAGTCAACTGGAATGGAATTAACACATCGTGTTGCCAAAGGGGAGCTGTGTGCTGGTATGAATTTTTGTTACAGTTGCTGTCTGAAAGTTAGAAAAAAAATGGCCAAACCACAGTTGGATAAGAAATTCCTAGTGGAATAGTACAGGTTCGTATTTAAAAAAGAGAGAGAGAGAGAGAGAGAGAGAGAAATATTTGCTAGCTTTGTCAAAGAACCAGAACCCGAAAACAACACACACACACACACACACACACACACACGAAAAAGCTGACGAGGCAGCGCCCAGAAGTGCGTCCTCTAATGCTGGGTCTGTCGTTGGAGTCGGGGTTACGGGTCGGGCGCCAGCTCTCCAGCCATAAGCCTCCTCACTAATCCTTCTTTGCTTGATCCTTTATTGATTTTTCACATCGCGGGGGAGACAGCCCAGGGCTTCAGGCTCGGCAGGTAGTGCTAATGAATTGCCAAGCCCCGGGGCATATATTTATGTTGCCTTGCTGCTTTCTCATAAGAGAAAAAGGAAATTATTTGCTGGGGGAATTGTTTTCTTCAGTGCGGACTCTACAGGTCGATTTTGTACTGTTTTAGTTAAATGTCCCATTTTCGGAGCTCAGAAAAAAAAATAAATGTTTTAATCAATGTATTCTTGGAGAAAAGGTGGTACCTGTAGTGTCTGCCCCACCTGAGAAACTTTTTGACAACCAAGCGCGGGAAGGAAACAGCCACCCCGGGCCTGCGTGGCTGAGAAGGGCGGAGAGGAGTGGTCTTCTGCACTGCGCACCCGCAGAAACCGCAGGCGTGGGACGGGGCGCGCGTCTGGGGCGATACGACAAGCTCCTCTTCAGACGGGGGTGGGGCGGCGGGGGGGGGGCGGGGTGGAGGTGGACGAAGTCTGGGCTGACCTGTCTGAGATGGAATCAGAATGTCACCCCTAAGGCACTGTGTCGATCATCTACGTCTGTCCTTGTCACCCTCTCTCCACCGTCCCCACTAGGGACCGGGGAGGAAACTGGACGCTGGGAGAAGTAACTCGCCCGGAGGCGCGTGACTAACTGCGTGCGGAGCCCTGTTCTCTGCCGGATTTCTCCTGCTGCTCGGCGACCCTGCGGTGCCACCTGCTCAGGACTCAGGATTTCACGTGAGGTTGGCCGCCGGAGGTTCAGGATTCCGCGCTGGAGGCTGGCGCCTTTGGCCCACGCCCACGCGCCGCTCTGGTCTCAGGCTGGCTGGGGGCCCTAGGTTTGGGGGGCAGGACTTGCTGCCACTGTGGCCCAGGCCGGGGCCATCTCCCTGCCGCCGTCTCCAGCTCCGGTTCTATCTCCACTTTCTCAGGCTCCGCCTTATCGCTCCCAGATAACACGCTCCTCCTCGGGAGGCCACACACTAGTGTGAAGCACCGACCGAAAAGGAAGACCCCCGGGGCTAAGCACTCCCTCCCCTTGTCGCTTTAAGAAGCTCCCCTGTCATTTCTCTAAGTTAATCTGGAAAAAATCAAGTTCCCGGCTTTGATTCACTTGGGGAGCTGGGACACGCCGCCTCCTTGCCGCCTCCTTGCCCTCTGCCCACCCTGTGGGTGACGCCCCAGCTTTCTGGGTGGTAGTTTATCAACTCCAATGTCCCAGAACTGAATCCCTCCATTTAGCTACACTTTCTAGCTGATCTCTGGCTTGAACCCCAGAATGGCAGAAATGGAATCTTTACCAATTCCGGGAAAATCTTCCAGGGGTTGAGTCCGAACATCCAGGGACGGACGAGGCACAAAGACCATGAGGTTGTGGGGGGCTGGGCCCCCCATTCACGCTGGCGCCCCCCCAACCGCCGCCCATTGTCCCCCGTGGACGCTGCTGCTGGGTCATCCTCATTCTCTTTCCCGAGACTCTGCAGGGGTGACGGTTCTCGGTGCCCCCTCAGGGCACCCTGGAGACGTCTGCTGCTTTCACGCCATGCTAGGGCGAGGGGCACTTCTGAGGGGCTGGCCCCCCCCACCCCAGACACAGTGCAGTCATATTTTCGGCTGGAGTTTGGCCACATTTTTGAGGGCTCCGCCCAGGATACGGGCATAGGTCCCTCCACCCCAATCTTCCAAAAATCATTCCTGGATTTTCTCATCTTCCTGCCACAGTCAATCCCTGAAGTGGGGACTCCCCAGGAGCCCACTGTCGTCTAAGTCCCCTTTCCTCCTGACCCTCCCTGTCTCCCACCTGGGGAACCTTCCTCCAGCAAGAGGACGGGACCCCGCTTGTCTCCTTTCAGGCTCCCTCCCGGTGGATGCCCTGCCGGGTCTTCTCAGGCCTGAGCTTTTGAGGTTCCCTTTTCCCCCGCTTCCTGTGCGAGAAACTGTATGTGTAAATGGTTTCGCTGTGATATAGCTTACATGTTATGGAACGTGCACATTTTCAGTGCGCGGTCACATGAACAGCTATGAAATTTGTGTGGTTGTGCAACCGTCGCTGCGATCCAGGTGTGGAACTCGCCTTGCACCCCGAGGCGTTCCCTCGTGCCCACTTGCAGTCAGTCCCTGCTCCCCACGGCCCCGGCAGCCGCTCATCTGCTTCCTGATTCCATAGTTTTGCCTTTTCTAGAAATTTCCTGTAAGAGGAACCATACAATGACTTGGTATCTGGCTTTCCCCCCCTTTTCTCTGAGTGCATGTAAACCTCCCAGATGAGTATGATTCCGGCGGTCTGAAGATGAAGGCTGGGAACTATGAGTTATTTTTTAAGAAGTTGGGTCATAAATGGAGGCTATAAATTGGTATCTGGCAGTGACAAGGGGCTGAGGGGAGTCGTGTTTGTTTTAAGATACAGGGGCCTTGAGAAGCTTAAATGCTGAGGGAAGAGTCATTAGGAAAGAGGTTGGGGATGCAGGGTGGGTGCTGAGTGATAAGCTGAGCTGATAGTGTGGGGCCTTTGAGACGGGCAGGGGGACCATGGGAAGGACGAGCAGGCTGGGAGGTCTGGTGGACTTCGAGGGCATTCTTTGCTGACTAAGCCTTCCGTTTCGCTCTCACCTGCTGAGGAGGGTGAGAGTAGCCGGGAAGTTTGTGCAGAATGAAAGTTTGACGTGACCGTCGTGAGGAATGGAAGGTTGAACTGCCCAAGGGGACATGGTTGGATTGTCAGGCAGAATGAAAAGGCCCAGGCGGTGTCGGTGAGCGTGACTTTACGGTGGCACCGATCTGTTTGGACGCGCCGTCCACTCCAACAGTACTCAGGGGTCCGGGAGCATGTGGGAAGAAGAGTGGACTTGACGTTGAAGCTTAGCCTGGTGAGAGGCGGAAGACTGAGTGAGGAATTTAGCTTGTTGTTAAAAGAAAGTTTGAATAAATCATCAAACCCAAGTTGAACACAGAGGGAAACGGAACGGTGGAGAAAGGTGTGTCCTGCTGGGGGGAGTCAGGAGGCAGTGGGACCCGCTGAGGGCACGTGAATGGGGAGATGGGAGTCCTTGGAAGGGCGAGCGGAAAGGAAGGGAAGCCACAATCCGAGACAGGAAGGCCTGAGTTTGTGGTTTCAGAGGTACGGCCTTCCGGCAGGGCTGACCACCAGTGGCTGATGGGGGTGGAGAAGTGGCTGTTGGAGATAAGGAGTCAAGGATCTGAGGAGGCGGGTGTAGGAGGTCTGTTCAGCACACGGTGAAGCTTCTCCCAGGATCACGGTGAGGTCTATTCGTGACGGGAACCGGCAGGGGTGAAAGGTGGAGCGAACCTGTTTACCCCAGGACGGAGGGATGGTGGTCTGGAAACCTCAGGGGGGTCAAGGGTCAGAGCTGCCCGAGGTGTGGAAGATGACCAGACTTCCTCTGAGGCGAGGCGAGGCGTGGGGAGCAGTGGGCAGGCTCCTCGGAGACCAGGTTTCAGGCAGGACCAGCAGATCAGAACTGGGATGGGTGGGAACGCACCGCACCTCCTTCCTCAGCCCTGGGTTTTCACTGTAGCATCTTAGCTGTAGACATCTTCGTTGCAAGCATTTTTGCTACAAATATTTTCTCTGCATAACTAATCGGCTGTAAGGCAATTTTGCCATAAAAAAAGAAAAAAAATAACTTTTTTTGTTTGGTTTCATTTTTCCACTGATGAAGTTCTTGCAGTTACGCCCACTTTTATATTACACATAAATCTCAGTGAGCCCTGAGTGGGGTTGACCCCACATTTCCCGTCGACCGAAGACCAGCACTTAGGTGCAGCCTGCCAAATTACATGAGTATGACCTCTGGCTGGTGTGGCTCAGTGGATTGAGTGCCAGCCTGTGAACCAAAGAGTTGCCAGTTTGATTCCCAGTCAGGGCACAAGCCTGGTTTGCGGGCCAGGGCCCCAGTTGGGGGTGAGTGAGAGGCAACCACATGCAAAGGTGCCTCCACCTTTCTATTTTACCATAGAAAGGAAAATGTAGTTTTAGCTTTCTAGCCTCTGCAGCTTAAGTAGGCATCGAAGGGGGGGAGGGTGGAAGGGGCCTTGGGTACCAACACATCACACTAGGGTGGCCCTATTGCAGGGCTCTGTGAGTGGAACTGCTGAACACGCCCACTGTGCGACCAGCCCCCCCGGCAGACGCCTTTCTGTGCATTTACCGGGCTAGGTGGCATGGGCAATGGGGCGTGCTACGGGCAAGATGGGCTCGTCACTGTGGCGACTGTTCCTGGCGGTCATTGGCCGTGGCGACTTGTTCTGATGAATGACATAGAGTCACCATTGGACATTCTTCTCTATGGAAAGTCCCCTCCCCCGCAAATACTCTTTGTTTTGGAAGATGAATGCATCATTTCATTCACCTAAATGAGTTTTGATTTTTGACAGTTGAGTGCTATTTAACTTCTCCGTTGGTCCCTCTCAGGTCAAAGAGCCTCAGCCACTGAAGTCCAGCATCTGAAACCACCATACTGCCTGCTGCTTCTGGGCGAGGGGGAAGCGGCTATTTCGGTTGTGTAGGGTGGCCCAGCAACCATCACCCAAAGAGTCCACATTCTTTTTTCTCTAATTTATTTTTTTAATCTTCACCCGAGGACATTTATTTTTTTGCACTTGTTTTATAGAGAGAGGAGGAAGAGAGGAAGGGAGAGAGAGAAACACTGAATGGCTGCCTCCTGTATGCCCCCCGACCAGGAAGTGTGCGCATCCAGATGGGGGTAGAACAGCAACCTAGGTATCTGTGCCCTGACTGGGAATCGAACCCACAGCCTTTCAGTTACAGGGTGATGCTCCAACCCGCCGAGCCACACCAGTCAGGGTGAGTGAGTCCATATTCTGAGTGACTTTGTGATGGGAGGTGGCAATCAGTTCCAGCTTACCTCTCCTAAGGGAGCGTCTCACTGTGCTGACTGGGAGTGCAAGGCCTAGAGGTAGATGGGCACTTTGACTCTGTCGTTTTCACTCTGTGCTCCGACCTTGAACTCAAGTCTCCTGTGCAAATCCACTGTATTTGTATTCCTGGTGTCAAGATCCACGGAGTTCCTTAGCCTTGTCTGATAGGGACAGGAGACTGTTGTAATGCGTATTGCATTTAAAAAGTACATGATGTTTTATTGAATCTTTACTCTGGGTCCAACGTGGACATCGACGGAATTCGCTGCCTGGTGGCCTCCTCCCTTATCATCTTGGGGGCATCTTGCCCTCCCAAATTCACATGGCCACAGCAGGAGCTGACACGTTCTAGTGTGACCTGAACTGCTGGCCACTGTCAGATAGTATCGGGTGGCCCCTGACTCAAGCTGTGCTAATCAGCTGTTTACTTTGGGATTTGGGGATGGAGGGGCATTGCCAACTTGTCCCAGTTTGCTCAGGACTTTCCCAAAATCCCATGTGCTGGGAGACTCTCTGTCCCCAGCAAAATGAGGCCGTTGGCCTCCCAGGGCAGGGAGATCACCAAAGCCACTTTCTCTCTGCGACTGAAGCTCTAAATTCGTGTCCAGTGAGAGCGAACGAGCTGGTGCGGAAACGCTGGCAGAGCAAGGGGAGGGAGAGAGCGGCCAGCCCCCTCTCAGCACGTCCTGTGCTCTCTGTCCGAACCCGGCTCAGACCCACCAGCCAGCGAGTCGCGCTTTTTGCTGATCTCTGTTGAATGTAGCAAAAGCCTGACGCCTGGAATGTCCCGCCCAGAGCTGTGTTAGGCCTTTCCTTCTCATTTAATCTGAGAGCAACTTGTGAGCTGGACAGGAACGTAAGCTTTTACAAATAAAGAACTGCAGACTCAAAGATTTTAAGAGACCGAGGGTCACGGTCACCACTGTAGAAAGACACAGAACAGGAAGTGACATCTAGGACCAGAAACTCCAAATTTAGGGTCTTACTGTCACACTGCAGCTGTCTCTGGGGTGGACGTGTGGATCTTAACATCGGCAGGGTCCTGGGTCGTCTGACGTCTATTCTGAACACGCATTAGCGTGTCTGGAAGGGGCAATTGACCAGCTTGCAGGCACTTTTTCTCAGTCTTGATGGGGCAATCCTTAGTGGCAGCTAAGGGTCCCCTCACATTTGCTGTATTCCAGCATTTTCTGTGTTAGCTTGTTTGATCTTTGCAGCAATCCTATAATCTTGGACTACTTCATCCTCACTTTGCGGAAGGGTGAGGAAGCCAAGGTACAAAGATGTCAAGCGACTAGCTCCAAGCAGCAGGGCTGGGATTAGGAGGGCAGGCAGTGCGGCTCGGGGTCCCCACGCTCCGTCACTTCGGAGCATTGAATGATGATCCCGAAACCAGGTTGGGAACCAGGTGTGTCTCCCTTCCTCTTGCACCGGCTGCCGTGGAATCTGGGGAGGTCATTCACCCCTTTCACCTTCCTTTGTATTTTCTATCTGTAAGGGTTAAATGGGAGTCGCTCTGGTCTCGGCCTCCTCTCCTAGTGTCAGTTGCAGAGGACACGATCAACTCATGCTGTTTAAGCAAAAAGGGTTTTTTTGTCTTGTCTTGTTTTTCTCAAGGTGTTCAGTGGCTTCCAGGATTGTTGAGAAGGCTGGGGAACAGTCCCTAGGTTGACCACTCAAGACTGCGTCTCAGGTCTAGAGCACAAAACCGATACCAAGGAATCAGGGGTCTCTATGACAAGGAAGACACTGGCTGTCGCAGTCCAGAAGCCACCCGGAACAGGAGGCCACCGCTGCCTCCACCAGTGCCAGGACCACATCGGCGGTGATCCACTCCAGCAAAAATGGATCCCCCTACTCCGCTTTCTGACACCCGTGAAGCTAGAGACCCTAGTACCACTGCAGACAGCCAAGTGGCTGCAAGGCCAAGCTTGTCAGTAGGGACAGTCAACAGAAGCATTACGATTGGTTGAGACTAAATCACCATTGGAATTGTAGTTGCAGGGGAGTCTGGGGAATGTAGTTTTAGCTTTCTAGCCTCTGCAGCTCAAGTAGGCATCGAAGGAGGGTGGAAGGGGCCTCGGGTACCAACACATCACACTAGGGTGGCCCTATCGCAGGGCTCTGTGAGTGGAACTACTGAACACGCCCACTGTGCGACCAGCCCCCCCAGCAGACGCCTTTCTCTGCATTTCCCGGGCTAGGTGGCGTGGGCAACGGGGCGTGCTGTGAGGCACTGGAGACAGACGTTCTCGTTACCTTTGGCCACTGACAAGGTGTGATGTTGAGCATGCTTCCTTTTTTGTAAACGAGGGGACTGGCCCAGGCTTCTCCTCCTCCTTAGCAACCTCTAAATTTATAAGAAACAGACTCACATGTGGTCACTTCATTCCAGAGCAGCGTTGGAGAAATAACATATTTCTTCTCAATATCAACGTTGTCAAAACCACAATATCTGGGTCTGCATGGTTTCTGGTAAAACAGAGGCTGTAAAACGATGTCAGTGCAAATGTGGACTTAAATAGATAATAAATCTTGATAGGTATACAGGACTGTTATATTTGGATTCGTACCTGTTAACCCTCACAAGATAAAGTTCAGTTTGATGGCTCAGCTTCCCAGAAATGAAAGGCTGGTGGATTTCATTCCTAAGAAAACAGAAAGTTGAATTAGCAATGTAGAGTGTCAATATTGATGCTGAATTTTACTGTTTGGAATCCAGGCCAAAAGTGGGCCCTTGGTCTTTGGCTCTGTGGAAGTCAGGAGTGAATTCCTGGATTCTATTAGCTGGATATTTCAAAGGACCGGAGTCATTTAAAAAAGCTGAATGTGCATATAAAGACCAGTGCGTAAGGGCCAACATTCCGATTCTATTTAAGACCCTGGTAGCCAAGGTGACCTTCCTAAGGATAAGCAAGCCCGGGTTGAAGAAGCCCAAGTATACAAAAAAGTCCGATTAGGAGGTTTGTAGGAGAATATTTGCATGGAAAACCCCCAAGTCTCATGCCAGGTAGCTTCCTTCTGCATTTTACGTCTCCCTTGGCTCTCCAGAAACCCACCCTTTGTGAGGCACGAAGCCTCCAGACCAGGCAAAGCTCTCCCCTGGAAATGTGTATTTTCATGGTTGCTTGTGGTATTTTCACTTTTTGTTTTATTTCCTTAGTTGCATTGAGAAGATCCTGAGAGCAATAGGGAACTTCACGTTTATCTGGCCCAGCTTCCCGGTTGGAGACAGGTGTTTAAGGAATGACGTCAAAGCAGGAAAAGCCTTGGGGAAGGCTCTGGGTTGTCCTCTGGTCGTCAGTCCTGTGTGACCCCCTCCCTACCCTTGGCCAATGGTGCATTCTGCTCACCTCCTGGACTCTGAGGCTCTGTGCATCAGTCAGGTCCTCCCAATTCCCATTCTGCCCCCAATTCTTTTTTAAAAAGATTTTATTTATTTTTAGTGAGAGGGGATGGGAGGGAGGAAGAGAAGGAGAGGATCATTAATGCGAGACAGAAACATCGGTCGGTTGTCTCTTGTACGTGCCCTGACTAGGGACCAACCCTGAACCCAGGCGTATGGCCTGACCAGGAATCTAACCAACGACCTTTTGTTTTGCGGGATGATGCCCAACACACTGAACCACACCGGCCAGGGCCCAGTTTTTTTCTTTCTTAAGCAATCCATGCTGTTTCCTGGGAAGTCTTTCCCAGGGGTCCAGCATCTTGGACATTTTACTTTGAAGTTATCCACCTGGGTTAGCTTAGTTTCGGAGTCCTACCAGTCCTCAATTATTGATCCATTGTTTGACTGAACCCGTCTCTTTTCCATCCACCTCCACTCATACCCACTCACGGAAATGGGTGGGTCTTGGCTGGACCGGCGGCGGGGGTGACCGGGGCCAGTGTGAGCATTTTCTCATCCGGGGCAGCGAGGATGCCCAGAGGAGCCACTGGAGAAGGGGGCGAAGCAGGATGTAGGTCCCCAAGCCAAAGGAATCCTCTGGCAGGTGTTGAAGGCAGGAGACTAGCCAGTGAGACAAGAAGAGAACAACTTCAAGGACAGGACCAGTGTCTTGTCTAGCATAGGGTTACTCCATACTATGCAGAGCAAGTGGGGGATGCTCAGCTTGGTTTACAGACCAGGGATGAATTAGTGGTATCTGCTGTGATCTCAGCTCCATGAGTGAGTGTGTATATATGGTGCAGAGACCTATGCATGACATGAAGCTTAAGACACAGTTTCTTACTGATCGTTTCCCACCTGTCTGGGACCGTGCAGTGAACCTGTCTCACACAGCAGGCCGAGTGCTAGGCGCTGAGTTACGGTGGGCAGAGCTCTGCACTGGCGATGAGGACGCCCCCTGTTCCGGTCATCTGTCTGCCCCTGAATTGGCCGCATGGGCCTCAGCGTGCTGCTCTGTAACATGAAGGGATGGGACTAAACAATTTTTAAAAACCTTTGGAAATTAAGAGAAAGAGATAACGTGGATGTAAAAATGCACAGAACACATGAATGTCCAACAATTAAACACTGGCGTGCGTGGTGTCCTCCCAGCCCCGTCAAGAGGTTGAAGAAGGTCAGCGCCCCGACGCTGCTGTTAATGCCCCTCCTGGGCACCACCCCCTTTGTTCTCCAGAGGCCACCACTGTGGTTCTCATAATCTGAAGTCCCCTTTAGCCCTAACACGGAGTGACTCTAGAGATAACTCCTGTGGACAGATCTCCACGGCCCTGGCCCAAGCTGTTAAGAACTAGAACTCTGTGCTGTCCAAGTCCTTTTGCGTAGTTCTGCGACGATGAGTATTTAGGACCCGGATGGTTTCTTGGCCATCAGAACTCTTTTTGGTTTTGTAACAACCGAAAGTGATCGACCAAGTTTCTGTATCTGCTCCCCTGTGCTGTTGGCACTGTGGTTCTGAGGTCGGACCATGGGCCAGAACATTCCTGCTCTCATCCCGGAGCTCAGGACCAAGTACAAAGCTATTTTTTTTTTTCTGGTTGTTTCAAGCACAGAAAAAGGGCAGGCACCTCGATTAAACACACACACCCCCCACACCCAGAAAGCATGGCCACTGGCATAATCTCCACATGATGCGCCCATTCAAAAGATGTTTGCAAAAGGAAATGGGTCTGAAAATTCTTTGAATGGAAAAAGTGGGACTGGATACTGTTCAGAGACAAATGAGTACATGAGGTTTTACTGCAAAGCTGGGTTCCAGCAAGGCTTAGCATCGTTTTGCTGTGGCTTTTTCTGTATTAGAGGTTTCTAACCTCTTTCGGTTGGTGACGCAGTTGGAACTTCTGATGATTCACTGGGGGTGGGGGTGGTGGTGGTGAGTGTCCTTCTTTGTCTCTCTTCATCCATCCGTCAGCTCAGCTCCTGTTGGATCTTGCCTGCCCACGAGCTCCCTGCCTCACCACCCGAGCACATCCGCCTGCACTCACATCTCTACACACCTCCCTGCATGCACACACATACCCCGGCCACCCTCACTATCGTTTCTGCCCTCCAGTTGGAAGTGGGGTCAAGGCTGGTCTGATCCACAGCCTGCTGGTTGGGAAAATGTGAGAGAAGACGGTCCTCGGGGCTTCCTTCTGACCCCAGAGCATGGGGACAAGGGTCTCCGCAGAGCTGAAGTGCAGACTGCGTGTCCTCCCTGCTAGGGTGTAAGTCATCCTCACTGCAGGGCCTGTTTCACGGGGCGGCTCTCCCATGGAGTTGGGGAAGGAGATTACTTCTGTGGCGTGATTGGAGGAGTGGAGAGGACCCCGACTCCTAAATCCATCCACTTTTCTCCACTCCCCCAGCTTGTCACAGTGACCAAAGCCCACCTGCTTAGCTCCATTCCTATGGGATGCAAACATTGTCGGTCATCAGGAGTTTCTTATTAAGAGGCATGTGTTCAAGCCTTCAAGAGCGAGTAGCTAGGAGAGACCAGAAAACCAGCGAGGAGCTGCGAAGAGGGTGGCAGGGCCGAGGGCCGCTTTGCCTCTTGGCAGGCGTGTGGAGCCCTGAACGTCAGCATCGCAACCTGCAAAAGGGGACGTCCTGCTTCCAGGTGAGTGTTGGGTACAGACCAACATGGTCTCCCCACAGGCTGCGAAGTCCCTGGTAGCAGGACTGAAGCCTTCTGGAAGGTGTGACTATGGTACTAACGACCATCCGCTCAGTGCCTACCACAGGTGACTTTCTGCCCGTTTACTACTTGGTGCTTGGAATTCTCTGTGGCGAAAAAGGAGGCACATTTTTGGATCAGCAGAGTCCCGGATGTAGACAATGAGCTTGAGGGACACTGTTCAGTGTCCTTGATTTGCAGAAAGGAGAATGCCTCCCTAATACTAAAAAGGAGCTGCAGGACCTGGGAATTTGTCAAGCTGTGTAACCTGGGGGGTTCGACACAAGCCTTTAAAAAAAATCCTGGAGATTTTAGCAGAAGGAAAAAGCAAAGTAGTGCTTGAATGTGAGTCCATGCAAGACTGCAAATGAAAATACAGAGTGAAACTTGATCAAACCTGGCACTGCTCTCCCAGGCTTCCTCGGGGCGGAGGAGATTGCTGTAGACTGGAAAATGTAATTTCGAGGGGGCCTGGAGAGAGACAGCAATAAAGACCAGTTTGTTTTATTGCACATTTTGGGTGGGGGGGGGAAGGCTTAGGAAGTGCCTTAATGGATGAAATGAGAGATGGTTTTAGAGGACAGGGCTTGATAAAAGGAAGGCAGCCCAAGCTCTCAACAGGAGAGGTCATGCTTCTTTAATTTGTCGGAATTCATGAAGGTTTTACTGTAACTGTGGCAAAGCGAAAGTCATGGGCTGTTCAAGTTTCTGTTTAGCAACGTTGATGAAGCAGAGATGAAAAAAGACCGTAGCTGGTTGTCAAACCAACGGTGCTGGGCTGGCAAATGTTTAACAACTGGCCCTGGGGGTGGGGTGTAGAGAAGCCCAGGACTGTAGTGTTTGCCGATGTCTGTGGTGTAAATACTCCCGCCGTGGCTGATTTCATGCTACCAACATGGCGTCACAGACACAGGCACACAGAGTGAGTTCTCGGAAGCTGGTGCGAGCCAGCTCCTGCCCAGCCCTGCTTAACCCAGTCACTTGGTTTCTGGGGGTGTTGGCGTGGGTGAGATGAAAAGGGGGACAGTGGATTGTTCCCCTCCAGGTGGGCACCAACAGCCTGCCTCAGGAAGGCAGTCCACACTCTTGGTGGTGGCACTAGGTGGCCCTGTGACTAGGGCTGGAGGAGAGCCAGGTCCAGGCCCCTCTGTCCCGAAACGGTGATTTAAAATACTAATGTCTTCAAGCGATTCCTGAGGCATCTGAAATGCTTCAGAGAAATTCCAGGAAGCCCGGAGGATTCTGAGCAACACACGAGGTGAACGGGCTACAGAATATGGAGTCTTTAGGGGAAAGTGCCCATTACTTGAAACGAATGCTTTTTAATGATGTGTGAGCTGACCCTGGGTAACAGGATCAACAGGGGTCATGGGGTCATCCCCCTTGTAGCCGGTGAAGATTGCTTGGAAAGGAATGGTGGTTGCTTCCCTTGGAGCGCCTATGTGCACGCCATATGTCTTGCATTTTTTAAAAGACCAGACCCGAATTAAACTGTTCTGTCCCATTATCTCCAAAAGCACAACCATACTTGTCAGACCAGGCATGCTGCGTGCAGCCCACTTCTGAGGCACCTTTCCTTTGAGTGTAGGGTTTCGGGAGCTCCGAGGAGCAGCCTGTCTCCCCTCCCCACACGCCCTGGGAAAGGGGGTGCCACGTGTGCGTCCCTTGACCCCTCTGTGGAGCAAGCCCCCACTTCTGGGTGTCTGAGATAGATTTTGACTGAATGAGGGTTTCTGTACATAATGAACACATAAGTGATCAAAAGTTCAAAACACAAACAATGCCCCCCTCCAAAAAAAAAAAAAAAAAAACCCATACAAAACTTAGGAAAAAAACACTATAAAAAAGGAAATTATGCTATTTAATGGCTTATTCCTGCTTGCTTCCCCCCCTCTAACTTATCTCGTGCTTAGTGGACACTTACGTCTTTTAAATATTAGGACTGGAAAGCAAAGAAGCTCATTATGCAATTTATTCTACGTGTATTTATGGCTGAGCACTGGAAAAATAAATAAGACCCAGTTTTCTTCTCCTCAAGATACTTGTCATTTAGTAAGGAATGCAGCGATCGGGAGGCGCTGGAACTCGAGCCAGGAGGCAGTGGGGAGCCATGGGCAGTGTTTGATCCTTACGACAGGGTCAGAGCTGTGCGCTTAGAAGGCAGTGTGGGAAAGGTGGGTGGGGAGGGAGGCCACGAGAAAGGCACACCCACGTTCCAGCACAGAGGTCGCAGCCATCCAAGCAGGTGGAAGTAGTGGGGAGGGAGGAGAGGGGAGAGGCGTGGGGTGAGTAGTCTCACAAAGAGAAATGGAGATGTAACAGGGACTGTTCTGAGGGCAGGGCACAGAGCTCAATCGAATTGTCAAGCTTGAGAGGAGGCAGGAAGACGCTGAGGTGTTCTCCAAGGATTTCGGGTGGATCTGCACGTCTGGCGAGCAGAGGCCCTGGCAGCTTTTGTTGCAAGCAGCACTTTCCAGGGCGTGTGTCTGATGAACAGCCGTAGCAGGCACGGATAGTGTTTTGTTCTGGAGAAGTGAGTTTGCTGTTTGGTGGAATGTTGTGTACCTCGGAGTTTGGGTAGCTTTGCTTGTAGCCCATCACAAAAATGAAACTCACGTTACCTGCCATGCCATGAGCAATGGTGTCCCGGGTCTCTGGCCCGGGAATCTCGTGTCTCTTCCAGCATTTACGACCCTGTGGCAGGCCAAGGAGTTAGTTGCAAGTGGGACAAAATCTCAGACCCTCCACAGTTTTTGACACACAGACATAGACATTTAGGTCTAGGTAGTCCTTACATATTATTTATTTCCATTTTCTTCTTAGGAAATCGAAGGTCAAAGTGACATGTAGGACGCAGAGCAAGTTGGTGGCCAAGATAGATCTTTGTCCCAAGTGCCCCCAGCTCTTTCCCTAGAACCTTCTCCTTCCTCCCCATTGCATGCTGTACTTGGCTTAGCTGTAACAGGCGTGTCTGTGGATAACAGCAGCAGCTGGGTTTATTGAGCACTGTGCTGGTCCAGCAAGATGTTCCCCTAAGAGCTTTAAGGCAATTGTCATCTTACTTAAACCCCTCCTCTTATTATCTCCAGTGTAGAGATGAGGACACTGAGGCACACAGAGGTTAAGTGCTGGATCTGCACCCAGGAAGGCTGGTGCCAGCGTCTATGGCCTTGACTCCTCGCCTGTACTGCCTCAGGCTGGTCAACATGGAGAGCTGAGTTTTGGAAGTGGGCATAGGAAAACTCTCAAAGTTTGTATTTTCATTGGATGGGTCATGAAAAGAGAGGAAGGCTTAAAATGTGTTTTGATTCTGAGAGCCTTGATGATTCATTGGGATTATTTTTGTTTATAAATATGCATTTCATTTCTGATTTACTAATGAGCTGAGAAAAATGCTTGTCAGTAGGATGACAAAGACTATCATCCGTTGAGAGAGGGAAGGGAGGAAGGACACAGGGCAGCAGTGACGATTCCCTCAAAAGAAGAAAAGCAGGAATTCGTTTTTGGCTCTTGTTTTGAGTGATACTCAGCATGTCCTGGGTCCTTCCTATTTGCCAGTGTGTCTGTGCTGAGCCTTTCACATGTATCATCTCCTATGAGCCCCCAGGGACTCTGTAGGGTGGGTCTTTTTTATCATGTCCATTTTACAGATGAAGAAGTTGAAGGCCAGAGAGGTAAAGCCACTCAGCAGGTGGATGTTCAGCCCAGGGTTAACTCCAGGCAGCCTTCCCGCAGCCCCTGTGTGCTTTACTGTGATCAGTAAAGGCTGCCCGGAGGAGGGGGCCTCCGAAGGCTGGGCAGATTTCTGGTATGGGAGTGGGAGGGTGTCCCAGGTAAAGGAAATGATGCAGGCAGAGGGACAGAGAGCTGTGTGGTTGGTGTGGGGCACTGGGAGACAGCTGGAGAGACACGCGGGACCAGACTGTAGAGTCTTGAGTGAGAAGCTACGGTTGAGATGGTTTGAGAGGAGGAGGAGGAACATCCAATTAATAATGATGCTCTTCAAGATGTAACAAAGTGGCGAGTAGATGAGGGCCTCACCTAGACGCTAGGGTAGCAGTGGGGGAATGGAGAGGGAGGGAGGGGCTCCAGTCCGGCCCCCCATCTTCCTTTCCTCCCATCTGTGTGCTGCAGCTTCGTATTCATTACCCAGTAATTGTCCTTGTTTGTGCTCTTCTGTATAATGTAAAGTCCAGTCTGGACTACGAATGTGTGGACTGGATAGTTACAGCTCTGCTCGGGGACAATCCGTGGCTCTACGGAAGACACCCAGAGGTGCTCAGCTAGTATTTGAAACATGTGGCCAAGGGTGCTCTCCCAGGCAGCTACTGCAGGCTTTCGCTACCTTTACCTCCGAGCAACACCAGGGCTTTCGTTAGTCGTGGGAGGGAAATTACTCCTCCCTGGTGAACTGCGTGTCCGAGGACTGGCCTGTGGTGTTAAACCGACCTCTCCCCACTGCACGAGCGTGTGGGAGGCTATCCAGGGGTCCAGTTGCCCGTGCCCTTCGGAATGGTGCCCCAGGCTTGGTTCTGAACCTGCCCAGTCCAGCTGGTGCTTTGGAGGATTCTTGCTGCCCGAGTCCAAGGCTTGAACATCGTGATGTCAACCTTGAATGACATTGACCTTTCAGGCGAGCGCAACTGCAGCAGCGATGAGGAGGGCAGCTGAAACTTCCTCAAGTTTGCAGAACAGGCATGGGGCCATTTTCATGCGGGTTTGCTAATCAATGTTTGTGCCTGGGGCAGGATTCGGTCTGAAACTAGCTTTCATTGTAACCCAGAAGGGAAGTGGTAGGGAGGAGACCAGAGCCCCATCTGCATCGAATTGTTGGAGGCTACTGGAGTTTACCCAGAAGAATCTAATACTCGGGAATGGCTGAGCTGACGCGCACCGGGTTGCCATCGTCACCTATGGGGTAGACGTTGCTAATACCGTTCCTTTGCAGAGGACAAAGCTGAAGGCCTAGGAAGGGGCCTCGCTTGCCCAAGGCTAGCTGGGAAGTGCTAACTCCAACATCCAAAATGTCGCCTTCACTTGCTCTGCTGCAGCAAAATGCACCTGTCATCCCTTTCTCGTCATGCAAAAATCGGTAGCAAGGAAGGAGCGCAGATGATGTACGTGGAGTTTGTTATTTAAAATACAGGACTGTCAAAAGTCTGTATTTTTAGAATTCATTGCCAGGGGTGCAGATGAAACTGTGCATAGGCCGGGCCCAGCCCCCCGCTTTTGTTCATGTCTTCCAGCTCTAGGGGATCCAAATATAGTTTTTAGCAGTGGTTTTCCCTCTGGCTTATTCTGGTCTTGTTTTAAGGGCAACGAAGAATGCTGAGCTTGGCTTGGGTAAAATTGGAACTCACCTGCCTGGCGTTTTCTCTGTCCTGTTTCCAGAAGGTAGATTAACGAGATTGCTAGGGTGGATGCCCCCCAAGAGCGAGTCTCCTTCTTCCTTGATAAGGCTCGGGCCATTTAAGCTCAGGCTAAGCCAGCCCTGGAAATTCCAGCCTCTGTTGCTGGTGAGTGCTTTATGGGGGACCGTGTCTCCAGTCCTGGCCACTATAATGGGAGTTTGTGAATGATTTGGGGGTTTTCCTTCTTGATAAAAGGGAGAGAGCACCATGAGGAGGAAGCCCTTTGCTCCCACCCTTTTCCTTCTTGCACAGATGGGACAGTGTCATGTGAGGCCATGTTTGGTGCTCGGGCAGTCACCCTGTGACCAACCATGAGGGGAGACTCACCGACTTGTGCAGAAGGCTGGGCGGAAGGAGAGAGAGAGCTGGCATCTTCGGTGGCGTTGCGGACCTACTGAACCGGCCCCGGGAAGGCTAACTCGCAGCCCAGGTGCTGTGGGAAACCAGCATAGTTTAAGCCATTTTCAGCTGGGTACTCTGTTACCTGTATCCGAAAGCATTCCTCACTGAGTAATGATTTATTATGAGAGATCAAACTAAGGGAAAGGTGACTAATTCTCTGAAGGGATAGTCAACCCCGAAAATTCACGAAAGATGTCTCGAGACCTTGATTAATCCCATCTTCATAAGTCAGCAAGAGGCCCATCAATGGCAGCAAAATATTACTAAAAAAATGAAGGGACCCCTCGTCCTAATATGGGATATTTTGGTTACAAGTGACTGAGAAAAAAATTAATGAAAAGAATCTATTGGCCCGGCGAGTGACAGGCAAAAAGGGTAAGCTGCAGAAATGGCTTGATCCAGGGCTCAGTGATGATGTTATGGAGTCCTAGTCCCTCTTTGTCACTCAGTTCAGCTCTTCTTAGGAGCTGTTCAGGCTGCGAGCGGTGGCAAAGAGGCTGCCCCCAGCTCCAGTCCTGCAGACTCCATCGTGCGAGCTCAGCAGGAAAAGAGTGGTTCCCTGAAAGGTCCCAGCAAGACCCGCTATTTGCATTGGCTCTAACCGGGCCGTGTTTCCCCAGAGAATGTGCTGCTTTGATCTAGGCCTCAGTCACCTGCCTACACGTGGTGTGCAGGGGTAGAGTCCACTTCCCCCGAGACTTCGAACGGGGAAAGGTTTCTTTTCCAGAAGACAGCAGGGCCATTGCTACCAGAAGGGGGATGGATGCTGAATGGCAAGAATCGGAGATGTCCACTCTGCCCCTTCAGATCGTTTTCTGCTTGAGGACGATCTATTTCTCTGCCACTTGTATTTTTAAACACACACATTTTAAAATTCCGTCACACACCTTAGCCATCCTCTTCCTCCTCAGGGCCCTTTTCTTGACATTTTTATAGGCAATGAGTGGAGAACACTCAAGTCACAAATGGACAGGAATGCAGAGAGTTCTGCTGAGACCCTTGCCAGCCCCTCCGTGCTGTAGGTCAAATTCACACCATGGAAAGTTACACTCAGTGCGGGGCCCACGGCTCCGGCCCTGGCTCCCCAGTTGTCAGAGGGGAAAGTGTGTGAAGGGGTGAAATCTAGTGGTGAACATTTTACGTGAGTGACAAAAGACCTTGGAAGGGCAGACGGATGGTGCAGTGACCCTGTCTGGGACTCCCTTTGTCACGATTTCGCAGAAGACCATGACCGCCTCGGTCCTTGAAAGCAGCAACAAGGCCTAGGGCATACCTGGGGGAGGCCTCTAAGGACCCTTCAGCAGCTACTGAAGGCATTGGTGTCACTTATACTGCGGGGTCTTCTGGAACGTGGGACCCACACCAGGGAGAAAAATACATCATGACATTAGGGTAACACAAATAAGCACTTTTCACTTGAATTGCTATTAAAGCATTACCTTGTTTATACTACGTTAAAGACAAAAACAACCCACGTAGCTAGCACACCACGCTTTGATTCTGTGGCTGCTGCTGCTAAGGGGAGACTGGGGCGAGCAGCTCCCCGGTGTCTGCCGGGCGCAGACCTTGCTGATCTCCGACAGCACCAGGAGGGCGGTGCATGTGGCAAAGCTGGGAAGATTGACATCTGCCAGAGGCAGACGTTTGGGGAACAGGACTTTCCAAAGTCCTCGCGAATTAGAAGAGTTAATTAAGCCTGCCATTGTATTGTTTTTCCATTGCTGAGGAACCAATTGACACAAGGTTAGCAGCGTGAGACAACACCCATTTGCCGTCCCAGGGTTTCTGTGGGTCAGGACACTGGGCACGGCTGACCTGGGTCCTGGGCTCGCGGTCTTCCACAGCTGCACTCAAGGTGTCAGCTGGGCTCCTTCTCGTCCTGATCTTAGGGTTCTCTTCCGAGAGAATTCAGTTCCTTGTGGCTGCAGGACTGAGGTCTCCGCTTTCTTGCTGGCTGTCTGCTGGGGATTCTTAAAGCCACCCATATGGCCTTGCCATGTGGCCCCTCACAGGCCCCCCCACAACGTGGCAACTCACGTCTTCAAGGCCAGCGAAAGGCAGATCCCTCCAGCCTGCTGAGATGCAGTCCTATGCAGAGTGACTTAATCATAGGGGTGACTGTCCCATCACCTTTGCTATATAATGTAACGTAATTCCAAGAGTGACAGATCGTATTCACTGGTCCCGCCCGTGGTCAAGAGGGGCACCACACCAGGCGTGGGGACAAGGGAGCAGGAATCTGGGGGCTGCCTTGGAGTTCCACCTGCCACAGCTTTGATTTCTCCCCCCGATGGTGAATGTTATGTCGTCAGCTTGACTGGGCCATGGGATGCCCAGGTATTTGGTTAAACGTTATTTCTGAGGGTGTCTGGGAGCATTTTTCTAGATGATATAGATGAGGGGAATACCCCAAAACTGGAATTATCCTCTGGAGGCTTCTGCAGCTAGACGAGTGTTCTAGAAACCCATCTGTATCAGTGTACTAGTTGGCGGTGTTGTGAGAGGCTGCGTTCGGCTTCGGTGAAATTTTTTGGAAGACTCTTCCATCGTGTTTGCCCATTTCATGACGGGTGATTTACGAGCACACCTGCCTACACCGTGCTGAGCGTTCAGCAGTTTTCGACCAAAAATGGCACGACCCCCACGAACCAACCTCCCTGAGCAACTTTTTTTGTTTGTTTGTTTCCCTGGATGAAAAAAATCCTTAAAGGAAAACGTTCTGCCGATGAGGAAGAGGAGAAACAAAAAGCAGCAGAAGCACTAAAAGGCATCGAAAATCAATGAGTTCAAAAGCTGTTTTGAGCCGCGGAAAACGCATCCCGATAGGTGTACTGCATCAGATCGAGAGTACTTTCAAGGTGACTGATGTTTAAACATGTAAGAATAAATGCACAATGTTTTATAAATAAATTCCATTTTTGGGTCTCCCCTTGTATCTACACACACACGTATCTCCATACCTGCACCCCTGTTGGTGCTCATGTGATTATGGGGGCTGAGAAATCCAGACTCAGCAGCATTGACGGCGTAAGTCCCGCTGGGAATCAGAGACCGTAGGCAGGAGAAGACATGTCCCAGCTCGACGGCAGTCACTCGGAGGGGGGATTCCTTCTTACTCCCCTTTTTAAGGGCTTCTCTGAAGGCCTTACTGGACTGGTTGAGTGAGGTCCCCCACCCTGGGTTCCGCTGCCCCTGGTCGAGTCGGGGGTGGGTTTTGGTTGAAAACAAGCAGCTGGCGAAGGCTGTCTGCGTGTCTCTTGGTCTCTCAGCAGCTGCCTTTGTGCCTGGCCATGTTCTCCTTTGCCCAGTGGAATCGTCCAGTGGCCATCGCTGACCGAAGTGTTTGGTTTCTCTATTGACAGCCACCACCGAACACTGTTTAAGTGCTCATTCCACGGGAGGCCCTGGTGAGGCAGAGTCTCAACAACGGCCCGCAGGACGTTGGACCAGGCAGGTCCCGGAGACTCCCCAGCGAAACTCCTGGGGTTGAGGCAGCAGCTGCGGATGCTAGGCGGAGGCCACCCCACACCACCCATTGGGGCAGAACTGGGGAAGTGCGGTTCCCTGGGCTTGGACCTGGGCAAGCTGCCCTGCGCTCCGAGAAGGCCCTTGCTTGCCGGACTTCCCTGCTTTTGTCACCTTGGAATTCTTGATGATTTTCGAACCTTTTTGAACTCCTACATGATATAGTCATTCCTGCATAAATTGACCTTTGGTGGCTTGTAGGATTCAGGCAAATAGCATGAGAAAAATGGGGGAATAGGTGCAGTAGAATGAGTGCTTTTTAGAACCTGGAAGTGAAGCACTTATCCGTAAAGGCAGGGACCCCTAAGTGTTTCTTGGGGGCGGGGGACTAGCCATAAGGTTTCCTGCCCAGAAGTGCTGATCTTGGATGTAGCAAAGGGACTCAAAGGGGCGCTTGGTGCAACAACGGCGAACAGAGACCCCGAAGGAGAAGAGTGTGATGGAGAACAGCGGGGTGAGCGCGGGGCCGGTGGGGAGAGGGGTGGCGGGATCTGTCACCCCTGGGGATGGCAGGGTGAAGTGGCGGGTACTTCCTGGAGGAACTGATGCCAGAGCCAAGTCTTACAGGATTCATGGAAGTCAGCCCAGCCCCGGGTGGGCGTGTGAGCGAGCGAGTGAGTGAGCGCATGCCCTGGGGGAGGGCGAGTGTCTAGGCAAAGGTAGCCGCCTGAACCGGAGCACAGAGGGGGGCGGGGCATGGCACACGAGGAGCGCTCACAGCACCTCCTACTGGCTGCGCTACCAACTGTGAGGTGGCGGGCACGCGGCTGGAAGGGCTGACCGCGGGGACCCTCGTGGCCCCCTTTTCAGGACGGGGGCATTCCCCTGGAGGCGGTGAGGGATTATCCACGTTAGACAGCAAAGGGGACTGGCACTCGGGGAGGGAGGCTAACCTGCCCAAGTCTGAACCGTCGGTTAGAGCGGAACCGGCTCGCAAGTCCGGGCCTGCCTGACTCCCAGCCCTGGCGTGCGGATGTAGCGAAGGCAAACAGAGGCTGTCCAGTTCACGTTGAGTGTCAGACAAGCGAGAAACATTTTTTAAAGCGTAAGCATGCCTTATGCATTATTTAGGATAGAGTTACCCCTAAAGCTAGTTGTTGCTTATATGAAATTCAAATTTAAGTGGACATCCTGTATTTTTATTGGCTATGTATTCATTCTCCCCCCTCCCCCTGTTCTCTCTCCTGTTCCCGGGCGGTCCACCACTGTTAGCGGCCCTCCATCCGCAGAAGGCCCCACGAAACAGGAGACAGCAGAGCACGTGGGGGGAGGGGAAAGAAGTGTCTGGATTATGCAGCGTTTTCCTTTAAACAGATATTTAAAAATGCAGATTTTCCCGGTCGCCACGGCAGTGAGCTAGGATTGAACGTAAGGGGCACCTCGGCTCCGCCACCCCCGTTCCCTGGTCGCTAAGTGGGGGATTCTCTAATTTCATGCACAGATGAGGGGACGGAGAAGCGGGCTCTTTCACCACCAGACTTATTTTGTCCTCTTTTATCCTTTGGATGTCAGGAGCTTTAAAATCCTTAAAGACAACCTCAGGGGCAAGTAGGGATGTCATTTATAGTTTGAAGCATTTTCTATTGTGTGAGGGGGAAAAAGAGGAATTCCAAATATGGAAGACCGTATTTTCCAGCGCTCCGGCCACTTTAAATACTCTTCAAAGAAAGTGCCAACAAGAATGAGAACGAAGAAAAGTTTTCTTTCTTTTTTTTTTTTAATGTCTCCCCTATTATGTTCTTGCCTTCTTAAGATCTTAACATGCCTGTGTCAGATGCAAGTAGCTTTTTACTATCATCTTGAAACAGAATCCTGAGACATTTACTCCAGAAAAATGTAGGCTATTTTTTTCTTCGTCTCTAAGTAGAAATAGCACATTATGGTTAGCATATGTGTCTGTTCCTTTCATGTGTTCCTTTTGATTACGTGCGCTGTCTCTCTGGGGCTTTGTAGTTGAAAAGGTGAGGCTTTCTTTATAAACACCGGAGTCCTGCAGAAATGTCTTGGACAGGTTAGCCAGGGAGGCACGTCTGCCGGCGGCCGGGGTTCGGTCGTCAGCGCGGCGCAGGGCGGGCGGGTGTCTGCCGGGCTCTGGTCTCTGTTCGGTCCGCCCGTCTGGCCCGGTGGCGCTTCTTTGCCCCCTTGTTTGGACTTGTGTTTCCTGGGGTAGGAGAGCGATGACTCTTTGGTTCCTGTGCTTGGCTGCGTCAAATTGAGTGACACTCTTAGCTGCTCTCGGTCCTCCAGTCCTCCCCCGTAAACTGGGGCAGTAGTACCCACCTCTCACGGTTGTTTGGAGCATTCAACTCCAAGTGCATGGGTAGCTCGTATCGTTGCCTCTGGCTGCCATAACTGCTACGGACTCGGTGGGTTAAGACAACAGAAACGTGTTCTCTCGCCGGGCTGGAGGCCGGGCGTCTGCAATCAAGGCGTCGGCGAGGCCGTGCTCCCACGGAAGGCTCCAGGGGCGAGTCCTGCCTCACCCCTCCCAGCTTCCGGTGGCTGCTGGCAGTCCTTGGCTTGTGGCCGCATCACTCCGGTGTCTGCTCCCCTCTTCATGCAGCCTCCTCTCTGCATCTCCGGGTGTCTTTTTCTGTGTCTTCCAACGACACCCTTCTTGGGCTAGGACTCCCCCTCATTCGCTGTGCTCTCCCCTCAATCTTTATCATCTGTTCATCTGCAACGACCCTCTTTCCGAATAAGGTCCCATTCTGAGGTTCCTGGCAGACACGCCTTTTGGGGGGACACTGCTGAACCCACGCCACAGCTTACAGTGCCATGCTGGGCTTTCCGAGAACAGGAGTTCCCAGAGCCGCGTTGAGAAGGTTATGTAACCTTCTTGGTCCTGTCTAAAGAGCAGACTATTTACATAAGGCCTCCGAAAATGTCTCTCGGAGTTGTGGCCAGGTGGTTCCCTGCCAGGTGCTGGGAGCCGGGAGCTAGGCGACTGCAGTCCCAGCCCTTTGGGAGCCCATGGTCTCGCGGAGGAGAGTGACATGTAAACAAGTAATTACAATGCTCCTATTTATGGGGCTGGTGCGCGCCCCGGACTGCGTCCAGAACAATGCTTCCATAGCTGCTGGCTTCCCCCCGGGGTGCAGGGAGCCAGTCCCGCCCTGGCTCTGGCTGCCTGCTCCTCCGGCCTCGCCCTCCCGCCTCTGCGGCTGGGGCTGGCAGGTTACTCACAGGTTAATCTCCAATCGCTGTACTTCTCTAGCCCCTTGTCTGCTCTCTGGTTTTGGCCTTTATCTTTATTGGAAGCGTCTCAGCTGGCTCACTGCTCTTTCATTTTTTTCCCCTGGTGATGGATTTCTACACCCCTTTTCAAAAGACAAAACAAATTGTTTGTTTAACCTCCCCAGGAATAAGTGGGCCAGGGGTGGCGTGGGAAGGGAAGCATACTTATTATTCTTGTGGGCAGACCTTCCCGGGTATTTCCTAAGAGATTCTTCACTGACTCACCTTATTTCATTGCCCCCATTGTAGTGGTAAAAAAAAAATCGGCCAACTCACTTCTAAGTCTTCCTTCTCCATCCCTTTTCCTTTTCCTTTTTTCTGTGCTCTTCCATTATAAAATATGGCCAGCCTCTGGTTTCACACCGCTTCTTGTAGTATCTTTTAGAGACTGGTATATGGGGGCACAGAAAATACTCAAGATGTCATTTGTTGCTGACAGATGGTGGTTATGTTGCTTGAATGGGTCGGAGCTCTGTGAGAAGTATAGGTCTGTTTGGCAAAGTGCAGGAGGACCAGTCTTTTGGGCAAATTTCCAAACGAATGGTTCCCCAAAGCAGGAAATACATTAGAATCACGTGGGTGGAAGGTTCGCATCTGAAGGGGAAATCCTCAGTCCTCCTGGAGATTCTGATTCCTCCTAAGTCCAGCTTTTAGAAGCTCCCCAGGGACCCGACACAGAACCAGCCTTGCACTTCTGATGCCCACGGTGGACGCCCGACCCATCAGGTCGAAATCGCTGGTGTGTGAGCCAGGCATCTCTGTGCTGGGCGTTAAAGCTCCAGGTGATTCCAACGTGTGGCCCCGGCTGAGAACCACGCCCCACGCTCAGTTAAGCTAGACGGCGGGGGAGAAACAGATGGTGGGGACTGCCCTCATCCTGGGAGGAGGCAGCTCTGCGTCGCGGGGTGGGGGGGGGCGGGGAGGGTCTGTGACATACATTTCTAACATGTTTTGAGGTGTTGCCGCTGCCACATGTCTGAGACCACACCCTGGGGACCACGGCCCCACAAAGTTGCTTTCCTGCAGGCAACGTGATAATCTCCTCTTCATCTACTCCTTCACCTCCCTCATTCCGTCCGGTCCGCTCATCAGCTCAGAGACCTCAGCATTTTTTTTTTTTTTTTTTGTCTGAGCTCACTGGATGAGGGTTTGTCTGCTGGCCTCCCTGCTCTTGCTGGCTGGTGTTGCATATAAGGGGAAGCATCACCCAAATCTGTAGTGGGAGAGCTGGCTTTTACAGCTCGCTTTGATTTCGGTTTTCTTTCTCAAGCCACCACGCTGGGTATAGGACAGTGAGTTCCTATGGAGCCAAGTTCACCTCCATTGCTCCGCTCCCCCAGAGGAGGCTGGGCTGTGTCCCCAGAGCCTAGTGAAGACCCCTCTTAGCACGGCTTGGAGGCCTGGTCCAGCCTGGGTGCCGGGGAGCACCTGAGACTGTAGCAGGTGTGCGGAGCTGACCGGGAGCCCGGGGGTGGGTGCTCTGGGCTGCGGAAGCTGCAAGCCTAGAACTTTGGCAAACCAGGAGTCCAGGAGCCCAGACTTAGCTGGTATTTGCAGGTTTTTTAAAATTGGCATATAATCGACATACCAATACCTTGTTGTTGTCAGGTGTACATCATTGTGATTCAATATTTATGTACATTATGGAATAATCCCCAGGATACGTCTAGTTACTGTGTGTCATCGTACAAAGCCATGACAATATTATTATGGATCATATGCCCTAGGCTGTACATTGTATAACCATGTCGTCTTTATGTTCATTTAAAAAACGGAAGTTTGCACCTCCGAATCTCCTTCACCTGCTTCACCTACTTCGCCTAACTCCTCCCTTCTGTGGTAACCACCAGCGGATGCTTCTTAGAGCTCTGAGTTTGTTTCTATGTTTTAGATGACATACGTAAGTGAAACCACACAGCGTGTGTCTTTCTTTGCCTGACTCACTTCACCTCACGTAATACCCTCCAGGTCCATCCATGTCGTCTCAGACGGCAAGATGTCACTCTTTTTCACGGCCGAGTCATACTCCACTGTGCGTAGGACTGCGACTTCCTCTGCTCGTCTGTCGGCGCACGCTCGGGGTGCTTCCACAGTCTGGCCATTGTACGTACTGCTGTAATGGTCGTATATCTGTTTGAATTAGTGGTTTTGTTTTTGTTTTTCAGCTAAACTCGCCCAGACGTGGAATTGCTGGGTCACATGCCAGTTCTCTTTTTAATCGTTCGAGGAACCTCCGCATGTTTTCCGGAGCAGC
Organism: Glossophaga mutica; assembly: GCA_039655065.1. Taxonomy (NCBI): domain Eukaryota; kingdom Metazoa; phylum Chordata; class Mammalia; order Chiroptera; family Phyllostomidae; genus Glossophaga; species Glossophaga mutica. Next base: position 171,167,581 of record CM077307.1, on the reverse strand, counting down.
GGCAGCATTTTCCATCCCCGCCAACCGCGCACGGGGGTCCCCGTCCCTCCACATTGTCACCAGTGCTCGCTATTTACTGTGCTTTTGATCACAGCCGTTCTGACAGGTGTGAGCGGGTCTCTCACTGTGGTTCTGATTTGCATTTCCCTGATGCGTAGCGATGCTGAGCATCTTTTCATGTGCTCGCTCGCCATCTGTGTGTCCTCTTTGGTACGATGTCGATTCAGATCCTCTGCCTGTTTTTAATTGTTTTTCCTTTTTTTTTTTTTTACATTGAGTTGTGTCATTCTTGGTATATTTTCGATACTACTCTCTTATCAGATGTTGATTTGCCAATGCCTTCTCCCGTTCAGGAGGCTGCCTGTCTTTCTGTTTTGTCGAGGGTTTCCATCACTGTGCAAAAGCTTTCTCGCTCGATGGACTCCCGTTGGTTTTTGCTTTTGTTGCCCTTGTGTGAGGAGACTGGTTCAAAAACATCTTTCTAAGGCTAACACCCAAGGACTTACTGTTTACGTTCTCTCCTAGGAGTTTTGTGGTGGTTCTGGGTCTTACATCCAAAGTCTTTAATCCGTTTTGAATTCAGTTTTGTGTTTGGTGCGTCACAGTGGCCCGGTTTCATTCTTTAGCGTGTAGCTGTTCCGTTTTGCTACACCATTTGCTGAGAAGACTGTCTCTACCCTGCTGCGCATTCTTGCCTCCTTTGTCATAGATTCATTGACCATACACGCATGGATTTATTTCTGGCCTCTTGATTTCATGGATTTATGGGTCTGCTTCGGTGCCGGGAGCATACTGTTCGGATTGCGATAGCCTCGTCGGGTGGCGTTCTGCAGGTCCGAAGGCAGGTATGTGGCAGTGCTATCTGGGAAAGAGACTGGGACAAGAGTCTAGCATGCTTTGCCTGCCCTAGGAAGGTGTTGTCTCTCCCTTGTCTTTCTCCGCCCCAGAGCAGGTAATTTGGCATCCAGATCTATGGCCCAGGAGCCACTTAAGTTGAAGGACAGATCCCGTAATAATCATTGAGCCTTCTGGTATCTCCCCCACTTTTAGCCTGCAGGACAAAAGCAGCGAATGTCAAAGGCTGCGCTCCCAGTGGAAGAGAAGGCTGTCTTTGTTCAGTGCGGGCTTATCTGTGAGCACTCTACAATCTTAAGGCAACACGCCCACTCCTGTTTTTCTTGGGCCAGGTGAGCCTGTGCCCTGGAACCCTTGTGACAATATCTCTTCAGGGGGAGGGCTGTGGTTGAGGGGGAGGGACACCTGAGGGGGAAGCCACGGAGGCCAGCTGCTCCCTGAAAGGAGACAGATGAGGACATTGGGGTGTCTCTAGGCTCCCAGGCCACAGTGCGGTCAGGGATGCTTTGCTCAGTTTTTTTTCTTTTTTCTTTTAGTATCTGAGTCTTTTAAAGCTATCATGTTCAGCGTAAGGTACTCTGGGTAGGCCTGGTACAGGATCTGGCTGCACTACAGGGGGGTCCGTCCAGACCTGAAGAGGGATATTTAAGGAATCAGTCTCACAGCCCCTCCCCTGTCCGACCAAGGCCTGGAACTTGGGGACAATGGCTTCCAAGGGCATCTCTTTCTTAATGTACGAGGTGATAGGGTTCTTGGCTCTTTAAAACCGTTTCCCCAGGGAAGCCAGTGAAAGAAAGCAAATGATGCTGGGAAGATTCATCTAGTCACTCTGCCAGTATCCACTGGGTGCCCCCGTGGTACCCAGCACTGTCTGGGTGCTGGTGGTGTCGAGAAAGATGGGAAGACAGGGTCTCTCTCCCGTAGGATGGCAGGTCTCACACATTTTGGTCTTAGGACCCTTTATATTCTTAAAAATCACGGACCTCAAAGCATTTTTGTTTGAGGGTTACGTCTGTTAATAGTCACCATATTAGAAATATGGAGAAATATTTTACCATATTTATTTTTAACATATTAAAAAATAAGCCCACTATATGTTCACATAAGTAATATTTTAATGAGAAAACTCTATTGTCTGTATTCTAAAGAGTTTTATTGGGTTGTAATTAATACTGACAAGTTCTACAGATTTAAAGTGTATAATCCGATGTTTGACATGCGTGTACACCCTTGAAAACCTCGCCCAGGTCTGTTGGCCCCAGAGTTTCCTTGTGCTCCTTTGCTCTCCTTTCCCTTAGCACCGCCCCCCCCCACGCCATCACCCCCACCAATAACCATCGATGAGCTTTCTGTCACTGTACATTAGTTTGCATTTCATGGGACTTTATGTACTAAATGGAATCATACAGCCTGCAGTCTCCTTTTGCTAGCGTCTTTCATTCAGCATAATCATCTTGAGATGCATCTGTGCTATTGTGTGTATTAATAAATCATTCTTTATTATTGAGTCCTATTTCATCCTATGGACATACCATCACTCATTCATTCATTCATCTGTTGATGACCATTTGGGATATTCCCAATCCAGGGCTCTTACAATTAGAGTGGCTCTAAATACTCACGTACAAGTGTTTACATGGACATTTACCTCCTTTCGCTTTGTGAAAATATCCGGGAGTAGAATAGTTAGTGCTGCAGTGCACATGTGTTCAACTTTTTAGGAAACCGCTCCACCGTTTTCCAAGTCGTTGTGCATTTTACATTTCCGCCAGTGGAGTGTGAGTTCTAGTTCTCTCCTTGTCCCCATACGGCGCGCTTGGGAAGGAAGTTGCTGGGTGCGGTCCGTGCTTCATGAGTGGAGAATTATACTTCACCTCCTCGAGCCGGTGGTCCCCTACTTACTCATTTTGTATCAGTATGGATTCAGGGGTCTATAGTCTATGCTTTGGGTTATAATCTAATGCTATGTTTTTTTGCTTTTTAGCTGCCTTCACTTTGAAAGTTATTTTTTTTTTGCCAGGTGTAGAATTAATTCTAGGTTGACAGATATTTTCTTTAGTATTTTAAAGATGTCACTTCAGTGTTGTCTTGCTCATATGGTTTCCAATGATAAATACACTGTCGTGCTGAATTTTTGGTTTCTTAGTATATGACATGGGTTGTTCTCTGGCTGTTTTTAAGATTTTCTCTTTATCATTGGTTTTAAGCAATTCGACTATGTGACTCGGTACAGTCTTTTCCCCCATTTTTTCTGCTTCCGGGTTTTTATAGGCTTCTTGGATTGTGGATTTCTAATTTTCATTAAGTTTGGAACGTTTTAGCTATTACTTCAAATCTTTTTTGTATCTACTCTGTATCTTTTCCTTTAAGACTCTAATTATTCATGTGTTGGGTGGCTTTAAACTGTCCCAGAGCATACTGATGTGCCGTTTATTTTGATCCTTTCTTTTTCACACTGTTTCACTTTGGATATTTCTGCTGTTGTGTCTTCAAGTGTATTAATTTTTCTTCTGCAGTGTTTAACCTGTCATTGACCTTGTCCAGTGTAGGCATTTAATTTGGGACTTTAAAAATGATCTCCCATGTCTCTAGGTACGTTTAAGAGGTTATAATGACGGACTTAACGTCCTTCTCTGTGAATTCCAGCGTCTCTGTCAGTTTCAATTGACGGCTTATTCTCTTCCTCATCGGTCATGTTTTCCTGCCCCTTTGCGTGCTGGTAACCTTTGACTGGTTCCCAGACATGGTGCTTTTACTTGTTAGGTGCTGAGTATTTTTCTGTTTCTGTGAATATGCTGCAGCTTTGCTCTGGGATGCAGTTAAGTGAGTTGGAAGCCATTTAATTCTTTCCAACTTTGGAGTTTTGATTTGTTAGGCGGTGCACAGCCGTGTTTATTCTAGGGCTCAGTGATTCCCCGCTGCTGAGGCCAGACCTCCCTGGGCACACGACAAAATGCCCGATCAGGAGTTTTTCCAGTCCGGCGGGTGAGAACTGGTCCTCTGCCCGGTCCTGTGCGCGAACCGGGAGTTTTTCCACTCGTCCGTTCGAATGCTTCTTTTCCTGGCCTGGGGTAGTTCTCTTCCACAAGCGAACTGACGAGTACCCTGCCACATCTTTGAGGGGGCCCTCTATGCAGCTCTTTTTTTTTTTTTTTCCCCTTGTGCAGATCACTCCTCTCTGTCCTATGTATTTTTTTCTGTCTTGGTCTTCCTGGACTTTCAGCTCTGTATCTTCAACTCAGAGAGTCTGTGAAGCTCTGCCTCAGTTTCCCCTCTTTGTGTCGCATCCTGCAAACTCTCCCAAGGCAGCTGTAACACTTGCCTCACTCTTTCTCAGGGTCACTGCCTAACACCTAGAGTTATGGTCACTCTCCTTTCATAGAGTTTGTTTGGGTTTTTGCTTCTTGCAGATGAGACACTAACTCCAGCCCTGGCTACTCCATCTTGATTGGAAAACCCATTGAGGCTTTTTTTTTTTTTTTTTTTTTTGTGGTGGTACACGATCTGATACTAGCCATGGGGATTCTGTTCTGATTCATTGGTAGGTCTGAGGTGAGCAGTGAGTACTCAAGTCTCTGAATTTAAGAAACAAAAATTAGAACAGCAACAGCAGCCAACATGCCCTGGTGCTTCTTATGCGCTGCCCCTCCCCCAACTGGGAGCTCTGTGATAGAGTGAGAATCCCAGTTATTTATTGTGCATTTCCCATTCAGTGCACACCCTGCTAGCTATTTTACATACACTTGTATAATTTCATCTTGTGGCAAATCATTGGTTAAGTAAGATATTCTCACCCGCATTTCACAGAAGAGAAATGCATTTCACTGTGGTCCCTAGTGCGGCAGCCTCCAGTGTCACCTCCAGGGCTCAGAGGAAACAGAATCTCGGAATCCTCACGCACACGGAAGCAGGGGCGTGCAGACTACTAGTTATCAGATGTACGTGGGGGACTTCAGAATTAACAGGGTGAATTGCTGCAGTTTCTGAACCAATGGTAACTGTTTCTTCTGCGTTGTACATCGCATGGTTGGTTCTCCTGGCAACCAGCCCCATCCCGAAGCTATCCAGGGGCCCACCAAGAGTCAGGGGCTAACCTGAACTCAGTTGAAAGGGCCTTCCTGTGAATAACAAAGGATGCGCCTCTCACTGGGAGTTCTGTGCAAGAGAGAAACTGAGGCAAAGGGAAGATTAGTCCTCTGGGGACAGGGAGGATTTAAAGGCTTTTCTTAAAAAGCATTCAGTCTCTAAGTCTGGGGTTGTAAGTGTAAGGTTGAGCTTTTCTGTCTTTAAAAACAAAAGAAGGAAATTTCACGTCAGCACTGAAAGCCACTGTTCTTGAACGCCCTTCTTCCTTCACAATCTCCTAACCGTTTTCTGCTTCCTCCTCCATCGGAGTAGGGAGCTCAGGCCAGGGTGGAGTTCGGTGACCGAGCTCATTGTTCCGTTCGATGATCGTACATTCAGTCAGCAAACAGTTGTCTGGACACGTCAGCTTCCGGGAAATTGTATGTTTGTTTGTTTTTTTTCACCGATGCCTGTGCCTCACCCAAGTCCGGTAAGCATCCCTGGGATAGGAGCCTGGATGTCAATATCAAACAAGGGCCACCAAACCGTCACCTGCTCAGCTGGCGGTGAGAATGGCTGTCCTGTATCGTGCTTCTCAGATTCTGAGCAAATGTGTCAGCAAATTACGCAGGAATCTTGTCAACAAGCGGAGTGTGACTTAGTAGGTCTGGGGGTGGGGGTGGGGGCGACCTAAAAGCTGCGTCTGTGACAGGTTCCCAGCCAACGGGGCCCACGTGCCAGTCCAGGACCACACTCCAGACTAGAGAGTAGGTTTGTGGATGTGTTTGCGGAACGGTTTCCGCTGTGAGAGCTGCTGGTTGTGATGAGGCTGGAGGACCCTGCCCTGGAACCAAGTGTTGCTTTTCTTTTTCTTTTTAAAATTACTTTCTTGTTGTTCAAGTACAGCTGTCTGCATTTACCCCCTACCACTCCCCCCCCCATTCCAGCCATCCCCACCTCCTTCCCCTGATTCCACCCCACCCTTGGTTTTGTCCATGTGTCCTTGATAGTTGTTCCTGAAAACCCTTCCCCCCTCCCCCATTAGCCCCTCCTACCTCCCCTCTAGTTACTGTCAGTTTGTTCTTAATTTCAATGTCTCTGGTTATATTTTGCTCGCTTGTTTGTTTTGTTGATTAGGTTTCACTTCTACGTGAGATCAGATGGTATTTGTCCCTCACCACCTGGCTTACTTCACTTAGCATAATGCTCTCCAGTTCCATCCATGTTGTCACGAAGGGTAGGCTCTCCTTCCTTCTTTCGCTGCGTAGTATTCCATTGGGTAAATGTACCATAGGTTTTTGTTTGTTTGTTTTTCTGTTTTAAATTCTAAATGCTGAGGGAGGCTTTGCCCAGGAGCCCTGGGGCTGTGGCGCAAGTCCTGGAAATCCAACTCCATGCCAAGGTGTGGCTCAGCGGTGGAATCCACACAGGTGCAGCCAGTAAGGTCTTTGCAGGAATGACACCTGCCCGGTGCCCTCTCGCCTCTCCCCGCACCGGGCCATTGCAGGTCGGAAGGGAGCTCTCCTGTCCAAACCAAGCAGGTGCTAGGCCCTCTGCAAGACCTCTACCCCCTCACCAGCAACCCGAACAATGGAGGTTTCTTCAACATGAAACAGATCCAGGACTGGCCCTCTGGCTTCTTAGGATGAGCCCAGGGGCCGCCCCTTCAAACAGCCCAGGAGCTGTTCTGCTAGTTTTGATCCGAGCTGCGATTAGTGCTTAATGGGCCCTGAAAGAGGTCTTTATTGATTACTGTTGCAGATCGCTGTTGCCTTGATATTGATCTTTTCCAATTTTCAATTTTGTCCTTTGAAATGCTCGGAAACACGGTGGGCCGCTCTTTGCCTGCAGCGTTTACTTGTTTGAAGCTCATTTCCTTTTGCAATTAATGCAGTGATATTTCATTGTAACCGTCACTCGGTTCGCTTTTCTTTTAGACCAGAGGCTTGAGGTAAATGAGGACATGCCGGTTTTAAAGGCAGATGGCAGGTAGATAAGAACCTAGTTTGAAAGTAAGTTTAAAACTTCTAAGGAGGTCTCAATACCAGGCTTAATCAGGATGTTTATTATGAAGTTGTAATTCCTGATACGATGACACAGGAAGAAAAATGCCATGTTGGATTTAGGATTTTGAGAAAATTGGTAATTTTGTTGATTGGTACGTATATCATCTGAAGTAGTTTTAGGAAGTCTATGTTCAGAAAAGAGGAGTTGAATAGCATTCCAGTTTATTCAATGAGCAGCGTCTGTGTCTTTGACCCTTCTTTGCTCAGGAGGCGGACCCGGTGTCATCAAGCACTTTCAGAGCGCTGAGTCCTGTAGGGAGCCTGGAATGGGTGACGTGTCGCTCTACTCTGGGGCCCAAAGTCTAGGGGAGAAGGCAAACGGATAAGAGGGGGGGCCAGTCTCAGAGGTAGGTGGGGTTCTAAAGTTAGCCCCCACGCAAAAACTGCATAGAGTCAAAGCATGAGAGAGCTAAGTGTTATTTCGACAAACGGACTCGGCCCCCGTTTCCTCCAAACAGGTTGCCGCTCTTTCGGCTGTGCTCCGGCTAGAGAAGCTGGCTTGTGTGGGGGGGCCGTGCGGTTCTTTAAACGCTGCTAGTATGATCCTCAGAGAGGGAAGAGGCCCCAGGACAAGAGGCATGCGTGTCCCCCGTGATCCCTCGGAGACGTATGTGCCCAGCGAGGGGACCGGCAGGGGAATTCCCCGCATGGCTTTGTTCTTTTTCTCGTAAATTCACTCGTGTAGCTTTTGTGTGATGCACGAGCTGATGGAAGTTCTCTGACCTGTGTTGTGATTCTGCCGTACGAAGCCAGGTGCTGGAAGGAAGACATGCCCAAAGGGCTAGGGGAGTTTGGGGGAAGGAGGGCTTAGGTCCAAACCAGGGGACTCGGGATGTCCTTTTCGAACAGTGGGGAAGGGAGTCAGGCCTTTGGGGAAGGTGTGACTGTGACGGGTAGTGTGTGGAGAACTTGAGACCCACTTGGCAACAGCTCAGGAGAGGGAGAATGTTGCATCAGCCTCTGGGATGTGGGCGTGGGAGGGGGTGTGCAGCGATGACCTTGTGTGACCTTCAGAAGGGCCTCCCTCCCCTCCTGAGCAGTCTCTGCTGTGTCCTTCCTGTAAGTGGCATTAGAGTGAGCACACAGCATGACCAGGTCTTTGATGGAAGGGCTGGACATGCGGGTGGTGGGGAGGAGTGGGGCAGAGTGATGAGCTTACTATGGGGGACGTATCAGCGGCCTGCAGTGGAGGCAGAGTGGACGCATCTCAGCCAGGGAGTGCTTATGATGTAAAAGGGGACCGCTTGGTGCCAGGGGGGTGGAGGCGGAGGCAGTGGGGTCAGAGGTACAGAGGTGGTAGCTTAGGGGGTGGGAGGTTTGAAAGAACGGGAAGATAGTAGTAAAGGGGGCTCAGAGGACTGTGACAGAAGCTCTGGGGGTCCAGATGGCCATGAGCGTTTTAGACAGCGCATTCAATACTATAATTTTATATTTGCAGAGTAAAAAGTTAGATTGTTTAGATGATACGAGCAGTAGGAAGAGTAGTGCTATGGTTGTTTTGGAGTCAGGATGGAGAGGGGGAGTGGTGTGTCTTTCTGGCTGGACAAGGGGGTTCCGCAGAGGGACAGGGACAAACCTGACAGCCCGGACGTGGCTGGACAGAGAGGCAGGGCTGCTTCCGTGGAGAATCCAGCGGGCCGAAGAAAGGGGCACAGTGTTTGCCCGGCCGAGGTCGGGGGCGGGTCTGTCCCCCGAGGGGCTCCTTCACCTGTCTCTGTGCTCGGACCCCCTCGCAGCCTCGCATCCATGTTCTTAAATGCATGAAACCAAGTGCACAGGACCCTCAGGGAAACCAATGAGACCAAAATAAAGTTACTAAAACATTTGACAATAAAACTCCTGACGCAGGTTTTTTAATTGAGATGCTGTATAGGAAGAACTCTCAAGGGGCGGGTTTGCTCATTAATGACACTTTGGAATAGCGACGATGAGCACGCGTGAAACTTTGGGATCTGCACCACCTCGAACGCGATGTGACGTGTGGGAACATCTGATCTTACTACCGTTACTTCCGTTCGTTGCCTACTCTTACACTTGCAGACAATGCCGATTGCTGATGGTGGGTAGGGAAGAGCCAGATGCGCTGTTGCCCCCCACCCCCATTCACAGACCCCGTGACGTCGGCGAACGTGGGTTCAGACCCCCTGAAGCCCTGCCCGGGCCCTTCCGGAGACTTTGGAGTGTGGGGGCGGAGACAGAGAGGCGAAGTGGTCATCCATGGCTGCTCACGGCGTCAGTCAGGCGAGTCAGGGATGGTAGCCGGACCGTTCGCTAGATCCTGGACGGTGGGAAGACGGGTTCGGTGAAGGTTTGTGTGGGAATGGAGGAGGGCCCTGGGCCCTGAAGGGGAAGGAGGAGTTTGGGCAGCTGTGGGGCACAGGGCGTCCCCAGGTGTGTCCTCGTGCAGGCAGGGTGTCCTGTAAGGCCAGGGAAGGATTCACACAAGATTTGATATAGAGGAATTTCAGCGAAGTGTTTCAGAGGAAAGCTTTGCGTTTCTGGATTTTTGGGATGTGAGTGAAATATCTTCTGATAACCACATTCTCATGTAGAAACCTCTCCCGAAGTCTGTTTTGGGTGCAAAAACCTTGTCCACAGCTTGAATGCAGTTAAAGATTCCCTTACCACATAACCCAGCACCTCATTAAAGATACAAGAAAATGTCAAGAAGACACTAATTTAAAAAGTGTTTAGACTATGAGGACGTAATCTCTGCTGTTCTGACAAGTGAAGTAGTCACTGGCGAGTGCCCACTGCTGTCGGCTTTCCCGTGCAGGCTGGCCCCACAAGTCCCTCGCTGCACATGAGGGTGACAGCTGTCGTGAAGTCCCAGGCCCCAGCACAGCTAGAACTTGGGGGGATTTGAACTGTTTTTTCAGGGGTGAATTCCAAGTGGGCCACACAGCCCGGCCATGAAAATCGGACTCATCTTGCCTTTTCCTTCCCCTCCCTCCCCCCTCCCCTCCCCTCCCCTCCTCTTTTCCTCTCTCTTTTCCCCTCCCTTCTCCTCTCCCCTCCCTTTTCCCTTCCCCTCTCTTCCTCTTCCCTTCCTTCCCCTTCCCTCCCCTCTCTTCCTCTTCCCTTCCTTCCCCTTCCCTCCCCTCTCTTTTCCCCTCCCTTCTCCTCTCCCTTCCCTCCTCTTTTCCCCTCTCTTTTCCCCTCCCTTCTCCTCTCCCTTCCCTCTTCCCTTCCCCTCTCTTCCTCTTCCCTTCCTTCCCCTTCCCTCCCCTCTCCTTTTCCCCTCCCCTCTTCTTTTCTGACACCTTGGAGCTCTGTACAAAGCAATGATGGTTAGCCATGTGGATTTGCTGGCATTCAAAGGCCTTCTGAAAGTATCACAAATATGACTGAAGATGTTAGAATGTGGCATGAGGAAAATGTGTCCTGGTGCTTACAAATAATTGTTTGCCCACACTCTCCATGTCTGGAGAGAAGACGGCACGAGAGCTCTGTCTGCGTCCGTAACACGTCTCAGCAGACGGCCTCGTAAATCAGACTGTCCCCACCTCCGGTGGCTGGCCCTCCACAAAAGAGCCCCAAACTCTACAAAATTGTAACTCTCTTGTGCAGAAGTTGCAAGCTCTTTGTGAAATGCATACTTTCTATCGCGCTCTCCCCTGCCTTTGAGCGTCTAAAGAGCCAAATCATTGGCATTCCTGTTCGGAGCCAGCTGGGGCTCCAGTCACGGGCTGGATGCGCCTTTCGAGGGTCGTCTGTGGGAGTTCTTGACAAAACTTGGGAAGTGCCCAGGCCCTGCCTGGCGCAGGGGAGGATGGGCTCTCTGGGGATGCCGCCACAACAGGTGACCACAAATTGGGTGGCATAAGACGACAGAAGTTCACTTGCTCTCCTTTCTGGAGGCCAGAAACCCAGTGTTAAGGGGTTGGCGTGGTCATCTCCTTCTGGGGACTGAGGGAGGGTGTGTCCCTGCCTCTCTTCCAGTTTCTGGGGGGTCCTTGGCTCGCTCGTGGCAGCTTAACTCCAGTCTCTGTCTCCATCTTCACATGCTTCTCCAGGCCCTTTCCCTGTGTCTCTGTCGAGTCCCCTTTTCCTTCTTCCGCAGGAACACAAACCAGCGGATTTAGGGTTTACCCTCAACCCGGGAGGATCTTATCTGGAGAGCCTCAGCCGCATTACAGCCGCAGAGGCTATTTCCGAATCAGGTCCCAGTCACAGGTACCAGGCGTTAGGATTGGGACGGATCCTGTTTTGGGGGGAGGGGCACCATTTCAGCGGCAGCGAGGCACCGGGAAAGGAGCGCGGATTTGGACTCCGGGCACCGGCGTTGGGTCCCAGCTCGGCCACTCCGAGGCTCTGCATGTTACTGAACCGCCTGAGCTGCAGGTTTGCATCTGTGACGTGAAGATGGTGGCACACTCACAGGTTTTCCTGGGATCCAGGGAGATGCGGTGGAGCATGGCGGCCGTTCTGATTGTTTTGAAGGCTCCAGAGCGGGGCAGCCAGTACGGCTCCTTTTCCCTGCCCCCAGGTGCAGCCACGGTATTTGGACTTGATGCGGTCACTCTTCGGGGGTCTCTGGTGGGCTACGGGCCACTCCCTTCTGCTGCTTCGGAGCGGAGGCGGCCTCCGCCCTGCCCGGTACAGCGCCGTGGGGCCTAACCCGTGCGTCGGTCTAGCCCCCAGACTGAGATGGCTGTGAGAAAAACGAGCCTGCGCTCCAAACGTGGGCAGGACGCACAGGTCAGTGTCAACTTTCCGTCATGTTGCGATGGATAAACTACTCGAGGGCCCAGGCCGCAGCTGAATCTATTTGGCTCAGGGTGCGTGGAAGGGAGGGGGCCTTCGCTGCTAACTTCCCGATACAATTAACGGCAGGATTTTCCCACCGTTACCAGTTGTGCGACCTTGGACGAGTGACTTAACCGCGCCGTGCCTCAGTTTCCCCACCTGTGGTAGAAGGATGATTAGAGGACCGTTCCCATCAGGTGTGTGGTGGTTAATGTTACTCTCAGGATTATTCCCCGCGGTGTCGTGACCCCGGCGCTACATCTTTGAAGGGAGCTTTGCTCACGCTGGTTTTAAAAAGTCAAAGGCTATCTCTGGTTTGTGTTTTCTCAGATGCCTTTCCCGGGTGTCACTTATTTTTTTGGCTGAGCCTCTTTATAATTGATAATTAGGCTTTCTAGATTCGTTTCCAGGCAGAAGTGACAGGCTGCGGTGAATATGATTTATGGAATGAGGGGCTGAGGGGACTAGGGAAGTAGAAATTATAATCAGTAGAGAGATTCTCTTTTCTCGAGGCTGGTACTACAGCGACATTTAACTTTCAAAACTTGGCTTCGGTTTGAGCTTTAAGACACTCGAACACTTTAGTGTTCCTTTCAAAAGATCTAAGAGCACAGAAAACAAAACAATTACTTACCAACATCAAAAGTAAACATTATCGAATGAGCTTCAGACCCCGTTAAAGAGAAAGAACCTATCACATACACATGAAGGTCAGTCCGCACTCCCCCTACTCTTAGCATTTTAGGTGAATGTCCTTGTTTTCTGACATTAACATTGCCGGTGCTATTACCGAGTGCCTGCAGACCACAGTTCTACCCCTTGGACTTGCTGTGTGCTGACCCTGTGTCCTTGCTTGTATGTTTTAACCCTGTGCGTACCCATAAGCAGTGAATACGCATGTGCTCTTCAGTTGTATCAGAATGATGTCAATACACGGAAACCTGGTTCATTTTAATTACTAAGTGGAAATCCATTGTAGGACTAAAACGTAGTTCATTTACCCAAACACTTCCTGAGGGACAGCTTGGTGGTTTGCACTCGTGAGAGCTATAACGAACACCCTTGTGCATTCATTGCACATGGCAGTGCGTGTGTGTGAGACTGTCCACGCGGAGGCTTTCTCGGCATGTGGCGTGTGTAAGGAAGTGCATGCCCCATATAGTAGCTATTGATACTTCGGTCTCCAGACAAGTTTCGCCCTAGTTCGAGCCTTTAACCTGAGAGTGTGGTCGCATTCCAAAACCCACCTCATTTTCTGAAATGGATAAAAGGAATGGAGGAAACACGGCATTCAGCAAAATCGGAGCAGAAACATTACAGATCTCGCCCTTGGACTTTCAAATAGCATCCTAAGTCATTGTCAAGTGTAGTGAGTGCGTGCCCCTATTCTTGCGCCATAGCTTCCATTGCGCTGGGCCCACTGTCCAAACCCCCAACTGCTGTGACTTTTGAGTATGTTTTCCATTTAGTGCTCAGCTGCTAAATATGCCTTAGTAAATTCTTCCAGCGCTCGACTTCAAAGAGAGAAGTGCTTTGTATTAATAAAACAAATCTGGACTATACAAAGAGCTTAACCCTTTCACAGCAAAACTGGAGGGAAGGGCACCGTACGGGGAGCACCGCTAGATGGGAAGCGTTGCAAAGGTAGCTGGATACTGTTTCCACTTTTGAAGCGTTTGTAATGCAGTTGTGGGTGGTGAGAGGCTGATCAACATAAAATGATTAAGCAGCAGCTTCACAGCAATGTATTGGCAAGTACGTGGAGGGCATGTTTCTCTATTTTACGGCAGGAAGTCGGGAACAAGAGAGGTAGAGCAGAGCAGTGTTAGCTCAGAAGGGTCTGGTAGGAAATTAACAGCCCTGGAAGGAAACTCACAGAGCATAATAGGAAATGCCATTTATTGCCTTCACCTCAGGTGATTAATAGTTCCTGGTGATGTTGAGCAATTCGGAATCTGCACGTTCCCGACGAGAGGAGCAGCGCGCTGCTGGTGTGGATGACTTTTCAGAGCGACTTCTTTTACTGAACGGAATCAGTGGGCCTAGCCAGGGTGTCCTGCTCTGCTGTCACTCTCGGGACAAGCTTCCGGCCTGGGATTGACTGCTGGGGCGTCGGGGTCCGTCCCCTGCACCGCGCCGCAAAGCTGAAAGGGTGCCCTGCCCCGTGCATTTCCAGCCGTTCTGACATCCTGCGTGGAGCTCGAGTGTCACTTAGATTGAGAAGCAAGGCCACATTTGCCAGGGGAGCATGCCAACAGGGCCGAGCAATGAGCAGATGCCCAGCTGGCTGCTGCTCCGGGAAGTCTGGTCCTTGGTGGTGGCGGTGCTTGGGGACGTTTGGGAGTGGGAATGTGGCACCAAGATGCTCGGAGTCCTCCTTCCAGAAGGAGAACAAATGTTCTCTCTGACAAGTTAACATTGCACGGTGATCGGCCATGAGTTTCGTATCCTATTTTGCTTTCTAGAATTCTTGCAGCATCCCTTCTGTGATTAAATCTTTCCATTTGTTCCCCTGCCCCCCCCACCCCCCCCACGACTCTCATAGCAGAGTTCCTGAACGTCGCCACTGTTGACATTTGGGGCCTGATGACGTTTCATCGTGGGGCGTGTTCTGTTCATCGTGGGATGTTTAGCAGCGTTTCTGGTCTCTGCCTGCCAGGGGCCAGCACCACCAACCTCTTCCTCCGCCCCTCAGTCGTGGCAACCAAAAATGTCTCCAGACACTGCCAAATGTACCCCCGAGGGACAAATGCGACTCCTGTTGAGACTTAGACTCACACCGAAGCCCCTTTCCGTGGGCAGCAAACCCCTTTGCTTCCTCTCTGACGCCTCCAGCTGCTGGCCCTGGCTCCTTGGGTCCCTTTGTTCTCTGAGCCTCGCTCCCTCCCTCCCCAGGGTCTCTGCTGGGGGCCGACAGCTCTGCTTGGGCCGAGAGTTTGCCTGGCTCTTTGCACAGCTGGCTGGTCCTTCTCCTGCAGGTTTAGGTCAGAGGCCTTCCCCGGCCTCCCTCTCTGAAGCCGCCCACCTGGTCGCCCTATTCACTCTCACTCTGCCCCACCCCTCGGTTTATTGTCTTCATTATGCTTATTCCTACCAGAGTGATCGAGGACATTCCTTTGTTTTCTTGTTTATCACCTGTCTCCTACTCGACTGTAAGCTTTTGAGGATGGAAACTATTTTATCTTATTACTGTATCCTGGAGTCTAACACCTACTTGGCACTCAGTAAATGTTAACTCAGTGGAATTATGAGACAAGGTCGGCTGAAGAAGTAGACCAGATGACCGCCTCCGTCCCAGATCGAGGCTTCCCTGAGGATGGCGCTGTAAATCGGTTGAATCGGGTGGACCCGCCTGAATGCGCTGGGGGGACGTGACTTTTTTTTTTTTTTAACAAACCCCTAGATCCCAGCAGAACTCTCTTCCCCCACCTGGCAATCGAGCAGCAGTTTTTGTGGTCGTCCTGCGAGCAGCTCCCTAACAGACCGTTGTCCCACCGAAGGTCAGAGGTCCCCACCAGGCCTCACTCATCAACTCCCCTGGTGAGAGACGGTGCCGGAGGCAGGTTCTAATTCCTCCCTAAGCTCACCTCTCTCCCTGGTCCTTTTCTGCAGAGAGTTTGCTAAATGAGCTTGAAGCTTGCGGTGCAAAAGCCAACGGCCTCATTGCATTGCACTCTGCTTTGCACTCTGAGCAGTTCCGACACCGCCAGCGTTGGGAGGCCGCGGAGCGGGCGTTCGGTGTCAGGCAGAGAGCGTGCATCGGTTTCAGGTCGAGGTGCAGAAGCAGGGCAGGCGGAGAGGCGCGTTAATAAAAGCAGTGAAAACGAAACTTCAGCACGGGGCGGTGAAAGAGCTCTATTTTATTTTGTTTTCACACATTAGGTTCTGCTTATAGCAGACAAGTCCCAGTGAAAATGTTCTGAAAAGAGGCTTTGTGTAGGAGCTGGACGTCGCTCCATCAGATTTGTCATTTCAGGAATGTCGCCAGATGTATTGACTTACTAGCAATTGCTCTGGTGCCATCTGGCCTCACGGAGGCCGTGTTCGGGATGGAAAAAGCCGAACCAAAGAAATGAAATTTGTTCATCATGCCATTACCCTTGCTGCTTATTTAAAGAAGGGAAAAAATGTAACTTCTTGGCAGGGGGGATGCCATTTGAAAATAAAATATAAGGTTTTCGGGAGTAAGAGTTCCAGAACTCCAAAGTCAGCCGTGATGTTTACATAGAGCCTCGAAGGCTGGCCCCCTTTGCTGTCATGTTGTATATACGTGTTTTGTTCAATGTAAAACTTCTCTGAGACCCTACTGTTCTGCGCGTAGGAAAGTTAACTCCTTCGGTCCTGGTCGTTTGCGTGACCTTGCTTTTAATGCCTCTTGGAATGTCACCAGAGAACGAACCCTGTGGCTGTTACCCATGACAGGGATTTATCGCGGCTTATAATGAGTAACCCAGTTGTCACCTGGTGTAAACTGTTTTCCCGCATGACGGCGACTCTCCAGGAAAATCAGATTCACACTGCTTTCCTTCCCCTTGCCTGCGGCCCCCTTCCCCACCACAGTTACCGTTTCATGTCCGAGCATCACTTCACTCAGTGCGCTCAAGCTGGGGATGACTAGGCTGTATAAATATCTCAGGTGCTTGAATTAATCTATGTTTTCCTGGGGTAAGTGGAGAAAGCGCTGCCGTATATTCAACACCATCTACGTAATCTGCAATGTCCAGCGTAAGATGACAGGTCGGGGTTCTTTGTTGGAAATGGGTTAAGAATTTCAAGATGCCAACAGCAGAGCATTAAGTGGATCTGTGTGGCTGCACAGATCACGCAGGCGTGAAGCCTGCCCTGGAGACGGTTTGTATCCCCCGCCCCCCACGCCCCCCGTGTGAGACGTGTCCAAGGCCCACCCGACCCCCCATCTGCCCCGACCATTCTCCCGGAGGTGGCTCGGCTCAGACGAACGGCTTTCTCTCCTCTGGCCCCAGCTGCCTCCAGTCCTCTGTTCTCCTTTTGCACTGTACATTTAATTTTCAGTTTTTAGTCCATTAGTACTAGAAATATTTATTTAGCACCTACTGTGTGCCAGGCACTGGGGATACAGAGTGGCATTTTTCACTAATTCGCTTCCTCACGCATTCCTTTTTTCCCCCTTTCATTTTCCTCCTCCTGGCTTGCTACTCTTCCTGTGCGGCCTCAGAGAGCGCTACCTGCCCAAGGAGGGGGACAGTCTGGAGGCGGTGTCTGAGCCGCAGCCACAAATACATAGCTGAGAAAGTAAAGGCAGCCACCAGCCTGCTGGTGTGATTTGTGTCTTGGCTGCTTGCTAAGTAGGAAAATAACCCAGTGAAGGGCACTACAGTTTACTTTGGAATTGCTAGTTTAATTCTCTTTTTAATTGGATTTATTGGGGTGACATTGGTTAATAAAATTATATAGGTTTCAGGTGTACAGTTCTACAATACATCATCTGTACATTGTATTGTGCGTTCCCCACCCCAAGTCAAGTCTCCCTCCATCACCATTTATGCCCCCGCACCATACTCTCTGCGAATTCGAGTCTTAAAAACGGTAGCGCTTGTCCCCACTTCGTAAGTGAGGAAACAAAGTCTCAGGAAGGGAGCGTGCTCTAGGTCACGTGACTACCAAGAGGCAGAGCTGAGGTGTGGATTCCCGGCTGGAGGACCGCACAGCCGCTCTGGCCTCTGATCGAAGTCCTATGATGTGACTATGCCAAACTGGCCGGCGGGCAGCAGGCTGCCCCGGTGCAGGGGCGAGCAGAGTGGCGGAAGCCCCAGGCAGTCAGGTCGGGGGAGGGCTCTGGCCGCCTAGCTGATCTCACATTTTCCCCTGTCTGTTGTCTCTTGTACCAACCCTTGGGGGGGCAGGGAGGGTGTAGTTTATTGTCTGACGCGCACAGTGTGACCGCACATCCTGGGTGATTCGGAAGCATTCCAGTGTCGGATATTCTGCATCGCCCCCCCCAGACTCACTCATACTTGTCAACGTGTGCCCGCTTTTGGTTCAGGAAATATGGTCTTCACAGAGGAAAAATTCTGTACCTTACGTCGTATAGAATAAGGTTCTGGAGCCATGCTGTTTTTACCTGCGAGAAGGCGACACCAGGTGTGGAAAACAGTCTGGGCCTGGGAGACTGGAGGGCTGGATTCTGTTTCCAGCCTTGCTGGCTCCCAAGGGTGTGACTTTGGGCAACACATCTTGTGCGTGTGCCTCAGTATCCCCCTCCCCCCATACAGTGGGCTCTGTGACCTCCCCTTCTAGCTCTGACCTTCTAAGGAATACAGTAATGGGCTGAAGAGGGACTTACTCAGTTGGAAACACGAGAAGATGAAGCGCTCCATCAAGTGTTCTGGTCTTCCGGTTCCCATCGGGGCGCAAAGGTGAGTATTCGCAGTAGGTAAGTGAGTGGCTTTCCTTCCTCGATGGCTCACGTGTAAGACCGTCCCTCCTGTCTGGTTGGAACCTCAGATGTCTTCACAGATGAAGCTGGTCTGGCCTCATCATGGGAGACAGACAGAAAACTGTCATCCTGGCCAAGGGACCGAACTTCTGTTTTCACTGTGGTACCCAAGGACAAAACCAGGGATTAGCGGGTGGAGACCAGTTCCAACTCAGGAAACAACGAGATGCCTCCCAGGTAGCAGCCTCTGGCAGTGGAAGTCACCTGAGGTGTTCTCGTAGAAGCCAGGGCTCCATTTAGGGTAGCCTTTGCGTCTGTGCGCGTGTGTGCAGGTGAATATGTGTGGGCGCTCGAAGCATCAGCTAAAGAGCTGTTTTCAAGGGCCCCAGAAGCTTCGGGACAGTCTTCTGATGCCCCGAGAAAGCCCTACGGACAGGAAGGCATCCTCGAATCCATCTGGGGGCTCTAACAATCTTCACACGTACAAAGGCTGGCGAACATTACAACCTCCAATAAGCAAGAGACTTCCGAACCTCTCCTACATAAACATGGGCCGTAAAGACAAAGGCGGGAATAGTCAGACGCCCGAGGGCTCCCGAGGGACTGAAACAGCCCAAGTCTATCCGCGGGTTCTCGGTCTGTGAGCCTTTCCCTCCCCGTCAGCCGCAGCCCATCTCGTGCTGCCAACTCCACGGTGGAGGCAATGTGGGGAGGAGGGACAGACCCCAATCTGTCCCTGCCCTGCCGTCACAGCAGCTCTGTGGTTTTGTTTCCGGGCCTCGGTGCCTGCATGGGACTCTGCAGGGATCTGTGATACTCCTAGCCGGGAGGTAGGGCTGGATGTCCCTGATTCCCCAGCATGGTTCCTCAAAATGACACCAGGACATTACACCCTGGGTCACAGGACAAGCGCAATGGCCTGAGGAACCTGGGCTTCCCATTTCGGGTCTGATAAAATGGGCAGTCTTCTTTACGGGCTTGTACTCCAGGTGACCCGTTTCTGGTGCCCCTGCCAGAGCGCTCACGGTCGGGGAGAATCCTCATTTGGTGCCTGCAGTCAGATGAGCCTCGCTGGCTGGCGTGTGGCAGTCAGTCCCATGGAAATGCTTGCTGAGATGGGCGGGTGATTGCAGCAAAGGGCTGCGGCAGAACCGAGTCTCTGTGCGTGGCTGGCTGGGCGTGCGAAGGCTCCGGGAACCCAGCTTCTGTGGGTCCTCCAGGAGGCCCTCAAGACTCCAGTTCTTGTTGGGAAACTGTTTTACGATGGTTGGTTCTCTTTCCTGATGGCACAGTGTGATGGACAGTGTGAAATAAAGAGATCTGGCCCACTTAGGACCTCGAGGACTTCAGTTCCTCTTGCAGTTTGGGACTCAGGGTGGGACGCAGGGTTGCATGCGGGCCGCTCACACCTGGATGTTGCTTTTTTGAATAAAACCTCGCCACCCCTCTGGCATGGCACTAAAGTGGACAGTCTCTCGGGATAAATGGCTTTGAATCCTGGCTCCACCGCTTGCTAAGGATGTTTCAGGGAGCTTCAGTTTGATCATTTGTAAAATGTGATGATAATCCTACCAGCCTCTGGGGGTGATGTGAAGACTAAATCTGACACTCCATGTATGGTATGGTCCATGCTACAAGTTGGGGAGGGGGCAGAAAACCCCAGAATGATCTTCTGAAGGGCAGGCCCCTTGCGGTACAGGCTTCCCCTGCTAGGTGAGTGTTCTAGGAACCCATCTGTATTGGTGTACCAGCTGGTGTTGTTGTGAGAGGCTGTGTGTGGCTTCAGTGATTTTTTTTTTTGGAAGACTCTCAATGCATTTTCCCATTTCATGGTGGGTGATTTATATGTGCACCTACCTACACTGCTCTGATTGTTCAGCAATTTTTGGCTAAAAACAGCCTGACCCCTATGCCCCACCCTCCCTATTCACCTGATCTTGTCCTGAGTACTTGTTTTGTTTTCCCAAATGAAAAAAATCCTCAAAGGGAGATGTTTTGCTGATGTGGAAGAGGTGAAGCAAAAAAAAAAAAAAAAAAAAAAAAAAAAAAAGCAGAAGCCCTAAAAGTCATGAACATTGACAAATTCAAAAACTATTTTGAGCTGTGGGAAAAATTGTCTGGATGGGTGTATTGCATCAAATGGAGAGTAGTTTGAAGGTGACTGAAGTTTAAACATGTAAGAATAAATACAGTTTTTTATAAAGAAATTCTAGGTGCTTTGCCCCCCCCCCCCCATATGTCTGGCATGGCTAAGTGCTCAGAAACACTCAGGTTTTTATTATCAGCCAGATGCTGCTCATCACCCCTGACAGCCCCCTCCACCCGCTTTAGAACGCAGGCAATGTCTAGGCAAGCGGTTTCCTCGTTCAGGTTCCCGTGAGTGAAAGCTGAGGTAGCTGTTTGGGGGCTTCTTCAAGTCCCCTGATGCTGCCGGAGGTGAGGGGAGGAGGGAAATCAGCGCCAGGCTCAGAGAAGGTCTCTGGGGATGGGACTTGCTACTTCAGACCAGTCTCCAGTTTGTAAAACCGGGCTTCTGAGAAGCACCTAAACTGCGAGGCCATCACATGACCTTTATCTAAATCTCCTGGGTTTGCAAATGGAGCTTCGATTTCACAAGAAGGCTTTCTGGAACTTCCTGCTCCCGTCCGGGCGGCACCCGTGAGAACAGGCCTCCCTGTGTGTCTTGGCAGGGCTTGGCCGGAACAGGGAAGCAAAATGATGCGCAGAACTCAAGAATAATAGAAAAAGGGGGAAGTGACACTTTCCGAATCTCAGTTTTTTTTTTTGTCTGGGTTCATTTCCAATCGCAGGCACAGCATGGCAGGCTGGGTCTCCTGGGCGCAGGGGAGGCTCTGGTCCTCATAAGCTGGGGCGGCGGTGGGGGGGGGGGGGGGCGGCCGCCACCGCCGCCTCCTTCACCTGCTCTGCGTGCACTTCCACGTGGTGGTTACTTGAAAGGCTCCCTGGTTTTCCTTGCAAAACCCTGCGTGCTGGTTACGTTCCCTGTTTCCCGTCCTCGTAGGACTTCCAGCGAGTGTTTGCAAGGAGACCTACGCGGGTAGCAGTCCTGACCTTGACCTTGGGGAGTGACTGACTGCGTGCTTTATTCTTTCCCTTCTCGGAGAACTCAGGGAGCGAGGGAGGGTTGCCGCATAGACCAGGGACAGGCACTGACCTTTCAGATAAGTGGATTTGTGGCTCAGTGAGCTATTAATTTGGTGTAATGAAATCTGCTCAGTGGAACTAAGAATTTCCTTCAGAGGGGAGCGAAGAACGACTTGGTTCTTCCATTCCTACCTGAAATGTTCAAGCGTTGTTCCTGATGCCATGTCTCTTCCCTGTTACTTAACAAATTATGTTAATTCCATCCTTCAACTCTCCTCATCAATTTTATTTGAAAGAAACATCTACTAGAAATCTAAAGACATCCTGTGTGATCAGGTGGGCTTTACCTGAGTTTGGCTGATGTGATAGTATGAAATGTTTTTTTTGTAGTCTGAATAAATGCTTTCATGGATAAATATTCAGTTCAAATATTTAATGAAACAATGATTAAGTGAAATCTCAATAAGGTTTTCTCTCCTGGTGCAGAGGACATGAAACAGCTTTTTCCGATAAAGTTTGAATGAGTCATTCTTTCAGGTATTGATTTGTCATTTGTCAGCGAGCCTCTGGGTGTTCTGAGCATCGGAACACTGGGTGCTTCTGTCGGTGATAAGAACGTGCCTTTTTGCATTTATTCAGCACGGATGTTTGAGCACCTACTGTGTGCTATGAGGAGTGTTTACACTGTTTCCTGTATCTAGAATGTTTCCCTTAACTACTTAGAATTCTTAAATCCTAAATGAATTTCTTCCCATCTCTTAAGGCCCAGTTTTTTTTTTTTAATATTTATTTTTTTAGACAGAGGGGATGGGAGAGAGAAAGAGAGGGAGAGAAACATCAATGTGTGGTTGCCCCTCACATGCCCCTTACTGGGGACCTGGCCTGCAACCCAGGCATGTGCCCTGGCTGGGAATTGAACCGGCGACCCTTTGGTTCGCAGACCGGTGTTCAATCCACTGAGCCACACCAGCCAGGCAGGGCTCTTAAGGCCCAGTTTTTAACCTCACTTTCTCTGCAGGTCACCCACTCCTTTCCTGCTTGTGTTTCTTTGAGACGGTTTGTCCCTCAGGTTCTAGCGCGGACAGGCTTCCTGGTCTCTGCGGTGTTCCCTAGAGCTCGGACTGTTTTGGAGCAGGAAACGCATATTTTTCTTTATCTGCTTTGTCTTTGCTTTGGACTTCTTTGGTGCTTGGAAAATGTTTACTGAATGAGCATCTGACGATCTTCCAAACAGGTGCTGGATTGTGGCCTCTTAAAAGGGAGGACGATCTTAATGACTGAAAGATGAGGGCTCACACTGGCCCAGGTGCTCCGACAGCCTCTGAGGAGTGACCTTGGCCCGCAGCCGTGGTGGTCCAGAGGGGCAGCGAATCAGCCACCCTGCAACTCCGCACGCACTTGCCCCTCCACCACGGCACACGGCATCTGCCCGCCCTAACTTTCGGTGCCGTTCAGCTGGACTGCGTGCTGGAGGAATTAATGTCAAGTTTATTTTTGTACTGGCGGGCTGCGACGCAGAGCACCCCGATCTGTGAAGCCCCAGAAATAGGGGAGGACCGGGGTGCAGTAGGGACCTGGAAGCAAGTCCTGCCTGTGCTTGGCCCGTCCCCTTTCCAGGGAACAAGGCACACGTTAAGTTCGGACACGTTGCCGGCGGAGTCGTTCTGGGTTTCCAGCGAGGAGGAGCTGAATGAAGTCACGACGCTGAACCACGGTGCCAAACAGACAAATGAACAAAACTAGTAGTAACAATTCCTAGGCTTTTCTTTCCTTTTAAAATTTTAACTAAAAAATTTGATTTTTTTTTGTTTCCATTACACCCAAGAAAGAATGGGAAAGAAGGAACGTACGACTTCCTCAAGGTGCTGTGCTGTCCACATCTGAGACCACGTCCCCCACCGCCGAGCGCAGAGCCCCCCGCCCCTCGCTCCTCAGACCTCCTCCTCTGAGCCCGCCGGCAGATCCCTCGGACATCCTACTGAAAGGCCACCCGCCCCCGAGACCATCCTGTTCCGCAGAGTGACAAGCCGGCTCACCAGAAGCCCTCTGCGGTCAGGTGTGGACACGGTGGCGGGTTTTTGGAAAGGGGACAAACTCCTTCCACTCCCTCCAGAGGCCACGTTGGCTTGTGGGCTCCACGACGATGGCCGAGGCCTTCAGTGGCGCGTGTGTGGGAACTCCAGGGGCGACCAACAGGATTCCGCTCAGAGCTTCCCTGGTGGCCAGTGTGGAGCCCCCGTACCACTCCTGGTGTCTGGGGCCCACCCCCTGTCCCCCACCCTTCCAGGCCTGACAGACAGTGGTCCGTGGTCCGGGGTGTCCCAGACAGCACTCAGCCAGGAGGCTGCCCTGAGCCAGCGCCATCGCTGAGAGAGCCTCGCTTTCATCTGGAAAATCAGCATGAACCCCCACACGACACTGTACAAACGTACACAGTAGAGCTGATCTTAATAACTGTACAGATCTTTGTTATATATGTGTGTCCCTGGTGTGTGGAAAGTACACACATGTGGCTTTTTATAAGGTACAATTTAAAGAAATAATTCTTTGCCTTTACCAAAGAAAAATCCGAAGCCACTGTTAGATGAGAAAGCGACTTTCCTTTCTTTGTGTATTCGGCCAACACCCAGGGCACCGGCAAGGTGCGGGGCTCTGCTCTATGGGCGGCACGGATACGAGCTCATCGAACCTTCACAGACATTCGAAGTGGCAGCAACTCCTGTGGCTCCCACTGTGCCAATGAGCGATCCGAGGCACAGAGGAGTTAGGGCTGGTCCGGGGCAGGCCTGGTTCTCCACCCACGCCGTCTGGCTGACTCTAGATTCCCATCCTCCCCGACTTTGAAACTGCCCCCACTCCTGCCCCCAGGACAGACCCTCCTGGCTGCTCACCTGGGACAAATGGCTTCATTCCCTCCCGCCTGCAAGCAGGGGCATTTTTCACCCAAGGTCTCTTTCAGTAAGTCAGAGGATGGGTCGTTTGACTTCCCATGCATGTGACACTGTGGCAGCCAACAAGAAGGTCCCCAGGGCGGGAATTCAGACTCCAGGCAGCAGATGTGGGTGTCAGGCCTCAGGCTGGATTCTAGATGCCCCGACAAAGGCCAAGCTGCGATTAGATGGTAATGAATGTGGGCCACTGCCGACCATTAGCAACCTGAACCAGATGTGGCAGAGCCTGTACGAGCAGCCTGCGTTCTATTGTCCATCCGCTGGGACCGGGGAGTCAGCAACAGCTACACTATATCTTACCTCCGACTTGAAACAGTTACGATGCCACTGAACTGACAGTCACGCGGAGCACCCTTTAGCCATAAGAGATGATTTACTAACTGCTAAGTAGTCTGTTGTCGTAAATTGAGATTTTATTAAAAGTTATAACAGATTTTATGAACTTAATGAAATAGAGAATAAGTAGAGAATCAATAAATGTCTCAGCCATTTTTCCGGTATAAGAGGTCACTTACATTGTTACAGTCAGCGGCCTTACTGGAGGAGGAAAAAGATGATCCTTTTAGGAGAGAACAAAAGCTTTTAAGAGACTATATTTTTAACAGCTCTAGTGAAAAGAAATGCCTTAAACTGACTTCTGTGTATTAATTCAAGTTTTGGGGATGTTGCTACACAGTGCCAAGGCGCTCGCGTGGAGCGTGGCTTTAATGCGGACAAGTGCAGTGCCCTCCGTGTGACTCCCAGAAGTTCAAAGTTGCGCTCCAGTGGATCTAGGGAAGAGGGCTGCAGGGCTGGATAGCAGGGGTTGGAGGAGAAGAGAAAGCTGATGTTTTTGTCTTTAGGCTAAAATCTTCTCCCCGGCTCTGGGGCGGGGCTAGGCCTGCCTCCCAAGGAAGGAAGCCAATGAGAAGGTGCCCTGCTGGGCTGGCCTGCACAAGATGGGGTGGGGGGGACTGGAGAGCTTGTGGGTGAGAGGTGGGTGGACAGAGGTCCCCACGTGGAGGAGGCGTCCCAGGGAGAACAGTACGGGAGTAATATCCCCAAATACATTTGGAAAGTGTTCCATTGCCTCTCGGGGGCTAACCCTTGGCGCTCTACTCAGGGAGCAACCCCTGCTCCCCAACAATTACAATAGAATATGGAAGTGACACAGGGGTATCGTAACAGGGAGGGGGGGAAGTTACTCACAGGCAGGAATGCGGGACAGTCGCGCTGGGCCTGAGGGCGGAGCAGTGGGTCGAAGGATGACAGGGGTAGTTAGGAAAAGGCGGGTCAGCCCCAGGTCTATGCGTGGAACCCTGATTGCTGGCAGAGAAGTGGGGAAAGGGGCTTCTCGACCCTTCAGGCAACATTAGGCAGGGGAAATGGAGTTGGACCAAGGGACTCTGTGGTTCCTCAGTTGTCCTTGTTCCTTTCTTCATCCCTCCCCCTCTCCCTTTCCTCCAAAGTAATTTATCGAGGGGCTTCTTTGGGCCAAAGCCGGAAGCCCAAATGCTCGTTTTGTGAGAGCGCAGCAGCTGCCGCCACTGTGCCCGCCTCCAGGTGCTCCCCACCATGGTGGATGCCGGCCGCGCTGCGCCCTGGTTGGGCTGTGCGACCCATGGCACGCGGCGGAAAGGCTAGGCTGACACATCTGAGATTATATTATCATAGAAGGCCCAAGCCTCCATCTGGGGTGTGTTTTCCCTGGCCCGGCTCACTCGCTGCGGGGGGAGCTGGGCGCCGTGCTGTGCAGTGTCCCGTGCCATCTGCGGAGGGGTCTAGCGGGGAGGGACGGAGGCGGCCAACAACGGCACCAGTGCGCCTGCAGGCAGATCCCAGCCCCTCCCCGCTGGAGCCTTCAGGTGAGACGTGGAGGACGAGCCCGAAGCCTCCTAGCGTGCTTGACCAGAACCAGCCAGGTCGGCTGCTCCCCGCTGCCTGGCCCAGAGAGGTCTGATCCAATCTGCTACATTTGTGGATAATTTGTTACACAGCAAAAGAAGAACTAGGATAAAGGCTACCTCCTTCTGTCTCCATCCGCTTTCCTGGGCCCACCATCTAAAGTCTGC
This sequence comes from Glossophaga mutica, assembly GCA_039655065.1. NCBI lineage: Eukaryota > Metazoa > Chordata > Mammalia > Chiroptera > Phyllostomidae > Glossophaga > Glossophaga mutica. The sequence goes on along the minus strand of CM077307.1, from coordinate 171,141,324 downwards.
ACTGGCTGGTCAGGAGAATGGCTGGCTGGGGTCATGGTCTTGGACTCCAGCGGCAGGCGCCTCTCGCCAGGCCTGCGCCGCTGTCTTCCAGCCATGTCTGTCTACGTGGGCAAGGAGTCTGCAGGGCTGAGAGGGCTGCAGCCTGCGTGGGCTCCTTGCCCCGCACGGTGACTTTCCGAGTACTCGGGATTCTTCGAGGTTCCCCAGCCTGCCTGCAGGGCCTCGATGGTGCATCATCCATCCCTGGGCTTCCACCCCACCCCTCCCGGAGGTAAGATGTGCAGCAGGAGGTGAACCCAGGTCTGCGGGTACGACTCTTCGGGAGGATGTGGGTGGGTCTTGACCGTGTGGGCTAGGATGCTGACACCCGTGTTCTGGGGGCCTCCAGGGTGTGCCATGGTGATGAGGTGAGAGGAGAAAAGGGCCAGGCTCCAGGTCTGGCAGGAAACTCGGAGAATCCTGAGTTCGAACTTGGTCTGCCAAGTCACTGTGAGATTAGACTTGTCAAGGTAGGAGGACAAAACTGATTTTGTTTAGCAGTTGGTGTCTGTGATCTATACCTTTTAAATATTTAGATCTGTGGTATATGGGCCTTCATTTCATTCTTGTTCTGGATTCTGTGAATGTCAGAGTTAGTCCTGGCCATTCGATCTCAAAAGGGATTTGTAGAAAAAGTGTGTGTGTGTGTGTGTGTGTGTGTTTTTTTTTTTTGTTTTTTTTTTAGAACCAGCGCTAGTTAACACAGATAAACACATTCCTGCTTCTCAAAATCCAGGATGAAATGGAAATGAGTTAAGCTTATGTTTATCTTCAGCTCTGGCTATATCTATCCAATGGGTGATAGGTCATCTCTGTATTTTTCTTTGCGTGTGTATGTTTCCTTCTATCTGTTACCCATCCATGTATCCATCCACCCACCCAGCCATCCAGCCATCTTCCTACCTGTGTACCTGCCTATCTATCTGTCTAAAAACAGCTTTCTCTTTTAGGACATTATTTTCCTCTGAGAGATTTTTCTGCTCCACCCATACACACTTCTTTCCTGCGTAGTCACCGATTGATTTCCTTTGGGCTGTTCTTACAGACTGCATTTTCCCATTAGGCCGGCCGGCCAAAGCCATTAGACACACTGGTGAGTCTGCGGGACGACTGGGTTTCTGAACTCGGTATCTCTGCTGTTCCCAATTAGAAGAAAACTTCTGATTTTGCCGCCATTCCTCATGCTGGAAAAATGCTGCTTCCCCCCGCCTGGTTCCTCGGCTGTGTCCGATGACGCACACAGCCTCAGCATCCCAGTCCAGGAGCGGACGCCCTCGGCGGCAGGAGGAGAAGTGACAGGAGCCATACTCCTGTCTATATTTTGTTGACTCGAGAAGCTCTTTGCCTGCATCATTTCTGTGCGGCCAGTCCCGCCCCTGGGGAAAGGAGAGAAAGGGAATCACTTTCCGTCCCAACCAGAACCGGGGCTTCAAACACGAACCGCGTTGCGTTTGAGCGCGGCCCTCTAGCTTTATCGTGCTCGCGGGGTTCTTATCACATTCTTGGGTTCTCATGCGATCCAGAGAGAGTGGCTGGCCATTAGTGAAATCGGTGACCGTTACGCCATGCTCGGGTTACCCAGCCCCTATCTCCCCGCTCCCCGAGTCTGCGATAGCGCCATTTTAGTGAATATGATACAGGAAAGCAATTTTTAAAGTTATTTCCTGATATCTAAGAGCGTTTAATCACCCGCCAGTCCAAGACAATTTCGGCGTCACTGCCTCCCTCCGTGCGCGTGCGTGCACGTGTGAGTGTGCACGTAGGTGGGTATTCACGGTTTCTTTACACGGCCCTTTTTTCCTGAAGTTGTCCCGCCTGCCTCCTGGCCAGACTGGAATGGGCTCGCCTGTGAGAAACGCTGGTCCCCGTGGCAGCTGCCGCATCCAGCAGTCGGCCCCGACGGAGCGTTCCAAGCTATCAGTGTAACTCTAAGAGACACGTTTGTTTAATCCTGACTCGTAGGACGTCGGCCATCAAGACCCTCCTTCTCCTTCGCCAGCAGCGTAATTGCTACCACATTTAACTCGACGAATGTGGTGCCATTCCCCTGCAATTGTGGTTAACTAAGGAGAAACTCTGAGACGCATAAACCTTGGTTTCTCTGAGACATGTACGTATGTCATTGAAATATGAGAGCTCGCCTTTACAACGCGATCCTTTGCCTGAGCCAGAGTTGTCCGAGGCTCCTTGGAATGGTTCTTAAAAGAGTTTGGCAGGGTAGCAGTCTTTTGTTGCTTGCTCTCTCTCTCTTTTTGAGGGGTGGGGGTACAGATGAGAGGAGGGGGGAGGCCCGTGGGCGGGGGTGGGTGGGTTATTTCTTTGTTGGGAATCTGGCATTATTCAGGGGAAGCCGTTTAGGCCCCCTTTTAGGCAGGGGCCTGAGAGTCTGACCACGCTGGAAACACTCACCATGTAAATGTCCCAGTGTGCCGATGGGCTTCCAAGGGGAGCATCTCTAGAGTGAGGTGACTGCCGACGGTCCCCGCGCCGAGATCAAAGTGTCGGTGCTGTCTCTCCGCCGACACCTAAGAACGTCATCAGAGGGAATATGGAACTGGTGGCAGCAGCAGATGTAAAGGAATTATTTACCAGAGAGCCGGTGCATCATAGTGGGCCAGAAACACAATCACCCATAAAAAAAAACACAACACTGTAAAGCCAGCTTCTAACTTTCAGATAGCTGCAGCCTGGCCTTCCCTGTGGCAGCCATCTTGAATTCCTGCTACCATGGCGGGTGGGTGGGGGGGCGCATCGATGGGTCTCTTTCCACACGGCGTAGCCACTCGTGTTGCCCCTGGTGGCTACCGGTGGAGCAGCCATCACCCCGTTCGACTCCCTGCTCATCTGAGTTTCCAAAAGCACCGTAAAATTCAGGAAATAAACAGACACCAGGGAGGGCACCTCTGCGCCAACATACACATGTGTGTGGCATCACAGCTGTGCGGTCATCGTTTTCTTGTGGGGATTCAGAAAGTCCTCGAAGCATGACCGAGCCCTCAGCACATCTCAGAGTCTCCCGGGTGACACGCCGAAGCCCTGCAACGCTCAGGCGAGGTGGGCGAGGCTCGTCCTCCTCAAATGGGCAGGGTAGGCGACGGAACGGTCCGAAGCTGCCCGCCGGACGGACGCAGTGAGAGCAGAGGAGCGGGAAGAGCGGGTGGGAGGTCTGGCTCCAGGTGTGGGAGGCTGTCGTTCCGTCTTCCACGCGGCAAATATTGACTGAGTGCCTTGTGCTTGCCAGCCCCTGGGTTGAGCAAAACAGGAAGGCTCTTACTTGTGTGAACTTCCCCCGCGGGCAGGCGTGACAGGCTCCAAATGGGCAATCACACAAACATAGGATTGATAGCTGCTGTTAAACATTTAGGGCAGGAGGCTCCAAGGGAGCCAAATTAGGGAACCTCATTTAGCTTGTTGGGGTCGGGGAGCGCTCAGGGCTCCGCCTCCCAGGAAGGGACATTTAACTTGAGACTTGAAGTCATAGTTGGCTTAGGGAAGAGAGGTTAGAACTTTCTAGGCTTAAGGAAGCCCATGTGCAGAGGCCTTGACAGAGGGAGGAGCCGGTGCTGTTGAAGGTCTTGGCTGGATGGAGAGGGGAAGAGGTAGGGGCGGGGCGTGGGGCAGAGCTGGGCCGGGCCAGGACGACAGGAGGTCAGCTGGGAGTGACGACCTGTCTCAAGGAGAGAGCCCGTTTCCCACCTCCACAAGAAAAGGGATGGGACCTCCTTTTGGTTCCTATGACGGTTCTGATGCAACTTTGGACAATAAATTATCCTTAAGGCAAATTTACAAGAAATATCCCCCTCTCTACTGGACCCAAACAGGAACTCTGAACCTATTGCTGATGTAAATCACTTTGCAGAGTGTGTGGGTGGGGGACTTCTGTCTTACTGTTTCAGAAATCCTGTGTCTACAAGAATAGTCAGAAAAAAGAAAAAAAAAAAACCCCCTCAAACCAAGACTCATGTTGGAGTTATCTTCTGGAAAGATGCAGAGACCTGCTTCAGTTTTGTTTTGATAATTTTTTCATGTCAATAAATCTCTGTCATGTACATACATTTCTGTACACATTCCTTTAGTTATTTTGAAATAATGGATTTCAGAAAAAAAACATTTGTTGTTCAAATCCTGGAACCAAGTGCCATTCTCCAACTTGTCAGATGGAGGCCTTCACTGTGACCATTCTCAGCGACTCCAAATGAGAAACCAGGAATGAAACCCAGCTCCACGGACATCTCTTCCGCCAGCTCGGCCAGATCACCCCGGAAGAAGAAACCTCTGAGAAATTAAGAGTGAGGTAGCAGTCTGGCGCTGAGTCTCCAAGGCGTCTTCTGGGTAATGGGATGAAAGTAAAATTTTCTGTGCCAAACTGTCTTTCAAAATGATTTTTAAACACACACACACACACTTGGCTTCGAGGAACTTCCTGTGTGTGTGCATTTGATGAGCGTGCAGTGAGTGTCTGCTCTGTGCCACACACTAGATCAGGTTTCGTTCAAGACTCGCCCTCCCCAAGAAGAGACCCCACCCTGTCTTCACGGAGCTTACGATCTAATGAGGACACACACATCTAGGTTTCTGCAGCCAAAAGTAGGGTTAGGGAAGCATCTCATCGATAGTTCTGACCGAAAAGGCGACCAGAGTTCAAAGAACTTAGAGGTACCTTGGTCAGGGGGCATCTGGAAATAGGGGTTGGGGGAGGGGAGGGATGGGGCTGGCCTGGAAGGGCAGCTGAGCACTCACAGGGAGACACGGAGGCGGCGAGGGACCACGTTTGGGGGAGAGGAGTGTAGAAGCCATAGTAAAGGGTGATGCTTGGGGAAACCACGGTCTTATTGTATAAGGATGACCTGGGCCCCTGTTTTGTTTGGAAGAGGCTCCCTGAGGGCGGGGGACGGCTGTAGTTGTGATGAGTGGACGGCCGGGAGGAGAAACTTGCAGGTCACCCGCAGAGCTCTGGATGGAGGAGAAAGAAATGGAACCTCAGGGCCACGTCTTTGTGGGTTCCGCCCACAGCTACCGACTTTCTTCCGAATCCTAGAAGCCACGCACGCACGTGCAACAGAGGAGTAGGGGAAATGTAGAAAATGATAAAGAGTGAGAATAGCCTGTAATCCTGCTGTTTGGAGGTGCCTTCTGTTAGCACAGCAGAAATAGTCATTTATATATGCATATGTGTATTTATTTGCAAAAATGTGTTTATAGTACCGAAGTTGTTTGCCTTTTTTTGTTTAATTACAGCGTGGGGCAAAGGCAAGTTTACAGTTGGGAGTATGCAAAACAGTTTGTTCTTGTGTTGTTATTTGTTAATTATTGTATTGCTTTGCAGATGAGCCAGCTGTAAACCTACTTTTGCCACACCCTGTGTTACCGTGAGCATTGGTTTACCGCCTGACATGGTCTCTGAGAATTTTATTTTAATGGCTGCGTGTTGTTCTGTTGAAGAGATGGGCTGAAATTTCCTTGGTCATTCTCACCTTGTTAGGCGTTTCTGTCACTTTCAAATTTTTGCCCATATGGATGACCCTATGATAAATACTCTAACACAATTTCTTTTCCTCTCTCATTATGTTCTTGGTATAAATTCCTAGGTGTGTACTCACTGGGCCAAGTGGTATAAATATTCTCTAGGCTTTTCGTGCACAGTGTCAAATCGTTAGCACCCGTGGCTGACCCTGTCTGCTCTCAAATGGGAGCACATGTCTCCTCATTCAGTGGACTTGCTGCTGCCATAGGGACATTGCTTTTAGGCCTTTCTCCCAACTTTCCAATTCATGAATGTGTTCCAGTGCCTAAAAAGGTGGCTACCTTTGCTCTGTTTACAGATCACAGAAGAGAACTACCTGGCGTGATGGATAAACAAAGAGTGGTACAGCCACACCGTGGAATATTACTCAGCTTTGAAAAAGACATGTAGTTGGTACATGCTACATGCTAGACATGCTGCAACAGGGATGAACCTAGCAATGTTTTGGTGAGTAGAAATGGCCAGAAACAAGGGTCACGTATTGTATGGTTCCATTTGTACGAGACATTCAGATGAGGCTATCTACAGAGACAGAGTGGAGGAGCGGTTGCCAAGGGCTGCAGGGAGTTGCGGGGAAGGAATGAGGAGAGACTCTTAATTGTTAGAGTTTCCTTTATGGGCGATGGAAATTCCTTTATGGGCGATGGAAACGTCTTGGAACGAGCTGGGGGAGGCCGTGTCACAGTGCTGTGAATGCGTGGAATGGCCCTGAGTTGCACACTTCAAATTAGCCAAGGTGGTCAGTTTCAGGCTGTGTGAGCCTGACGCCAGTGGACAGAGAAGCCTACCTGGTGTGTAAAGTTGCTCAGAGGACCAGAGAAGGGGACTCGGGTCCTTTCCCTCTGGTACAGCGTACCCGGGCCAGGCCATCGGGGAAGGAGAGCCCGCTCCTGCTGGGAACGGACTGACCGGAGCAAAGCTTGGACCTCCGTAGAGGACAATGACTTTTCTCGTAACTATCCAGGTGAGCTTAGGTACGGCACATTCCTCGTGGCACTTACTTTCTTTCAAAGGGATTTTTTAATAGGATGAGATTTAGTTTTCTCCAAAAAAATTAAAGACAACTGGCCGTGTTGATATTTCAATATGACGGCGGGGTGCTGTTTAAGGTGAAGATCACCCCAGAGCCTGAATTAGGGACTTCTTTGCAGAAGTTCTTCTTTCTAAAGCCTCTCCCTGGTTCTTCAGTGACTCATTTGGTGTGGCGTGAGTTACTGACTGCAAAGTCGGCCGGAGAGAGTCTCTGGGAGTTGAAACCCGAATGTAAATTAACAATTAGCTCACCTGGCCTCAATTTTCAGAAGCAAATGTATTCGCGCATCTCTCTAAAAGTTGCCAGATAGCTGGCTCATTGGAAATCTCCTAATTATAGGGGAATGGCATTAAGTCTCACTCTCTATCTCTGAGATTTAAGATTTCTTAGGCCAGTTTTGGTTTTGGTTATATATTGGAATGTGTTTCTGGATGTTTCAAGTTATTGATATGAAATAAAGCAGCCATTTTGCCTGAAACGAGTGAAGGAGGAAGAAAGGCCCTTTTAGAAAACTCCATTAGAAGGGAACGATGGTGGAAATGAAAGTTCCATTAGTCTTATTAACAAAGCCTAAGGGACTTTTGAAAGGTGTTTTAATAGAAAAGCCTAGCTTGAGAGACTTACAATCAAATGCCAAAGATGAAAAAAAATTAACTTCCTCATCTGTATAGTTACGAGATTTGTGATAGAGGAAAACCTGTGTCAAAGAGGAGCCCTCCTATGTAACGACTCATTCATTTATTCATTCACTGGTTCATTCATTCAATGAGCATTTCCTGTGCCGTGTCTGCCTCCTTGCATAACGCTAGGCTTCGCTGGTACAAGGACTGTGTGACATCAAGGTTCTTATTGATCATTTAAGGCCCGTAGATGAGTATCATTGGTACGAAGCAGATAGGAATGCACCGTGCAATTAGCACAACGGATTCTACACAAAGGGAAAAACAATATGGCCACTTGCTGGGGTGATTTGAGAAGGTTTCATAGAGAAAAATGACCGTGAGTTAGCTATTAAAAGGCAGATGGGCTCTCAAGAGGCAAAGATAAAAGAGGGCATTTCATGTGGGCCAGGTAACAAAGTATCAGGGTGAGCGGGCGGAGAGATTCTGGCCTTCCCGAGGCCGAATGGCTGCTCTCGTTTGGCTGAAGTGCATTTCTTGAAAGAGTGGGGAGCGAGACCAGACAGGCACGAGAACAGAAGGCAGGGGGAGCCGACGGTGGAGGGCCACGAGGCAGAGACGAAAACCGGGCGTCGCTGCGGGAGGGCTCCGTCGTCAGAGGGGCGTTCCGGCTCGTCCCACTGTGGGTCTGCTAAGGACACTGACTGGTGCCTTGGTCCAGCCACCCCGCTGTGCTCACGTCTCCTTCCCCTCTCACAAAAGTCCTTACATGGAGGGGGAAATATGCCATGTTCTAAGTGCACCAAGAAAGCTTGGACTTAAAAGGCGCTTCTTTTATTTAAAAATAAAACAAAGCGTTTCTCGTTTTACTTGGGGCTGTGACTCTATGGTGAGTTGCAAGACGTAAACTGTGTTTCCTGGCAGTGAATTCCCCTCTATCATCCGATGATTTAAAGCCAAGTGGGGGAGGAAGCTAGGTGGACGCCCAGGCAATTTTATCTCAAAACCCTTTTTGGGGGAGGACGGTTAACACGTTACTCAAACAGGACACTGTGGTGAAGATGGGCGTTGGACCTTGGAGAGGGTCCTGGTGGAGCGGGAAGGGGCGTCCTGAGCTAGGGGTGTAGCAAGGGGCACGCCGAAGAGTTGCCGAAGACCACAGCAGGCCTGGGCAGGGTGGGGGTCGCACCAGAGTGGCGGCGGGAAGACCAGCAGAGCAGGCGGCTGCTGAGACTGGGCACTGCCCTTTGCTTCCAGGGAGGCTCTCGTAGGGACTGTGAGTCTTCGAACAGGGCAGCAGTGTACACAGTGTCAGCGATTGCCAGGGAGGGGCACCCGAAGATCCAGAGCTAAGGTTCAGTTTGCTTGGGCCCAAATGCGATTACTGGTAAGTCCTCTGAATACTTCCTTCAAAAATTCCCACTTGCCCTCCACCCCTCCCCCCATCCCTCCATTTGTAACACTATGTAATAATGCCCACCCCCAAGGGGAAGTATTGTCGTATGCTTGCTTATCTGCTGTCCTTACCCCTCCCCCCATGTCCCTTTAACTTCTTGGAGTAAAGGGATCGTTTCTGACTTGTTCAGCACTGTGTCCCCAATACCTAGGACACTGTCTGGTACACAGTCAGTTCTAAATAAGCATTTATCAGATGAATTCATGAACTCATTATCATTTTTTTAATTTATTCCTCAGGCATTATGTGCTATTATGTTCTAGGTTTTCTGCTAGATTCTGGGCATAAAAAGTGAATAAAAGGTATGTTCTCTGAACCCAAGAAAATAACTAATATTGGGAAACAGGTAAAAAAAAAACACAGTAAAACGTATATTTGATAATAGTGCTATAGGTAGAAGGGCAGAGGAAACCGTATGTATAAAATACCCCGGAGCAGTGAACTGTATTTGTTACCTTCGTGTATTTTTCTTGTATCACCTTTTCTCTCCATTCTATTGATGAAGAAACTGAGTCTCGGAAAGATACAGTAACCCACCTAGTGCTAATCCCATTGGCCTTAGGAGCGCAGAGAGGGCGCGGTTCGTTCCGTCGGGAGAAGGGGTGTAGAGCTGGTCAAGGACCACCCTCAGCGGAGGTGACGACTGTCCTGAGACTGGAGGAAGGGAGCAGGTCGGCACTGGTGGATGGAGAGGACATGGAGGAGGAGGAGGAGAGACTTCCTGTGGCTTCTCTCTGGCAGACACGGAAGGGCAGCACCAGCTTCACCCAGGAAAGTCAGTAAAACTCGTAGATCACCCTCAACTATGGCCCACGAACTGGTGCACCTGGAAATGAAAGCCAGGACGTCGGCTCTCTCCACGCCCCCCATTCGCTCCACACAGCGCTGTCCCCCAGGAAAAACCCCACGATGACTGGCCTGCTGTTCGGCTTCTTTTTAAGGACAAGAGTGATCACAGGAGAGGGAAGACCCATTTGTCTCCCCAGAAATGGATGACAGCCTTAAATTTAGCAGGCTGAGTCAACATTCTCAAGTGCTGATGCCTACCATCCACGGCTCTGTTTTCCTTAAAGAACTCACCGTCTTTCGGAGTAGAAGGCTATCCAAAGCTCTCTGAATTCACCAGTTTCTAGTCGCTCCCTTCTGCCTTGGACTGTAGCCTTGGGTTGGTATTTAGTCATAAAACGTACATCCAAACAGTCTTTTTCCTCCCCCACCATCTCTAAATTATATGGGTCATTGCCTTGCCCTCAACTCCAATTTGACAATCCCACTCTGGTGTGAGAAGAAACGAACAGTATCAGGTTACTCTGCCCTAAACAGTTAATTCATCTCACATGGTTGAGTGGCTCGTTCCCAGGAAGTGGCTGCCCAGGCTCGGACAGGGTCAGCCTCCACTGTCACCGGGGCGAGGGCCTGGGTGGCAACAGATGCCCCTCCTTCCTGCCTCGTCCCCTCCAGAGAACGCCACGTAGTCAGATGGTTAAAAATAAAATAAACGTGGGCTTCATGCGTTCATCTTCCGTGATCCAAATGCCTGATGCGCTGGGCTGTTATTAATTAATTAAAAATGTGGAACTAATATTAAGAATCTGGAGAGGCTTGAAGAAGTCGTGTATTAGCTGGACGGTTCCCTCAAATTTGAAAGAGATGAATCGGTGCGGAATTCTTGTACAAAATGGTCGTCACCCGTCACCGGCAGACTGGAAACCACGATCTGAAAAACAAAGCCTTCTCCACGGCCGGCTTTCCCGGTTCCAGCGCCGCGCGAAGGTAGCGCCCCAGCTCTCTCCGTCTGGGCTCCTGGCGGCGGCTCCGATGTTACAGTTGTTTTGCCGAGGTGTCCATGGGCATTAGGCCCTCCTGCTTTTGATCATTCTGACTCGCGCTCTCCTCCTGAACCGTGCTTCTGTAACCAATTTACAGGGCTCCGTATTCCGTTTCGGTGGCCCCGTGGAAGGCGCAGCCTGACGCGCGAGTCCCTATGGGTGCCGCTGTCCTGCAGCCACCTACTTTGCTTCTGTGTCTTCAGCCGGCCTCCCGGGGCACTCGCGGGCTCGTGTCCACCCACGTCGCAAGAAACCCCTCCGCATCGCCTGCGTTGCTCTCCTGGGGCTTGTCCCAAACAAAGGGAGACGGGCTGAAGAGTGTCGGGGGGGTCAGCCCTTCAGTGAGCTCTGCCTTTGCCCCCAGTTTTGGGGGGATTTGAACCAAGGGAATTAACTTTCTTTTAGAATCAGCAGGAATTTTGTTACCTGACCCATCATGCATGTGTGCGCATACATGTATACACACACACACACACACACACACGACTTCTTTGCCAAGAGAGAAATATTGAGACTCAGTAATACATTTACTCCAGGTTAACCATGGACATTTAGAATGCTTTCAGGATCTATCGACTATTCCCAACTTTAAAATTTGTAACAACTCAACCCAGGTGCCAGCGTCTGTCTCAAACCCAATATTAACCTTTAAAAAGCCCCTTCCAATAAGCCCCCTAACTGTGTCCTCTTTTTGTGCCCTGCACCCCCCAGAAAGTTTTGGTGGCTTTGCAATGCTTTGTCCCCCTCCCACTCTGTGGGCTGGGTCCCCACCCATCCCAATTCCTCGTCTCTCTCTCAAACCTCCGAACGGCATGGCGGCGGTGGAGGCAAACTGGAGTTCTGCCCCGGCCTCCGTGGTCTGCGTCCGCTGTCAGGGTCTGCAGCTCTGGGTGGGTGGGAGGGGCGTCACAGTGGAGCAGCGTCCTGTGTCCCCTCCCTCTTCCTCCAAGCTGCTGCCCAGGAGGAGAGCATAAAGCGGTAATAAAGACACCATAGCTGTTTAGCCCATTTGACTAAACAAGTCCAAAGGGATGCAGACTTCATTTTGAAGTCTGCCACCAGGACGGGGCTTTGGGACAGGCTGGCTTTTTCTTGTCTGATGTTCACTCCTGGGGAGAGGGCGTTGGGCTGCTCAGACCTTTGTCCTGGGGAACCTAAACACCCCTCCCACAGCATTATGTGGCGCCGCGGCCGGAGCCTTTCAAAGACAGAGAGGCGTGCAGGCAGAGGTGGGGAACTGGCGCTTCAGAGGGGCCAGGGAGGGGACCAGCACCAGGGACAATGGGGGCCGGGGCCTTTGCAACTCAGGACCCCGAGCCCCTCTCGGCTCTCCTCCTCTGACATGCCCACACTGGCCCAGACAATGGAATTATGGGAATCCCCAAATCCGCGCTGCTTTGCCGAGCCTTTTGCATTTCTGCTGGAAGTCTCGTCTCCAGATGGGAGACAATTGTTGAAGGGGGGTCTGCAGGTAGGGGAACCCACGTTGGGCTGCACGAAACGGGGCAGTGGCTTTGTTGGGGGGCTGTGGTCACGTTCCCGAGTCTCTGATTTTCTTTGAACAGCTGGCGAGACTGCGGCCCAGACCCATCGCCGCAGCAGGCTACGAGAGACATCGCTTTGAAGCCGACTTACGTCTGCAGATCAAAAATACTTTTGGTCATCACTCGACATTGGCAAAGTTGACAGGCGGTTCTGAAACCCCCCACATCATTCTTACTTAAAGAGCTGACTCGCCGGCTTCTCCCGACCAAAGCATTCGGGAGGAAGGAGGGACCCTCTTGCACTACCAGTATTTTGATTTTCGATGAGTTCAACTATTCTCTCTCCATGCCCATTTCTAATTTGAGAAATGCGGAGAACTGGGGTTTCCGATTAATCTCATTCATGCGTTATACTGGTTGGTGATGGAAGAGCCGCAGAGGTTTAACTGGATTTGGAGACGTAGACCCCCCGACGTTACAGGTCTCTGCCTGCATAAAAGCACCCAACCACAGTGGAAATTGGGATGAAACATATGGCCCTGCTTCTGATGTCTTTCCATGGCTTTCTGGTTTGGATCGAACAGCAAACCCAGAGCAAACAGTCTTTCTGAGGACATTAACTTTCAATTTTTCCCAAGCTAGAGAAATGCCCAAAGTTTCCAGCCTCAAAAGAATATTTTGATTTAGATCTGCTCAAGTTTTGCTGAAGGACTGTGAATTTCTTATCTCCGGGGGCTCTGCTGCGCCCTGTGCACGTAGAAGTTCATTACCGAGACCTTCGTGGGGATCGCACCGATTGCAGGTCACCTGTGGCAACGTGTTTGATCCCCGGTGACAGGTTTTCTGCTTCCGGGCAGCATGTGCCAGTCACTGCACGCTCTGAGACTCAAGAAAGAGAGTGTTTTCGCTTGTTTTTGTTTTTTTCCACTGATAGCCTGAACCAGGTGGGATGTAGAAGATAAATCACACAGAAAAATAAACCAGACAATACAGCCTGCCTCCTCCATGACTGATTTTTTTTTATAACCCGTTATTCTTGATTTCTTCCTGTGCTAATCCTTTAGCTCTCTTATTACAATTTGATTTATAATGCCAGTGGCATTTTCTGAAGGAAGGTGGTTGTGTTTTGGAGGCAAATTGGAAAACAAACACAACTGGGTCTTTGGTCGGATGTGGTGTTTGCCAATGCTGAGGCATAGACACTAAAACAAAACAAACCAAAACCCCAAAGCTCAACCCCCCAAGACTAGGAAGGTATTGGATCGAGGGGGAAAAGAACGTCTGCTCTGGGCGGGCTAGACTCCGTCTGGTTTAGCAGGTACGGAGCCTGGCCTCATGACAGTGGGTGTGGGGGAGGGCTTACAGACTCCTGCTGGGGTTTGTTTGACCTGAAGAAGCATGATTTAAATATTGAGTGCTTTTTGATCGATATTCATAGTGTAGAAGTCCATACTCCTTTCTCTCTCGTTACACCTCCACATCGCTCAGTGATGTCACTTGCCTGACTTCCTTTCTTTGAAGATTTTATTTATTTATTTTTAGATAGAGGGGAAAGGGAGGGAGAAAGAAGAGAAACATCAATGTGTGGTTGCCTCTCGAGCGTCCCCTACTGGGGACCGGGCCCCGCAACCCAGGTGTGTGCCCTGACTAGGAATCGAACTGGCGACCCTTTGGTTCACAGGCTGGTGCTCAATCCACTGAGCCACATAAGCCAGGGCCACTTGCCTGACTTCTGAAGGCATTTGAGATTCTGCCAGGCACAGTTCAGGCATTGGGGATAGATGCTTACGAACAGGAGAGAGAAAGCCCTTGAGAAAGGAGCTTTTGTTCTCGGATGGGAGACGGAAATGAAACAACCTCAAGGATAATTACCACGATCATCTCTGACGGTGATGCGCACTCTGAAAAAAACAGCAGAGGGCACATGATAGAGGAGGATGGAGGAGGGACGTCACATAGGATGGTGAGGAGCGTCACATGAGGGTGACATGGAGTGGAGCCCTGTCACACTCCAAGGGAGTGGCATTCCGGGGACAGAGAATGACAAGCGCCCAGGCGGGCAGCTGCGAGGACACCGCAGAGGTCCAGCACGGCTGCGGTGGGAAGAGTGAGGGGAACAGTGCAGCGATGGTCTTCCCAGGCTGGGGTCAGGCTGCGGGCGCCACCGGAGGAGCCGGAGTTGGGGCCGGGTGTGGCCCCTGAGGTTGGACTAGGTGCCTGTTGATGCCGAATCCGACTCCGAAACTCTGGCTGGTGCAGCGTGGGCCGCATGGAGACTGGCTGCCCACCTTCCCATAAAACGCGAGCTCAGCTCTTACAGAGTGGCTGGGAGAGACGGGCAGAGGTGCCGGAGCCGCGGGCAAGCCCTCCGGCCTCAGCTGGCAAGCAGAGAAGAGAGGCTAGGGCGAGGGTAAGCGAGCTGACCGCAGCGACTCAGCCAGGCAGCGGGCAGCACCTGAAAGAAAGCCCCACTGTGCTGCCGCCTTTCTTTCGTGGTGAGGCTGGTACCATGTCTTCTCCCCGGTATCGCCTCGTTACTGTTCACTTACGCCCCCGGGGGCGCCCTGAAAGGGAGCATTGTTTCCGAATCAATAAGGGGCCGAGTCCGAGGAGCCCGGCGAGCAGTCTGAACTTCAAGTGCCTCCTTATCACCAGTGCGTAGTGGAGGACAGGTCCAAATAAAACACATTATCAGGCTTTGTTGACTCTCCGGGCCCCGCAGCTGTATTAATGGGGCTCTTTATGTCCCTTCCCTTTATGAACCAGGTTTTCTCACTTCAAGTTCTCTGGGAACTTCTAAATAAAGCTCTCGCTGAAAAATGACAAGAGTGTTTGAGTTGGATGGCTGCACAGAAACCCTTTGCTCGGTGGAGTTCGTATTTGCAAAATGGGGAAAATATGTAAGAAATGACCACCCCACTCTGAGAAGGCAGGAAGGGGTTTAATTATTTACCTTGCGGCATTCCGTATCATGTTGAAATTTATGACGCTTGACCAATATATTTAGCACTCACTTCAAAAGGAGGTTTTTCTCTGAATCTACGTGTCTGCAATTAGAAATGTGAAACACATTTTTACTATGTTTTTGTACTTAGAATTCTATAATTGTCCATTGGATTTTGCCTGTGCATGGGTAAGATACTGTAGTGATTTAGAAAAGCTCTAGATTATCCAAATGGTGCCGTTTTTGAAAACGTTCAGTACAATTCTCACTTGTTACCTGCTTTCTGGTATCAGGCAGGTTATTGTTACCACTGCCTGGTGAACACTTTCAGGACGAACGGGAGTTTCAAGTCACATGAATCCTATTCAATTCAAAATGAGCGTGTTTAGAAATGCTTTTTGTGTGTGTTCCATTAAATAGACCCGTCGGCCTGGTCTTCCCTTTAAGTGTGTTTTGCTTGGTTTAGATGCTGTTTAAATATTTTCTGAGTCAACATAAAAAAAGACTTTTAAAATAAAAATCTGGATTTGTAGTTTCTCTTGAAACATCAAAAGAGCTGGCAGCTGTGAGTCCACCCCGAGCTTGGGCTCGCCCCAAATCCATAGTCCCCACCACTCCCTATTGTCTCCCTGCCCTGGAGGCTGACGATCAGTTTATAATCTGTCGTAACACTGTTGTATCTTTAGAGTAGAGAAACACTTCTCCGTACCCATGTCCTTATCAGAGTAGAAACACAGAAAACGACTCAGGTGGCAGTGAACTTGACGAAATGTGGAGTGCGGTGTGTTTCATGTGCCGGTGTCTGGAAGCCAGGTCCATCTGCAGCGGGCTCCTGGATTCATTTCCATGTGTTACCTTCACACTTGGGTCCCCTCTGCTCGAAGTAACCTTTCCTGCCTTTTCTTCGAGTTCCCAGCTGCAACATCATCACCCCCACCTTTCAGGACTCCCGTGTTGGATCGGGGGGGCCTGCTCCGGTGCTCCTCTCCCCTCCCCCACAGCACTTGCCCTGCTTTCTGCACTTACGTAAATTACCACCTGCCTCTGACGCTGAGTTTTATATGTTCGGGGACTGTCTTTTCATTGCATAGCCTGATTCTGGACATAGTAGGCGTGCAACAGTTTTTTTTTTTTTTTAAACAGTGAGTGATGTCACTGTAACTGATTAAAATGTACTGCCTTCTTATTTGAATTTGGTACCAAGGTTTTAAATGAATTTGTTATAGTTTCAGCACAGAAAGGTGGCTTCTAGAAGAGGGTTTTTCTTCTTTTAACTCTGGAGCAGAAATTGGCTTGAATCATGGTCACAGGAATAATACCATTCACGTGATAAGCATCCATTAAGCACCTACTATGTGCTGGTGCTGTTCCCATCGCTGCACATGCACTGGTCTCCCATGAAGCTTTAGAAGAGCCAGGGGAGGTCCAGACAGTAAGCGCATGAAACCGAGGTGAGTGCGGGCTGTGGTAAACACTGTGAGGCGGTCCCGGCAGGTGGGTGGGCGGCTGTGGGTGCAGGTGGAGACGGGCCCCAGCAGCTGATGTTGCCAGGGATTGCCTCGTCTTTGACCTGTTTGAACAGAGATTTGAATGATAAGGAAATGTCACCCTTCCAGCCACCATGGAAAATGGTATGCAGGATCCTAAAAAAATAAAAATAAAAATAAATAAAATAGAACTATCATCATAGGATGCAGCGATTCCGCTTCTGGGGATATACCGAGAAAAACAAAAACACAAACATTCGAAAAGACATCTGCACCCTCACATGCATGGCAGCGCTATTTAAAATCGCCAAGATACGCAAGCAACCGAAGTGTCCGTTGGTGGATGAATGGACAAAAACTTGCAGCGTGTGCACACACAGTGCAATTTTATCCACCCCCAGAAAGAAGAAATCCTACCATTTGCAACTACCTGGATGGAACTTGAAGGCATTACACTAAGTGAAATAAGTCAGAGAAAGATAAATACTGTTTTCACTTACATGTGGCATCTTAAACAGTTCTAGAAAAAGAGATCGAACTTGTGTTTGCCAGAAGTGGAGGGTGGAGGGTGGGGGGAGGGGAAGTGGAGGAAGCAGGTCAAAGGTACGGACTTCAGTTATAAGGTGAATCAGCCTCGGGCCGTGACTTCCAGCAGGGCGGCTGCAGCGACACTGCCACGCTCGGTGTGTGGGGAAGCTGCCGAGAGAGCAAAGCCCAGCAGTTGTCATCACCAGGGGAAAATCGTTTTCTTTTCGTCTCTACATTCTTTTTATTGTATGTGTATGAGAAGATGGATGTAGCTGAACCTGTTGTGGCAATCATATCCTAATATGTGTAAATCAAACAATCATGCTGTATGCATTAAGGTTACACAATGACAGCCCTGGCTGGTGTGGCTCAGTGGGTTGAGCGCTGGCCTGCGAACCAAAGGGTTGCCGGTTCAATGCCCAGTCAGGGCACATGCCTGGGCTGTGGGCCAGCTCCCCAGCTTGGGGTGCGTGAGAGGCAACCACACACTGATGTTTCTCTCTCTGTTTCTCCCTCCCTTCCCCTCTCTCTAAAAATAAATAAAATCTTTAAAAGAACAAAAAGATTACACAGCGATGTATGTTAATTACTTCTCAGTAAAATTGAGGGGAAAACAGGAAAAAAAGGAAACTTTTAACAGTCTCTTTATTTTCATTTTTCAAAGAAATCATCAGCGTTAGGAAGATCTAGGGGAAGTGTGCTCCAGTTATAGCAAAGAACAAGTGCAAAGGCCCTGGGGTGAGCACAAGCTGTGCATGGTTCAGGGACAAAGACAACAAGGCTGATGCAGCTGGAACTGGAACAAGGAGCATGGTCTGAGACGATGTCCGAAAAGCAGGCAGGGTGCTGTGGGTGGCACGGGAGCATGGATTTTTATTCCCAGGAGTGCTGTGCCTTTTATAGACAGGCAGACTCCTCGGCAGAGTGGGGTCCCAGAGAAACTGCGGACTCAAGAATGGAATAGACCTTCGACTGGATCTCCCCTCTCCCTCCTACAGAGCAGGACCTTAAGCGAGTCCCCCATTTCTCTGAGCTCAGGTTTTAGGCTAAAACAGGATTAGTACTGTCAGTGTGATTTATTCATTCTCATGCTCACCATCCCACAAATACTTGGTGCGTTTTCACTGTGCATCAGGCCCCGGAGACAGATCCGGGAAAAGAACAGACGAGTGTTTCCTGCCTTCACGAAGCTTCTGGCCTACTTGGTGGTGTCATTCAATTAGTAACAAGCAAGGTAACTGAGTTCAGGCCGTGGTCAATGCCCTGAGGAAAAGACACAGAGCAACAGATAGGGGAGGCAGCTACCTGACTTGGTCAGTTGTCCCTGTTTTACTTTGAGGACCCTCAGCGTCAGAGAAGTCAAATGACTTGCCCAAGGTCACACCACACACAAGAGGCAGAACTGGAAGTCAAAGCTGGTCTTTCTGGTTACACAGCCTGAGACACTACATAGTTCTAGGTTTTACACCACGAGAAGTGGAGTATTTTGGTTGGATATACGTTTATTTTGTTTGGATGGTTTGTATCTGAGAACCGGGAATTAGTGCCTGAAGCATCAGGATAACCGCTTACTGCTGGGCCTCGCTGGGCTCACTTGCTGCATCATGTCGAATGATGCAGCCCCTAAAACGGCCTAGGCCTGCGGGCGAGGCCTGCGCTGGGCGTGGCCTGGAGTCCAAGTGGGCCTGTCCACGGTCTCCACTGCGTGGTCTAACCTGCGTGGTTTCCAGGGCATTCTCATGCCGACTACTGCACTTGATAGTATCCCAGCCCTTGGAAAAATTGTCACTCACCCTGACAGAGAGAGAGACGCTGAGACTCTGAAGAGTAGTTAAGTGACTCTCCTGAGCTGCACGATACCAATGGCTGGGACAGGACTGGCACGTGGTCCTCGCAGTCCAAACCTTAAACTTTACCTGCTGTCTCCCTCCCAGGGTCCTCCCCACCTCCAGATGCACCCCCGCTCTCCAACCTGTGCCCCCAGGAGAATGCTGCAGAGTGGCGCACTCTCAATAAATACGTTTTGATTGGAGGGGGTTGCTAATTGTACGGTAGTAGCTAATCAAAGCAACTGACTCCACTTTAACTTGAATCAACGACTCACCTTTAGTAGTGGTTTTGGACACTTCAGGCCTTTTTTAACAGGTTTATCTTATTCTCATTTAAGAGAGAGGGGAAGTGGGGGGGGAGAGAGAGAGAGAGAGAGGAACATCGATGTGAGAGAAAGACATCCGTCAGTCATCTCCCCGACGTGCCCTCACTGGGGATGAATCCTGTGATCTTTTGGATACGGGATGATGTGCCAACCAACCGAGCCACACCAGCCAGGGCTTCAAGCTTCTTCCAGTAAGTGAGGAGGACTCTTTGTTCAGAGAGCCTTTCTCTATGTAGCAAGTAGTGCCTTCACCTAAACAGGAGGTGGGTCCTGGGTGAAGGAACTTGTCTTATTCAGACCTTCTCTTGCTCTTGAAAGATTTATTGTGAGTATTTCTTAAAACTTGATACAAATGAAGAGGATTCTTCAGTGTGCAGTGGGGATTTGAGGAGGGAGTGGAGGTGGCGGTCCCTGGGGGAAATGTTCCTGCCCCCTCCCACCCCCAAGGTTTTGGGACACCAACTCTCCGATTTTCTCCTTCTCCTCTGGCAGCTGCTCCTGGTCCCTTAGCTCCTCCCTGTCCACGAACTGCTAAGTTTTGCAAAGCTGTGCCAGACCCTCTTATCTCCCCA